>FR989969.1:7476849-8676849 GCA_905404175.1 Anthocharis cardamines
CACTTAACTCAACTTCTAATGTAAAAAGTAGATCTAAATATCTTGTGTATCAAAATTGTCAGTATCGAGATATAACATATCGAGATATCTTATATCTTAGTTTGTCTTCATTCGTTCGCGACATATCTCTTAATGGTCTTGATTCATAAAATTTCTACATCAAGTTTTTTTTAAATTCTCAGCAACTTTATCATAATAAAATATGAACTCAGAATCTCAAGTCTCTGTTTGTCACTTATATTAAAGGCGTTTGCGCAAAGTTCACATTTTATTTATATGGGCCATTACTCCTTACAAGGCTACAGCGAGAAAACTCACACTTTACACTATTTGTTTTATTGAATAAATAATTTTATTATCTGTGGCTAGGTTAGGGTTGCCACAGGTAATAATTAAAATATTTGATAAAAAGTTTACCTTTAAAATATACTGACCGTCAAAAAGTCATGGTATTTCGTAGATTTTGACCATTTGACTATACCAGTTTTCAAATCATTGCTCCTTTTTTACGTATAATGTAAGACTTTCTAGTAGATACAGTCTAGTACGTACATGAACAAAATTTGACGAAAATTTCGAGAAAGCCGCTGAAAATCGTTGCGTTACATAATGTTTTGATTAATATTTATATTATTCATACTAAGTTATTTGTTTCGTTATTTCTTACATGTGTGACTTCAGTCCGAATATTTTTTTTATACTTTATTCAATTAATATTCCTTTTTTAAATAATTTTAAAATTAAATATAATTAAAATTTCGAACTATATCATAAATTTTACCTCGTAATAATTTTAATGTATTATGCTTTCAAGGACTGAGTAAATAGGCAGTCATATGTCTGGTAACCCTATCCGCAGGCGAGATGTATAGCCTGTGGGGTGTGAAGACAAATCGCTTGACCGTGGGGGGTGGTGTTTTTGCTATGGATGTAGGCTAGCTTTAAGTACACGTGACTTATTGAAATACTGGCAACATTGTAGCTGCCAAAGACAATATTAAGATCAATCGTTCTATGTGGATTGTAGTTTGTATGCTGAAGTCAAAATATTTAAAGGAGCATAATGTATGGATGTACCAATATAAATCATATACATATATTTTTTCATTAGAAGATTTTTTTATTGTATAATTTATATAACAGTACATCGACACCTATGAATAAACTGGTTTCATTTTTTTTTGAATAAAAATAAATATCATGTCAAATATAATTGAAACTCATTAATTATTATCGAAGACATATTTGTTTTTTTTAATATAATATTATACTTTATGTAATAATTTAATGAATCAAGGTTATTTTTATTTTTATTTTATTTATTGGTTTTGTTTTGACTTACTTAATTTTGCATTTTATCTTTCGCAATTTGTTGCTTGGAAGAAATTATTGCTTAGTGATAAGGCCGCCATTATAACAAGACATTGTTTGGTTTGTTTCTGTACAAATATTTGTAAATTTATTATTATTTATTGTGATATAACTAGTAAATAAATAAATATCTTCAATAAATAATTAGTAATTTAGTTGATAATAGTCTTAACATAAATAATAGTGTTCCCAAAAACGTAGATACACTTATTATGACCTTATGCGTCTATATTTATATATATACCGATTTTAAACCAGGGATATAATATGTACATATAATAAATATTTCAGTTACTAAAATCGGACCTAGATTTATTTCTAATTAATATTGTTTTAATCGTGAAGGGACTTTACTATTGCAGCCTTGGCAAATAGGATTTAGGCGAATTTAGTCCCGGGCAAAAATAAAAGCATTTTAGTCCCGGGCAAAAATTCCAGTCCTCGAAGACGATTTTGTATTTTAAAATCTTTTTATTTACTTTTGTAAGTTATTAAAGGTTTCGGTAGTTGTTTATCTTACTTACAACTAAATTAATGGTCTTATTTACACCTTTAATATAGATACAAAGTGGTAAGTGTAAATTATCAGCGTGGCATAAAGAATTCGTAGGGACGCGACGGCTAAAGACAACACTGATTAAATATAATTATGTCTGAAGATAATAAGGTTGCTATATGTAAAGTAATACCATGTTTGAGATAAAAATCAAACCACGGATTTACCATGATTGAAATAAAATATTTACGATGAATTTTCGGCTTACTTAGTAGTCAAAATATTGACGATTCTTGCGATTCTGAGACGCGTGGCTGTGTGTTAATTTACCTAATAATAAAATTCTTATAATTTAATTTGAGGAAGGTTGTTAAAAGTTTTTAACACACACACACACACAATTAATTTATTTTAATGCTAATACAAAACTAATTTAGAAAAATATAATAATATGTCTATTTAAAAACTCAAAATTTCTGCCAAATTTCAATTGCTGAATTGTAAAGAATATATTTACTATACAAAAATACCCAGACGCACATCGTGGATATTTCACCAGATCGCACCTCTCGTTTCGCTTCTTCCTTTTTGCCCAAAACAGCAAAGGATTGGAACTCTCTTCCAGCGACTATTTTCCCGGATCACTATGATTTGGTTTTTTTAGGGCACGGGTGAATAGGCTTTTTTTAGGTCGGCGTGCTGAAACTTAGATCATATCACCACTTACCACCATTAGGGTCAAACGCATGCCTATCATTCATAAAAAAACCTGTATAATAGAGTACCTAAATTCCGATACCCTGAATGGGGCAGAAACATTTCTGCAACAGACACAGAAATGTTAAACTTATCGTTTTTATTTACAGACAAGTAGCTGTATTTTAAAGTCCCCGGGATCCAATCCCGAGAATTCGTTGCTGAATATAATACGATCACCACTGACCCACAGAGCCGGTCAAACCTGAATAAAACAAAAAAATTGTCATTCAATAAACGAAAGTATTTTAAGTAATTTGTAGTTTATGTGTCAAAACAACTGAGTAATCGCCCTTGCGCCGCCTGCCGGCAGAAAACGAGGGTATATAACTTTCATTCGAAGTCACGCTGAGAATGTCGCGATGCGCCGCGTTTTTTATTTGTCTTAATATTGTGTTACTGATGCGTTCAGATTTCACTATAGCCTTTGACTTAGTTGCCTATAATTGATTTTAAAGTGTCCATGGAGTTTCTTGCCGGTTCTTCTCCATGAGACCCACTTTTTGGAACCGTGCAACTAGACGTTTCATAAGAGCCTGCAAAGGCCTATTTGAAATAAAAAACTTTTGATTTTGATAAATTTGTATGACATTTTGATGCCAGGTTTTTGTGTTTTATGGATGATTTTAGGAGTTTAGGAGCGCATACAGATATATTAATTTTATAGATATATAGATAATATTGTGCAAAACTTAAAGTGCATATTGTGCTTTTCAGTTTCAGACTAAATAATAGGTCGACAGCGCCTCACTGACTGATATCCTATGGGTGAATTATCATTTCTTACAAGTCTTAAACTTATAAAAAAGATGATACCGTTACTAGGCTAACGCATGATTTTTGTATGCAAGAACTTTCTCCCGTAGAAAATCTATTGAAAGTCAAAAGTTCTTATTAGGGATGAACCCTTTCAAGAAGAGTTATGTGAACTGGAAATAATATTATGTTTTAAATGTATATACCTTATCCTTTATCTAAACTAATATTATAAAGAGGAAAGATTTGTTTGGTTGTTTGTTACGATTTATCTCAAAAACTACTCGACCGATTTTAAAAATTCTTTCACCAAAGCTACATTATCAGCGAGTAATAGAGATATATTATATTTTTGTGTATAATACATCTATATTGTGTTGCTATTTTGATATAAAACAATCTCAACAAAATCTTATAGAAATGGATAGTTCATTACCAACCCCACGAAATAAATATTCAATTGAACAAATTCCGTATGTATCTGATTTTGCCTTATTTATTATCTTGTCCGTTATCGGCTCGGATAAACTAACACGAGATAGGCTATATTTAATTACTACAATCTTAACTTTATGCGTTCAGATTGTGATGGTAATTAGGCCTTTTAGAATTCCGACTAAGTGGCGTTTTCGTCGATTTGTCGCCGATAAGAGGAATCAAAAATATTAAAAATCCATTTGGATCTCGTTGTGATGTATGTATTGGCTTCTGTTTCTCGTTTTGTTTTCTTTTTTGCTTTTATTGCTTTATATGTTATATGGATATGTTGTGAAGCGGGTACAGTGTTTCATTCGCGTGGGCTTATTTATAGAAAATATAATTTCATTTTAACACTATATATTTTTTTAGATCTATGTACATTATCTTTATTATTGTTCAAAACGTCGGAGGTGGGCGTTGACTCCTGAGTCACAGTTAGACTCAGCTTTTTCAGGAGTCATCGTTTCTATATTGTTTTTCTGTTAAATGTGTTTCTATTTCACTAATAAAGATTAAAGATTATTGGCGGACATTTCGATGCCTCCTATGTAAGTTGTAGTAATAGTTATAGTCTTTTTTAACTAGTGATATATATCTTAGTATACACATAATATACAGTAGGTATAGTATTTCTTATAGGTATATCATATCTATAAATGAACAAACGTCCGAAAAATAAACCACAGAGGCAATCAAGCATAATGCAGCATAATTCGGGGTAAAAATAATCTGGTCTAAATAGGTCTTACAGATAGGTACACTAATATCGTTGTAATAACGAATACCATCACAACTAACCCTTTCTCACAGTTATTACGAAGTCTATGGTAAAATAATCTCAAGGCGAGTTCTCACACACTATTGGAACCCGATTAGCTTTAGAAGACTTAGAAAATTGTATCATAGACAACATAAATTGCTTTCCAACGACATTATTTTGTAAGAAAAAAAAGTATCGAAGCTGCTGAGTGTTGGACAAATCGATTTCATTTCGATTGAAAATGATCTCATCGAATTCTAAATTCAAAAATAATCTGTCATCGAAATGAATCGAATAATCATTGGGCAATTTCG
The DNA here is from genome assembly GCA_905404175.1 of Anthocharis cardamines. NCBI lineage: Eukaryota > Metazoa > Arthropoda > Insecta > Lepidoptera > Pieridae > Anthocharis > Anthocharis cardamines. The sequence continues at coordinate 7,481,783 of FR989969.1, forward strand.
CCACCCGCAGCCAATCAAACGATACGATGAGATACGAAACATGCATGTAGTACAAGTGATATGTGACTGCGATTTTTGTTCAGTTCCTGTGTCGTTGGCCATTAATGGAGATTATCATTTGTTTCTTTAATACTTTAGTGTTTTAAGTTTTTATAAGCACCGGGGTATCGAAAGATCGATTGAATAGTTGGCTTGATTATCGCTATCACTGATAGATGTAGCGGTTTCTTTGTAGGTATTTCGTATTTCTCTGTAACCATCGCATAGAAAAAAAAATTGTGTGTATACCAGAGTACACAGGTAAGAAGTGAAACTTCTTTTATCATTGTTCTTAATATTACATTAAATTCATTACGTCACTATACTAAACTTTGATAAAAAAGCAACATGGCGCGTAACGGAAAAATGTGACGCGTAACGAAAAAATGTTACACTAATTTTTTTTCCAACCCCGATAAAGTAGTTTAACTTCAATAAAATGTTCACTGCTATTCTCCTATTCTCTATATGTATTTAGAATTATACTATTCACAAAGCGTTAATATATTTTTAGTTTTCATAATTCAGGTTTAATTGAGACGGTAATATAGAGGTAATATTTGATGATTATATTTAATAAAAAAGGGGTAAAGACATAATATAGTCTTTTATTAACGCGAGTATCACACATTTAAATAAAATACTGTATAGACAGAGTCCTGTCATTGTCTCCCCGCGACCACGGTTGTTGAAAAGCATACGAAACGTCGGGATAAATAATTTAAACAATATAAATAATAAATCGCGTTTTAATCCGGTATACAGTATTTTATTTAAAAGGGGTAAAGACGCTCACATGGAAACAGAAAGCTTATAGCTTGTTCCACACACAAAATGGCGGCCCAGAACGCCGCCCTGTAATTCCAATACTTACCAACATTACCCAGGATGGCGACTATTATAATGTATTATGGAATATTATTTTACGACTATGGCCCCGGTGCGCATTATGGTATCGCATCTAAAAATACCGCCGTATATATTTACGACATTATGGGGGTAGTTGGAAATCGATTATCGATACACCTGTCGATTCGTGACATCGATACCTAAGACGTTTGAATAAATGACTTAATTTCGTTACGTGAAATGAATATTTAGTAGAGTGGGCAATTTTCAATTCATTTGTATAGAATATTAGGCGCGGCGTCCTTGGTCTAGTCGCAAGCGCATGGCAAGCGTTATGCCGAAAATGACCGGGTAGTTTTTAATGTAATATTGTCTTTTCTTAACGCGAGTATCACACATTTAAATAAAATACTGTATACCGGATTAAAACGCGATTTATTATTTATATTGTTTAAATTATTTATCCCGACGTTTCGCGTTTCCCGAGTGTTGCTGAAAAGCATCCGAAACGTCGGGATAAATAATTTAAACAATATAAATAATAAATCGCGTTTTAATCCGGTATACAATATTTTATTTAAATAGTTTTTAATGTGCTCATGTGCCCGGGCTACAAAAATTGTCATTTTGAAAAAAAAAAGCAACACAAGTGCAATGTAGGTACACCGCCAGGCTTTGAGAAATTAAAATGAATTAAAGATATACGGTTAAAAGTCAGGCTTGTATGGCTCAGTGGTATAAAGCATTGGTTTTAGCACCGGAGGTCCAATGTTCAAATCCCAGGGAAAATATAAATAAAGCAAAAACTTTCAGTTGGACAGGGCACACTTTCTACTTGTTTATAAAGAAAGACCAGTGAAGCGACCCAAAAATGTATGTCCCTCATATAGTATCACTAAGGATTTTTTTTAAAGTCAGTCAATTGACTAGATTCTGATGTAGACAAATTTGGCACTATTATAATATTATACTAGCGATCCGCCCCGGCTTCACACGGGTGCAGTGTAGATGTACACAAAAAGTATCCTATGTTACTCGCTGATAATGTAGCTTTCTAATGGTTAAAGAATCTTTAAAATTCGTCGAATAGTTTTTGAGTTAAATCGTTACAAACAAATAATCTTTCCTCAATATAATAGTAATATAATTTTAAGTTAAAACCTGTCCCCGGTTCCGTTTGTATGGTTTTTTTCGTTCAAAAATGGACGACAGAACCGAATAGAAACAACTTTCAACATAACTTCGTAAAATTAAAAATTTATAAGTTTACATTATTAAAAAATCTGATTCATTTACTATATAAAATGAATGTATAATTTATGTGTTAATATTATTATTAATTATAAATGACGTTATTATTATTATTATTAATTACGACACATTTATCGTATACCAGAAATGCTAAAATTTTCTAAGAAGTGTGAATGTGTATTACCGTTAGATATGACTTTATTGTACCTCTATATAACGATTATTCTCGGTTCTCACGGTCAAAAACTGTTCAGGAAAGGTTATAAATATTATTATCTTACTCTAGGGAATATGTATTATGTATTATATATTAATTCTGTGAAATACAAATACCAAATGGATTAATTTTCGAAATAGAAAGACAAACAGACAAAATTAATGTATCAGACATTAATAATAATAAAGACTCTTTCTATTGGTAATAATAATATTACGACTAATTTGTAAGTACTATAAAATATTCAATATTTGAATTTTTTCCTTCAGATGATTGAAAAATAATCCCTGAGTACTAAGTAGCATAGAAAGAGTCTGCCTAGCATGACAACCGCGACAAAATGTCGACCGTTTTCTCGTGTTTTAATCGATTATCGCTCTATTTCTTTCGTGTCTAACATGACAATTACACTTAAAACTCGACTTTTAATATCAAAAATAGATATATTTGTCGATCGAGATATCTTTTCTATCAAAATTGTCGATGTCGAGACATAATATATCGAGACATCTTACATCTTAGTTTGTCTTCTCTCGTCCGCGACATATCTCGTGGCGGACATGCTAGGCCGGCTGTTGTGTATAGTCGTAGGTTCTATCTTCAGTTGTACCCCGAAATTGTAATTTGAAATCTACATAATATATTATGTTGGTATAGTTTTGAAGTCATTATCAAAAATAATATCATAATTGGCGGAGTTAAAGCGTAACAAACATATAAAAAAAACATACAGTCGAATTGAAAACCTCCTCCTTTTTTGAAGGCACTTAAAAAAATATTGAGTTATTTATATTTCTAAAAAATAAAATATATAATATACTATATAGTGGACCCCGCAGACGTTGTTCTGCCACAATTTTGGCTTCGAATTTATATAATTATTCTTAAAGAAAAAAGATTTTCCCGCTTTTCTGTTGAATTTTTTCCTGAATTTTCTTTGCTATAAACCTCACGGAGCCCGAGACCTTTCCAACGAATGCAAAACCGTGGAAATCGGTTCGTGCGTTCTGAAGTTATAGCGTCAGGAAGGAAAACCCGACTTATTTTTATGTAGTAGAAGATTATATTAGGTAGATATATATTTTTTAAATATTATAGGAAATAATAGCAAATATGGCCTTAAAAATTTTACACTTGCAATAAGACGTCTAAATCAAATATAAGTACACAGTCGTGTAGCAATGAGATTTAAATGTACAATCGCGCATTGTTGGGCGCGAGGTGTGAAAGGTTATATTGTACGGTGAATTATGAGAATTACATCCACCACTATGATTTTACACTTCAAACGGAAACTGAATTGATGTACAATTATATGGATATTCCTTTTTGTACAACTTATACATTTTTAAATAAATTATTATGAGTAAAGTAGACAAACGCTCTGACGGGCTCGTTGGCGCGTTCGGTAGAACACCTACCGTGCGCATCAATGCGTCGTGGGTTCGAATCTAATAATTTTCTTATAATTTTCTGTAAGTAAGTTTCCCACCCGATCAACTTCGTGCATTGATCGGGTTCGGATCGGGAGGAATATCTAAATTCCGACCGGATAACGAACCACCGTTCATCAGATGGAAAAACCTTAAATGTGTCTGCCCCAGAGGACTCGAGAATTCACTTAACTTATATGAAAACACGAAACTGTATTATGTACTAGTAAGACGCTCTGGCTTCGCACGGATGCAATAATGATAATGTAGCTTTCTATTGGTGAAAGAATTTTAAAAATTGGTCCAGTACACGTATATTTCATTAGTGAATCAAATTCATATTTTCCGTCAATTTATTAAGCGAATTTTGAATGTGTTTTTTCTATGAATAAAACCATGAAAAAAAATCGTTAACAAAATAATTCCACAATCGAATAAAACAGTAATGTCCACAATAACACCATCGCTATAACTGGGATAATAATCTCAGTCATAGTGATTGTTTTTTACTAATAAGTGGTTGGTGTCGGTGTGAGCGGCGGTCGTCGATAGAAAATTATTGATTGTGTATAATGGCGATCGAATCGCACGCTCGGTCGATAATGTTGTCTAATAACAAAAGGATTATTTTGTATGTGATCTCATGTAATGAGCTTCGGAACTTAGCTGGTAATTGTTGAGGTGTTATTCGTGACTGTGTTCGACGGCGAGTGAAACGTAGAGGGAGGCGGAGGAGTTGACGGGCTGATTTTGATTACCGAATAGCATTTTTCGTAGACATCGGTAACTCAGCGAAATTCCCCGAGCCAACTCATCAACTCAGGCGCAGTGTAGTGCGTCGGCTCCTTGAGTCAACTCAAAATTGCACGACGCAACAAAATGTAACGCGCAAAGTGAGCAGTGAAACCTCCGAAACGCACGCAACGCCACGCTCATACTTCACTCAGTGAGTGAGGTACTGCGCCGTGCGCCAACACATTATGTATGTGTGAGCTGACGCACCCTGCGCAGTGAAGCGTGCCAACGCAATTGCGCGGCGCAGCGCAGTGTTACACATGTCTAATTTTCCGTAGTTACTGTCCAACTTGTTCAACTTTAACTGTCGCTGCTACAGCGTCGAACATCCTGTCGAGGTTGCTTAAATAACTTTTATTGGATTAAAACGCGATTTATTCTTTCTATAATTTATCCCGACGTTTCGAATGCATTCCTCTCAGTGATGTCAACTTGGGGGTTACCCCAAATTTAAGGGGAAGCAAGATGTCCAGGTGCATTTTTAGGGGGTAAATTTATTTAAGGGGTACTTTATTCAAGATTTTTATTTATATATATTAAGCCACAGACCTCGAATTTCATTGTTATCATCATTAATATTATTAGGTCATTAATTAATGTGTAAAATGCACCCATATAAATACAACAGCTATTTTATATAACTTGAATGTATTTTTATTTACTTCTTATATGAAACTACTTCTCAAACCTAGTGTACCATAAAAAACTTTAGGGTTTTTAATCGATATTTAGGGGTATTTGAAGTTACTTCTAAGCAAGGACTGAATACCGGTTAATTTACTATGGAAGTTATACCGGTATAATAAAGGTTTTTGTTAATATTCTTTCGTTTTTATTCATATTTACTGAAAAAAAATACTGTGGTAAGTTAAGTGTGTATTACTCTTTAAAACTAATATCATGGTATTTCAGTCTGACACGTATTTTGGAAAATAAAAATTAACCGGTTTCAGTCCCTGATTTTAAGGGGAACATTTTGTAGGAGTTGACATCACTGATTCCTCTTTCAGTCTCCCTGTGACAGTTAAATGTGATAATTTGGATAATTAAATACATCATAATACCTACGAAAACCTCAAGTTGTATCTTAACACAATAGCTTCCTGAACTCCACAGTTAAACACTAAACTAACCAAACATAACTAGGAGTGAAAATACTAAGCGATCGTTAGCAAAACAAATAACCGAGTGTTGCCAGTTGAGTGGTCGGTGTTGGCATATGATTACAGAGGAAAGCAATTAGCGAATTATCTACAGATAACGTAGCGATACCCGACACCTTGTTAGCTAACTGGATAGCTGCAGCGCTTAGTAAATAGTTAATCTGTGCTTGAGATTTTTTGTTCATTCTCTTCTTAGATATCGGGGTATTTATTGGATAATACAGTCCATTTACATGATGAAAGTTGTCTGTTGAAAATGTTAAATTGAAGCAATAAATGACTGGCATGGTCTAAATAACACGTAACATTCTTGATTAGTTGTTATACAAGTTTTGTAACAATACTTTTCTTCGTGTAAGCAGCGCATAATATCTACAAGTAAACAGTTGCTTACAATATTTGGTTGTTGCGCTACAATTATCGCTACGCTATCAATTATTGTATGCACAAGAAAATGGCACCATGCCCGCGGTATAGTTCTTTGGAAATGGAAGATTTTTTGGGATAAAATATTTTTGAAGATTTTTTTTTAATTTAGCACATTCGCTGACAAACTGACAAATTATACATTATATTTATATTTTCTTTCGTTATTTATATTATTAGTAGTACTAGTTTTCAGGCTAATGTAAATATTTTCTGGGTAATTTCTGTGGTAACACACTTAATGAAAGCTTCTTACTTAAAGTTTCGTTGGAAAAGCATATTTTGCTATAACTGGAGAAGTGAAGTGAGGAAAACTTAAGGAAGACAAGGTCATGAAAATAAATAGGCGGATATTTTTTTAAATCGCTGCTTCATTACTAGTGTATTGTTATTTTTATTATTATTTTTGTGTGGTGTTCTGTAAAGTGTTTTTGTTTGCTTGTTTGTTAGTGTCTAGATTTAAGATAATTATTTTAGTTCTCACTGTGCAATATTACTTGGAAATAAGATTTTGACGGGCTCGTTGGCACGTTCGGCACGTTGGCACCTGCCGTGTGCATCGATGGTGCTTATAATTTTCTGTAATCATGTCTTCCCCATGTCTGCTAAATTCGGGTATTGATCGGGTAGGAGAAATATCGAAATTCCGATCAGGTAACGAACCACCGTTCAAAGATGAAAAAACCGTAAAGTGTTTACTGTTTACGCGTTTTGGTTTCAGTCTATGAATTTCCGAATGCTCGAAATAAAAAGAAGGTCGACGACGCATCATTGACTGATGTTCTGTGGCTGAGGTATCACCTACCATCAAGTGAACCTCATGCTCGTTTGTCGATATCTAAAATAAAAAAAAGATCTTTCGTGTTGTTTTATATGTTTGATGTTATTTTTGTAGCTAAATATATTTTTAAAAAAAATTTTTTTTTATATATATTTTGATTTCCTTAATATTTATGTCTGAGGGCTATCGCTTATCATGATGGCGACCATTTACATGTGCAACACAGAGGATTTAAATGATGAAAAGATTCTTTTCTGAAAGATCCCCAAGTGTAGTCATTTTAAAACAAATACTGTCACTAATTTTGCTCATAAAATGAGTTGTTTTCTTGGAACAATTAAAAACGCATAACATACTTTACTACCTCCTAATTTCTATAGACAAAAGTAACACATAGTTTTGCGAGAATTTGGAAACGACCGCATCGAGCTGGGTAAATAAATAAACGTGTGTGTACCTCGTACATACAACACCGGTACAAACTTGTGTGCTTTGATGATATTTAATACGGCAAAGATTATGATAATGTTTTTTTTTATAAAAGGGGCAAACGAAATAGCGGCTTACTTGATTGTAAGCGAATACCTCCTCAAATACATCCGATATGTTGAGGATGTGTTGCCGGCCTTTACGATAAGAATAGGTTCGTTGAAGATTTCCAAGTCGTATTGGATAAACCATGGGTGAAAGCGGAAGTGGATATGAATAACTAAGAGTTAAGATATTTCTAAACGGACAATATTTTTCTGAAATATATGGCTGCAATACAGTGTCCGGCAACATTCCCTTATTTAATCAACTTAAATTATTTTTGCGATTTATTTTGCGGAAAGTTATTGCATTTTTAGCTAAAAACGATACATTTTGAAATACTCAAAATAACCCAATAACAAAACAAAAATATGCATATTTAAATATTCAATCGCCGGGATTTATTTCAGAATTTTTCTTGGATATTTTTATTTTGTACGAGTGATTTTTTTTTCTGTCGATAAAATGAAAACAAATGTGAGTAGGTAAGTACTCAAGTCGCAACGTCCTCAAAGTTTCGTTCATAAAAAAGAAAAAATACCATGCCCCGGCTTAGCACAGGTGCAATGTAGTTACACAAAACATATTATATAACGTATGTTACTCGCTAATAATGTAGCTTTCTATTGGTGAAATAATTTTTAAATTCGTTCAAATAGTTTTTGAGTTAAATCGTAATAAACAAACAAACAAATCTTTATTCTTTATGATATTAGTATAGATACTTTATATAAATACTAGTGGACCCTGCAGACGTTGTTCAGTCACAATTTTGGCTTCGAAATTATATAATTATTCTTAAATTTGAATATGCCCATTTACCCACTATAATTGTCTAATATACATAGATGTCACTGATTTGCAGTGGACATCTGTTATTCCAAAAAAGCTAAGAATGCATGACGTGAGCTGTCAAGATGGCGGAGTTTCGAATCTAATTAATTTTATGCAAATATTTTTTTCCTGATATTTTTCTAATATTTTAATAGCCTATATCTTATTCGGGACATAGAGGAATCCAACAAATAAGATATCGTTAAAATCGGTACAGCCGTTCTTGAGTTATAAACGGTGTAACTAACACAACTTTCTTTTATATGTATAGATTTAGTATTTGTATCTTTTGAATTAGTTATATAATTCCGATGAATAAACATTATTATATTTATCTATCTATCCATTTAAATAATATTGATGTAAAGTATGTCTTTAACCGGAGATTGCAAGATGCAATTTGAAGAAGTGATCTGCCCGCCTATCATGACTATCAAGAGATATCCCGCGAACGAGTTAAGAACTAAGATATAAGATATCTCGATATATTTCGACATCGACAACTTTGATAGACAATATATCTCGATCGACAAATATCTCTTTTCTATTCTACTACATACACTTTTGACATTAGTGTAAGTCTACTTTTGACATTAGTGTAAGTCTACTTTTGACATTAGTGTAAGTCTCATGTTTAACCCGAAATACATAGAGATAATCGATTTAAACACGAAAAAACGGTCGACAAAATTTTGTCGTGGTTGTAATGCTAGGCCGGCAGACGTAGAAAAAACCATATTCATAGAAAATTATCCACAACGTACAAGAAAAATCTATTTACTTCATTTCGTTAGTAATGTCTAGTTTTTAGTATGTTTCAAGGATGTCTTAATATTGTATAAATCTCCTATATTACGTATTCGCGGATATTTACAAGCTCAATATCGCAAGCACATGTTTTACACCCCGTGAAATTTAATAAAACACCTATAGGGTGAAAAATGAAATGAAATATGTAACAATAAGATCCTCGATCGCTGATGTTAGCGCCTTATTACAAGCCCGCTGGGATACACGACGATTTTTCACCAATTTTCAAAAAGGTGGACTTATAATATATTAGCTTAAACTTTGCCTAAGCAGATACTCGTACGAGATATTACGTATATCTATAAAAGATAAATCATTAATGATTAGACTTTTCATATATTTAAAACGAAAGAAATTGCTTTCTTAAATCTGCATGTAATGTAACTCATAATAAATAATATTTACTGAACCTCTTCAGGGATTATTTTTTTAATGAAAAACATTGATTTGATTTTTTTGTATTGCGAGTTGTTCATTCTGTTTAAGCTTTACTGAAGAATATTTTTTCTAATAATTGAGAAATTCTTTAGTACTCCGACAAATTCAAACCTAATTTTCTTTTGGAATAATTAAAAAAAAGCTAAACCTACGTATGAATATTTATAAACTGTTTTTTGTATACGTATTTGTCATTGCGTAAAATCAGTTCTGTCATACAATGAACACATATGTAGGTATATACGTTTAGAAATATTTTATTGATAATTTACTTAGACTAACAGACAGGGACAGGGTAAGAATATTAGATTGATCATATCTTCTTTTTTAGTTAACGAATACTCGTTTTATTGTAACAATACAAATATTAGTATCTTGGATTAAAAAAAATACTTTGATGAGAATTACTCACATATATGTGCCAATGTGCCTGAGGTGGTTAATGAGTCTTGTCACAAACACAAAAAGTCCGTTGTATTTAAAAATATTGATAAATCTATACAACTAACTATTATTTATGAAGGATTTCCAAAGCCGAAAAAAGAATGTAAAATGCGCCATTTCACAAACAGTAAATTGGGTTCGAAAATCGAACACCATAAAACGTAGTCGAATTCAGTTTAGAAACTTTGCCTGCAATTGTCAACACTCGCGACACGTCGTTTTGCATTTTATATCATTCGCTTAGCGTTTCCGAACGTTATGTTAACATCCTAATGTCGCCATTCATTTTAAAATTCGAACTCTTGATGTTACCTTAAACCATTCTATTTTCTTTATTGTTCGGTATTATTTGGACGTGTGTGTGTTTCTTAGTTAGAAATATCACTTACATCACTAAAAATGAAAATAATCTATAATTATTATTAGTTTTGAAGGAATACTTATTGTCATTTGGTAAGATTTTAACTTCTGTATATATATTTTTATTATCTTCTACAAGCTTTTGACACATTTTTAACAAAATAAACATGATTATGATTTAATACAAATTTGAAATTCATTAAAGTTCAACAAACATGACCGAAGTTACAGTGATTCAAAACATATGACGACAAACCCTAACGACTAGCCCCGTAACACGTTCAATAGAAATTATGCCTGAATTATGCCAACATCTAAGAATAGCGTAATTAATAAATAATTTAATGTTATTACTTCCATCCAATATTATCTTGCTTTTTTATGTTAGATATCGACAGATGAGCATGAGGTTCACTTGATGGTAAATGATAACTCAGCCACAGAACAACAGTCAATGATGCGCTGTCGACCTACTTTTTACTTCGAGCATTCGGAAATCCATAGACTGAAACCGAAACGCGCAATGTGCACTTCACGGTTTTTCCATCTATGAACGGTGGTTCGTTACCCGGTCGGAATTTTGATATTCCTCCCACCCGATCAATGCCCGAAGTTACCAGACGTGTGGAAAACATGCTTACAGAAAACTATAAACATGTTGTCCCGGTGGGATCCACGAACCCACGACCCATCGCACGGCAGGTGTTTTAACTAACGCGCCAGCGAGGCCGTCAGATTCACCGATTTTCTATATAATTTAAATATTGGGCATAAAAACTGTGTGTAATTGGTTATTATTCCTTGTAATATATTTTATTTAGTCTCATCTGAATTTCTGTAACGTGATTATTTTTAAAGCAGTGGCTTGAAATCCAGCGTCGATTATTTTTACCATAATATGCTGAGTTCTATTTATCAAGGTTTCTTTATTAGATACTTATTGCGAAATATTTTTTTTTAATAAATAAATTATTTCTCCGTGATTATTAAATTGTGTGAGAGCAATTGAAAAGGCTGATGGACTACCTCTGTGGCTCAATGTTAAGAGGATATGTTGAGAAAAATGCGGTTTTTCTATTACGTGTAACTTGTTCAGGCTGTGGATTATTGATATGAAATTTTGGAATTTGTTTTTTGACTATATTTCGCAGTTTCGCTCAAAAGGAAAACATGTTTCAATTAAATTTTCTCGATAGAAAAAATATGTGAAGTTATGTCTATTTTTACACTTTTTTGGCTCCCAAGGCATAACGGCAAAGAGTTATTTAATTTAATTTATTTTAAAAGATGCAGAATAAATGTCTTTAAGATTGCTCAAAACCGTTTTTTAATCAAATAAAGTATTGTAAAGTTATGAAATGAATTAGTTTTGGCACATACGTTGTTTTATTCCGAGCGCGTTCAAGCTACAGCTATCTCTTTTTTTTACATGTCTCAAGTAAATATTTCAATCTCGCTCGCTCACCTTCAATAGAGAGATTTGTCGGCCTGCGAGCCTCATCGACATAGGCCCTTAAGCGCGATGCGTTTAGCATTCTTAGCAATGGACTGATTACCTACTGCCGGCCTAGCATGACAACCGCGACAAAATTTTGTCGACCGTTTTCTCGTGTTTTAATCGATTATCTCTTTATTTCTTCCGGGTCTAACATGACAATTACACTTAAAATTCGACTTTTAATAACAAAAATAGATATATTTGTCGATCGAGATATCTTTTCTATCAAAATTGTCGCTGTAGAGTCGAGATATATCTCGACAGCGACAATTTTGATATATTATAATATATCTCCATATCTTACATCTTAGTTTGTCTTCTCTCGTCCGCGACATATCTCGTGGCGGTCATGCTAGGCCGACTGGTATATAAAGAAAAATGATTAGTGAAACAGACTCGGGAATTCACTTAAACGAAAGTTCGATTTACTCAGGCAAGCACCTAAAGTTCCTAATATTGTCACAGAATATTTTTTTACCATTTCATCTGCATAATATATTTTTTCATTTCTATAAGTTGTATCGATCGAAATCCTTGTATAGTCTTGTATAGAGATTTATATGGGCGGTAGTCGGTACTAATTTATGTACATAATACAATGCCGCGAATGTAAATTCGGCAATTTGGCACACTTGACGTGCCTTATGTGAGAAACACGCATAAAATTACAATCTCACACACCCTCACTGCAATAATACTATACGAGGATAAAATCTGTTAATTTTTTTAGGTACAAATATATTTAACCTCTTTATTGCACACTTATGTCTAATGTCATCAAAGTGAAATTATTGATGTTGTCTCTGTTTATCCGTTAATTTTAGAAAGGGATAAATGAATTCTGTTTGTGTCAATTTCACAGATACCTATATTTTCTTACAATGATAATAGGCTTTTGTGTCTGTTCTTTTTCCCAGGATTCGAATTTCGAATTTGGAACCTACATAAATAAAGAGATTATAATAATATGTAGTAATGAATGCTTAAGATCATTAGGAATCTTTAATCAGTACGATTTATTTTTAATTGAGGCCCATTTACACGATGCAAGTTTAATGCCTGTTGCATACAATTAAATTATCATAATACAAGTTTTGTTTAAATACTTTTTCTTGGTATCATCAAATAGATTATTTTTTTTTCTAAATTAATTCTTAATTCTAAAAAAAGAGACGTTAAATTGATACACAGAGCCAGCTGTTTTGAACGTTCAAATAGATTCCATAGCTTGTCCGTTTGTCCTTTGCTTTCCTTTTTGAATTGAGAAAATATGATATTGTCTATGACACTCTATATTACACGGTATATGGCAATGAAAAGAGCTAAAGCAACAATTTTGAGAAGAAACTTTCGTTCAGTGATGTCATTGATATGTAAAGCGAGGCGTTAACCCCGCAACTAGCTCGTATGAGCTCTAAGGTCATGAATGTTCTTCATAACTGTGTACTAGACGGTAACGGTTCATAGAAATGAGGTTTGGAAGATTCATTATTATAATGTGGTCTATTTTTTTTTATGGTAACTTAGCTGTAACCGGAATGCGTAACCACGTAAAGTAAAAATGTGTTGACAGAAATCAGGCGTATGCAGAACAACGTACCAAAGTTTCATCATAATCGGATAAATAGTTTAGGAGTGCATAAAGGACAAACATACTTACGTGTAGCCTGTAGGAGGTCATCTGACAGGTGACAGGTGACGGCTCTTTGGCGCGTTGTTGAGGCATACGTACGAACACTTATCTTAAGGAAATAATAAGAATTAAGGTATTTTTTATCTTAGATATCGACAGACGAGCTGAAGTTGACTTGACGGTAGGCGATACCCCAGCCACAGAACATCAGTCAATGATGTCGACCTACTTTTTACTTCGAGCATTCGAAAATCCATAGTCTAAGACTGAAACGCGCAATATGCACTTCACGGTTTTTCCATCTATGAACGATGGTACGTACCCGGTCGGAATTTCGATATTCTTCCAATCCATTTTATCCCCAATTTGCATTGTAGTTCTATTTTTATGGATATAGCTTTAGTTTAATACAGGCCATTTATAAGTGAAGTAGGCTCTTAGTATTACGCTGTTATTAAAGTACCTACGGGCGTTTATTTGACGCCAGTTGTGAATAATTCATCAATCGTCTGGAAGGTCGCACACTCAGTCTACGGGAATAGTTCTGGAAGATAATATTATAGTATGAACTAGAAACGATTTTAATAATAATCTTTTTCATGATATTTTAACAGTTTTATCTCGATTTCACTCAAAAACTACTCGAACGATTTTAAAAATTCTTTCAACAATAGTAAGCTTTGAGTATAGTACATCTACATTGCACCCGTGCGAAGCCGGGGCGCGATGCTAATCGTTAAATATCAATATAATATGCAGATAGTATTTTAAATTTTTCGAAAGTAGGAGAATAATATATTTCATTTCTATTGTTAAACACAGAAAATGTCAAAAATGATATTATTTTTCAGCTTAAGTTATCAATAATAATCAAATTTAAAAACATTATGTTGAGTAATAAGTAATATTTTCCAGGTATCGAGACGACGCGCTTTGCTGGTCAGAGAGGTAGGTTTCATAGAAACAATAGTTATACCCTATTTTTAGTTGCCTTAATGATAATTTTTCTTTTCAGATCAGGCTTCTATCTGATCGAAACAATTTTTGTAAAAAAAATAAAAATAACCCCTGGTACGAACCCAGGATCTCTAATGCTAAAGGCATCGTGCTTACCACTGAGTCTCGGGGGGGGGGGGGGGGGGGGGGGTTGGAATAGGAGCCTTAAAGATCAGTCCTTGAAAATCAGCGCCGATTTCTAAGTATTATATAGATGTAATATCGTATATACGAGTAATATTATTATAGTATTCAGTAGGTTATATACTTCTGATGAATAAACCATTATATTATAATATATAGATAAACTAATATTTAAATTAAAACACGGTCACTTTAATAAAGCAAACAGCTGACCACTAATGCTTATATAATCCGGGGATCACAGTGCAAATATTTGGACACCGCCGATAATCCAATATTGTCCTAAGTCTTTAGTTGTGTGCTCGTCCTATTAAAGATTTTATACAGCCTTGGCTTTTGTAGGATATTGCAATTATAATTGGGGTTTTTGAACACATTAGAAGAAATGCAGTGGCGTAGTTAGGTGGATAAGGGCCCCGATGCAAAGAAATAATCGTAATCCCCTCCGGCATTTTTTTTAGTAACTACACAAAATTAATTGCAAATGATTACAAATCAAAGGCGCTTCCATTATCGGCGTTATAAATTCTCATTTAAAATCTTGAAAGAAATTAAAATTCTTGTGAGAATTTTTCTAGCTTCAAGAGCTGCCTCCCCCTCTTTCCAAAGCTCAGGGCCCTCTCAGCTTCAGGGCCCTGGTGCACTGCACAACTTTGACTTATGATAGCTACGCCACTGAAGAAATGTCGTTTCATTTTTACCCGACTGCGCCTGTGGTTTAAAACAACTTTCGCTGGTGGAAATTCGATATACCACCACTCAGCCAAATGACTGTTCTTTAGTGCTTCCTTCTTATGTTTTAGATTTTTATATCAAACACAAAAAACACTCTAAGTCAGCGGTATGTGAACACATTTTAGACAAGCCAAACGATACATACGTTTCGACCAACCTTTTGCAAGAGAAAGTAGATTATTTTCCAGACTAGTACGCGAGGCTATTGAAATTAAAAAATACCCTAACTTCAATAGAGAAGACGGTTTGAGACTTTCCAACATCTGGGATCCAATAATTCAAAATCTAAAACCCCAAGTCAAACATACTAAAAAACAAAAGGACACCGTTAGTCAATATTGCCACAATAATTACAGTAAATATCATAATGTAAATAAATATGTTTTTTTTTAATATGGCCACTTTGTGATATTTCAAGTCAGCTGTCACCATTCAGTCTGCCGCGACCATTGCTGAAAAGCATCCGAAACGTCGGCATAAATAATATAAATAATAAATCCGCTATGAAGTATTTTATTTAAATGTGTGATACTCGCGTTAATAAAAGACATTATAATGTTTTTTACATATGTATATATAAAATTCTCGTGTCACAGTTTTCGTTGCCATACTACTCCGAAACAGCTCGACCGATTCTTATGAAATTTTATATGCATATTCAGTAAGTCTGAGAATCGGCTACTATCTATTTTTAAACTCCTAAGTGATAAGGGTTGTTCAACCATAATTTTTTATTTTTTATTTTTGGACGAAATTTTTTGTTTTTATTTTTTTATAATGTGGCATTAAAAATACATACAAACCTATGTTTTCACCCTTCTATTACCAACCCCTGCTTTTTAGAAATTATTTACATGGCAAATCAACGTTTGCCGGGTCAGCTAGTATTATATATTATTGTATCGATAAGTCTCAATAAGATATATTGTGGTAATCATAGCTGCGGTATAGTTATAATATCGACAGTCCTAATTCAAGGGGCGGTCAGCGGAAGGCTGATATTGTGGTTGAGATTACAATGGGACTAGACATTAGGGTTGTCACCTCTACAATTATATTTAACATACTTTTTTAACATTGTTATAACTAATATTTAAATGTAAATAAAGAAATATACGTATATGTTTTGGCATATATTATATATTCGAAAATATAGCATATATTCGAATATGTCCGGACTTTTGAAACATTTCGATTTGTCTGGATTTTTATTTGTCCGAATTCTTGAGACTATATGTAATTTTTCTGAATTAATTGTATTATTTGAACAATCAGTTAAAATATAGAACAGTATAGTAACTGTAGAAGGGAGTTATTTCTAACTATTTTGTTTAAAAAGTGCGGCTTTTTTAACTTGTCAGAATTTAAGATATAATATATTTAAGTATTTATATGAATTTATATTCAATGTTCTAGTCTCGGCATCGTGAAAAAATATCTAGTATTAATCATAGCCTAATAGATATATTTTTGAAGTGAACGGCTTTAGCGATAACATCGGCCTGTAAAGTAGTGTTATGATAATGATCTCGAAATTATACATACGATAAATATTATCTAGTGGCAACCCTAGAGTGTATGGGATCAGTCAGCAGTTAAAACAAGGGTTATGTACGGTCAGCCACCAATTACGGTCGGCGACGTCGCAGTCTGTTGTGATTGTTGTTTAATTGTTTTTATGGCGATACCTCATGCCACTGATGTTGTTGTGAGAATTACTGTCTGTGTTTCTACTATGTAATAAGCAGTAGCTTATGCGGTGGTAAATATATATAATAATATTATGTATTATATATATTGACGGGCTTATTGGCGCGTTCGATAGAACACCTGCCGTGCGCATCGATGGGTTGTGGGTTCGAATCCCACCGGGACGACATGTTTATAATTTTCTATAAGCATGTTTTCCCCACGTCTGGTAACTGGGCATTTATCAGTAGGGAGGATTATCGAAATTCCGACCGGGTAACGAACCAACGTTCATAGATGGAAAAACCGTGAAGTGCATATCGCGCGTTTCGGTTTCAGTCTATGGATTTCTGAATACTTGAAGTAAAAAGTAGGTCGATAGCGCATCATTGACTGATGTTCTGTGGCTGAGGTATCACCTACCATCAAGAGAATCTCATGCTCGTCTGTCGATATCTAAAATAAAAAAAAGGTTATGTTTAGGTGTAGACTTTTTTTTGGAATCAGTTTAAACTCCAGTGATTATTGTTCTGCTATTGTTAATTTAGCTTTGTATTTGGATTTTTTAAATGGTAAATATATAATTAAAAAAAAAAAAAATTGTAGCTTGTTATGTATATACCCGTATGCTTGTGAGATACCCTTTTATTTATTTATCTCTTATCTTTAAATGTATTATAATATATAAAAAATCTATTTCTTTTAAAGCATCATAATTGTCACTTTCCAACACGATAAATATTCTTGAACATTAATAAATCTCTAAACTAAACTTTGTAATTTCCCTTATATTATACTAGCTGCCCGACCTGGCTTTGCACGGCTAAACTAATGAAGAAAGTGAGACCAAATCTCCTTCGTCAGATTACTAATAAATGAATTGCAATTACTATTCTTTGTCCAATATCTCGTGAAGAAATGAATATCTATAGTATTGCGAGTACATAAATAACCTTTCAGTATGCCAGTCATTACGCTTGCTAAATAGCATTCGAAACTTCGTTTTTTTTTTTAAATTAAGAATAGGTAAGCTTTTGCCCGCCATCACACCTGATGGATAGTGCTGATGCGGACTATGATGTTAAGACACGCTTACCTAGGAGAGATACGTAATATTATTTGGGAACTATATTTTCTATCACCAAAATTTATATTTGTCATCAAGTTGTATCACCTAATAAATAGATCTATCGCCACGAAATATTTTCGTTCTCAGATAAACAAAAATTGTTCCCAGGTATGAATTATCATGTTTTAATAACTTGAGCGGTATGAATTTACTAGCCGTGCGACTAAATTACTAAGTGAGCGACTAGTTTTGAAGTTCTAGGTTAGGTTATGTTGGTATGGTGACCACCGCGCACGAGTCGAGCGGTGCCGCGGCAGCGGCCGACGAGTGCCAGAACCGAATTCTACTTATTTGGTACTAGACCTTATATCTCAGGATTTTAGGTGATTTATTGTGGAACTGATTTTGCATTGTTTGGTGACTACATTTTGGTGACAGATCTACTATTTTGAGGACAAACCCTATTATTTAAGAAACACAAAACTAATTAAATTGGTGATAGCTTAAATGATACCCATATTATTTATCACTTCGTGATAAATTATACGTATATAACGTATATAATAAATGGCATTTAAATCTCGTTTTCTATATCTATACTAATATTATAAAGAAGAAAGATTTGTATTTTACTATTTAACTCAAAAACTACTGGACCGATTTTAAAAATTATTTCACCAACAGAAAGCTATTATCAGCGAATAACATAGGCTTTTTTGTGTATAGTACATATACATTGCACATTAAATATTTAAATGCAAACAATTTAATATGAAAATATTCAAGAATTAAATAAAAGCTTAAAGTCTATAGAGTTATTTAAATTAACAACCTATAATTCAAAAAACGGAATTCAAGTACCGTACATAAATTATCTTTCAGTAATGATATAAATACTAAAGTAAATTATCTATCTTGTACCGATCAAATACCACTTAATATTACATCGTAAAGCAACCTCGCATATTTGCATTGCACCAACCCAGTGTTTTATTAAATTGATAAAAAATCGACTAAAAACAACGTGATTTTGGTCGCGATTCGCGAGTAATTCCTTCATACTTTTACCCGATTTTCTGAATTAACATCGGGTTCCGTACGTAGCCGATTATTAAGTTAAACGCCCCAATTTGCGGAGGTCTGAGTAAGCTATAAATCACGATACATTATTTTTTCATTTAAGTCCCATATCGATGGCAGTAGCCTTAAAATTCTATTAGTGGCGTACTGTTTTATTTAAAAATTATAACTTTTTTGTGAATTGTCTTTTTTGTTCATTTAATATATTTCTAGTAAATTATCTAATCTAGTCTATTAAAATATTATAAAGATAAATTTGTTTGTCTATTTGTTAAGGTTCATCTCAAAGATTGAAACGATTTTCAAAATTCTTTCACCAATAGAAAGCTACAGCGAGTGTGAGTGAATATCATCGAGTCAGCGAGCGAGCTACATTTCAGTGTATTGTACATCTACATTGCACCCGTGTGAAGCCTGGACATGTTGCTAGTATTAAATAAAAGAAGTTCAAATCGGGCTTAAAAGTTGGATATGAAATCGAATATTTTTTTTTTAGATATCGGCAGTACAGCAGTAAATTATGCGCTGTCGACTTGCTTGTAACTTCGAAATCTGTCTGGGGACACGGCAGTGCCCCCGCCAAGTCGAGTAATACGAGGCACGGCCTTTTCTCGAAGAAATTTCGACCCCTAGATTTAAACCAAAATGAGCGATATGTACTTCGCGGTTTTTTCATCTATGAACGGTGATTCGTATTTCGAAATTCGAAATTTGTCCTACCTGTTTATGGATATAGTGACCAGTCGTATCGAAAACATGTTTACAGAAAATGATAAACATCTCATTCCGGTGAGATTCGTACCTGCAATCCATAGAAAAGTAGGTGTGCAACGAGTCAACGTGCCCGTCAAAATATCAATATTTCATATACCAGTGGAAATTATGAGAACTTAAAGTTAAAAAAAAATTGCCACGTCTAAGTATCATAAAGTCTATAATCTTATTAACATTATGTTGTAGCTATCTGACGCTAATATCCAATTTCGTATCTGAACCGCCATCCAGCTTACTGAATAGACAAGCTAAAACGTTTGTAGAAGCTTATGTACAGGTAGTCTCCAGCAAGTCTTTTGACGGGCTCGTTGACGCGTTCGGTAGAATACCTGCCGTACGCATCGATGGGTCGTGGGTTCGAATCCCACCCGATCCTACCCATTTTGTAATAGTGATAACCATCACTACTACAAAATTTTGGATATTAGCGTCAGAATTGTGCCTAAACCATAGAAAAATCGAAAATATGCCAGAAAGCCGCGACTGTTTTTTGACTGTCGATTTTTTTTCATGGCGAAAACAAACGAATATCGTGATCTCAGTGTCTAAACTACACTTGTAAGTGTATTTTTATTTTTACGCTTTGGTTAGCTACAATGGCAGGCAGAATAAATTTTTGACTTAAACTATTTCAAGCTTATACGACGATAATTAATAAGGATCTGACAGTGCTGATATTTATTTAAAATAGGTTATAATAAAATGAAGTATCATCTCGATATAGGTAATAATAAAATAGGAGATACAAAATATCTGTACATTAAAATTGTTTATCAGAAGCGGAGAGGGGATGATTAAAGAAATGGAACATTAAACAAAAAAAAAAAAATTAAACGTTTTGTCTATCTGTCTGTTCACGCTAATCTCTGAAAATACTGAACTAATTTTCACGTAGTTGACACATAGACTGAGTTTAGTCTAAGACGATATTTCGACTATGTGTTTGCGTGTTGTTCCCAAGTTAATGTAAGTACGTGCTCCTATTTCAACATGCCTACTGCTGATAGAGGACAAACCTTCGTTTGTTTTATTCGTTTATTTTTTTATTAATATAATTAATATGTCATGTGAAACATAGTTTAATGGTTGTACTTGGCGATTAAAAAGAGTGGCGGCGAGTTTCTTGCCAGTTCTTCTCGTCCGCTCTACGTCCTTGATTTGAGAACTGGCAGTAAATGTAAAATTAGAAGTAGTTAATTTTTATTTTTCATTGACGTTCATAAGTGTAAATTGTGTTACCTAAATGAATATTTTTTTTTAATTTTGAATTTTTTTAATTTTATCAAAACATTGTTTCATCGAAATCGTGTCGGGAAGAATTTATCTTTATTTAAATACGAGCTTGCATAGAAGCTCGGCCTAAGATGAGACTACGCGAACGAAGCTAGTAATAAATAAAATTCTATAATTTGTAGTAGCATTTTACACCGTATATTTGAAAACATGCTCCGTAAATGGTGCTCATAAATCATGTCGCGTTTGATGAATATTTTGCAATTAATATCGGATAGTGTGGCATCGCTTAACCGTTAATCGATACACGATCGATAAATTGTCGTGTTAATGTTGTCTAAATTAATATCGATTTATCGATTAATAACAGAGACCTCCAGTAGTGTTATGACTGATAGCTGGTAATTGTAATAGCATTTCTGTCGTTAAAAATAAGAAAATACTTTCACTTTTAAAGTCGATTTTTTGGGCATACACTATGAATTAATTATCTACAATATAATTTTTCCTTGTATATATGAAAATATTATCTGTATCTCTACTTCTATACTAATATTATAAATAGGAAAGATTTTTACATTTGGATTTTTTTATTTTTGTATGTTTCATAAACTTAAAAACTACTCAACCGATTTTAAACATTCTTTCATTATTAGCGAGTTACTTATTTTTGTGTATAATACATCTACATTGCACCCGTGTGAAGGCGAATAAATAATAATTATTTGAAAACATAGATTTTCATTAGGAACTCTCAGGAAGCCTATACAAGAGATAGACTGAGACAATTATTATATAAATATATGTGGTGTGAATTCCTAAGACACACTTCTATGTCCGTTTCTCTGACCAATTTTCTTTACACCTTGCCCTGTCCGTCCGAAACTTTATTTTTATTTGTTTCCCCGGGACTCGAACAGGATCGTTCTGTTCTAAATGAAGCCACTGAGCCACCAAGACGGTTTAAATAAAATACATATTGTAGGATAGCTGTACTGATTTGGAGTTAGCGGTAATACTTTTTGGTTTGAAGATTCTTTATTTTCTCTCAGAAATAAATAGCTTACATCATTGACATTGTATGTTGATCGAAGGCTTTCACATGACGGACTCGTTGGCGCGTTCGATAGAACACCTGCCATGCGCATCGATGGGTCGCGGGTTCGAATCCCACCGGGAACACATGTTTTCCCCACGTCTGGTAACTTCGGGCATTGATCGGGTGGGAGGAATATCGAAATTCCGACCGGCTAACGAACCACCGTTCATAGATGGAAAAACCGTGAAGTACACATTGCGCGTTTCGGTTTCAGTCTATGGATATCCGAATGCTCGAAGTAAAAAGTAGGTCGACAGCGCATCATTGACTGATGTTCTGTGGCTGAGGTGTCATCTACCATCAAGTGAGCCTCATGCTCGTCTGTCGATATCTAAAATAAAATAAAAAAAACACAGAACTTGTTTTATATATAATTTTATAAAAAATATTACTCTCGGTGTGGGTATTACTAAAAAAATTAATACCATTAATGATGACATCACTCAATACATAGCGGTCTGAGTACTTTTGAGGTAGTTTTCTTTTAATTAACCGCAAGGACAAGGTGTGCCTTGACCTAATAAACATAACTTTATCAAAGATCAAAACACCTGGAAGTTTTTACATGTTCTATTGTAAAACTGTAATGGCTTATAGCATTAACTACGCGATTAACTTTTTATGAGAATATTAATTTATTATTTCAAGCCTTTAAATGGTGTTTTTTATTAATATTTAATGTTACCATGTAAAGTGCTCGCGATAAATAAAAAGTTCGTCGTTTTTGTTGGAGTTGGGAATACTCTTATTTCGCTATTATAAGACCATACTAGCAGCGAAACCCGGCGTTGCTCGGGTTAAAATACATCGCATGTTTAATGGTATACAAAATATTTAAGGATCCATTTTCTAAAGTAGATAAATATTTTAGATTTCTATCTTAAATAATAAGACACTCATTCGACCATTTAACATACGGTGTAAAGTATCTTCAAGTTGTAAGCATCTTGGAAGTTTCTAGACCATTTTAGACATTTTTAGAATTTTCTAGATCATTGAGGATCAATTTCACCGATTGCACACATTTTGGAACTTTCTAGATCATTTCAGAAATATTTAGAATTTTCTAGATCATTGAGGATCAATTTTAGCGATTGCACACATTTTTGAACTTTCTAGATCTTTCCAGAAGCGTCTAAAACATTCTAAATCGATTACAACAATTGAAACCATTTTAGAACTTTCTAGATCATTTCAGAAATTTTTAGAATTTTCTAGATCATTTTGGGTCAATTTTATCGATTTCTGGAACTTTTTAGATCATTTCCGAGATTTTCAGAATTTTACGGAAGATTACATTGGTTAGAAAAGGACAGATATATATTATTCCACATTTTTGCCACCCACAACCACCCACTTCCACCCACCCCGACCAAACTCCCTTATGCACACCTAGAGACCAAGGGGTATTCGCCATCCCAAGGGGAAGTTGATCAAAGTAGCGTATGATAGAAAAAACCGTGGACACACGTACGAACATTTGCATTTTATATAATAAGACCATATTAATACGATTGTTTTTTAGACTGATTAACTTTAGGAATTATTTTAAAACTGCAGTTACTATGGTAGGCTAACATTGCGACGACTGATCTTTCAAATGCTTTATATTGTTTTTAATTAAAGCTTTAATTTTTTTATTTTATTTTACATGGAAAACAAACAGCTTATAAATAAAAATATAGACAATAGAGTATGTAAGTTAATTTTACCAATTTCGATTTTAATTAATCTCTAAGGGTAGTAATTGTATTTTATTGAAGTAATACCCTTTTTTATATTTGTATATTGAACTTTGTTTGTTTTAGTTTTAGCATGAATTGTTATTTTTGTACTTTAAATTTTTGTATTTTGTGCTCGTTATAAAGCAGTCGAAACATTGGGGTAAATAATATGTATATTTTAAAGACTAGCGACATGTCCTGGCTACACACGGATGCAATGTAGATATACTATACACAAAAATATCTATGTTACTTGCTTATAATGTAGCTTTCTATTGGTGAAACAATTTTTAAAATTGGTCCTGTAGTTTTTGAGTTTATTCGATACAAATATATCTTTCCTCTTTTTAATATAGTGTAGATGTCTTGATTGTTTCATAATTATTTCCTTCAATACTTATTATAAATATTTTCATTTCTATAATTTTAATAAGAAGATACAATGCAAAGTAAAACATTTTGCCAAGCCTTTGAAAATTCAAAATTCGAGCAATATCAAGACAGTTTATCACCGTATGTCGTTGACAAAATTTGAATCTCAAGATAATATTTATGAAAATATAACAAAAAAATAATTACAAAAACGCGCAGATGCAACGCCGTGAATTTTACATACATAGGTACTTATAAACGCGCCAATTTTCTTATAATAATAACACGTTTGTGTTCTGTCCTTCTCATTCGCATTGCATAGGCTCATAGTATGTTTCTTTCCCACAATCATCGATCTCATCAAACTTTAGGGTTGCCTAATTTTGGATTTTGTACGCAACAGGTGTATTTTATTGGGAACTAGCGATCCGCCCCAGCTTCGCGCGGGTGCAATGTACATGTACAGGTACTATTTGCATGTAAAAAAATTAAAATAGGTCGAGTAGTTTTTGAGTTTATTCGATACAAATATACAAATCTTTCCTCTTTATAATATTAGTATAGATGTGATCATAACTATCAAGAACTTGTTCTAGTGTCTCATTCAATATTTTTTAATTAACGCGATACGCAAGTGGTATTTTGCTAAAGCATTCATTTAAATGAATTTACCGGATTAAAACGCGGTTTAATCACTGTATTATTTATCAAGACATTTCCGTGCTTTACAGCATATGAAGTCAAAGTCAGTCTTTTTAGCATTTAAATGTTTTATAAACGTCACTACCTTATTTTGTTCATTTGTTTACAATTCTTTTTGCACCAAGAATATACTTAAAACACTACAGTACTAAAAACGAAGAGGAATTTAAAGTGCAAAAGCATGCTTCACAACATTATTCTCGATGTTTTCACTAAGAATTGACGTAAAAAACTGTAAAAAAAGGTGGCACCTTCTTTATGTTCAGTTAGAATTAAGCCCAGAGTCAAATCTATAAAAATCATAGCATTCAGAATTAAAAAATATTTAGGTAATTTACAATTGTAGAAAATGCATGTCAGAGCAACAAAAGACCTACATATAGTTATTATTATTTCTTACACGGAAAAAACTCACAAGTGGGTCTACCCCAAACCGAAAAGAGGGAAGGAACTCACTTTTTTATTTTTTATGTTAGATATCGACAGACGAGCATGAGCTTCACTTGATGGTAGGTGATACCTCAGCCACAGAACATCAGTCAATGATGCACTGTCGACCTACTTACTTCTAGCATTCACTTATAGTATACGTATATTAGTCACGGTTCGTATCCAAAAAAAAAAGAAAGCAGTACAGAGTAATATTGAATTAGACAGTTGGAAACCCTAGCGCAAAATATTGGCTCGAACTATAAGGGCACAATAATTACATTAATTTCTGAGTTGCTTATTATAACTTGATTGTATGACTTTGTTCTACGGACTTATGGAGTTAGGTTATAATATAATAACACCACTTATTGTTGCAAATGAGTTGCGTCGATAATTTACAGTACACCTATATCTGACCTTCGAACTCAGTGGTATGCGCGTTGCGTTTACCACCGGAGGTTCTAGGTTCGAATCACAGGGAAACAATATAAAAAATAGTGTTTCAGTTGGACAGGGCATAGAAAGCTGATTACTTGTTTAACTGTAAAGAAAAATGATTAGTGAAACCTACCCCTATCGCCTACCATCAAGTGAACCTCATGCTCGTCTGTCGATATCGATCAAAAAAAGGAAAAATTTATTCAATGTCACAAACATACATATTATTATTACATTCTTAACATTAATTTAGTCTTAGAAAAGACAGTTGATCAGCTTATGGTGCAGGGCAAAACTGGCTACAGCACTGATTTTCAGCATCAGTATAGTTTTTTTATGTCAGATATCGACAGACGATCATGAGGTTCACTTGATGGTAGGTGACACCTCAGCCACAGAACATCAGTCAATGATGCGCCGTCGACCTACTTTTTACTTCGAGCATTCGGAGTGTATTAGCGATAGGATGATGGAACTTTTATATAGCATAACTTTTACCAGATTAAAATGCGATTTAACTAACGCGAGTATCACACATTTTAATAAAATACTGTATACCGGATTAAAATGCGGTTTATTATTTATAGTGTTTAAATTATTTATGCCGACGTTTCGGATGCTTTTCAGCAACCGTGGTCACGGGCAGACAGGAAAATGACAGTTGTCTGATTTTTTAAATGTCACAGTTGCCATATTAACGCCATCTATTCTTACGGAGTTGATATTTACTGTAATTTTCTATATTATGACAATAATGACTAACGGTGTCCTCTTGTTTTTTAGTATGTTTGATTTGAATGAAATCAAATATACTAAAAAACAAGAGATGGCGTTAATATGGCAACTTTGTGACATTTCAAAAATCAGACAACTGTCATCTTTCTGTCTGCCCGTGACCACGGTTGCTGAAAAGCATCCGAAACGTCGGGATAAATAATTTAAACAATATAAATAATAAATCGCGTTTTAATCCGGTATACAGTATTTTATTTAGATGTGTGATACTCGCGTTAATAAAAGACAATATCATTTCAAATGATTCCTCCTGCAATTGACAGATGGACCATTCGAATACTTTCTCGATAGTCGTTCGTGCTATATAGGTACTTTGATTGTCAATATAAAACATAGAAATTGATCAGTTTATTTATATCTTTAATTAGTAAGTTTCACTATTCCATATATAGTAAGAGACGAGTTATCGTTACGTTTCAGACATTTCTTCGTATAATTAAAAAAAAATTCAATACCTAGAAACCAATCAATTCTGTATCGACTGGCTTAGCTCTTATTATTTTCTTAGCCACAAAATACCAGGGGAATGTCATATTGGACTCTATGCTATTATGAATAAGGATGATTTTAGCGTAGCCCAGTTTAATGTAAGGTTGTATCAGCGGTTGGCACAAAGTATCATTTCCAATAATTACGGTCTCAACTCGATCAGTGACAATTTATTTTAATGCTACAAACTTATATCTCATTTTACGTTTGTTTTTTTCTTATCCTCGTAATTCCTGTGTTTTAACAGGTGTAGTTTTTGTGACCTAATGTAGTTTAATAAGTACGTATTAAAGTCGTACTTCAGGCTGAGAATGAACCTGACTGATCTGCCGGCATGACAACCACGACTTTTTGTCGACCGTTTTCTCGTGTTTATGCGATTATCTGTTTATGTCTTCCGGGTCTAACACGATACACCTAAAACTCGACTTGTAATGTCAGAGATATTTGTCGATCGAGATATTTTTATTATGTTTGTCGTCTATCAAAGCTGTCGATGTCGAGATATCTTATATCTTAGTTTGCCTTCACTCGTCCGCTAGATATCTCTTAATCTCATCAATATTATGAAGAAAGTACTCAAAAATATTTTTTACGTAGGAAGGTACTAAATGTACCAATATTAGGTTCTTATAAGGTTTACAAAAAAAAATTAAAGAACATAATACTTTTTTGTCGCGCTGTGTTCCAATGGGTCACAGGTTCGAATCGGTGGGGGGAATATCGAAATTCCTACTTCATTACGAAGCACAATAGGTGGAAAAACCGTGATACGTTATGCGTGGTTTGGTTTCAAAATATGGCTTTCTAAATGCTCGAAGTAATAAATATATGGACACTGACTGATGATCTTTGACTGAGATACCACCTTCCGTCAAGCGAGCCTCACTCCTGTCTGTCAATATCTAATATTAAACAAAAACATATAATATTTCGGATATTCCTATATCATGTTTATACAATGATCTATTAATGGAGAGTTATAACGGGACAATTATTAGTATACAATTGAAATGTCGATCCGTCGTTTCTATTGTAAATATATGTATTACTTACTATTTATTTTCTACTATCCAATAACGGTCAAATGCGATTGACACTCAGAGAAGGCTTTAGTTTTAAGTTAGCACTAATTTTTCATTGAGTAGATTCGGGAAAAATAGGCTGAGTTACATACAGACTGACTTTTAAGAATATCGGTAATTTAAGGAATAATAGAAAGAGTATCTAGCATTATGTGGATAATTTTAAAAAATACAGAATTACCTTAAAATCTTATAGTAAACTAGCTACCCGCCCCGGCTTCGCACGGGTCAAGATTTTTTGACAAATAAAGCAGGGGTTGTATGTATTTTTAATGCCACATTATAAAAAAATAAAAACAAAAATTTTCGTCCAAAAATTAAAAATAAAAATTTAGGGGTGGACTACCCCTAACATTTAGGGGGATGAAAAATAGATGTTGGCCGATTCTCATAGATACCGGATAAGCACAAAAAATTTCATGAGAATCGGTCGAGCCGTTTCGGAGGAGTATGGCAACGAAAACTGTGACACGAGAATTTTATATATTAGATTTAATTTGATTTGGAGGGTTAAGATCTTCAAATCTAATCTATATAACGTCCAACTAGTTCGCTTTTTACAACAAACGTCCAATGAGAAATTGATGAGTTTCTAGAAAATTCTAAACTCCGTTTTTCTCTCTTGAAATTCGAGTAATTCCCTCAAATTCGGTAATGTTTACAACGTGTTACTGTCGCGATGTGGTCAAAAACGTTCCGTTTTCAAACTGGGACAAAAAGCGTTACTCCAAAGTGATGTCGGCAGACGCAATGTGGGGAATCTGGACGAGGTAAAAACACGGAATTCAACAATGGTTGGATATCGGAACTTCGGTATTTATTTCGCTAAATCAATTTTGGGAGTTCGTACGGTAATTGTGATCATATTTTTATTGATTTACCATTACTTGTGATATAGAAGATGTTTACATATCATATTGACCGCCATCGTGGCATCGCATCGCGCTTACCACCGGAAGGTTCGAAACAAGATTAGAAAAAAAAGAATCGGAAGGGAAGACCTACTTGCCTATAAAGAAAAATCGGTGAAACAGACACAGAAATGGGTCTGCCTCATGCCAAATCTAGCAAAAGTTACTCGCTGATAATGTAGCTTTCTACAGATGAAAAAAATATTAAAATCGGTCCAACAGTTTTTGAGTTAAATCGAAACAAACAAACAAATCTTTCCTCTTTATAATATTAGTATACATATAGATTTGAATACTTTCAAGAATCTTCCTTTAACTTCTATTGAATGAGACCTGTCGCACTGGTGGATGGGCTTATGCAAATGTTTATCCGTTGTTGTGCAGTAACGACGCGACACGACGTCATGTCATTATTAGCGACCCTGTCTAATAATATAACTATCCTTAAAGGCCCATTTAAACGATGCAAGTTTCTTGCCTGTTGCATACATTTAAATTGAGTAATAAATAAATTACAAAAATACATTTCTTGGTGTAAACAGCATATAATATCCGCGCTTAACAGTTGCTTACAATTCTTGGATGACAATTATTGCGCTTCAACTATTGCTCTTGTATATGACTTGTTTATGACTTTTACATCTTTCTATTTTGTATAAAATAATAAACGTTATTCTTTTTAATAATTTAGTAAGTACTTTCATGTATTCGTCACTTCCGTCATGGTCACGAACTAACAGCCCGATTCATACGTAACAAAATTTTGTAACAGAAAAAAGGGCGTGAAAGCTTCTAAGCGACCGACATCAACCGAGTGATGTTTTGTTTAGTGCGTCGACCGGCTCATACTCACAAAGAGGTTTTTGTACAAATGTAAATTACTTTAATGGCCCGCTTTACATGCAGATTGAAAAACCGATCGGTACTTTCAACGAGACAATAACTGTTATTAATATTGACGATTTTTAAATGTTTACTTTGACAAGTGACATGTTTTTTATGGATTTGCATAATTTTTACACGACTCGACGCTGCGACAATGCGTTGTGAGGTCCAGTACTGCGATGGTTGTGAAATTAATTTCGAAATACGTCAAGTTTTTCTTAAATATTTTAAGAATGTGTTGTAAGCAATCAGAAACAAGCAGAGCAGGCTTTTACTAAATGAGGAAACACATTTGTTGATACTCATTATCATAATATATGACCAAATATTTTATTATATAAAAATAGTGAAAAAATTTTTTATTAATGTATATCAGTTTAATTTTTTAATTAAGAAAGTAATAGCCAAATTCTCGAACTGAAGTGTACTTAAAAGTATCTCTAATATATATAATAATAGTAGTAAGAAACCCTTAAATTTTGATTATCGTTTCTGTATTCCGCGGTGAGGCTGTTTATTTTAGGTCATTAATTTATTTGACTCGGCGCGTGGCCCATCGAAACGCAGGGCAGTTGTAAAATCCCGCCAAAAAATATATATTTTTTTGTTATGTTGCCAAAAAAGAGCATTTACCACATTATTGTTGAATGCATCTGATGGAATGAATCTGATTTTAAAGCTATTTTAACTTCACATAGAGATTTTTTTTTAATTACATGGCGTCAAAATAACAATACGATGACAAGTCTATACCGTGGTACTGTATAGTTAGCTTGAGTGACGTTCGCTCGACCCCGTGCGCTTTGCATTTCAAATGTACGCATTGTATGCACATTTTTGCTGACTTATTACTTTCTGTGTACGGTCTGCAAAAAAATCGAAATTGAAATTGGGATTTTGGAGGCACGTATTGTTTTTATTTGGGCTTTCAGTTACAAATTTGTTTTTTGAATCGGTGAAGACATAAGATCATGCGCAATATTTTTAGAGGGTACGGCAGCATTTTGAACCCGTAATTATAGTTACGACTTTCTATTAAATAACCATTATTTAGTGAGTTATTTTTATAATATATGAGCGATTTTAAGACGATTACCGTTGAATCTTTATAGTATTTTTAAATATTTTTTTTGCTAACTGTACATAAAATAACGAAGCCAAGGATCGAATAGCTTGCTCTTGTATTTTCGTTTAAATTGTGACTGATATAGGCTGTTAGCTGTTCGCGACAAGCTTAAGGGCTTAGATGTATGGCTAAATCCCTTTAAGTACACATTTACTTGACTCTCTTGAATGTGAAATACGCATTCATTTATATTTAACTAGCAATTAACTGTGACTTGTACTAGTACGAGGAATACCGAAATTTAGACGGGTAACAATACACAGTTCATAAATAAAAAAAAACAAGTTATTTTTCTGTCTATGGATTTCAGAAAGCAAGCGAATAATTGATAGGTGTTCTATGGCTGTGATCACTAGTGACGGATTTATCTGCAGGCTGAGTAGGCTTGGCTGGTCGGCAGATTTTAGGGGCAGCTTTGGGGACCAAATTTATTTTTACATGTCTTATGGAAATCAAAAATAATTCTGTAGAACGTTTTTATGATTTCATTCAACGAAATATCAAACTTGTATATCCTATAGTACAACACCCAGTTCGCCGCCCTGAA
The DNA here is from genome assembly GCA_905404175.1 of Anthocharis cardamines. Lineage (NCBI taxonomy): Eukaryota > Metazoa > Arthropoda > Insecta > Lepidoptera > Pieridae > Anthocharis > Anthocharis cardamines. The sequence continues at coordinate 7,513,610 of FR989969.1, forward strand.
CCAGTAATTGTACTCTATATATTGTATCAAATTGTAGGGGGGAGGGGGGTAGTTAATAGCTTACACCTTGGGAATGTGTAAATCCACCACTGGTGATTCAGTAATCACCAGTGAACCAGTGTTCATGCTCATTTCTCGATATTTAACATAAGGCCGGCCGTGTTTGTTACCACCTTAATTACCAGTTACTTTTAGGTCTGTCTGCCCTGAAAAAAAAAATAAACAAACGTACATATATCGATCGAATTGCCCCACTGTTCACTTCAGTCATAAACCTAATGATATCAAACTTTCTTTCCCCACCTAATATTAATTCCTTATCGCTTAGTACGATGCTGGGAAGTTATAATATGGTAGCTAAAGTCATTTTTAAACGAGCCCCTTACGTAATGACTCAAGTTAAATCGTCTAAGATTTAAGAACGTTGTGGGATTTGTAAAGCTTTGAATACATAATAGTATTTGCGAACAAAATAAAATAGAAATATTTTGGGAATATTTCTTATTTTTTTTAAAAACATTGTTTTCCATTGGTTTGTTGTCGTAGTAGTTCATAATCTATACTAGTATTATAAAGAGGAAAGATTTGTATTTTTGTATGTTATGAATAAACTCAAAAACTACTGGACCGATTTTGAAAATGCTTACACCAATAGAAAGCTACATTATCAGCGAGTAACATAGGCTATGTTTTGTGTATAGTAAATCCACATTGTACCCGTGTGATGCCGGGGCGCGTTGTCTATTATAAAATATAATTAAAAGAAAACTACGAGGCATGATTTGATGTTCGTTATCGTATAATTTAAATTTTCATTATATATAAGTACTAGCAACACGCCCGGCTTGCAATGTAGATGTATTTACACAAAAAAACTAGGTTCAGGTTACTCGCTGATAATGTTGCTTTCTATTGGTGAAATAATTTTTAAAATACATTCAGTAGAACCAGAGATTACCCCCTACAAACTCACAAACTGTACCTCTTTATAATATTAGAATAGATTGTTATAGCTCAAAACCAAAATTCTTTATGTTTAAATTTCCAATACAGTTGCACTGTGAACTTAGTGGTATTTTTCAGTATTAATTAAATAAGATAAAAAATTTAAAAAATAAAAAAATAGGCCACCGTCTTCAAGATGCTGTTTCTTTGACGGGCTCGTTGGCGCGTTCGGTAGAACACCTGCCGTGCGCATCGATGGGTCGTGGGTTCGATTCTCATCGGGACCACATGATTATAATTTTCTGTAAGCATGTTTTCCCCACGTGTGGTAACTTCTAGCATTGAACGGATGGGAGGAATATCGAAATTCCGACCGGGTAACGAACCACCGTTCATAGATGAAAAAACCGTGAAGTGCATATTGCGCGTTTCGGTTTCAGTCTATGGATTTCCAAATACTCGAAGTAAAAAATAGGTCGACAGCGCATCATTGACTGATGTTCTGTGGCTGAGGTATCACTTACTCGTCTGTCGATATCTAACATAAAAAAAAGATAATTGATATAATATAGTCTGTGGCACTTTCAACCGAGAAAGCCTCTGTAAAAAAAACAAAAATGACATAAATGCCACAAAGAAACCGCAATGTCACAACTCACAACAGAACCTACATTTAAAATCATTATGATTCACGAGGAAGCGTATTCCTTTGTTTTTTCAAGTATTTACATTTCACTTCGTGGTATTTGCTAAATATTTAACCGCAAGTATAAATAATTTTAGCGCATGTATGGCAGTGCATCACCCCCGAACAATAAAGCTTGCGGTAAAAAATAAAACAAAGTAAGGGTCGAATGTCACGGCATCAGGTGATGTTACTTAGCGGTTACTGAGATGTCAGGTGTGGCCAACCTATTGGTTCAGCCGGCCTAACATGACAAGCGCGACAAAATTTTGTCTACCGTTTTCTCGTGTTTCAATCGACTATCGCTTTATTTCTTTCGGGTCTAACATGACAATTACACTTAAAACTCGACTTTTAATATCAAAAATAGATACATTTGTCGATGGAGATATCTTTTCTATCAAAATTGTCGATGTCGAGATATAATATATCGAGATATTTAACATCTTAGTTTGTCTTCTCTCGCGCGAGATATATCTCGTGGCGGTCATGCTAGCCCGGCAGATGTACTTTCACTTTTTATCTACAGATTTAAAACTTGTAAATGTATCTGGCTTTATGTTTTTATTTTAACTAAATCAAACGTTTCATTTTATTTAAACAAAAGAGGTATATCTTTATAATCACAAACATTTATATTTTGTGATGAAATGTTAAATCAAAGCAAATAATGTTGTAAATATTGTTATATTTTAATGTGATGAAAGAAATACGCGTTGCAATATATTAAAATTGCGGTCAAATGCTTATTTATTCTTAATAAAAAATACTTATTCATAAATAAAAGAAATGTTATTTCTCGTAAGCGAAACAACATCGTACAAACTCTTTGAGTAATCAATATTAGACCATAATTTAAGAGTAAATAAATGAGTATTAGTAACACCTACAATAAATAATTTAAATTTATATTAACGGCGGGTCCTAAACACTTATGTTGTTATAACTTACTAGCAACGAGCCCTGGCTTCACACGGGTGCAATGTAGATGTACTATACACAAAACATAGCCTATATTACTCGCTGATAATGTAGCTTTCTATTGGTGAAAGAATTTTCAAAATCGGTTGAGTAGATTTGAGTTTATTTATAACATACAAAAATACAAATCTTTCCTCTTTAAAATATTAAGTTTAGATATAGATATGTATAAATAAAATAGTTTTATACAATAAAAGGTTTACCACCCCTGACTTGCACAGTGGCCTATAAATTGTCATTAGGACCCCCGCTATATGAAGATCCCACGACGGCCGTAAACCGAACCTGTATACTATTGCATTATCCTTCACTTTCCTTTGATTATTACTTTTTTACAGCAGTTCTGGTAACTGGCTGGTGAATACTAGTTCATAGGATTTGAAATGTCGTAGATGTGTTGGAGGGTTTTAATGGAAGCAAATAAGTAAAAATAATAATTTTATATAAGTACATATGTAATGAATAGTAGTCTCTGAGAGAATTATTTAAAGAAATTAATATACTCACGTTGCCTTCCCTTTACATTCTAGAGAATATCATGTTTGTTCGTAAAAAATTGCATCAATTCACTGTCAAAAGTGATATTCATTCTATAAATACCAGGAATAAGCATAAAATAGTAGTCCCAAAATATAGATTAGCAAAATCGAATAAATCGTTTCTTGGGAATTGTGTCAGATTCTACAACAGGCTACCGAAGTGTGTAACTGATCTTACGAATAAAAAGTTCAAAAACGTCATCAAAGGAATCTTAATTAAAAAAGCGTATTATAAAATCCAAGACTATGTTGACGATAAAGATGTATGGTGCTAATTCATCTCTGCATGTGCGCCTTCCCTGGCAACTTGCGCTGTGCAAGTGTGTGTATCTCATTTTACACTAATAGTAAAAACTCAATTTTCTTTTGCATTGTATAGAATCTTTGTATACCTTGCATTATATAAACTTTTAAATAAAATACTGTATACCGGATTAAAACGCGATTTATTATTTAAATTATTTATCCCGACGTTTCGGATGCTTTTCAGCAACCGTGGTCGCGGGAGACTGAAAGATGACAGTTGTCTTATATTTGAAATGTCACAAAGTTGCCATATTTAATTCAATTAAATTAAAAATAATCTATTAATTTAGGTAACACAATGTACATCTATGAACGTCAATAAAAAATAATACATATTAAATTACTAATATTACTAATATTAAATGCTTCTAATTTTACATTTACTACCAGTTCACAAATCAAGGGCGTAGAGCGGACGAGAAGAACTGGCAAGAAACTCGCCGCCACTCTTTTTAATCGCCAAGTTTTTGTTTTACAATCTTTACATATTAACGCCATCTATTCCTACGGAGTTGATATTTACTGTAATTTTCTATATTATGACAATATTGACTAACGGTGTCCTCTTGTTTTTTAGTATCAAACATAACTAAATCAAACATACTAAAAAACAAGAGGACACCGTTAGTCAATATTGTCATAATATAGAAAATTACAGTAAATATCAACTCCGTAGGAATAGATGGCGTTAATATGTAAAGATTGTAAAACAAAAACTTGGCGATTAAAAAGAGTGGCGGCGAGTTTCTTGCCAGTTCTTCTCGTCCGCTCTACGCCCTTGATTTGTGAACTGGTAGTAAATGTAAAATTAGAAGCATTTAATATTAGTAATATTAGTAATTTAATATGTATTATTTTTTATTGACGTTCATAGATGTACATTGTGTTACCTAAATTAATAGATTATTTTTAATTTAATTGAATTAAATATGGCAACTTTGTGACATTTCAAATATAAGACAACTGTCATCTTTCAGTCTCCCGCGACCACGGTTGCTGAAAAGCATCCGAAACGTCGGGATAAATAATTTAAATAATAAATCGCGTTTTAATCCGGTATACAGTATTTTATTTAAATGTGTGATACTCGCGTTAATAAAAGACAATTTTATATAAACTTCTCAGCCGATTATTACTATTGTAACCGAGTCCTTGTAAGCTAAACCATTGTTGAAAAGAGTGTCCATGGAGTTTCTTGCCGGTTCTTCTCCATGAGACCCACTTTTTGGAACCGTGCAACTAGACGTTTCATAAGAGCCTGCAAAGGCCTATTTGAAATAAAAAACTTTTGATTTTTGATTTTTGAATGTGTAAGTGGCACAATAACTAATATATTTAAAAAAATAGGAAAGAGTTCTGATTTAGTCGTTACGAGATTTCTGCGGATATTTAGGACAAGAACTGTAACTTGATATATGGATTTAGGTGATACCTCAGCCACAGAACTTCAGTCAATGATGCGCTGTCGACCTAATTTTTTCTTCGAGCATTCGGAAATCCATAGACTGAGACCGAAACACGCAATATGCCATTCACAGTTTTCTATCTATGAACGTTGGAGTGTTACCCGGTCGGAATTTAGATATTCCTCCCATCCGTTCAATGGCCGAATTTACCAGACGTGGGGAAGACATGCTTACAGAAAATTATAAACATATCGTTCCGGTGGGATTCGAACCCACGACCCATCGATGCGCAAGGGCAGGTGTTCTACCGAACGCGCCAACGAGCCCAACAAAAATTCTTGCGTCCTTATATTTACTAATAATTATTATTATCAAATAAGTATAAGGAATTTTTAAATATAAGGAAAAAAAAGAAGGTTTTGCTATCCATCAAAAAATAAATTCCATAAGATGAGTCTGTAACAATATGTTTGTAAGCTTCGATACTAATCTGCCCCGCGGCGAGTTATCATATCCGCTCGAGTAAAATTACTAATTTCAACAGTAGCTTTTTGAATTTGCATATTTGGCTTATTTATTCTTCCATATAATTTGATACAAAAAGAAACTCATATCTTAATCAAATATATGTACTTATTTTACTATAATTAATTAGATTGTGTTGAAATATGACTATTTTATTAAAAAATAGCGATCCGTCCTGGCTTCTGACGGGTGCAATGTATATGTACACAAAAAAATGTTAGCCTATGTTACTCGCTGATAATGTAGCTTTCTATTGGAGAAGGAATTTTAAAAATCGGTCGATTAGTTTTTGAGTTTATTCATAACATAGAAAAATTCAAATCTTTCCTCTTTGTAATATTAGTAAGAAGTAGGTAAAATTCAAATACAAAATTAAGTTTAATATCGTTGAAGGACTACATTAAGTATTCCTATCTCATTATGTGAATGGTAATGGCAAATAACAATATCTTTAAGTAACCGTTGATAAGCGTTTGAGGAATCAGGATTAGTAAATATCAAAAGATTTTTGTTTGTTATATATAATTCAATGCCAAAGGCATAATATACATTTTAAAATCATGTCCTTAAATTACCTTTTATTCAGAAACCTTAAAATGCCGGGTCAAAGACCTCTGGACTCATCTATTGACTTAATATTAATATATTTGAGAACTGCCTCTAAATTGAAGTTGAGCTGAGTGCGAACTTTTGTTACTTTTTTTTAGCTTTTCCATTCGACTAGGCCAGGCCTACTTCAATAATTTGGCCGTAAATAATTGACAGCACGCGCTGCGACTCCCCGATTCGTATCTATTATTCACACGATGTTGCCAGTGTTCTGTCACATTATCCTAATATCGGAGAAATATTCTGTGTGTGTGATATGAATGTCCGTTTGTCTTTTATTTCCTGAATATACAGATATTTTGTTTATTGCAATTGTTGCTTAGAAAGCTCCTACTAACACATGGAAAAACCAACCTAAATACACGAACATCTAACTTAAATGTTTCGTCTCTAGTTTAGTTTTGAACTTATTTTCGCTTTCCCTTTTAATGATATTGATGTACAAATAATTTGATAAATCTCAAGAGTTATTGTTTTAGCGATTCTATCCAACATACCGTGGTGGTGTTTGGTAGCCCTAGCTCAAAAATAACTACAATATTCTTCATATGATCGGACTTGTACTTATCTATCAGAGGTTTAGAAATTGCCCGGTGTAATTTATTGTCTAACTTTAGATAAAACACATAGTTTGAAATTTATCAATACACTTTATCGAAAAATCGAGTTCTATTCATTTGTCTTATGAGATTGTAGCTGCTTTTGAAGCTGACTAAAATACCGATTCGTAAACCTTATTATGTATAAGTTTTAGAACTAACGAAACTTTGTCCAACAATTAAATTGAAAATTACACTAGAACTAAGGTTTCAAGAAGTCAGAAGTCAAAACTGCCTTATCAAGTAATCAATGAGACATTAAGATCGCAGATTGGTATCCGATTACACACACATATGAATACAAGAGAAGTTGCGGATACAAGTGCAAGGAGGGTTGCGAAATTTTCCGGAGGGCGTGCAATGTCACCGCACTAACACGTGGTGCGCCGCGAGGAACGCAGGCCTACGCGAATTAAATTCAAAAATAGAACTTTTGTAGATTCGATGGTTTAAAAAACGAACATTGTAGTGCGCGTACTTGGGAGTTTTGCGTTGTTAATTGACAACACTACCATAGTCACTAATTTAGGCATAAGTTATATTGTTAGTAAGTTAGTTAAAAAGTTTTGTGTTGTTTAATAACGTTGATAAATTACAAAGATTTTTTTATCGAGTAAAGTTTATTTGAATATAAGAAACCGTATTTGAAAATTGCTTGTAAAGTTCCACTTTTTTCGCAAACAATTTGAATTGTGTTTAGTGATCGATTACTTATTCGCATCGTTCCGATTAATCGTTCGCAGTCCTTATTCGATGTATCGTGGAATTTGATGTTTTGAGGAGTTTTCTTGGAAAGTATCGATGTGGGAGATCGTTTTTCGTTTGAGATACCGACTGGCGGTTCGTAATGAAGACATTTGTACTCAGCAAATAATTCTTGAAGAGCAATATTAACGTTAATTGAAGTTTCTTTAACTAATTAGTATCTTTACTGAAAGTTCAGTTAAATAGTGTTCCTAAACGGATAAGATTTATTGTTAATGAAGGTTATAAACAATATATAGTGGGTATAGTGCTAAAATATACGTACAATAAGTATGAAAATTTAAGTTTTAAATTAAATTCCCTTTTAAAATACTTAATATTATTTTTTTGTTATTTTCGTCCACTTTTTTAACTTACAATTTCATATTTATTGGTTTTAACACTATATCAGCCCACGATAAATATATTTTTTGGTTTCGTATTTCTTGGACAGTTTGCGACTTGCGATTTACACTAAAATACATTTGTATTGAAAATTATATATATATAATAATAATATAGAAAATAATTATTTATACTGTATAAATGAATAACGAGTGGTAAATAGCAAAAAAAAAATTATCATTCAACATTGGTTCGTTTAAAACATTCATACTGTAATACCATTTAGAGTTTGACAAGAAATGGTGAAAATGTACCATTTCCATGACGAATGTTTTGACTAGTAGCGATTGCTTTGATCTCGCCGCCTAGTGTAACGACAATCGAAAATAAATCAGAATCGAATCGGAATCGGTCGTAACGATTTTATCGTTTTAATCGATTTATAATTGGTGTGATGATGATTAGTTTGCATTCGGATCGAATTACTATGCGCTCTGTGATTTGGGTTCAATCCTGGAACTGTATTTGTATGTGCCTCTTGTCTATTTTTATGTTGTAAATTTTAATGCCGTGATACACGCGTGCGGAAAAATCTATTTTTTTGATGAAGATAATCTATATACTTATATAAATCTCGTCTCAGGGTGTTTGTCGCACTCCTCCGAAACGGCTCGACCGATTTTTATGAAATTTTATGTACATATATTTGGTAGATATGAGAATAGGTCGTACAGTCTATTTCATACATTTAGGTTATAAGGGTGTCCCTATCAATTTTTAATTTTTTGTTGCCAAAAATTTGATTCGTTCGGTCTCATTTTCTTCATTAGTTTAGCCGTGCGAAGCCGGGTAGGTCAGTTATTTTATTTTATAAAATCCAAGTTCTGTAGTTTATGGTAATTCACTCGTACACTTTCCACTTCTTTAAAAGTAAACATCTATCGATCGTGTAAGCCATTGTTATTCATAAAAATAAACTTCAGCACTAAAATAAACGCCGCATAAGCGCTCTCACATAAAAGGCAAGAAGTAAAAAGCGGTATACAAGCACTCCTCATTATAAACGCATTTAATACGGTGATTTAAATCCTTAATTTCGTATCTGTGCGTACACGCAGCGGGTGTTAACGACATCTGTTGGCAGCTAAGTGGAACTATTGTCTGATTGGCCGCGCTGTCGGCGCAACTAGATCGTATTTAAACTTTAAACGTGTTTAATTTGGAATGCGTTTTTCTCAATACTTGTTACTTGTAGACACGGGGAGTAGTAAATAATTGTATGACTACAAACACATAGGTTGATTGGTTCCTTGGAATGGTTGCGGAAAAAAACAGGGATGTACCGACGTGGTTATGTTTGGCGCGGATACTTGTAAATGTTAATAAAATGAGGGTATTCTTTCAGTATTTACTCTTAAATATTTATTACTTTTCTTAAGAAATACATTTTGCTATCCTATTGTGAGAAATATTTTTACCTATTTTTTTGCATTAGGTCCAATGATTGTATAAACTAAAAACTTTTGAATAGAACAAAAATGTACGCCGTACCAATGGTGAATTTATGTGCACCTTATCATTTGGCGAATCATTATGGGCCGCATGCGCCGGCTCTTTCAGACCCATATTGGATGTAAGTATGATTAATCATTAATCATTGATGCCTTTACCGACCGATTTTAAAAATTCTTTCACCAATAGAAAGCTACATTATCAGCGAGTAACAAAGCTAGTAGGTACCTATAGTTTTTTTTGTATATTACATCTACACATTGCACCCGTGCGAAGCCGGGGTGGATCACTAGTGATCTATAAAATTTAGCAGAATACAAAAAGCATTTTAATACATTTTTACGAAGTTATATTATTTATTACCGATGTGGATATATATTTTACAATTTGATAAATAGTGGGAAACTACAGTATCTCGTTTCTAGCATAAGTCAGATATTTTTATTAATAACCAAACCACGTTAAAAACATAATAAAGCGTTAAACTAAACTATTTTGTTTCAGGAAGCCATCAGTAGATGGCGTTGGAAATTCTTCATCAGTAAACGGCCGGTATGTACCTTTACATATATTTTAAATCGCTAGATTTATTCAGAAATGAAGCAAATAATCATCAGGTTAATGATTTAAAATTTAATCTAAGATTTTGAATTAAGTATCGTCTTAGGATACACCCAGCGGTAGATTTACCAGCAGGCTGAGTAGGCCTACCCTAGGGCGGCAGATTTGGGGTCGGATTTTTATTTCTTTTAGGTATCTTATAGAAATCAAGAATAAAAATTAGACGGTTTTTTGTATCTTACAGAGTTAAGTGTAGAAGACAATCCCTATTATTGTATTTTAGAAAATTTAGGAACTCATTTATAAAGGCTAGGGCGGCAAAATTTTTACAGCCTATACGCCAGAAATGTGTAAATCTGGATACACTAAACGTATGTATGTACACAGTAATGTAAAAAAAAAGTATCTCAAAACAAGATTTAATACTAAGATTTTGTCAGTATCGTCTTAGGTGTATCCTAAATTAAGTTTTGAAGAACGAGCATTACAAATCACAATAGAAGAATATTCTATCATACGATTGCATAATAATACAGCGCATATATTTAATAAATAAATTCTATAAAAATCATGGTCCTGCTCAGAACGCCTAAAGCAAAGTTCAAAAGCAATCTACATTTAGATCAGTTCCGATCCACCAGTTTCGATACAGGCGATCTCAAAACGAGCATGAATACAGGCATCCGATAATCCTCGCTCTACAAATGGTAATTTTCTTTTTTACTTTGCTGAAATCCAATAAGAAGACAAAAATAATCAAGATATATGAATATTATCGCCGTAAAATATTTGTGATAGGTATTTTTGTTGAATTGAATTTAACTTAAAACTAAAATTTCATGCTTTTTTTTTCATTATTTTTGGCATCAAACAGTTATGTACAGATAAGTAATAATAACAATATATTTCTTAAAAACTACAGACATAAAAAAAGTGGCCATAAAAGAAACTTACAAAAAAATTCGAAGGGAGTCGCGTGAAACGTATTGTTAGAAATATAATATTTTATCTATAAACAATTAGTGTGTTATTACTAAACTATTTTGACAGTATTATGTACTTCTTTGTTTTAGAGAAGTATTAAAAAGTTATAAAATTATTCTATGTTATACAATTATTTATTATATGTGGGTTTAAGCACTATACTCTCGATATTAATATATCTGTAAGGTTTTCTAAATAAATAACTATTTTTTTTCCATACAGCACTCACAGTAAAAAAAAACTAATTTAAGTGATAAATAACATAACTGAGTAATTCGTATATAGTCCGGGAAATGGGTCATCTATTTTCAGCAGATATAACTCTGTTAATTAAAAAAAATGTATTATGGCCAATTTCAGTTCAGACAATTAATATTCTGTAGGTGTTCGTGCATTAAGCTTCGGCTTAGACACTGGATAAAAATAATGAAAACCTTCCGGCTTAAGCCGCCACAAATTAGATGAGTTCGTGTGTGGGCTTTGTTATATGCTGTTGTAAACAGTGTTTGAAATGGCCATTCAATAGAAAAATGAAATCACTGTTTTTTAAAATGGTTAAGTTAGATGTTATTTAAGGGTTTTCCGTTATTTATAATTGCTTATACAAAACTAAATTTCATTCGTAACTTCGCCCGCGTGTATTTTTATCCCCTATGTGTTCACATTGAAGTGGAAAAATAGTAAATAAATAAAGTAGCTTACTTTTATACAAACTATCATAATATTATAATAATAAATATCTTAAGAGTGGGATTTCCTTACTCAATAGACCGAGGAACTATACAAATTTCCTACTAATATAATAATAATAGTTTTTTTTCAAACTTTCACCAAATTCTCAGACTCTGTTCGATAAGTGTTCCAGAAATTGAAAAACACTTAACTAACTGGGAATCGAACCCAGGATTTGGGTTAGCGGATGAACTCTCGACTACAATACCACATACGCAGTCTAATTATTGGTGACTCTGATCTAGTTCATAAACAGCTACTGTCTCTTGAACATCGTCGAATGATCGCGAGTCTGTCGGTGTTCTACAGGTTGCACTTCGGTGAGTGCGCGGCTGAATTACACGATCTTATCCCTGCAGCTCCCTTTCACCATCGGACGGCCAGACACAGAGTGGGATTTCATCCTTATATGGTTGATGTACCTTATATTCGTACGAAACGGTACGCTACCTCATTTATCATCCGAACCGCCAAGGAATGGAACTCTCTACCTGGGTCTGTCTTTCCCGATTCTTACAATCTTGACGTCTTCAAAGCCAGAGTGAATAGGCTTCTTCTAAGTAAGCATGCTCCCATTTAGATCGCATCCGCGCTTACCATCAGGCAGGATTGCGGTCAAATGTTTACTTATTCTTCATAAAAAAAAAATACGCAGTTGGGACTACCATGCCCCACTATAACTGTAATAAATAACTTCACTATCCTAATTAACATGTACAATTTCAATCTATGTATTTTTTCATATCATAAAATGATTAAAAATTCTTATTACAAAAGCAGGTTTATATTATTCAACTTATTAAAGAAAAATATTTTAACACAGTGTCGATAAGAATCGATAACTGTATACAAGCCGGTATCCTCATTACGATTTATTCCCAAGTATTTATATCGAAGATAAATCTCATAACACAATAGTCGCGAGTAATTACTGGCTGCCTAGTAAGGGACAATAATCGAGTCGATCCGATCGATTCGATACTCGATGTATCGATGCCTTATTCGATTCAACTGCTTTATTGTTATTGTTTTAATCAAAATGTATTTGCATACGATAGTTATGAGTTCGGGTCGTTACGATTTATTAGAATACAAGTTTATGTTTTGATTTATCGATTATAATATGGGTGCCCTTAATTCTGTATAAAATATATTTTTTTATTTAAATGTTTTAATAAAAAAATGAATTTAAAACACATTTTCTTTTAATTAACTGTGACAGAGTTGTACATTGTTTATTAATATTTCTAAACGATAATAATTAATATATTATGTATATACCTTTATTTTCTAGATGAGTAAAAGTAACTTATTGGTAAAATTACCCAACGATAAATTCTTATTTGCATAGTGGAGCATAAAGGAAATAAACTGCTTATTTCATTAATTATTTACAAGAAAGTAGCTGATCTACGGGAACTGAACCCAAACCACTGACCCACGGAGTCAGCAAAGAGGGTAATAATACGGAATCTCTAAAATTTGTTAAAATCTTAGCGTAAGGTGAGGTAAAGTACACTTTTCACATTAAACTTGCTATCTCGCTCTCTCACAGGTAATTTGTGGAGGAGCCAACTTACCTTTCACTCGCACACAGCGCGTGACTAGCGTACTAGTTGCTATAAGTTACCCCAAATTATAGACCAGGAGCTAGCGAACCTTTTATTGTAAAACCTCAAGCAGGTGCTACGTGATTACTTTCATTTTTCTTATACTAATTCATCTTATACACCCTGAATTATTTTATTATGTCTTTTAAGGTAGTGATAATAAAAAACAATAATATATTATATTTAAAGTTTAGTCTACTGGGAGGTTGAGTTACTGCATTCAATAATATTAAATGTATACATTAGTATTGCAATTTTATATATTTAAATTCAACGCATACATCATACAACAGACACAAAATACAAAATAAAGGATATCTAACATAAATGACGCTAGTTCTAGCGGAAAATACGTCTTTTTCCAATTTCCCGTTTCTGAAGCCTTTCATAATTTTGAAGCCACCTGTCTGGGGATACAATAAAAAAATATTACAACACAATGAAATACATCTGCGGCTCTTAGCCTATAAAGGTATTTTCATAAAATTTCACCTGATACTTATAAGCTTCCGAAATGAGCTTTTAGTATAAGTATTTTTTCCATCTGTCCAGACAAGTAGAACTCCTCAAAATATAGGTTTAGCCCGCACAAACCCCCGCGTGAAACTTCGTTAATTTTTTTTTTAATTGTTTTGTACTTCAAATGGATGGAGTCCTGTCAATTGTCGGGATGTTTTTAACCACAGAACAGAGAATTTGTACCGGATCGACTGTCGCCAAATTCACACAAATGAATGGAGTATTTAACACTGCTCTGTTGTTATTTACCTCAAAACTAGCTAAATCACACTGGTCCTATAATTTATAATATATCTTAGTGCTTTGCGATAACGGTTACTTTGGCTTAGCGCACAAAGTACATACAACGTTTTGTATTACAACAAACTAATATATAATTACTAAACTAAACTTTATGTGATAGATATAAGGGTGATTTTGGCTGACTGTGATCTATTAAGAGTCACCATGCTTAATTGTGACACGCGTACCACGCCTACTTCGCACTTCCACTTATTTTTCTTGTTCCGTGTTTTTAACTGACTTTTTCACTGATATGTACATTGTACATCTTTAAAATTTAAAGACCCTGTTAAGATATTTAAAAAGTAATAATGCGTGTACAGAACATTGAATAATATTGTGTCTCTATCTATTGTTGAACAAAAGAGGCGTTCCATTCATATGTAGATCCTGCTTTTGGAAAGCTACAGAATTTTTCTCTTTCATACGTCTCGATTTTGTGTAGGTACTTATTTTTAAATATCTATTTACTTTCTTTCATTCGTTTATTATATACTAGCAAAACGCCCCGGCTCCGCACGGGTTCAATGTAGAAATACTACACACAAAGAAAACATGTGTTACTCGCTGATAATGTAGCTTTCTATTGGTGAAAGAATTTTTAAAATCGGTCGAGTAGTTTTTGAGTTAAATTGTAACAAACATACAAATCTTTCCTCTTTATAGGTAATATTAGTTTAGATACCGGAGTTCCGAACCACATTTATTTAAAAAATATTTGTTTTAATCTGTGGCTGAAGTTTTAAAGAGATTTATACATCATTATTAAACTATAAATAATGATGGTTAACAATAAACAATGTAATATAGAAATAATATGTTATATTATACAAATGCCAATAACATTTTTTAATTAGTGGTAAGTTGAGTTGAAAATAATATTCAGTCGATCTGTCAAAGGAATCAGTTTTTGTGTTCCCAACAAGAGTTATTCGTTCGCAGATTGAATTCAATCTAAATTAATTACTTCGATAAATAAATAAATATTGACAACAGATTTAATTATTATTCCTGTGTTTGTTTCAATAAGTTCAAATTCAAATTCAAAATCATTTATTCATTTAGGTAACACAATGTACACTTATGAACGTCAGTAAAAAGTACATATTAAATGCTTCTTTTTTTACATTTACCGCCAGTTCTCAAATCAAGGGCGTAGAACGGAAGAGAAGAACTGGCAAGAAACTCCTCGTCACCCTTTTAATCGCCAATTTTTTGTTTTACAAAATATTTGTAAGGCGCTGCAACCATTACACCATATTCCACCATTTGCACCAAAATAATACATATGTATGTACCAAATAAAGATATAGGCTTTGGGCTAATTAGCGATAATCTCTTAACGATTAAGATATTATAGTTTACGAAAAAAAATATGAGAAATTAAGGGGTTGTGAAAAATTAAAAAAAATAACGTATAAAAATCACATCAACTATAACTTAGCAGGAATTATTGTTATACTCAATAGATTTGGTAAAATTGTTCATCTTTGAGTCGTTTGCTTTACACATTTATATTATTTTTTTAAAAAAAGAGTGTTTTTTTAATATCAGTTATTCTTATTAGAAGCATTACACCGAACAGAATTTCACATGAATAAGTAGTAACGCACTAAAGTTTTATTTATCTTCAATTTGCATAAACATCTCTATTGTCCAGCTACATCTAAAAAATATATTTCGTAAAATATTAAAAAAAAACATTGTTACTCGACAATGTAACTTTCTATTGGTTTTTTTTAAATTGGTCGAGTAGCTTTTGAGTAAATCGTAACAAAGAAATATTTAAGATAGAAATAATAAGGCTATGAGTGATACACGCGCTCCATAGCTTATTTCTGTACTCCAAGGGCCGACATAATTGTACCGGGTGCATTAATTTATGCTTTTTTTCTTAGCACTTTTAATTTGTCGGCGAGTGTTTTGCATAAATTCCCAATGTCTCAAAAATGAACTGTAAAATAAGAAAAACTCCAATTAGAAGGGCGAACTAATTTATGACTTCTTAATAAGATCGGGGATTTCTTCTGTTTGCTTTGTTAATCGGATTGTTTGATTGGAAAAAGGTATGTTTTAACAATTTGTTTTATAAAAATAAATAAATTAACCATAAAATGAATAAAATAAATGAAAATACGCTTTCCATTATGAATAATGTGGAGAAATAATATAATTTAGTCAAGAGTTACTGTGTATCTTATTTATGTACCACATTGTTCTATATTGATTACGTTTTTAATAGCTCATTGATTTTACTATATATTATACTAGCGTCCCGCCCCGGCTTCGCACGGGTCTAGATTTTTTGACAAAAAAAGCAGGGGTTGAATGTATTTCTTAATGCCACATTATAAAAAAATAAAAACAAAAAATTTCGTCCAAAGAATAAAAAAAAATTAGGGGTGGACTACCCCTAACCTTTAGGGGGATGAAAAATAGATGTTGGCCGATTCTCAGACCTACTGAATACGCATATAAAATTTGGTAAAAATCGGTCAAGCCGTTTCGGAGGAGTATGGCAACGAAAACTGTGACACGAGAATTTTATATATTAGATTATGTCGATTATAATAAAAATTAATAATATATTTTAACAACTGAAAATCAGCGCTTTTTTATATTTCTTAGGATAGACTTTTTGAACAATTATATCGTATTTCTCTAACTTTAGAAGATAACGTAAAACTAAAACATTATACTTGGTTTTTTTTTCTTAACTATAATTTATAGAGTACCTACTTTATATCTTATTTGAAAAGGCATTTACTCCTAAGTTATACTTACTTCTCAAAAACTTATTCCTGTGATATCAAAACTTTAACTTAAAGCAATATATATCCTAATATCATAATCTTACACAGAAATGCTTTTACATCCCAAGCAACATTTTCAGGGGGCGCTAAAAATTATTTTGCAAGCTTTTCGATACAAGTGAATATCAACCATATTCTCTTGCATTAGAGTCGAATTTGATTTAACAGTAACCGGGTTTGGTTTGTCCCTTAGTATTAATCCGGGACTTATATCATGATCCAGGGCTCGAATGACCAATGTCACATTAAACTGGGATTTGGTCACTTGTAATACTAATTCGTTCCCCTGGAATTCGATTGAAAATGGCTGACATCAGGCAAATAGGGGTTATTGGCGTACTATGAAGTATGGACGTGGCGTTATCACATATGGAATGGATCATATAGGTGTATTTCAATACTATTATTCCTTTTCTTAGACACTTTGTCTTTTAAATAAAATACTGTATACAGGATTAAAACGCGATTTATTAATTATATTGTTTTTTTTTATGTCAGATATCGACAGACGAGCATGAGGTTCACTTGATGGTAGGTGACACCCCAGCCACAGAACATCAGTCAATGATGCGCTGTCGACCCAATTTTTACATAGAGCATTCGGAAATCCATGAGCGGTCGGAATTTAGATATTCCCACCCGATCAATGCCCGAAGTTACCAGACGTGGGGAAAACATGCTTACAGAAAATTATAAGCATGTGCTCCTGGTGGGATTCGAACCTACGACCCTTAATTTTATTTAAATGTGTGATACTCGCGTTAGTAAAAGACATTGTCTTTTTTTTTAAACAGAGCGAACAACCGATCAGGTGGGTTACCTGATGGTAAGTAGTCCATGGACATCCGCGACTTAAAAGTCTCAAATGCGTTGTCAGACTTTTAAAAATGTATAGGCTCGCTTTTTAAAACCAACGAGGTCGTAGGCAGATGGAAACACAGAAGGCGGTAATTCATTCCATAGTTTGGTGCGTGGAATGAAGTTGCGCTTGAACCTTACCGTGCTCGTCTTCCATTCATCGAGGTGATGCAGGTGAAAGGACTGTTTGACTTGTGATGGAAATCGGCAGCTGGGATGATGTCGAATAAAAAAATAAGAATAATTCGCTACCTTGCAAAGAAAGAGGAACCTACAAGAAACGAGCTTATTATTTCATTAAAGTCGGCAATGCATCTGCAAGCTCTCTGGTGTTTATGGGTGATCACTTACCATCACATAAGGCACCTGCCCATTTGCTTCCTATTCTATAAATAAGACTATACTCAAGTAGCAATCTATTCATCAGTAACGTTTTTAAATTCGATTTTACCTCTAACATACAAAAAAAAATACCTCTTTTAAACCAATGATTTTTATCAATATATTCAAATATAATTAAATTATATTGTCCACCGCTTATAATATCCGAAACCGCCAAAGTATCATCATATTTTCTTACTACTAAATATGAAACACAATAGAACAAAAAAGAAAACTGACTCTTTGCAAACAATTATTAAGGCGAGGCCACACCGTTTAAAATGAAGCGTCGCAACGTCTCGGGCGAGCCTAATTCTCTTATAAATATTCATGTACCTATTATAGTCGTCATATTGTGATACTTTGATTAAGTGTCTTCAACCCTCGGCTTCTGATTAATGGAAGCTAAGACGCGGCGGCGTCTTTTGACGTTTTTTTACGTTTGACGAGATAACACGACTACTGTCCCGCTTTATATTGGAGTTATTTGTCATTGACGTGACGTTGACTGTTGAAAAAATATCTTGTTCTCATCTCATTGTTGTTACAG
Source organism: Anthocharis cardamines (assembly GCA_905404175.1). Classification (NCBI taxonomy): domain Eukaryota; kingdom Metazoa; phylum Arthropoda; class Insecta; order Lepidoptera; family Pieridae; genus Anthocharis; species Anthocharis cardamines. The sequence goes on from FR989969.1 coordinate 7,532,096, forward strand.
TTGTTAAGGCAATAAATGCTACGATTTGGTGATTGGAGTAGAATTATGACTCACCAATAAAAATGTGTGTATTTGTCTGATTAACATGAATGAGGTTTTTTTAAATGTACAAGAAAATTCCTTTCCTGTTGTTGATTTCCTGAGGCCCCAACAGAGCCGACAAATATCTGTGTTATTTTCACTGAAAGCTTTTTTCAGCCATAGAACGATAGAGAGAAAGAGAAGATGTTTATTAAATACTAGCAACGCGCCCCGGCTTCACTCGGGTACTATGTCGATGTACTATACACTAAATAGCCTATATTACTCGCTGATAATGTAGCTTTCTATTGGTGAAAGAATTTTTAAAATCAGTCCAGTAGTTTTTGAGTTTATTCATAACGTACAAAAATACAAATCTTTCCTCTTTGAATATAAGTAAAGTTTGGGAATAAAAAGTTCACTGTCTCAACATTGCAAATATTTTCAGTATCCTACCGATAGTTACCAAATACATCATACATTATTTGTACTGAAACTAAAAGCAATAAATATTTCTCAGACATAATCCTATTTTTCATACTAATTAAACTCGAGTAGCTATCATCAAGGTCGCCCCTGGATCTAGGGGCGGTGCATCCGAAATGTTTGATTTTAATTAACTGGATCTAAAGCGGTTGTTATTAATAAGACAGTGTTAGCTGTCGTGTCGCGCGTCAACGTTAATCGACGATGCTTTGTCTTATGTTCTCACCCTTATTAGCTGATGTAGGCTAAGAGCTATGCAATCTTTTGTTGTTATATATTTATCTATATTAATCTATACTAATATTATAAATAGGAAAGATTTGTTTGTTTGTTACGATTTTACTCAAAAATGACTGGACGATATTTTAAAAATTCTTTCAACCAATAGGAAACTATATTATTAGCGAATAACATAGGCTATCTTTTTCTTTTTTTTGTGTATCTACATTAAACCTATCGAAGTTAATTACTAGTACTATATTTCTGTCCTCCACAAATCAGCATATGGCCCGTAGTTCATGAACATCCACAACACCAAAGGATCTCAATATGCTTGGGTGGCCTTGGAGCCCCTTTTCTTGAAGGTCCCTAAGTAGAATCGCTTCGGAAAAAATACCGTCGACAAATAATTTAATAGTGATGAAGAAATTGCGCATAAGCCCAGTGCTTGATATCCAAACATCTATTTTAACATTTAGTTAATGTCAGTAAAAATTAAATAACTTTTACTGGATTAAAACGCGGATTTTTACTATATTATTTATACCGACGTTTCGAATCTCAGATCAAAAGCCCCGAGGCATGGGGAGCAAAGGATATAATTTATTGGAGGTATATTATAGGATATATCTGTTACAAAGTAATCTATACTTATAAAGAGATAATGTTTGTTTGTTTGTTACGATTTAACTCAAAAACTACTCGACTGACTAAAAATTCGTTCACCATTTGTATCTTCATTGCAACCGCGTGATGTTGGGGCTTGTAACAAATATATCATCAGATAATATTTTTTTAGGTAGGTGACAGAACATCAGTCAATGATGCGTTGTCGACCTCCTTTTTACTTCGAGCATTCGGAAATCCATAGACTGAAACCGAAACGCGCAATGTGCACTTCACGGTTTTTCCATCTTTGAACGGTGGTTCGTTACCCGGTCGGAATTTAGATATTCCTCCCACCCGATCAATGCCCGAAGTTACCAGACGTGGGGAAACAATGTTTACAGAAAATTATAAACATGTTGTCCCGGTGGGATTCGAACCCACGACCCATCGATGCGCACGGCAGGTGTTCTACCGAACGCGCCAATGAGCCCGTAAAAATATAACACAATACAATAAATAATATGCAATTGGATATTAATGCATAGAGTTGAGGTAAGACATCAAACTTCGATAATCAAAGTTAGTCCCTTGCGGCTCTCTGTAGATTCGTGATTGATGTATACTTCTCCGTAGACTAAGAAAAATGTAGAATCTATGTCTTAAATATAATATCATTTTAGATTTTTTTCTAATTCTAGAAGCATATATTTTAAATTTAGAATATTGATAACTTTAAAGGCCGGCAACGCATCCTCAAAACCTCTAGTGTTGCGGATGTCTGTGGGCAATAGGGGCGAACGGACATGCCTGTCCGTTCCCATGCTATATTATAAAACAAAAAAAATTACTTGTTTTTTTTTTAATATCATGTTTGAAAAAATACCATTGGCTGTAACCCAATACCTGTAATAATACCATATACCTGTAAATGTAAGTGAAATATTATAATGTATTACAGATTAGATATTATTAAAGATTATTTATTATTATAGATTATTGATTATTATATTATTATAGATTAGATATATTGTATATAATATATTATAGGTTACCTGGAAGAAATCACTTCTTTGCTATAGGGCCGTCTTTTGCTTATTATATTTTCTTATTTAATTTCCTTTAAAATTCCAAAAAAATAGTCAAAAAGCGACGCATTGAATAAATATTTCAAGAAACTTTATTTTGCTTATTAACTTTTGAATCTGATTTAAATTATTATCCACACTGATATAATAATCTGGTAGTCAATTTAACATTGTAAATTATATTCCTACTTTAATTAACTTTTCACCGACAATTTTTCCTTACAATATTATTTTCTATCTCAAATACTGAAAAAAACGTGCTTCAACATGTAATATTGAGCTAAAAAGCCAAGAAACCCTTTTATATCTTCGCATAATCTTTGCCTCTGTATTTCCTTAATCTGAGCGAGGATTTGGTTAACATATGTAGTGGGGTGGGCTGGCTATAAATAATAATTCTCCAGATAAATCGACGTATGCTAATACGTTGCCAAATTATTTATCGAGGGTGAATGTTATCAGAGCTAAGTATGAGTTTATATGCTGACTTCATAGAGATGCATGACTTTAATTTTTGAATTTATTAAAGTAAGTTTTTTTTTTAAGAACCGAAGATCATGAGGTTCACTTGATGGTAGGTAATACCTCAGCCACAGAACTGATGTTCTAATGTAATTAGGTCGACAGGGTAGTAATTTTTACTTCGAGCATTCGGAATCCATAGACTGAAACCAAAACGTGCAATGTTCCCCTTTATGATATTTATTTAATATTGTATTAATAAATATAATATAACAAATTCGATATTTATTTATTTTTCAAATATTTAGATATAAGTACAATAAAACGCTAGGACTATGATGACGCTGTATAAATTGTAAAAGCGCGATTTTTGCGTTAGTAAAATATACTATTGAAGTCATTGACATAGTATTAAATGTTGATCGAAGATTGAAGTACTATTGAAAATAAGGTTTTATATAAAAAACAAAGAGATTTTATATAAAAAGTATCGACTCACCCCTCGCAGTAATACTGCAGGCTGTTGGCTGATAAAGTGACTTTTCCTAAGATAATACTTTACTATTTGATTGGCATAATTTGTCAAGGATATCTTTGATATAACTTAGAGAAAGTTGTGTTTTGAGTATTTGTACTTGAAAGCTCCTTATGGTCTGCAATATCGCACACATGTACACTATGGTGGGCCGCAGCTTCGCTTGCATATTTAAAAATAATAATCAATTTAAAAACTAATATCATAAGATGAAAATTTCATCAAATTTCATTTAAGCGGTTTATTTACTAGACATACTTTTGTATTTTTCTTATAACATTAGTATGAATTGTAACATTCGTACAACTACGAGTATGTATATAATAAATATCGTAAAATAACATATTTATCGTATATCCATTTTGGAAGAAATGTCAAAACAATTTCGGTTGTACACCATACTATCTTACGACTGATAAACCGGCCGAAGCTAAAACGTAGATAGAAACCATATATTCCTCACGAGAAATCATATTTTAAAGTTAAAACGCCATATTTCACTCCCATATCTCATATACGAGTTAAACGTTCCGAAAGAAGTTATGCAAATGGCGCAGTTAGCATGAACCCTGATTAGACGGCATCTCTTGCAATGGTTTGTATGCACGGGCTGTTAAGCATAACGGCTACTATTTAAATTAAATATTTTCATCTCTACCAACAAGATACAATTTGTAAAATTACTTAAACTGTTCTCATATATTAAATGTTTGGTTGCAAATATCACATCGATGGGTAACAGCTTATATTACGTATGTCGTAACCGACATTTTTAGCGAAAATTAGTTAAGATTTCGATTCAGAATGACAAACTGAATGGAACTGTAGGTATATTTAATTCATTTTCGCTAAAAATGTCGGTCCGACATATAGGCTGGTACCTATCGACAAACAAACATCACTGTGATTTAGTCAGATTCTATTACCTCCCCTATTCCGTCTTCTTAAAGTCTGGAAAAATATTTATTTAAATTTCGAACTGAAAATTCAATTTTAGCGTAAGTATTTATGTGTTAATTTTATTTTACGTTTTAAAATTCCTTAAAAAACACAACACATCAGGAAAGCTTGCAGAGGATGCCGCTTCTTGTAGAATCTCCAGCTTTTGGAAAACTATACGGAGCTAATAGAACGAATGAGTCCGTGTCGTCATTGTTTTCTTGTTCATAAAGCAATAGATGACACCAAATGGTTGCCTCTGATCATTATTGATTACTTTTTCTTTTATATAATGTACTTGTACACGCCCCGGGTGCACTCGTGCAATATAGATGTACTACACACCTATATTGAACCCGGGCCTATAAGCATATGTTACTCGCTGATAATGTAGCTTTCTACTGATGAAAGAATTATTAAAATCGATCCAGTAGTTTTTGAGTTTATTCGTTATGAACATAGATACAACTCTTTCCTCTTCATAATGAAGTGTAGATTCAATTTTTATGTTTTAATAAGAACTTTACTTTAACATTAATTTATTACATATAATAAAATAATATGGAATAATAAATTATTAATAATATTAGCATATGGAATTCCGTGATCTCTGCCTACCCCAATGGGAAAGAGGCGTGATGTATATGTATGTATGTATATATTATTAATTTTTTAATTAATTAATTATATAATTTAATGAATAAAATACTTCCTCAAATCAGTTATCTACTTCCGGAGATTACCCTCTACAAACAGAAAAACTCTTATATCCGTAGAGATGAATAGTTTTAAACAGCATTAAGCGAAATGGTGCATAGCAAGGAGATTCCACAGTATGTAGGAGGAGGTCGTAAAAGAAAATTGGATTTTTTCCGTGACCCCGGCAGGCGGATTTAATTATTGTTTTATTGTGTGTTGAGGGGCTGCTAATGTTGATGACACCGAATTATCCGAATACATTAACTTGTGCATGGAAGTTGGAAATATACGCATTTATCGAAATGATTAAAATTTACTAAATATTTATGTTTAACTGCTTTTTCTAGATAACCAATTTTATTTTATGTTAGATATCAACAAGCATGAGGTTCACCTGATGGTAGGAGATACCACAGAACATCAGTCAATGATGCGCTATCGACCTACTTTTTACTTCGAGCATTCGGGCATGCAATGCAATGCAACAAACAGAACATGTTTTTATTGGTTTTTTATGTAAGGTTTCTTACTTTACACAAATTTTGAGATTTGAAATTGGTAACAGTTATAGAGACCTCAGCTACATGATATCAATAATGCACTGCCGGCCTATCTTATTTTACTTCGAAAATTGAAATTGCTGCCACACATTTTAAGATTTGAATTTGGTAGCAATTTTGAGAAACCTAAGATACATTCATGATGTCAATAATGCGCTGTCGGAATATCGTATATTACTTCTAACATTCTATATAGTGACACAAATTTTAAAATTTAAGAAGATAATAGTTTTAGAGTGCAATTTTAAGGGTCAAATCAAATTACTGAGATTGACATACATGTGTAAAACCAAGACTAAACTTCGCTTAAACTTTAGATACTATTATATATATCTCTTTCTAAAATTATGTAAATAACAGAGACAAATAGCTTTAGGCATCATTATTCTTTGCCATCTTGATTTGGCTGTAGGTGAGCATTTTAGAAAATCTTTCCTTATAAAACAAAATGGCGAACTTCCCAAGCTTTTGTTACTAAAAATATCCGTTCATTAAAGTATCTTTAACAATAATTATACTTAACATTGCGCCGTGTATTAATATTTAATAGGTACTTATAATTTCGAATCATTGACCATTAATTCACACTTGACCAGTTTTTTGGCGCGAAAATGCGCTAACAACCTCTCTGCATAATATCGATACATCTTTTTATTCAACTCATTTTTATATTAAAGCTTTTGTGAATGTAACACTGCCTTCGAATGCCATTCTTTTGTTTTTCATATTCTAAAAATGAATCTTAAGTAGTTGTAATAAAGTACAAAATTTAATAAATTTGAGCTGATCGCGATAAGCATGTGAAAAATGACGATTCAAACCTTAGACAACTGTCATAAGGCTTATTTTAAATTAGCATCACATATTAGACTGCCAAATGAAATGTTCAAAAAACGGTTCATCATCATATAGGGTGTATTAGGTTTTAATATTGACGGGGTTTCATTGTTACCAGGACTATTGAAGTAGGAAAATACCTTATGGGAAAAACTCGCGAAATTCTTTCGTTTTGATGTGCACTTTTATTAGATTCGATTGTAGAGTCCGTATTGTTGAAGCGTTTATTGTCATGTGATCGTCTTTTATGTCTTCTCATTTGATGCTACGATTATTGTCTAGGATGGGTTTATTTCATACTAGTGATTTGCCGCGGCTCCGTTTGCATTTGATGTTTCTGTGAGCAGAAGGAAACCTTTATCAGTGTTCGAAATTTTTAACTCTGGTAATATGGCATCGAATGCGTTGGAGGTATATCGAAATTCCGACCGGGTAAAGAATCACGTTCATAGATGGAAAAACCGTGAAGTGCATATTGCGCGTTTCGGTCTATGGATTCTATGGATTTCCGAAGGCTCAAAGTAAAAATTAGGTCAACAACGCATCATAGACTGATGTTCTGTGTGTAAGTGAACCTCATGCTCTTCTGTCGATATCTAAAATAAAAAAAAAACATTAGAATCATGTATAGTCATATACATGTAAAAAGACAATGTACTGTAGTAACTTTCTATACAAAGTTCAAGAAAAATGGAGATTAACATTATAACAAGTTTTATTAAACTCTCAAAAGCTGTCATTTGTCTGCTCGGGTAGGTTGTATTAAGATAGGCGGTATCGTCGAAATACTTTAGCCTGGTTGGTGAAAAAAAAAATAAGTATGATAATTGTAAATTGACATTTGACAAATGACAGGTAATAGGTTAGATTTAGCATAAAAAATATCGCTGGCCTATTTATCAAACTTCGAAACTCCGAAATTTGCAATTTTTGTTTTTTGATGCCATCTTGTGTAAAATACCGTAACGAATACGATGGAATCACTCGTATCTACTAATTGTTTTTAGTATTTAAAGTACAAAACTACAAATGTCCACGGAATGTTTTACCTGTTTGTAGTTTTTTCCTCCTCCTGTAAAGTTTGACCAAATGGAGATACGAAGCTTAGATTATTTAATATATAATCAAAGAAACGAAGTTTGATAATTAAGCCGACGATATGTGCTAGGTTTTTTCTAGTACAATAACTATATTCTTAACGAGACTGTAATGCTTAATTACATCTTAGCGTGTAAATGCAAGTTAATTTCCAAGAAAGTCCACAAGAATCCCAGGCGGGTCGTGTGAGCTTACTTTATGGGGCCTTGACGACCCCGGACTGGCGGTAATTAGTATGACATCATGACTTCACACTTTCTACTTTGAAACTTGTTACTTAGTTTTCATTAAGCTTTAAGTTACAGTTTTATAAAGCTCTTATTAATTTGTTATTTTTGTCCTTTAAAAGGTTAACTTGAACTAATTTTTACTAACTTAATATAATGCCGCCTCCGTGGCTCAGTGGTAAGCGCGATGCGTTAGGCACCGGAGGTCACGGGTTCGATTCCCAGGAAACATGATAAAAAAAATTGTTTCAGTCAGGCTGGGAACAGAAGGCTGATTACATACTTACCTGTAAATAAAAATGATCAGTGAAACAGACACAGAAATGGGCCCTGCCCCATGCCCCACTAGGAGACTCGGGAATTCACTTCACACACACACGGTTTATACTTAACTGATTTATAAGTAAATGATTTCTAAGTCTAACAATCGATTGGTTTGGATTGGTCACCATAATGAAATGGTGAATGAAAATAATGAATAAAATATATATATATATATATATGTATCTGTTTGTTGCACACTCATACTATTTCGAGATTATTTTAAGACAATGCAATATGATACCTATAAAAAATCAATCATTCTATTGATTTTTCATGATATTAAGTGATTTTTCGTAAAATAAAAAAAAAATGGTAAAATTATTTGATACACAAAAGTTTTTCATAAACTATCTTTATCGATCAGTCATAAACCGTCTACGGTCAAGTCTATATATTATTTATCAATTGTATAAATTATTGGCTCATATTCTGCCAAGGCTGACCCCGACATGTTGGGGTCATTTTACGACCACCGTCTCGGTTTATCACGATTTATAGAACACATAGGTAAAAGTACTGTTCTCCATTTGCTTGATATACGTTTATTATATCATCAGAGTACTATGAGCCGATAAAGGGCGAATTTTCAGTCATTTGATATTTTTTTGAAATAAGAATTTATACAGATCATGATAGAAAAATGTAATAATCGAATTTTGTTCTCTTTTTAAATTTGGCGGCAAAAAATAAGTCAGTGTTATTTTCTTTCATCGTAGACCGTAGTTATACATTTTAAATGACGAATATGATTGATGTATTAATAATTAACATGCATAAATGTATAACATTCTAATTTCCTGGAGCAGCAAGTAATTATTAAAAATTATTATATGAGTTTTACATTTGAATATGTAATAATATAAATTATATTTAAAAAAAAAATATATTTTTTTAAACTTTTTATAATACTCGTAAAAGTATCTAGCTATGGCAAAGAGTGAACATTTTCAAAATAAAAAACACCATGCTGCCAGATTTTTCAAATGATGCGAGGAAGAAATGGAAATAAACCGAAAGGTATTTACTGTTTTTAGTTTTTTATTAGATAAAGGTAAGGCCTACAGGACAAATCTTTGTTTTTTTTCTCGTTCATATTTTTTTATTATTATAGTTAATTACTTAGAGATGTCATGTGGAACATGGTGTAATGGTTGCAGCGCTTTACAAATATTTTGTAAAACAAATATTTGGCGATTAAAAAGAGTGATGAAGAGTTTATTGCCAGTTCTTTTCTTCCGTTCTACGCCCTTGATTTGAGAACTGGCGGTAAATGTAAAATTAGAAGCATTTAATATGTATTTTTTACTGACGTTCATAAGTGTACATTGTGCTACCTAAATGAATAAATGTTTTTGATTAAATATCTAAGGGAACCAGATAGAAATCGGATTGTTAGGACTTCTCGCCACTGGTAGGTAGGTATATAATGTAATCGAGATTTAAAAACATAAACTGGCAATAATGTTCCTTTTATTTGTAAGTGAACTTACGTGTTTTATGCGAATAACATCGTAAAGCAATAAGAAGGTCACATCGACCTGCAGAAAACCCAAAACTGCCATTTATCCTAATCCAATCACCTATATTCTGGACAATTGGTTTTTGTGATACCGCGCGAATTATAAGCGGGAGCGATTTAATGCTTTGTTGTCATACATTTTTATTAAATATTTAAATAATTTTTTGAATTCAAAAAAAGTAGCCAAGTGAGAGTCGGACTCGCGCGTGGATGATTCCGTACAGTTTACTGATAATCGTCAGTGTTTCTCATTAAAGTGACAACTCATGATTAAGATGCGGCTAACAATTCGCTTCTTATTCAAATAATGACAATACAAAGCTTAAAATTTATATTAATTGGGCTCGTTGGTGCGTTTGGTAGAACACCTGCCGTACGTTTCGAAGGTACGTGGGTTCGAATCCCATTGTGAGATGTGGGAAGACATGTTTATAATTTTCTGACAGCATGTATTCTCCATGTCCGGTAACTTCGGGCGGGAGGAATATCGAAATTCCGACCAGGTGAAGTGCACATTGCACGTTTCGGTTTCAGTCTATGGATTTCCGAATGCTCGGAGTAAAAATTAGGTCGACAGCGCATCATCGATTGATGTCCACAAACAATTTAACGGACTAGAATTAAACCGTAACAGCCTTTAACTTGGACCACCCTCTTGACCGATTGTCTTAACCCAAAATCGAATCTAAAAATGCATCAGATAGCCAAAAAGCGGACGGTTATGTCTCATAAAATGCTTTGCGGTAGTTTCGATAAGCGTCTGTTAGGTCAGGAGCGATCAGGGGCGCTTAAATGGAATTTCTTGCCAATAAAATTGCACTTGAATCGCTAGGACTGGATAAAATTCCTTTGTTTCCATAATGAAGTGTGTGTGGTCTTATTCAGTTTGGGGACACTTTATTTGATGTTCTGCACTTGTTGTTTCTTGCGTCTTCGTCTACGTAAATCGTGATGTTTTCAAGATAGTAATTTAATCAATTTCCGTTTAATATAGAGTTATTAATTTGTAATATTAGATAGTAGAACTGATAGTAAAAAGACGGTTACAAGCACAGTACATTAAAATAATTTAAGAAAGTACGTAAGTAGCTTGGATAACTTACAAAAGGATAATTCCAAATAATATATAAAATTCAGATAAAACTGTAATTAAAAAAAAAAATTAGGCATTTTTTAACTTATAGTAATGTAATTTTGCCTGCTTCCAAGTAGATTGAGATGTCCTCTATTCTATTGACGACTTTCCGCCGCAGGTAGCTGGTTCGATATCTAACAGAAAACCAAAAACGCGGGGCATTGAATATGGTTTTATTTTTTCGAAAAAATATTCGATTAAAATATTTTAATAAAGTTGTTAGATAAGAAATTTAATATTTGGTAACTCCGTGGCTCAGTGGTGAGCGATGCGCTTAGCACTGAAGGTCCTGGATTTGAACCCGGCGAAATATAATTAAAAAAAAAAAAGTGTTCTGTCGGGCAGTGCACAGAAGGCTGATCACCTTGTCTGTAAAGAAAAACTTATCAGTGAAACAGAAATAATGACAGACATAGGAATGGGTCAGCCCCATGCCCCACTAGGGGACTCGGGAATTCACTTGTATAACTTCGATTATCCGACGAGTGTGTATGAAAGCATTGATGAAAGTGGAAGAAGCGAAAGTGGTATAAGGATCGGAGCATATGGAATTCCGTGATCTCTGCCTACCCCAATGGGAAAGAGGCTTTATGTATATTTATGTATGTATGTAACTTCGATTTGCAAAAACTAGAAGACGCGATATAAATGGCACCTGATCTTCGTAATACAATAAGACAAACATTTCTATTCATTATTTGGGTATGGGCCGGCCTCATAAAGTCGGTCTGGGGTCAGTCGATCGGCAAATTATGTAAAGTGTTTGGTCATTACGAACATCTACCGAGCGACGGCTCTATCTTAGACGCTATACTTTAGCCATTTTGATACTTGAAAAGACAAATATATACTGTATTTCTTCTCCTTTAAAGCTCTATATAAATGACAGGATTATTAAAAAAAATATTCAGTCAACAGTAACAGTCAGGTTTAGTATCGATCTACTTTTTAAATAGACCTTTGATACCTAATAAATCGTTAGAAGTTAGAACTACTTCTCCTAAAATACAGAATTGACGAGATCAACATGATAGTGTTTATTAAATAAATATTTCATACTTGCAATAAATTCAAGAAAATACTATGTAAAATGTGCTTTCTGTATGTAATAGGTTGTTGTGCCACTCTTCCATAATGTAGTCATAAAAAGTATCAAAACTGTTAAATCTTCAAACAGTAGTTAGTTCGCGCCACGTGCGGGATACTGCGGCTAGTATTGGGGGTAGTTTTATTAAGAATTACAATTATTTATTTAAGCGGACCAATACGAATACATCTGTATGGAAATACACGTCATTTGTTGGGGCGAATCAAATATTTATCCATCGTTTTTTATCTGTGGTCAGTAAAGGGCGGGAAATTTGACAGGAGCAATATTGGAATATAGTCTATATAGGGATTTTCATCACGACAGCTCTATTTGAACATAATATTTTCAAATCTATAACTAATACCACTAATATTATAAGGAGAAAAGATTTGTATTTTTGTATGTAATGAATAAACTCAAAAACTACTGGAGCGATTTTAAAAATTCTTTCGACAATAGAAAGCTACATTATCAGCGAGTAACATAGTGTGTAGGTATAGTATTGCACCCGTGTGAAGCCGGGGCGTGTTGCGAGTATATTATAGTCTAATTGAAGTGATTTTTAATGACGATGTTAAAGATAGAGTTCTATAAATAATACTTATCTTAATATGATCTTATTTACAAGAAAATTGACAATAAATAAAATGTCTCCCGGCGACCACGGTTGCTGAAAAGCATCCGAAACGTCGGGATAAATAATTTAAACAATATAAATAATAAATCGCGTTTTAATCCGGTATACAGTATTTTATTTAAATGTGTGATACGCGCGTTAATAAAAGACAAATTGACAATAATTCATACGATATTCTAATTAAGTAATGTACTCTATATTAATTCCTTTTATTTTAATAAAACCTGTAGCGATTTAGGAAAATTTACTATCTTACGTTTTAATAGAGCGAACTTTATGTAACAATGTGTACAAAAGGTGCAATGCGTTTAATGCCGTATAAAAATAACATAATTTTCATTACAAACCTACCTAATAATACTTTATATCTTTAATTTTCTGAAGTTCCTTAGAATAAATCAACTATTTCCAATAATCTTATCAAAGTATACAATCTTGTTAAATCCTCTAACGATATTATGCAAATCGCATTATTATTCATACTGTTTTTCAAAAGGGTGTTCTGCCCTAATCTCACACTTTGAAATATTTAACAACGATATACTATCACTCCCAAAACATATCAAAACAGATTTTAGACTTTATTTACATGTCATTAAATTCAAAATGGCAACCGCGTCATCTTTAAAGTACGCAAAATAAAGTTGTTATTAGTAATGATATTCGCTCATAGATGGCGCTAGCGGCGATGCAAATTTTCTAATAATTTCCATTGATAAAAAATTGGGGATTCGTGAAAATCTGATTGAGAAAACATCTGTAAGTTATTCCAAGTTATTATAATGTAATAAGATTAAGGTGTTCCCGTTATTATTTCATAATATGTCTTTGATATGGGGTGGGTGACTTTGTTTGGAAATGACGCGAGATAATTAAATTTTTCGTGTAGACGAGTATTATTTGCGAGGGATATTTACTTATTTAGCGAATTACACCTGAGGTTATGTCTTATGATACTGTTTCAATTTTAAACAATACTATGGGGTTTTAATATACTTAACACGTCAATTTTAAAGTCAACACGTGTTCCTAAAATCTTGTAGATTGTAGTTTTGTAACTATACTTTATAGGTATTTAAGATTTAATTATTGATTGATTAGGATTTTACCTTAGGATTAGGAAATATACCTAACTCATATTATTTTCTTCCTCTTAAAATCCAACATTCCGAAGTGGTGGTACTTTTTATTCAAAAGTAGGTACTTACAATATTCCTTCAGGAAAGTAATTTTGAATTTGAATTCGACCATTATTCTTTGACATTACTTGATAGTTATGTCAAAAATCATTTCCATGAGAAAATCAACTCATTATTTTATAAGTTAAGATTTTTTCCGAGGTTAACTCATAAATAGTTAAGGATTTAATGCTTAAAAACTACTATAACCTGTTCTTCATGTATATGAAATTACTAATATCGGATAAAAATAATACTTCAAAATATTCTCACAAATGTACCTACATTAAGATCTACGATTCCATCCCATGACCTTCTAAGTTCAATATGCGACGTCGCAAACCATTCGTATTGCGAATTCTATTAAAATATAAATACTTGTATGTATATCTTTGTATTTGATCGAAAGCTTCAAATTAAAATTGCTATGTAATTCAAAACCTATATCTGTTAAAATAAATATATTTAATAAAAATAAAAAATTCTTATCGTTTAAAGTTCTAAGGAAAAGTAACCAAAATAAAGTACCTACTCGAATAAAAATGTCCATAAAAATATTTAAATTGATTCCATTTAGTCGTTAAATAATCAATAATAAAATATATTTTAAATTGTACATAAAAGAGGTAAAAATGTACTTTTTATTTTAAAATATTAAATAACATCTTAATTAAGAGTGAAGTAAATATTATATAGAAGAGTAAATTTAACATTTTAAATGAGGTTCATAATTTTGACTTACAGCGAATTTTTTAATAATATTTACAACATTAAGTAACAGCTTTTATTGTATGAAATAATGATTAGTTGCGGGGTCAGTGCCTCGTATATTGTCGAGTATAAATCATTGTACTGAACAGGCAGAATAGCGTATTCCTCTGAGAACAGTATTATTGCCGTCTTACCAAGAGAACGGTGACAGCTAGGGTTGCCAGGTCTCAACACCGAAAAGCCGGACAGAATCCAGTTTTGTCGGAAATTTTGGTAAAAAGGGCGGACACCCTTAATTTACTTAATTTAACAAGGCTTTTTCAACATTTAATATAAAATCTTAAATTTTATAGAAAAATAAAATTTCATGATAATTATTCCATTACAATTTTCATTTATTACATTATGGAAAAAAAATGGGGCGTGGGACCCACTGATTCAAGGGGTCCCCGGCGGGCCACAGACAGAGAAGGGCCTCATAAAAGTTTTAAAAGAACCGCAAGGAAAAAGTGCAATGTCCTAAATTCTCATATTACTACAGGCCTTATGTAAATTGTCATTGTGTTGTGTGTAACCAAGGACTTTATATATACAACGTGTAACTACAACTTGAGTGCAAGTGTTTTAATTCGCTTATTATACAACCCAGCCACAGAGTACATTATATAACCCAGCTTTCAGTACTGCCGGGTAACCAACTTTCCGACAATTGCTCATCAATCCACGTTCGTTTTCATAATAGGCAAAGCCTTTTATCATCCATTTTTTTTGCATTCGGGTCCGAAAAGGACAGTTACACCACAGTCCGGACGTCTGATAGCATACATTTTGTATAGCGCTGTCCTCGCATCCTATAGCAAAGGCCTTTAGACAAATTTATTGCTATTTGATCATAAATATTTTGATTCCTTGTTGATAGGAATGGGAATACACTCATATTGAATAATGGAAGCCAAAAGTTTTTAGTAAAGAGTAAACTAAAACATATTATAAATAATTATTTACTATTCGAAAATGCATGTGGTGAGGTCTTACGAAAGAAATTACTAAAACACTTTACCAACTGCGAGAGGTATTTCGGAATGTTACTAAAATATTGGACTTAATTTGTCTTATAATTTTTGGTAACACAGTATTCAAGTGTCAAAAGACAGCTTTTTTTTACTTGAAATTGTTTTCTAGGTGTAATCATTTTTTCTCAATAATTAATGTTTCGGTTTTTTATATTATAATTTATTTTCCTTACACTCAAATGCAAAGGTGTCAAATACTCAAAAAGTAATCTAATGTAGGCTTATTATATGATTATAATATAAAATAGACTCTTGTTTGCACAATGTACTAACTACAAATTTTAAAATTATTATTCCAGAGACAAAAAACACCATACATTTTTTTTTGTATTATGAGCGTAAGCTGTAAGGTGTAAACATCGCAACTACAATTCATATGCACTTTAACGGTAGGGTGCGCCATCTAGTGATACAAAGCTTAACTTAAAAATGGAACTACTTTCAGTTCGTCTATCTGAACAAAGATGGCGCTAGCATAATTAAAAAGTGTACTACCTATTATTATCAATATGAATAGTGTATTAAGTTTTAAATAATATAATATTATTAAAATTAATTGTTGAAATATAAATTGTTGTATTAATACTATAATTAAATTGTTTCAGATATTTTGCACAAGAGAACTGGTAAAACTTCATTTTTATTATAATTTTATTTCTAATTTTATATTCCTATATTTTTACCCCTGAATAAGGGATAATCTAATCACATGATTATTATTTTAACTTTTGTTGTTTTTCCCATTTTTTAAATAATAGACGATAAGCCTTTTTAGTAATCTTAATTTTAACCCTCTTAATGTCTCATTGGGTACTTTTAATTCTCCAGACAACCGTCGTTAAATGGAAGACTTGCCACTTAACGGACCTTGAAATACTTTTTAGATTAAGTATAATTATTGTAAGAGAATACGATTCCAGATTTTCTCGTTTATCACCAGAATATATTATGCCAGAAACACGATCGCTAATCTATGCTACGAGCAATATAAACGGGAAAGTATTTTTATTTGTCTGTTAAGATTCCATGGTTAACTGGATTGATTTTGATTAATTTTGAATTGAGATTAGCTTAGATTTTGAGGAAGGATACATGCTACTTTAACCACTTTAGGGACGAACTTTTTAAAGTGAAACAACATTGATTTTGTTATTTTTATATTGATAAAAAAGAGTCGTGGGTTCGAATCCCACCGGGACGACAAGTTTATAATTTTCTGTAAGAATGTCTTCCCCACGTCTGGTAACTTCGGGCATTGAAAATTGAAAATGAAAAGGGTGGGAGGAATATCGAAATTCCGACCAGATAGCGAACCACCGTTCATAGATGGAAAAACCGTGAGCGCGTTTCGGTCTCAAGTACAAAGTAGGTCGACAGCCCATCATTGACTGATGTTCTGTGGCTGTGGTATCACCTACCATCAAGTTAACCTCATGCTCGTCTGTCGATATCTAACATAAAAAATAACCAATTCTTGCCTGGATAAAAACAAAATGTGTTTAATGCAAGCGTAAACGGAGCCACCCTGTACTGTTGTTATTTTTTCAAATTATACCTAATAAATGAACTAATTTTAAAATAATAAGTATCTAGTAGATAGTGAAGGCAATTTCATACCCCATCTTTGATTGCAATTTATTTAGTCGTGTCTCACCCTCTGGCCTCTGATATCGACAGGGTTAATACCAGAATAGACAGATTGTTCAAGGGGCTTAATAGACCAACTGCTATAAACTTACCGTCAATATTGGCAGCGGTGGTGTTAAAGTATCACTTCAAAAAAAAACATTATATCTATACTATCTAATATATATACTAATATTATAAAGAGAAAATATTTGTTTGTTTTTTCTGTTTGTTACGATTTCACTCAAAAACTAATCAACCGATTTTAAAAAAAATCCAAGCCTATGTTGACGATAAAGATGTATGGCGCTAATTCATCTCTGTATGTGCGGCTTCCCTGGCAACTTGCGCTGTGCAAGTGTGTGTATCTCATTTTACACTAATAGTAAAAACTCAATTTTCTTTTGCATTGTATAGAATCTCTGTATACCTTGCATTATATAAACTTCTCAGCCGATTATTACTATTGTAACCGAGTCTTTGTAAGCTAAACCATTGTTGAAAAGAGTGTCCATGGAGTTTCTTGCCGGTTCTTCTCCATGAGACCCACTTTTTGGAACCGTGCAACTAGACGTTTCATAAGAGCCTGCAAAGGCCTATTTGAAATAAAAAACTTTTGATTTTGATTTTAAAGCTAATTATTTTTTGTGTTGTGTTACTCGCTGATAATGTAGCTTTCTTTTGGTGAAATAAAATTTAAAATCGATCAAGTAGTTCTTGAGTTAAATCGTAACAAACAAACTAATATTTCCTCTTTATAACATTAGTATAGAATATAGATACCTACATATAGACGAAGCTAAAAAAATGGCCCCTAACTAAAATGTTATGTCAAGAATATACCTCTATATAAGAGAACTAAAATCTATATTTTAGTGTTTAGATATTCAACAAAATAAACTTTGATGTGACAAGGGAGTCGCTTCAGGAATCCATCTTGCGAGTTCGAGACGCAATCTATATGGAAATGCGATCGCCTAGTTGAATACCTGAATAGGATCATTTTCATATTTCCACTTAAAATTATGGCTTAAACTTAGGCTTGATTCTTATCACCTAATTTTGTTTATATTTTATTGTATACTTTCTTAGCTCCAACAGAGTAGGCTAGACTAGTTAATTCAAAAAGCAGCTTTTTTAGCAGTTTTTCTAATGTTAACGAATTAGCTGCTTTTCGTTTACCGCAAAAGCCGTTAAATACCTATATTAACTGTTTTATTCAACGATTTTCGAATGCAATGCGCGGATTAGCTCAATGAACATTCGTAAAGTAGTCGCTAACTGCAAACCAGCTAATAAAATTAGCTGCTTTTTTAACAAGTTATCAGTTTGTAATTAGCAGTTTCATTACGTTAACACAAAAACCGTTAACGACCTACTTCTACAACAGACTTGATTTATGATACTTTAAGACCCGTTCAATGCCCGAAGTTACCAGATGTGGGGAAGACATTCTTACAGAAAATTATAAATATGTCGAGGTGGAATTCGAACCCACGACCCATCGATGCGCACGGCAGGTGTTCTACCAAACGTGCCAACAAGTCCATCAATATAGCAAATGTTGTTAAAGCAGCTCTTAATTATTATTATTTTTTGTGTGAATTTCCGAGTCCCATACTCGGAACATCGGACATAGGGCAGACTGACTCATTTCTGTGTCTGATCATTTTTCTTTATAAGCAAGTACCTGCAGCCTGCTGAGTCGTGTCCGACCGAAAGATTTTTTTAAAAATCTTTTCCGGGATTCGAATCCAGGACGTCTGTCACGCTTACCATTGAAACACGGAGGCGGTGTACTCTTCATTATTCGAACGTAATTCGTTTTTATCGAACGCCAATGTAAATTAGCTTTTAAATCTCTTCAAAGAAAACATAATAAAAGGGATTTTTCTCAAGAACCGAAACAAATGCGAAGATTTTGAGCTCATTCTGTCTATTTGTACCGATTTGTGGGAGGGCGAAAACACATTAGTTTAAATTTAAAAATGTCATTCCGAAAAAAAAATGTGGGGTTGCTTAGAGGTTGGATACATGGAATTTAGTCCGTTAACTGGTCTTTTAAATACGGATTGAAAAACCCTTTTTAAATTTGCTTTAATTTAAACAATATATAGTTAGATAGTGTAGTAAATTTAATATTTTTATTTGTTTTTTAATTATTTTTTTATGGTAGACATTTTTGTATTAATAGAAGTGGAGGCAACTGGGTAGATGGCTCAACTTGATGTTAAGTAATCAAACATGCCAATAGATAATTGCAACACATATAGAGTTTGGGAGTGCGTTGCCGGCCTTTGGTCATTTTCTTCCAATGTCAAAGAAACTTCTACACAGTAATTGTATGTATCAAATGTTACTAGATTATTTTAATGGTTTATCTGTGATAATATTGTCTTTTATTAACGCGAGTATCACACATTTAAATAAAATACTGTATACCAGATACTACTGTCTCCCCGCGACCACGGTTGCTGAAAAGCATCCGAAACGTCGGGATAAATAATTTAAACAATATAAATAATAAATCGCATTTTAATCTGGTATACAGTATTTTATTTAAAGGTTTATCTGTGATATTTACGCATTCGAATTCTATTCAAAATTCGAATAAAGAACAGCAGAAGCGTTATTCAAATGTTTTTTATAAGTCTAACTCAAATTGCTAAATTGAAATTCCCATAAATCTAGAAAAAGCCAAATCTCTAACCATTGAGGCGCGTTCAAAATGACAGCAATAAATAAGAAAAAGTGCAGCCAGGTGCGTAATTCGCGAACACTCCGGGGAACGCTCGGAACACGCCCTTACGTTTGCAACGAAAAAGGATTGCTCGTTTTATTATTTTTATTAGCTATCTCTTGTACTCAGAGGCATTATTTTCTTTGTAGAGGGTGTGGCTTTTTGATGTCTGGAGGTTTTCTTTAAAAAAAAAATAAAAAAAAATTGGTTTAAAGTACAATTGATCGTATCGTAAAAATACGCCGCAAATGCCATATTTCAAAGCTTTCGTTTTGCTAGTTATTAAAAAGTGTTTTTTTAATAAAATCCTAACACTACTAAGAAATTACTCTCTAAATTAAACACAAATTGATACAAGAAAGTTTTTTGTTTTGTTTTCTGATAGCTTTAAATATTGTCGATTCCAAATTATTTATTCAAAATATATTTTTAACCGACTTCAAAAAAGGAGGAGGTTCTCAATTCGTCTGTATGTTGCATTTTTTTGTATGTTTGTTACTCGATAACTCCGCAAGTTATGGATGTATTTGGATGATTATTTTTTTGTTTCGTAGGAGATATTTCAGAGGTGGTCCCATATAAGTTTGTACATACTATATGGGGTTGTAGTTGCTGTAGTTGTGTGTTTTTTGCTTAAAAATAATTTTAATAAAATTATATTCAAATTTGAATTGAATGTAAGACAAGATAACCATAGTGTCTACAGCTACAATTCTGAAAATAATAAAAATTTACACCCTGTGTACAAAGAACTCAGAAAAACAAAAATATGTTAAGCAAAGCACCTTGCGCACAAAAATTGTTACCCGTGTAATGACAGTTTAAGCCTCTCGATCCGAGCCATTTGCCAGAGGCGTTGTTTAAATTCGTGACCAGCTTAATAAGACCCCTATATAAATATCCAGCCTAAAATAAGTAAGTAAATAATTTTACCACCTTTATATGATTTATTTTATTATATTCAACCCTATTTAAGTAAGTAAATAATTTAAATAAAATACTGTATACCGAATTAAAACGCGATTTATTATTTATATTGTTGAATTTTTTTATCCCGACGTTTCGGATGCTTTACAGCAACCGTGGTCGCGGGAGACTGAAAGATGACAGTTGTCTGATATTTGAAATGTCACAAAGTTGCCATATTTAATTCAATTAAATTCAAAAATAATCTATTAATTTAGGTAACACAATGTACACCTATGAACGTGAATAAAAAATAATACATATTAAATTACTAATATTACTAATATTAAATGCTTCTAATTTTACATTTACTACCAGTTCACAAATCAAGGGCGTAAATGTGTGATACTCGCGTTAATAAAAGACAATATTAGGTAAATAATTTAACCACGTTTATATGATTTTTTTTAAATTATATTCTTTAATCTAACATAGGTTTATCTTACGCAATACATAAGCATAATTTGTTTAGAGGGAAATATTCCAAAAATAACAAATATTTTCAAGACAAAACATAATTTGAAAATAATTATACACAACCTTTGACAAAAAAATTTGGCGGTTAATAGATTCACGTAAGCTATATTTTTTTTGGTTAATATTAAGCTTTCTATTTGAAATGTTTATATTTGTAAATTAGGCTTGAAAAAGATTAAGATTAAGATTAGATTTTGTTAATTAAGGCATAATTATGCCATCCACGTCATATCTTCGCCTATAGTTATTGTATAAACAGATAAGTTTGTACATTGTACATACTTAAATTTTTCAACCTTTTTTTTTTGTCAGTTGTGTTTCGTTTTTATAAATATAGAAGAAAGAATTTGATTAAAATATATTTAACTAACTATAGATACAAATACGGAAAAAAGAAATAGGTTTTTTTTATTGTATTTTTTAAACTTATTTTATTTACCACAGTGCTTGATCCACAAATAGTACAACACAAATTGTGTTTAATTAAAAATATAATATATTTAAAAAAAAAATCTGAGTTCATCTTACACTGGTCGAAGAAATGTCGCGCCTTATTGTCTATTGCACTGGAATCATAGACACGAGTTTTTATTATCTGTGGGGGCATTTTAAAGTAACTCGCTTAAGGGTTGTTACAAGGGGTGACATTATGTTTGTTATCTTCTAATGTTTTATTAAAACTGTTTTTATCTGGAAAAGTAGATAAAATGATAGTACAATATATTTATAAATTAATATGCTGAGACTAGATTTGAACTTTGAAGAGTATAGATCTTTTTGATGTTTTTTTTTTCTAGTTAATAAGTTGGTACCCGTTTTTTTCTTAATACTCAAACCTATCTGTAAAAATAAAGCAGTATTAAAACTCAGACAGCAACGTCAATAAAGGCATGGTGTATAATAAAGTGTTGCCCAACTGTCAAGCAGGAAGCGGTAGTCGATTCGATTCCTGACTAGAATTAATTATTTGATAACTACCAAAGATGGATGTGCATAGTAATTACATTTCACATATTTTTACAATTACGGCTAAGACAGTATCGGTAGTGATTTATTTCTTGCGTCTTATTTTTGGAATACAAAAGTTTTTTTTTTAAATATGGGAAATGTCTTTGTAAACTTTTGACGGGCTCGTTGGCGCGTTCGGAAGAACACCTGCCGTGCGCATCGATGGGTCGTGGGTTCGAATCCCACCGGGACCACATGTTTATAATTTTCTGTAAGCATATTTTCCCCACGTCTGGTAACTTCGGGCATTGATCGGGTGGGAGGAATATCTAAATTCCGGCCGGGTAACGAACCACCGTTCATAGATGAAAAAACCGTGAAGTGCATATTGCGCGTTTCGGTTTCAGTCTATGGATTTCCGAATGCTCGAAGTAAAAATTAGGTCGACATCGCATCATTGACTGATGTTCTGTGGCTGAGGTATCACCTACCATCAAGTGAACCTTATGCTCGTCTGTCGATATCTGACATAATAAAAAAACTAACACAGATTCAAAATTCTCCAAGACTTAAAACACTAGTTATGGAAAGAAATCCCAGCGGTGGTATCGCAAATTTCCATACTTGTGTAATCTCGTCGTAGACAAATTTGCAAATAAAATATGTAAATTGTATACGGCGAAAAAGTCGAAAATTCTCAGTGGTATCGTCTTTAAGTGGTTGCCAAGTGCGAAGTGGCTCAAAGAAAAATCACAGCCGATGCATTTTTTAGGAAGTTTTCTTTGCGGGATGTTTTAATGTATATTTATGTGGTGAGGGGTTAATATTAATGGGTTTTTATTGGGGATACAGGCTTTTTGATTTATTGCAATTTTTTAAATCTCACTAAGGTTAGATGTATCTATGTAAATTTTATTTTCTGTCAAGATTATTCTTAAATATAACATATACCCAGAGACCTAACTGTCATTATTATGAAATGAAAAGTTTTTTAAATTTAGAACATTAGTTCTTAAATTCTATTTTTGAAATATCAACATTATTTTTTTAAATAATACAGATTCATAATATAACCTTACCAGATTTTACCAAATAATAAATGCCTATGAGTTATGACAAGGAAGAAAGTAAAAATATTCATAGTTTGGATTACACCAATCTCTGTCCATCAGACGACTTGACGTCCCATCGCAAAAATCTGACAAGACAAATGACAGCTGCTACTTACGTCCAGTTTGCGCTGACCTCCCCATGACCAAACAGACACAAATGATTAAGAAGGCCATGACGTTACAGCCGAGGTCTACCTAAAATGGTTGTTTGTAGTAATCCTAAAAAGGGGCCTTTGACAAACGTTTGCACTATCATATACTTAAGAATTACTTTATTGCACAGAAAAATCGTGATAGTAGAATAAATAGACGAAGTTACATGAAAAATATTAATTATTTTATAAGCTTATCACAGGCATTTTTTATCTGTATTTAGCAAGGAGATGCCATAAATTGGCACAGAGCTGCTTATGAATCAGAAGCTTTGCCAAATTATAGGATTGGATTAATTTTTAAATTTCGATTTTAAAGTTCTGGTACAAGTTGAATAGTAAATAATCTATATACAGAAGTGTCATAGCACAGATCCATTATGCTCATTTTTATGGCCATTTTCACAGGAACGTATGCGGTCACTCCGCACCTTATGCATACTTTATTACACTCGATAAAATAAATAGTCTGTTTAATAAGCGAAACATGTATCGCTACTGGCCAGAGCACTCTGTATGGCCGGCATGTTCTATTTTTGAAATGTGCAGTAACGGTTCGCGCGCGTGATCGAGGTATCATTTGAATTTTGACATTCGGAGAAATTCGGCCACAGGTTGACCAATCGAAAAACGGTATGCGTTTCTCTTTTTAAATATTTAAATGATGCAGAATTTTATGTATTTAGGATTTTCAGCATCAATAATTTTCAATTGTCCGAAGGCAGAATTTTCAATCGTTGACATTTTTTGTGTAGAAAAAAATGTCAAATAAATACCTTAGTTAAAAGTTATGTAACGAATGAAACATCACTCGAAGTTTGTTTAAAATGTATCTATTCTATTCTTAGAAATCTTACAGTCATACTACAAATAAATATTTCTAAGTGACTGTTTTTAAGGTAAGATATTTATATAAATTTTACGAAATTATAAAAACTTTAAAATCACAACAGTCGTATTGAAATAATTACAATTGGCATATTGTTTTGTGACTGACCAACCATGACATAATTTTTTGCCAAAATGTTCCAAAAGATGGCGCTAATGGCACCTGAATCGTGCTATCGTTGTTTTTTAAGTTTGACATAAGGATTTCTTGACGGAAAATTATGATCAACTTTGCGCAGAGGCAATATCGTAACCAATGAGGTTAATCCGAGGTGCGATTATTGCTAGTTGAAAACTTTACCAATACCCCGCCGTGTGGACGTGAAATACCGTCCGCTATGGCAATTTTTGAACGGCTGTAAAGGCCTAATAAATAACAAGGAAGGAAGGGATGAAACTGCTAATCAGTGTTGCCAACTCAGTGGATTTTCCACTAGATCTGGTGGTTTAGACCTCCCTTTTAGCGGACAAATTTTGGTTTTAGTGGCTAGTGGATTTTCTAGTGGTTTAGATTTTTCCAGTTAGTGGTAAGATGCAATATTCAACCACTAGTACGATTTACATGAATAATCTAGTTAGGAATGAACATTTTAAAGAAAACTATCTTTTCGGATTTTTCGCAGACTTATTTGGATTTTTGGTTGCCGATATTTCGAATGCTTTACAGCTATCATCACGGGAAGGACTAAGGTTTTAGACGTCTCAAAGGCATTATATGGACTCTGTTAAGCAATACAGTGTCAACCCACAAAATGATAAAAATTTAAATTTTGATACCAATCGCTTCCTTATGAGCGGAGTACGAAAGTATGAAAAGAGATATATATAATTTAAATCGTTTTAATATCAAAAATATTGAAAAAACTAGCGGCCATAAAACCTTAAAATGCTTAAAATATTTAACAGTAATGCACTAAATTCTATTATTTTGATTGCTACCAAGAAAACCGATAAATATTTAGTGTAATAATAATAATTACAAAAATATTTATTATACCTGCCGTGGCTCTGGACAGTGTTGCCGTTTAAAGAAACTAAAATGCGTTATACCCTTATCAAAAATGCGCTATATCTTGCTAATATCCGGCTTCTAAAATGCACTAGTAATTTTTTTTAGACTTTATTTTAACAGATTTAAAATATTTTTTTTTTTTTTTTTAATTATTTATCGATATAAAATACAATTACAACATTTAATTTAAATAGCATATGTGAAACCACAGAGGTTTATATCTAATGCTATCTTAGGTAGACCGTCAGCTTGATTAATTCATCTCCAATCTAAGAAAACAAAAGCATATTGTTTAAGAAGTAATCCTTCAGTTTAAATTTTAAGTTAGTTTATATATAAAAAATATATATAAAAATAGGTAGGTTGGGTATATCTATGAAATAAAGACGTTTTCATATTTATGTTATGAGAGAAAAAGCGCTAGAGACCCTAGAATTGCACTAAGTCTAGCGAAAAATCCACTAAAACGCCAAACACTGGCTATGGATTAGTGGTTTTCTGGTGGATCAGGATGCCACATTTGGTGGATTCATAAAAATAAAGTTGGCAACACTGCTGCTAATTACAAACTGATAACCTGTTAAAAAAGCAGCTAATTTTATTAGCTGGTTTGCAGTTAGCGACTACGCATTGAATGTTCGTTTAGCTAATCCGCGCGTTGCGTTCGAAAGTCGTTGAATGAAACAGTTAATATATTTTTATGTTTCGGCTTTTGTGGTAAACGAAAAGCAGCTAATTCATTAACATTAGAAAAGCGGCTAAAAAAGTCGCTTATTGAATTAACGCCCACTCCTATCCATCAGTAGAAGTATCAACTATCAAGTAGTAGTGAATGAGGATTGAGGAATTTATTATTTGTTAATTGATCAGACATATTAATTATATTATAGTTAATAATAATAATCGAACTTTTGTCAACATTATATGTTTTTTTTAATGTAGAATTGGCTCGTTTTCTCACTTGGTGAAGGGTGCTGATGCAGGCTATGATGGAAAATCACGCTTGTCTATACGATATTTATTAATTTTAGACCTAATTTATACATCATAATATGTAAAATTGTGAATTATCCAGATTATCTAAGGAATCCTGTTATAATTGAGAGTAGTAAAGACAAGGTTCTTTTTGTAATACACAAACTCACTATATTCAGAATCTTAATATCCGTATACCGTTATAGTTAATAGTAGCGTTAACATAACACAGGGGTTGGATGAATAACGACATGTTACAAATTAACTTTCGCTCGTGAAAAATGGTTTTCTTGCTGGCCAGTGTTTGGAGAACATTCTTGTATTATATACATACCTCAGTAGGTATAAAGTTACACTGAAAATAAAATCTGAACGGTCTACTATCACATCGATGAACATTGCAAAATTAACTGAATACAGTGACGTAGTGTATTTATATATGTACCTCCGTAGCACAATAGTAAGATCAGGATATCCGGTATTGATACCTAAGGTAGGAATATAAAAAAAATTGTTTGGTTAGTTAGCGCAAGACATTAGTGAAATAAACACAGAAATATACCCAGACAGGGTATTTACAAATGTATGAAAAGAATAAAAACCTCCTTGTCTGAGGAAAGGTAATAAAATCAAATCAAATTTATTAAAAAAAAAAAGGTTCAAAGTAAGACAAATAAAATAATACAGAAGCGACAACAAGACCTTTCTTTGATTTGTATTGTAATTGCAGCACTAAATGTATTAGAAGATATTCACAATATATTCGTAATCACTTTTTCATATCGAATATTCCGTATTAAATTTCTAATACACTTTTCATTTAATTTAAGAAAAAAAATAGTGTTCCTTATAAATTAACTATAAAAAGATAGCGATGATTCAAAAACATTACGATATCGAGGGGTATCAGGTTGACATACCTATGAGGTTACCATGACATTATTCTTTTGCCGATTTCTGACATTTTTATAGCGGATATTTTGAAATACAACACCCCGATAGTATCTGTGGCAATTTTCAGGTAAATTATGACTTAATTTTAACCGTTCGCGATGCGATGAATAGGCGACCTCACTTTTATAGCCATTGAAAAACTATTGTAAATCATAGACAAAAGTTATGGTCGTTGTTTATTGCCAATTTGTTATTTTTTCACTTGATTAATTATCTGTATCTGTTATTATTTTGACAAGAGTGGTGTTTCAATAATTTATGGTAGTCTTAAAACTAAATTAATCGTAAATGTTTTTATTTGGTACCTTTATTAAGGTCCTTTATCTATACATATACATATATTTACCATAGTTCAATACAATACAATAATAAATTTCAATGTCAAATTAAATAATTACAAAATTCAAATGTTATATATTTTATAATAAGATTTTAACGAAATGAATTTACAAAGAATATTATTATGTTTTTCTAAATTAAAATATAAAATAAAATATATTAAAATAAAAATAAGGAAGTAATAATAATAAAGGACTTCTAAATAATAATTATTATGTGAAATTACATTAAAAATTAATTATTAAAATTATATGCATCTTTAACTGTTTTTTTTAATGTGGTTTTTTAAAATCAACGAAACTCCGTAGACATATTGGTATAAATAATGTAATAGAGGAAATTTATTTCCTGTCTCAAACAATATACAAACAATCTCGCATGAAAATCAAAAGTTTTATTGCACCTGACAAAAACAGCTAATATAAATAAATTACATAAAACAAACGCCAACGATTAAGCTATAAAATGGCTACTGTTTTTTGACACTAGAACCTTTCCACGAAAGCATAAAGACGATTTGTTTATATCACATTAACAAGAATACGGGTTTAATAAAGTAATAAAAACCCAAAGACTCGGGGCGGTTTATAATTTCGCTATTAATATTCAATTTTACCCCAAAAACTTGGTGCTTCAAAGAAAAATCTAAGATGACAATCAAGAAACTCTTTACGCTGTTTCTCGGTAGCATTTGAGGGTTGGTTATCTATGGTTGTGTGAATTGTTATTACATGATTTTTGTGTGTTATGGTGCGCACGTGTTATCTAATGTTCAATTTAAAAAAAAAACAAATTAAGCTTTGAAAGAAAAGAAGATCACATTGAAGTGTTTTAAATTTAGAAGCTCATACTATAATTTTAAATTTCAAACAAATTATTGATAAAAAAGTGTTTTCATTTGCCCCAATTTGCACAGTTCACAGTCAGTGGCGGGACGTCCATACAAGCCCAAAAGCCCGGGTTGCCGACTCAAACGTAATACGCGTTTATATGTAACTTATACAATTACGTAACCATGTAAGTTATTAAAAACTTATATAATTACGTTAAGAAATTATTATTTTTCTTTTGTATGGTTGCATTAATAGGATAAAACGGGCTTTTGGGCTTGTATGGTGGTCCCGCCACTGTTCACAGTTTAGATTTTTTATTGATATTTGTAATTATCTTATATATTAGTAATTTAATTTAATATTATTACGATAAATTATTATTGTATGCCAGTAGACTGACGCAGAATATATTTTGAGTTATGACATTTGTATATGTAACCCAGTCTTACAATTAATTCTTATTAAATCAAAATATAGGTAAAATTGTCTTTTATTAACGCGAGTATCACACATTTAAATAAAATACTGTATACCGGATTAAAACGCGATTTATTAATTATATTGTTTAAATTATTTATCCCGACGTTTCGGATGCTTTTCAGCAACCGTGGTCGCGGGGAGACAGAAACGTCGGGATATATAATTTAAACAATATAAATAATAAATCGCCTTTTAATCCGGTATACAGTATTTTATTTAAAAATATAGGTATTTTACTTATCTATTTAAAAAAATCGTTAGGTTATTAGGGGACTAGTTATCTATAACGTTACTATTTTGACAAGAGTGGTGTAATAATTTATGGTAGTCTTCAAAACTAAATTAATCGTAAATGTTTTTATTTGGTACCTATAACCTTGTATAACTAAATCGTTTTTATTCCTAATTTCATATTTTCTTTCCCCGGAATCGACCGAGAATTTACAAGGGAGATTTTTAAATGGATTTGTAGCTTTTATTATATCTATATCTATATATATAAAAGAGATTCCCACCTATATAGTCACTCATCACGATATCTCTGGAACCATAAGGCGTAGCGACTTGAAATATGGTAGGAATATTCCTTTCGCCGAGTAGAGGTCAGCTAAGAACGGATTTGACGAAATTCAACCCACAAGGGGGGTTGCGGGGGCAATTGCTAGTGTATAAATATGACGAAATCTAAATTTTATACCAATGTAAGTAAGATTGGTGTACAAAATATACTTCAAGAATAGTTAGGAATTAATGAATGAGTCAGTAATTTATTCAAATACGAAACATACATTATACTTACAAAATTAACTATACTTAAATATTTTTTAATATTGTTGTTTTAAATGAGAATCTAACTCAGAATTAAGTATACTGCCAAGAAGTCTCTGATATGTTGGTAATATCATAAATCTTCTTAGAAACTGAATATCAAGGATCTGTTAAAATACCATTCAAATTTTCATTCAGTTCAATTACTATCTTACTTTAGGAACTCATTGTAAGCCTATTTGCCTTTGAAGAGAAGAATCATTATTACCTAATAATTTAAATGTATTAAATTATCTAAATTGACGTTGCTCACGTAAATACAAGTCGTTTAAGCCACGGTAATAAAAGAAGGTACTCTTACATCTGATATGGTACTCAAGTTATGACCGAGTGTGGGTTTGTGAATGAACGAGATGAGTGATATGTCCAGTATGTTGCGTCACAGTATGATGTAGGTGTTGTGATGCGTAGGCTTTAATTGGGGCATGTATGTCATAATTGTATCACTGTGGGATGTAGAGTCAAAAATCAAGATACTTTATACGGATTACATAGTAATTGGAAAGTTGTGTCCGATTCTATGACATGCTTTTTATATTTGCAAATATATAGATTTAGAACAATGATTTTTTCTCTCATCTTAATAATAAAATTAATAAATATATATTATATAAATAATTATAATTTTTTCTTTTCAAAATTTGTAATATAATGCGTTATTTCATTAAATCGTGGTTTTGTAAAGAAAATTACATATACATATTGTATTGACCGCCTCCGTCACTCAGTGGTAAGCGCGATGAGTTTAGCACCTGAGGTCCTAGGTTCGAATCCCAGGGAAACAAGATTAAAAAAAAATGATCAGTGAAATGGACACAGAAATGGGTCTGCCCCATACCCCACTAGGTGACAAGGGAATTCACTTTTTAGACTATAATGTAGTATATGTATTTTTTATTATATGAGATTTAGTACCTACATGATAAAAATCATTGTATACAGTTTATCAAAATACCAGTAATCTTTATCTCCCCATTGGGTCCCCGTGTAAAAAACTACGTTCTACTTTTCTGAGCCTATAATAATATCATAATACTGTAGTTGTTTCAAGGCAGAATATTTTACGTTTGTCCCAAGTAAAGCCTCAGTTTCCCCTTAAAAATATTTCATCCGACATAACGTCTAGCACTCCCCAGAAACTCAGGTACCTTCGATGGTACCACCTGAGATTTTTGACGGCTGATTATCGAGAGATCATAATGCGCCTTCAGATTTACGACGTCGTAAACAAACTCGACCTCACCGCAATGGACTGTTGACAAACGGTCGCCTATAAACATACGGGGAAAGAATATTATGGATAAATTCAAATTCAAAATGATTTATTCATTTAGGTAACACAATGTACACTCATGAACTTCAATAAAAAATACATCTAATTTTAAATACTTCTAATTTTACATTTACTGCCAGTTCTCAAATCAAGGGCGTAGAACGGACGAGAAGAACTGGCAATAAACTATCCGCCACTTTTTTTAATCGCCAAGTTTTTTTTAACAAAATGTTTGTAAGGAGCTGCAACCATTCCACATGACATCTTAAAGTAATTAACTATAATAATAAAAAAATATATAAACGAAATAATAAAAAGCAATGATTTGTCTTCTATCAGCAGTAGGCATGGTGAAATAGGAGTACGCACTTATATTCTCGTGGGAACAACACGCAAATACATAGTCGATATTGCCTTGGCTTGGATTGCAGGAATGTTAAAGTTTGAATTTCTTATATCGTCGCTGCGCCTGACAAGTTCCATATGTGATTTTTGTATAGTTTTGGGAGACTACGAAAAACGTATTATTAATTCACATACGGAGCTTTTCTTACCGGTCAAAACATATATGCAATTAGTTAAACTCATATCCAGTTCGAATATCACAAAAATGATTTTAGTAACACATAGAGAATAAAACGAAGAGCATTTTTTGTGCGAAAACCAAAAATCAAAAAAAAACACATATGGAATTTGGCAGGCGCAACGACGATATTATAATGTCTATATTTATTATATTAAAGCTTAATCTTTCTTGTAATTAATGATGTTTCCCATTTGTGACTTTGTGACGATAACCGATTAACACAATATAACAAACAATAAATTACAGTATTAACTTTAAACACTGTCTAGAAACGCTAAAAATTGGTAAAATATTGGTATTGACTTACAGAACGTCAGTAAAGTATTATTGGCAACGCCTGTGATATTTTAAAGGCACACCATGTAATTTGTTGACTTTCGTCATTTCGTCGTTTTGTTTGTGTCATTTTTGCTAATATTTTTCTATCTACGTTGACGTTTTTGTGTTAACGAAATGAAACCGTTAATTACCAACTGATAACCTGTTAAAAAACAGCTAATTTTTTAGCTGGTTTGCAGTTAGCGACTACGCATTGAATGTTCGATGAGCTAATCCACGCGTTCGAAAATTGTTGAATGAATACAGTTAAAATTATATTTAGCGGCTTTTGCGGTAAACGAAAAGCAGCTAATTCGTTAACATTAGAAAAGCGGCTAAAAAAAGCTGCTTGTTGAATTAAGGCCCACTCCTAATCTACATTCATTTTCTCAAAATTATGTGTGCAAGTCAAACGTCTGGTCCTATTTTATTTCTGTAAAACCATTGTAAAAAAATAATTAACAATTAATTTGTATTTTAAATAAAAATATATTGTATTCTAAGTATTACCTACTATTGAAGAGTGAGAAAAGGTTTACATATTTACAATATAATTAAGAATTAGGGTATGTCCACTTTACTCTCACGTCACAGAAAAACCATCATAACTGAACAAAAGGTTTTTAAATCAATTATGGTTTTGTTACTATTATATCGAGGACTTGTAATAACTTGAGCGTTTTATGAGTTTCATAAACACTGTCAAAACGGTAGCGGCTTCGAAGTATATTTGATTCAAAGATAAATTCCGGGTTATTTTCTACTCATTCTTTTCATACTTGAATTTGACAGAAGTATATTGATTAACTTGAGTTGACAACAGTTTAAAAAAAAAATATTTTTGCTGTGTGGCATCAATATACGAACACTATATAAATATTTAAATAAAATACTGTATACCGGATTAAAACGCGATTTATTATTTATATTGTTTAAATTATTTACCCCGACGTTTCGGATGCTTTATAGCAACCGTGGTCGCGGGGAGACCACGGGAAATAATTTAAACAATATAAATAATAAATCGCGTTTTAATCCGGTATACAGTATTTTATTTAAATGTGTGATACTCGTGTTAATAAAAGACAATATTACTATATAAATATTTAAATAAAATACTGTTATAGTATTTTATTTAAATGTGTGATACTCGCGTTAATAAATAAAATACTATATAAATAGCTAAAAAAAATATACTATTACTAGTAAAAAATAATCTCAACAGATAAAAGTCACAAGAAATTCGAATGTGTGTAGTGTGGTTGGAGTTCAAATTTCTTAAGGAATTCCGGTTTCAATTCTAGACCTTGAGAAGTTGAGGGTGTAATACAAATTGATAATTAATAGTCCTAATTGATAAAACAGCATGAAGTTATTTTATAACTAGCAACACACCTCGGGTGCACCGTGCAATGTAGATGTAATACACACATAAACATAATATGTTACTCGCTGATAATGTAGCTTTCTATAGGTGAAGGAATTTTTGGAATCGGTTAAGTAGTTTTTGAGTTTATTCGTTTCAAACATATAAGTCTTTCCTCCTTATAATACTGTAGACAATTTTAAATGAAAATAAGCATAACTTCTATGAACAAGTTTGAAGTCTAAGATGATATTTTTTCTCTTAAATGTAACTAGGGCTGTCACCTTTCAAAAACAATAGACCCGGAGATTTTAGAAATACCCAGTAAATGTAATGAGTTTCAAAAGATTTCTCCAAAAAAACAACTCAAATTGAAACTTCAAGTCATTTTTAACTATTAATCTTGTAAATCAACACACACATAACTATAGCTAATCGATTGTTTTGTATTGCGTTCATGATACTCTAATATTGTTTTTGTATAAAAAGTAAAGTCCATTATTGGTTCAAATTTATAGATATAAATTGTAATTTTTATATTATATATGTACTAGCAATTGCCCCCGCAACCCCCCTTGTGGGTTGAATTTCGTAAAATCCGTTCTTAGCTGACCTCTACTCGGTGAAAGGAATATTCCTACCATATGTCAAGTCGCTACGCCTTATGGTTCCAGAGATATCGTGATGAGTCAATATATAGGTGGGAATCTCTTTTATTATATATGTATTTGTATTGCTACGTGTCTTAATAAATCGCTTAAAGAGATCGCTTCTCAGCGATAAGGCCGCCTTTTGTATGCTACTCACTTTGACTTTTTGTATATTTTTATTATTTTCACGTGTGGTGTTCAATAAAGTGTTTTTGATTTGATTTGATTTGATAAATAGCGTACAACACTGGTGTTTGTGCAGTTGTGGTTGGCTGTCGCTGACAGGTTTGACCCGGAGATATCGATATTAAACCCGTAGCCCGGAGATGCACCATGCAAAGTGCAAACCCGTAGAGTCCGGGTCAAACCCGGATGGTGGCAGCCCTAAATGTAACCCTCCCTCTACAAATTAAAAGGTACCTTATAAATAGCCCGCGACACTCTGACATTGCGCGATGATTAATGCGAACTGAAATTAAAACAAGTGCGATAATGTTACTTTTATCTTTTATTTATAGTCCTGTTTTTATACTCCTTAAATGATTTTATAATGTGCTTGAAGTGTCGATGTTTTCATTGAGTGGTGGAAATCAATAAACTTTTCGAATTCGTAATTCAAACAGCGATTTTTAAACAAAATCAATAATTCCGTAGTGTATATACAAATAACATTTAATCACCGACGGTAAGTAGGTACTGTCTCCCCGTGACCACGGTTGCTGAAAAGCATCCGAAACGTCGCGGTCGCGTCGGGATAAATAATTTAAACAATATAAATAATATAATATTGCGTTTTAATTCGGTATACTTACAACTCAGTTAATCTGAGACTTACAGTATTTTATTTAAATGATCAAGTAATTTCAAACAGTTATGTTATTCTCCAACTATTTGTGTCAACTCGACAGCGAACTACACGTCAACCATTGACAGATTCGTTTTGCTTATCGAATACCATTTTTCATATAGGAACTGTCAACTGTCCATCCCGCAACTTCGAGTTAGAGGTCAAGTTGCTTAGAGTTTAAACTATGAACACAGGATACAGGAGGATAGTAAGAGCTCTAATTAAGTCCTCTGATAACTTCAATAACCTTCAGATCGTAGAAGCAGGACAGGACCTTCATCCAGTAAAGTATGAGTGGCACAGACTGATGGCCAACGGACCATATCCCTCATCGCGCAAGAGCCCCTCAATTGCTTGAAGGTAAAGATCGTAAGCGCCAAAACTATTTTTTCTAATTCATAAAATACTGGTGATCACTTACCATCACGTGAGCCACCTGCCTGTTTCCTGGCCCTTGCCCTATCTATACTAGTCTATACTAATATTATAAAGAAAAAAAGATTTGTATTTTTGTATGTTATGAATAAACTCAAAAACTACAGGACCGATTTTGAAAATTCTTTTATCAATAGAAAGCTACATAAACAGCGAGTAACATAGGCTAAGTTTTATGTATAGTACATCTACATTGCCGGGGCGCGTTGCTAGTTATATATAAACTACCTTATTCTGTGTTGAATCTGACAATCTACAATTTACAGAGGCATTAATATAATCGCGAACAGCAATATCCCTAACCAAATTTCTTTAAGACCTTTTATTAGCATTTCCATTAAGAGTGAGAAAAAGCATCTCCTTGGTGCTGTTAAAAGAATGCGAAACGACGCCCAGGGGTCTCCTACATCGCGCCTGTGAAAATTTCGCGAGATTTATTTGAATAAATTATTTATACCTGCAGTGAAGGGTTGTTTAAATTTGTCATATTTTAAATGGGACTCATTTTCGAGAAACAGAAAAAATATTTATAGGTAGGTATTTCAAAGATAAAATTAATTAGATACATACAAAATAAAGACTGAAAATTTATTTGCGTAAACAATGGTGTAACATAATATGGATATATGTATATACTTACGAAAGCGACCCTTTTATTTAATAACGCAGCTTTGCCATAACCTAACCTAAACATTTTTTCTAGTGTCGTAATGTTTGAGTTGCATCCCTGGTCCGGCATATTTCCCAAAAATCGAAAACAAAGTTTTTATACTGATCTCTTTTCAACTCCCTCTTTACGTATGGAAATACTGCGTAATTGTATCAGTGTCTCTTTCGGAATAACACCCCATAATGTTAAATTCATTAAACAAAGATAGTAAAACTGTAGTAAAATTTAAAACTCAATAATCAACTCATAATTTTACTCCACAATCCACTTGGGAACTCAGGAATTCATTTTAGAAAACATTTTTTTTCAGCTAAAATCCAGTCGCTTCTTTTATATACCTGTTATAAAATATATTATACAGCCATTATAGCAGAATATGCAATATTCAAATACCTACTAAGAAACCATTGTATTTGCCAAATAAAATATTTTATTGTTTTTGTAACGAATAAGGTGACTTATAATTCGTTTGAAAGCGCATGACATCATCGTATTCGGCCAAGAGAAAACAACAATGGGCGAAAGAGACGTTTAACAGGAAATAGTTTATATTCTCAAAACAAATTGCAATAAACTGATGTACTAGAACCAGTCAACGATCGATTTTCAACCTTAAACCATACTAATAAAATTTAAATTGCTATTTCTTTTCTTTGGCGATAGCATGACGAGTGAACACGAATTAAATCTGTAAAACAAAAGTCGTTGGTCTGAATTTTAAATTTCGAATGGAACTCTTAAGTCTGTTTGAATCGGACTCTCCGATTGGTCATTTGCGATTCAACTCGCGAAGTAACTTGATAGATCGACGGTTAGCAATGGCGGGGTCTTCGTTTGACCAGAAAAATAGATTTCTTTTATATCCAAGGGTCAATCGTAGGCAAAAATATCGCTTTATATCTATTGAAGTGGACATGACTTGGATGGGGGATAGTATTTTTTTTACTTTGAGCCTAAAAAATTTTTTTAGAAAATATGTGTGAAAATTTCTTTGCATTCATTAAAATTTGATGCGGTTCGCTATTATAAATATGTATATATATAAGTAATTAAGCGTAAGGTATTTTGTGGAAGTCGGGTTTCTAAGGATCATGATGAAAAACTTTTATCGGATTCAAATTTTGTGGAATTTCAATTCAGTCTGCTCATGCTTGCTGTAAAGCACTCGAAAGTCGAAACGTCAAGATACATAATATTGAGTAAATTGCGTTTTAATCGAAAAAAATATATTATTTACGAGTTACCTTAACCTACTAATATATAGACCGTATGTATGCAAACATTCAAATAAAGAACACAATATAATATACACAATAGTTGGTTATTTATTGTACTTTCTATTAGATACTACGATATACCGAATTTTATTAATTTCCGGGAGTCGCAAAAACTCCTAGCTACTCGTAGACGTAGCTGTAATTTTAAATAAAAATATTAAAATATTTTTTACAATTACAACACAGTCTGATCAGTCAGTGAATAGCTCAAGAAATGAAATATCCTGTGTTTGACGGAATATCAGCCCCGAATCCATTGCATCGCACGAATGGTCCACGTTGTTGGGTGGATTTAGCAACTTCTGTTACAATAACATTATAATCGATTTAATATTTACTTTTTTATGAAATCAACGCGCCGACGCAGACGAGTGTGAAACTATAGGTCATAGCTATAGGTAGGTATAGCTACAGCAACAGGACATCAATCAATGATGCACTGTCCACTTATTTTTTACTAGAAGGATTTGGAAATTCATAGGAATGAAACTTGCAATATGCAATTCACAGATTTCCATCAACAGGAACACCTATGTTCGTAATCCGGTCGAAATTTCGATGTTCCTCCTACACTTTTAATGTCCAAAGTGGCGACGTATCTACATGTTTACAGAAAATAATAAATAATAATTCGAACCCGTAATCCATTGGAACGCAAGGTATACTCACTATTATTGCAATGGCAGTAAGTCTGTAGTATAATACCTTAGTAGTATTTTATTTGTTACATATTGTATTGTGTCTTAGGTTTAATTAATTGCTAATAAATAGAAACAAAATTTATAAAACCTGAAAGACGTAAAAGGTTTGAATTTTTCGATGATAATCTTGCTACGGAAAATAAAAGAAAATATATTATTTGGCAATGATTTCTGATAGGTTCCAAGAATAAAAGTATGCAAAACAGAAGCTCAAAGACGTCTCATCGTAAGACCCAGAGGAGTTTATCAAATAGAATCTATCACCGAATACAGAAATGTCAAAGCACCTAATTTGACGGCGATGGCTGAGCATTCGGATTTCCCGGTGGATCGTGGTGGATGAGCAGGACATGTGCATAGTGATTTGTGTATGCGTGAAAGAGATAGCTGCACGGTCACGGGCGCGATTCAGATGATTGGTGTACGTGCGTTCTCGACCGCGCCTCTACGTGACTTCTGAGTTCAACTTTGAGATTAGAACTCAAAGATCGAAGGGTTTTGATACTTTCTGATAAAATGTTTAAGGAATTCGTTAGCTGTGTTTTTTGTTATCTCAATGCAATACTGATTATGCTTAGAGAATAAAATTAATTTATTGTAGGACTGGATTATAGAGATGGGAATATATTAAAAGTGTCCTACCATTTCTTGTGTTATTTCAACATTTACAATACAAACACTAATGGCCTTATTCATAAACGTATTATAAGCTTGATATAGTTAAGTATGTTTTGTTTCTTTCGTTCTGTAGTCTTTTTATATTCGATAGAGCGAGGCAAAACATATTTTAACTATATCAAGCTTATAATACGTTTATGAATAAGGCCGTAAGATTATGAGAAATCCTAAGAAAAATTACCTTGATTATTTAATTATAGTAAAAAAAAAATTATTGTTTATTAATTGGTTATAATTTGTTATGGAGACATATTGGGAGCATTATGATAATAATAAGATTAAGGGTCAGATGTAGTTGGCGGTTCTATTAGGCGTAGTGAGTCATTCCCTCCCCCCTTTTTTAACTATATGATATCGATATATTTAAGGAAAAGTCTACTTTTAATATGACAATGAAATTATAATATTTTTTACCTAATGAGTCAATATTAAAATTATCAAGTATTAAGATGTTTAAATCGTAGTATAAATTGGTAGGCGTTTAACAGGTAGAATGAACGCATACCTCGTCTTCTGTTTAGAGTTTCTCATTCATTGTTTTACTAGTAGCCATTCGCTTGAATGACCAAACTATGGCTAACAATTTCTTTTTATTTTACTTAATGCTGGCTGACGATGTAATATTTAAGAAATTTCTTTTTTTATTATTTTGAATTAAGAACAATTTGAATTTAGAATTTTATTATTGATATTCTATGATGACAGTCCTTATATTGGCGCAAAGGTTTATGTCAACGTACACACAACACTATGCTTTCGTATTTATAAGATGTTTTATATATATGTTTTTTTATAATATAGGGGGCAAACGAGCTTAAGTTCTTGTTGAAATGTTTGAAAGATGCTTTTGACTTTTTATGGCAACCTTTTTAACTTGTATTTATTAAACAGCAACACATCTGCAACATCAGAGGACTTGCCGGCCTTTAAAGTAGGAATAGGATCTCTTCTTGAAGGTCCCCAAGTCGTACCGGTTCGGAAATATCGCTGGCGATATGTGTATTGTGTATAATAATACACATCACGACACTTCGTACTCCTAAGACCAGACGAAGGATCCAGGTACAGGCCATATTAGGTAGATTTCACTGGACTTGTTTACATGGCGAATATATCGACGTATCCGTAGAACAAAGTCGGATATGATTATGATACCAAGTTGCTTTTTTGTAATTGAAAGGCAAAACTGACCTACATAATTTACTAATAAAATCCAAAATTTAAAAAACGCATCATTTTTTCAAAGATAGCAGTCGAATAATGGTTAATGATGTTAGTTTCCCCTAAGAATAAGGTCAAGTTTAAAGTAGAGCGTCATGCAGATGTGACTTTGTTCTACGGACAAGTCGATATCTAATATATAAAATTCTCGTGTCACAGTTTTCGTTGCCATACTCCTCCGAAACGGCTTGACCGATTTTTACCAAATTTTATATGCGTATTCAGTAGGTCTGAGAATCGGCTACTATCTATTTTTCATACCTAAGGGTTGTTCACCCTTAATTTTTTTTTTAATTTTTGGACGAAATTTTTTGTTTTTATTTTTTTATAATGTGGCATTAAAAAATACATACAACCCCTGCTTTTTTTGTCAAAAAATCTAGACCCGTACGAAGCCGGGGCGGGTCGCTAGTAAAAATATATAATGTAATGTAAAAATATATATGTATATACATTAATAATGTATACGGGTATAAAAATAATGAAATAAAATTTTATAAGTTACATTAAGTGTTCATTGAATCTGAATTGTCCGCTGTAATGCAGAACTCGTGTTTTGTTATTTTTTACATTTTATTTCAATTCAGAATTCAAAGTCACCCACAAACTTACCCCAGAAGTAGGGTGTGTTGTAGAGCTAAGAACGCTAGACTAGGACACCGTTTTATTAAAATGACTTTATTATCAATCCTTATTATGTAAGTATATAATATTATTATTATTAATAATATATTTACTAGTTAGTTATTTCTGAATGTTTGTGTTGGCTTAAACATAGTTACAGTAAAGTGTTACCTAATGATAGACAGTCCAATGGACAGATTGCCAGTAGGTAGGTACATTTAAAAGTTTTGTGTCTAAATATATTATCAAACGTAATAAAATAGTTCTACGAAAGAATATCTGTCTCGTCGTAAAAGTAAGTAATTACGACAGAAGTAATATTCCAAAAAACATGTATTTATCTTAACACACATGACTTTGGATTTTTTTATAATTAAGAGCTATATTTTGGTATAGAAATCCTTTTGACATATCGATGATAGACTTCAAGGCTCTAAGCAAAAAGCATAGAAGTCCATTAATTTAGTCCATTTGTAGAAATTCTAAACACTATCCGAAAGTTTTTTGCGTTTCTGCAGTATCTAAGCTCGTGGCCGTGTCTTCGCGTTCCAATCTCTATGTCCCCGTTCACCGGAGCATGCAATTGTGGGTAGTCGCACATTGTCGCCTGTCAACACGTCCAGAGCATGCACTTTTTGCTGTCATGTTTAAAAACGTCTATAGCAAAAATCAGAAAAAAAATCCCATTTAATATTGTCTTTTATTAACGCGAGTACCTATCACACATTTAAATAAAATACTGTATACCGTCTCCCCGCGACCACGGTTGCTGTAAAGCATCCGAAACGTCGGGATAAATAATTTAAACAATATAAATAATAAATCGCGTTTTAATCCGGTATACAGTATTTTATTCCCATTTGTTAATTTAATTTAATTAGAAAGGCCGGCAACGCATCCTCAAGACCCCTGGTGTTGCGGATGTCCATTGGCGGCTCTACAGCCGCCAGTGACTACTCACTTACCATCAGGTGAGCCGCCTGCCCGTTTGCCTCCTCTAATATAAAAAAAAAAATAGTTTTTAAGATTTGGTTTTCCTATTGTAATATTAACCCATTAGCGCCCAATTTTGAAACCTAAGTTTGAGATGTTGTCATGTGATGAATTCGAACAGAAAAAAATTGAGAAATTCAAATTCAAAAATCATTTATTCATTTAGGTAACACAATGTATACTTATGAACGTCAATAAAAAATACATATAAAATGCTTCTAATTTTACATTTACTGCCAGTTCTCAAATCAAGGGCGTAGAGCGGACGAGAAGAACTGGCAAGAAACTCGCCGCCACTCTTTTTAATCGCCAAGTTTTTGTTTTACAAATGTTTATAAGGAGCTGCAACCATTACACCATGTTCCACATGACATCTTTAAGTACTTAACTATAATAATCGAAAAATATATATATAAAAGAAAAAATAAAAATAAATAAAAACAAAGATTTGTCCTCTATCAGCAGAATGTATGCACGACTGTTTTCAAGTGTGCTCTTTCGAATAATGTTGGTTAAAAATGTCCCAGTAAACATTAAACCATAGAAAAACCGAACATACGCCAAAAAGTCGCGATTTTTCGATGACTTTATCTTTTGATATGACATTTAGTTCTCTGTCTTTTGTTTTTCATGTCTAAAATCAATTAATATCGTGACCTCGATGTCTGAACCAGGGACTGAAACCGGTAAATTTTTATTTTCCAAAATACGTGTCTGACCATGATATTAGTTTTAAAGAGTAATACACACTAAACTTACCACAGTATTTTTTTTCATTAATTATGAATAAAAACAAAAGAATACTAACAAAAACCTTTATTATACCGGTATGACTCCCATAGTAAATTAACCGGTATTCAGTTCCTGGTCTGAACTACACTTACATGAGGTTATTTTTATTATGATGACACTACAAAGGCAATAAATACGTGTTAGAAAGAAGTTCCGTCACGAGGGAGGAGACGAAGACGAATGCTAAAGAAACAATATTACAGGGTGAAACTGTATGTTAAACAGTTATGGATGCGTTTATGCAATGCTTTTTTTTAGCCACACTACATTCTCACCTTATTTTAATTTTTATATTATTTTGTAATTTAATTAATTGTTTTTTTACTGTATATATCAGAAAGGTGTAATCTTTAGCGTCTTTCAAAAACTTAGTTAATAATCTGTTGTCTTGACATATGGGCCTTGAGAAGTATGTGTGGTGTAAGTCTGAAAGATAGATTAAGAAATGGCGAAATTCGAGAGCGTTGTGGAGTAAAAGACGATGTAGTGACGAGAATTGAGAAAGGTATGTTGAGGTGGTTTGGGCATGTAGAAAGGATGGATGAAAGTAGAAGAAGCGAAAGTGGTATGTAAGGATCGGAGCATATGGAATTCCGTGGCGTGATGTATATGTATGTATGTATATATTAGGGATGTTACGGAAGTGGTTTTATCGGAACCGAATTCGGAATCGGATTTTTTATATTTGGTTTATCGGAACCGGAATCGGAACCGAACCGAAATCGGAGGCAGAGGCAAAAGAGAGATATGTAATCAAATAAAATTACAAATATTATTCATCAGTTTCATTCATATCAATTAAAAAAATAAAACACCTTTCTGGGTGTTGAAAATAAAAATAAACGAATTTTCTTAAATTTTATACATTAGTAAATTAAAACAAATAGCGCTGAACGTGGCCATTGCCGCCGCTATGCTTCGACCTCGATTACAACCTCCGATCAAAATTTATCGGAACCGAAATCGGAATCGGAGGTGCAAAATCAATCGGAAGTTCCGACTTATCGGAACCGGAATCGAAGCTCCGTAACATCCCTGGTATATATATATATATTATTCATATTGTTTTTTGTTATATGAAAAAAATTAGGACAACGGACAATAGAACAAAGTTGCGTTCCGTAATACGCAATTTTTTTCATATAACAAAAAAGTTATGATGACTGTTTCCAATCGCCCCTGTTTAGAATTAGCCTTGTTGAAAATTTATTTATCTTTGAACGCATCAAGAAAAACGCATAACACCATCCACACCCGATCTTCTGCCAACCTAGCACTACACGCCAATTGAAAAATTACCCACGTTATTAGGTTTCGAAGAAAAAAGTCCTTTATTAGGGCGCGTGAAATGTAGCAAGAAAAATTCAGAGGGGTCTTAATGTAATAGACTTTTTTAAAATGTTGAAGCGTTTGAAAGATGCTTTTGACTTTTTATGGCAACTTTTAGAACTTATATTTATTAAACAGCAACACAGGTGTAAGAATATTTTTTTTATGTCAGATATCAACAGACGAGCATGAGGTTCACTTGATGGTAGGTGAAACCTCAGCCACAGAACAGTCAATGATGCGCTATCGACCTAGGTACTTTATACTTCTATATCTATTTAATATGTATTAACAGTTATTTTTGAATCATCATATAAATCATCAAAATCTATGCATAATTGGCGGAGTTATCGTGTAACAAAAATACAAAAAAAACAAAATACAGTCTAATTGAAAACCTCCTTTTCTGAAGTCGGTTAATAATACTTTGCACTTCGATTTTCTACGGAATGTATCTATAGTTTATTAATCAGCAAGCAAATCCTGGGATATATAAGCTGTACAATCAGATTGGCGACGGGCGGGATGGGTCGTGGTTTCGAATCCCACCGGGAGCACATGCTTATAATTTTCTGTAAGCATGTTTTCCCCACGTTTGGTAACTTCGGGCATTGATCGGGGATCGGGAGGAATATCTAAATTCCGACCGGGTAACGAAACGTTCATAGATGGAAATACCGTGAAGTGCATATTGCGCGTTTCGGTTTCAGTCTATGGATTTCTGAATGCTCGAAGTAAAAATTAGGTCGACAGCGCATCATAG
The DNA here is from genome assembly GCA_905404175.1 of Anthocharis cardamines. Classification (NCBI taxonomy): domain Eukaryota; kingdom Metazoa; phylum Arthropoda; class Insecta; order Lepidoptera; family Pieridae; genus Anthocharis; species Anthocharis cardamines. The sequence continues at coordinate 7,576,393 of FR989969.1, forward strand.
ACTGATGTTGTGTGGCTGAGGTATCACCTACCATCAAGTGAACCTCATGCTCGTCCGTCGATATCTAACAAAAAAAAAAGATTGAAATGTATGGAATATACGCTATAAAAAACCTTATACATATCTGTCTGAACAATCATAGGAACTTTACTTATTTCAATCTCCTCATTTTAATCTTACATCAAACTAGAAACGGGAAACTGAGCCATCAACACGATATTAATCCGGCTAAAAATACCCGTCGTTGAGCCGGATATGAGTTCTGGAGTATTGTTCATTCTGAGCACGAACCCACTCCCCTCCGTACGGTCGGCGACTCAGTGTGTCTGCAATTTTCCTTTGAGTACAGTCAGCGGTGATGCTTTTCTTACGACTTTATTTATTTACTCTGAGACCGCAAATTTTATAAAACCTTTTTGACGGGCTCGGTAGAATACCTACCGTGCGCATCGATGGGTCGCGGGTTTGAATCCCATCGGAACCACATGTTTATAATTTTCTGTAATTAACTTACCTTTATGTAACCCAAATAGCAATAGAGGTGTAAGAATGTACGTAATATGCTTTGAGTGTGCGTTTTATGTCTGGAACAAAGCTTTTCTTTTTTATGTTACGACTTGTTTATAATTTTCTGTAAGCAAGTTTTCCCCACGTCTGTTAACTTCGGGCATTGTTCGGGTGTGAGGAATATCGAAATTCCGACCGGGTAACGAACCACCGTTCATAGATGGAAAAATCGTGAAGTGCATATTGCGCGTTTCGGTTTCAGTCTATGGATTTCCGAATGCTCGAAGTAAAAATTAGGTCGACAGCGCATCATTGACTGATGTTCTGTGGCTGAGGTATCACCTACCATCAAGTGAACCTCATGCTCGTCTGTCGATATCTGACATACAAAAAAAAAAACCAGTCTATGGATTTCCGAATGCTCGAAGTAAAAAGGTCGACAGTGCATCATTGACTGATGTTCTGTGGCTACCTCACCTACCATCAAGTGAACCTCATGCTCGTCTGTCGATATCTGACATACAAAAAAAAAAAACAGTCTATGGATTTCCGAATGCTCGAAGTAAAAAGGTCGACAGTGCATCATTGACTGATGTTCTGTGGCTACCTCACCTACCATCAAGTGAACCTCATGCTCGTCTGTCGATATCTAACATAAAAAAAAATTGTGATGGCATAGGTAACCTTTGCCTATTTCAACAATTAAAAAAAACATATAATTGTAAACAAGAACCTAACAAATCACAAAAGGGTTCAAAGATCGTATCAGACGCAAATCTTAACCCTTCACTAAGGGTTGTTTTATTAATTTATTATGTCGCATATCTACAAAATTATACAAATTTCACTATAATAGGCCCCATATGCAAAATTTAATGTTTCGCTTTGATATTATCTTTGTTTAATATAATTTGTAGCAAGTCCTAAAGGGCTAAAGGTTTTTAATAATATTTCTTTGTCATATATTGACATTGCTTCATACAAATATTATAAGGAAAGTTGGTACCATTTTTTTTTTAAATAAGAGGGGGTAGAGACAGGCTTACCTTATGGTAAGTAATTACCTATTTAAGTCCACAAAACCAGGGGTTTGAAGATGCGTTGCCGGCCTTTAAATTCATGGGTTAATTTGGGTGAATTCAAAACTGTAAATGATTCGTGATACATATCTATTGTTTTTATATGTAATAATTTATTTCTATTTTCATTATAATATCTATATCATTCTCGTATAATATCATATTTTTGACGAACTGGTTGGCGCGTTCGGTAGAACCTGCCGTGCGCATCGATGGGTCGTAGGTTCGAACCCCATCAGTTCGGTTTTAGTCTAGGAATTTCCAAATGATCGAAGTAAAAAGTAGGTCACCAGTGCATCATTGACTAGTGTAAATATAACCTAGATCTAGAATAATCTAGATAGATCTAGTTAATGAAACATTCAACCTCATCTCATCTAAGTCCTGGACTTGTGAATGGACTTATCACTCAACCGAAGTAGGACTTCAAGAAATTGATATGACGTAAGTTGAGGATTATCTGTACATAGCAACACACTCATAAAGCGCGGGACAATTAAAATTAGAATATCTTAATTCGTATCAAAGTATCAGGGTTGCAATCTTAATGCGTGTGTGCTTCCCTAATTCTAGGGTAATACGAGATAAACTTGGACATGTTTATTTGTGTGTAAGTGAATGTTTATGCTTAGCTTTGTTTAAATTAAGTTTTGGTAGTATATAAGACTAATAGTAAATATGTAATACATACAGATATATGTACCTACTATATTTAGTTTAAGTATAAATATAGGTAACTAGGTACTAGTAAAGACAAATTAAATTGCTTTTTATTACGTTTTTCTATTAGATTTCAACATAAGAGTGAGTATGAGGCTTTCTTAATTCGCTTTTCTATGTTGGCCTTAACAGGCAACATTATTATTTTTTTTCATCTTATTGCCCGGGTGTTGAATCCGGGACCTCCTGTTGTAATCGCAGCGCAAGTAAAGCCACGTAGGCAGCGGCTTCAACCCCCGGACCGAATTTAGAATTTTCTCTCACACGATAAGGTAATCCGAATTTCAAAACATTCTGCAAAAATCGGTGGGAGTTACGACCGATGAACGCTAGGTAAAAGAAATTGTTAATTATTTTTAACAGTTTTTTTTTTGTTTTTATAACTGTAAAAAAAAACTACTAGAACTAGCTAAAAGTCAAAAGGATAATAGTATACTTGAGAGTCCACAAACAAACCTCAAATGAAGAAGTATGTGACAAGTAGCAATAATGAGAGAATTAAACGCGAGACGAAGATGCCATTGCTCGCCAATCGAAGTGACGTCACTAATCCCCCGCACCACGATAGTGCAGATACTGAATTTTAATCAGAATCGATCGCATTTGCCCTACATTTAGCAAGGGACGCACGTACAATGACCTAGCCGCTGTTTTTATTGGTAGGGTGTTGGTACCATGTGTTTGCAATGGTAAACAAAAAGGTGTGATATTATGCTCAAAACACAGTATAAGTAATAATTATCTAATACTAAACATAATTAGAAACAAAAGTTTTTTTGCGGGCTTTTAAAATAATTATCAATTAATATTTGGTATAAAGTTGTCGACTAACATAAGATAGTTTAGTAAAATCAGTCTAAAGCGAGGCTTGAAATCTTTGCATTTCAGTTTACAGAGCATTAAGAAATGATTCATATATGATGTATTCAAAGCTAGAACAAATTATTATAGAATAATTTCAATATTATATTTTATTTATGATTAGACATTTTCACTTATACATAATATGTATGTATTGATGATATAAACTTTTATTTTAATTAATCACTCATTCATGACGAGAATAATTTCTTACTATTTTCAAACTCCGATTTTTGTACATTTTGGATATATTTGTGCTAATATGGCTTTATGAAATGTAGGTATAGTATGTTGATGACTTTGAATGGAAGATTTTTGCTTCATTCTCTCTCACTCAATAAACCAGGAGGCATTATACGCCAATCAATTCAAGGTATACTTAATACATATACTCAAACTCAAACATTTATTCCACACATTACATAAAATTATAATGCTAAAAGATTAAATATACTAGCCATGTGGAAGGGAAACACACTCAGCATATGCTCCGACAACAATTTTTTGTCGACGGAGCGCCGGTTTTCAGTATGCCCCCGGAGCGACCTCTGGACTACCAGCTATTCCGCAAAAATAACAAAAAAAGTAGATTAAAAAATAATAAAACAATAAATACAATCTTATTATGTAGTAGGTAACATCTAAATCTAAACAATATTCAAATATAAGTTATATCTATATAAATATGCCAACCACCTCAGACAAGAAATAATAATAACAAAATAAAAGAAACAAAACAAAAATAATAATAATACCTAACTTACAATAACTAATCTATAGAATACAATGTCTTAACTTTACGTACACGCGACTACATCTGACTCCGGAACCGAAACACTCCAATAGATATTTTTTATACTTTAATTTAAAACTCATTAATGATACGGAGTTCCGGATTGGGGGTGGAAGATTGTTCCAGCATTTTGTCGCGTTGTACGTAAAGCTACCCCTAAAAGCAGCCGTATTGTTTCTTGGAATAGAGAGAGATATAATTATTCTAACTTGACATGCCCCCCTTAATACAAGCGCAATTGATTGATATATCGATCTAAAGAATACTAGCAACATGCTCCGGCTTCGTACGGGTGCAATGTAGATGTACTATACAAAAATGCCTATGTTACTCGCCGATAATATAGCTTTCTATCGGTGAAAGAATTTATAAAATCGGTTCAGTAGATCTAGAGATTACCCCCTACTACTTCACAAACTCACACCTCTTTGTATACTATAATATAATATTAGTATAGAAGAAGTGTTTTTAACAATATTTTATTAATAGTGTAGTAGGTAATAATGTGTGTAGTAGTACTAGTTTTTTATAGTTATTTTATCATTTTGTTTGTTTTTATGGGCACTTTAACTCTATAGTTTTCAGAAATATTTCGTTATAAAATAGTAAGTTATATATTATGTTTGTAACTAAAATAATTGAAAAAAGAAAAAAGTGTTTCCGAAGACAGCATTCGAATAATATTCAAAGAATAATAGGTTTACATAGTTAATTTATCCAAAGAATAAGGTCGAGTGTAAAGATTATGCAGAAGTGGGTTGGTTCTACGAATTTATAAGTTGTACTAAACTGTAGCAATTCAGTTAAGTTCATTGTCCACTGTATAATCTGAAATTTCCAATGTCAAGATCGTGGACAATCGGACACCTGTCGAGAAAAAAAATGGAAATCACGAATTATCCAATGGTGACAGTTTTCTGGTTGATTCTCAGATCGAGGCGCACTGTGACGAGCGGAGCGATTTCAAATATTGAATTAGTTTGAGCTAAGAGTTGTTATTGGAATCGAACCTGAGTATTTTTTATTAAATACGATACCTTAGCAAAGTCGCAACAAATGTTCGCATAGAAGAGATAACAGTAGCTTAAATGAAAATCTTAATGGCTTCAATCATACTCAATTGATTACTAGGGTCTGTGGCTTTTCTGAGGTGGAAAAACTCCGCTTAAAGTACAGTAGTCCTAGTTAAAGATATATTCTCAACAAATTGTATGTGTATCAGTTTAACTGTGAAAAAGTACTAAAAAACAGAGATACTTTCCTATTTGTAGTATCAGAACGGATATGTTTTTACATATTTTCAATACATAAGTACATTTGTCACGGCTCCTTCTAGTTGGACTCTCCAGAGATACTGGATTTCAATATACTCTTAACCTTGCACACTTAGGTTCCATTTTCAAATCGCGTTAATACACAATATTAACGCGATTTGAAAATGGAAACTAAGAATTTTAAACCGCTCCCGCTCTGCTTATGACCATGCCCTCTGGCCGCGTACCATCGCGTCCGAGCTGGTGATACAACGCGTGACCGTGTCGACTAAAACGATCTCTTTATTGATTAAAAGATATTTACCGTAACCGCCTCCGAAACAAACGTTTACGGAATGGAAAATAAAGGAGATGTTAAATTTAACTGTTTTATCCATAGTTGTGTATATTCTAGTACGTATATAACTTTCTTATTGGTTTTACCTACAAAGCAAGATGTCTACAGTTGATGTATTTCTAACTTGGTTGTGGTTGAAATTTACTAAGTTATGAAAAGTAAATATTACTAATAAAAGAAGATATTATTTGAAAATAAAAATACACTGTAAATTAATAAAATTTGAATTTAAAGACTCAGCAGATGATTTTTTTTGAAATAGAACCTTCTAACTGGTGTGGTGGTTGAAGATATTTACTTAGATAACCTACCTTGAGATGGAATTTATAAAAATACATTTTAAATAAATTTTAGATTTGGATAACATGGTCAATATACCTATTAGGTACATAATGCAAAATAGTTGAAATTCGAATATATTATTTTTTAAATTATTATATTTTATGGTCTATCAACCTCTCGTCTTTTCTTACGTACTTATACTTATAATGTAGATTTAATAACTTATTGTAATTTACCTGAAGGATATTCTTGATCTTAAAAGAAACGTAGGCTATTGGTAGACTTAACTAAGCTTAGCCCAATTAAAAAAAATCATTGAATTTTGAAATTGGAATTATTATTTGATCTATACTAATATTATAGAGAAAAGATTTGTATTTTTGTATGTTATGAATAAACTCAAAAACTACTCGACCGATTTTAAAAATTATTTCACCAATAGAAAGCTACAGTATCAACGAATAACATATTTTTTGTGTATAGTACATCTACATTGTACCCGTGTGAAGCCGGGGCGCGTTGCTATATTACGAGTAGGTATATACGTCTAATGCCGGCCAACACTAGTGGTCAAACTGCGAATGTCGACCGGCGGCCGCAAACATCCTCCTTCCGGGAAGTGACCCCAATCCTCCACACAATTGACGATATATTGATAATTCGAACACTGATTCATTGTTTCTTTAAAAAATGTATATCCGCTTCCTGAACACCGGTAGAGGTTATTTTCCGATTACATAAAAAATCCTTTGACTTTGACAGATTTAGCTACATTCTCACATACCTACTCGAGTAGGTATAGGATGCCTTATTTATACAATAATATTTCCAAAAGTAATACTTAAAAAGTTTAAATCAAACTACCGAAATAGCGTATGCTTGTAGTAAATACATACCTACCTACACGAATAAGTCGACAGCATATAATTGATTATTGTCCCATGACCATCCTACCATCCTGTTACGTTCTTGTTAAGCTACGTTCTTTACTCTACGTTATTTGATATAAAAGTTTTAAATTAGTAACTGTGTGATAATCATACGTAAAGTTCAAGCTTGATACACAAACCAGAACATTTTCAACTATAGAAAAGGAATACCTCAATTTCATCCAAGGTTGAAGCAATAGTGTATAATACAGTCTGTATATCGTCTGAGCCACGCCCGCCCAAGAGTAAATCAATAACCCGATCTTAAGATCACACTCCTTCTTGTTAAGATACCTAATAATACAATATAGGTAATATTATTGTCATATTTACCCACTCTATCGAATAACCTAGAGTTCTGAAAGATTTTACGATGCAAAAATTGGAAAATGACTTTGTTTTTTCTAAACATATTATAAATTAGTTTTAATATATTCAGAAATAAACTAGACTGTAAAGGAATGTTTTGTGCCTTTTATTTATTTCAATTGCTCTACAACTACTTATGTTAATTGTACAGTCTACAATTATGTAGAGTCAATTTTTATGAACTCTTCTAGGTATATTTATAGCAAAACATGGGTAGAGTCTTATTGTAGTCGTACATTGGTATGATTTTCTAAGAAGAATTTCTCTACCTCTTAGTAGAACTATAATGGGCTATAGGTTATGGTTATACTTTTATTGAACCTGCTGAATAAATTATTTATTTATAGAATTTAACAAATAGATATAAAATATTTTAATATCTTACATCTTATGTATACTAACATTAAAACATAGATGAAATCTTTTGCTTCAAGTGAATAATAAAAATGGTGTCGGTTGTATAGCGATAAAGTTTATAAAAAATACAGTTAATCCGTATTAACTTATATTGTACGCCATTCAGATACCGTTTCATGACGTATGATTAATGTTTACGTAAACCACTCATCCCCTTGAATGCCAATCATTACCTACAGCTGCAGCCACACCCATCGTCTTAATAATATTCACACATCGCCTAAGCATATTAACGGTTCTCTATAATAATTAAAGCTATACACGAATCGGGAACCAAACCGCAACACAGCCTCAACTGGCGAAGATCCAACCAACATTCCACTTATTATATTCTATCAGCGGCCGCTATAAACGTATTCCTGAACATATCACGTAGGCTACTACTAGCAATTTTAACCAATCACAACGCGACAATTCAACTTAATAGCTCTGGCCACGCCCAATCACGTAACCGCCTATTACGGACCGTGTAACGACGCAGGCTTTTAACTTCGCGATGATAACCGATCGACGCGTCCATCTCTCTCTATAATAGAGCGGCATCCCGTTCTGATTTACCGATTCGGAAAGTCTAGGACGAGTGTAATAGAGTCTCGTTTGGCGCGTGCTTGGTTTCAGTTGCACGTCCGAGGTCGAAGGAGGGGGACGCGTGCAACTGTTTTCGATAATCGGCCGCACGTTCCGTACGTGAAAATCGGACAGTTCACAACCAGTCACGTCTGCGTAAAAACGGATATATGCCCAGAATATTTATTAAGTGGGTGGTTGTGCGTGACTTTTCCCTTGTGAATAGCTATCCCAGTAAATGATCGGTCGCGTAAATAGAATGGTTTGTTTGATAACTGAAAACGTCCGCGCCTGAAAACATCGCTATAACGCTATGCGACTTCAGAAATATTCTGACATGTTTACCTGTTAAATATTAAAGACTGAGTCGGGACTAATAAAAACTGTGTGGTAGTGAATAAAAATGGAACTCGTTTTTCTAATAAGTTACAAAAAATGTGTGTGCGCCTGAGAACTGTGAATTTATACTAATCTGACTTACGTGTGTGACGATGTTGCCATATCAAGCTGTGGCTATGGACTATGTAGCAGGCTTTCCACATCACCAGCGGCCTGGGGGGTTGCCTGGAGTGATGGGTTTGCCTGGACCTGGTCCGGGGCTCAACCCGGGTCTGAATACTGCCTTCACCCATTCCTGGTTCGTACAGACAAGCCCGGATATCTGTCGGCAGCAACAAGCATCCAACCAATCGCATCTTGAACCTGGGCACGTTTCATTATTTTCTTTATATTTTTATTTTTATTTACAATTTTTATAGACTTTTATAAATAGATTGTTTATTGATTTAATTATATTTATATTGTAATCATTTTTCAAATTAATTATCATCTGTTTAAAATATTTAAATCAATAAGCAATCTGTTGGAAATACTTAGCCATGTGGCAATTATTTTATTTTGCATTTATTTTAATGAAATTGCTTTTCATGTATGTGCTTATAAAATAAAATAATTCAATTAATATAAAGTTAAACGTGTTAATCAAACGCTTATGTTCAGAGAAAATATTACGTGCAAAATACATAATTCTAGATAGAGATCTAGATGATAATGTTTAACTGGTTTTTAGACATTATCATAAAAGCTGTCACGGTAACAGTGTGTATAAAAAATAGACAGGAAGTTGGCAGTAAGTACTTCTCTACTTATTTCTAAAACAACTATGACATCATTCCTAGGCTATCACTGTTAGTAATTTTGGCAGAGACATTTGACAGAATCATTTAAAAAATTAAATATCAACTCTTATAACCACAAAATGTCTCTTTATTATATACGAATATTAATAATACGAAAGAAAATAAAAAAATAATTAAATTTTAAAATTATTCAAAAATATGTATAAATGTAGTTGTAATCATAATTATAATAAATAAAGAAAGTTATCATAATACATAAAATATAATGTATAATTGGTTTCTATAATAATAAATTACTACATGAAATTTATTAATAAAAAAATACTCAATTAGTAATCGCATCAAAATTTTACTGATTAAAATAAAATTGCTCTTCTTTTTTATCTTATAGCCATAAAGAACAACTAGTAAACTAACTAATTGCAATTGTACGCAATATTTACAATTCATATTTAAAATAAAACAAAACAGGACGGAGCGAGTTGCTTAAATTAAGATTTTATCTTCACATGACTTGTACAAGACTTGCCATGCTCTAAGAAAGTGTAGACATATGACATTTGTTAAATAATAATTGTATATTTTTAGTTCTATTAAAAAAAGTACGTACAAAAAATCTCTACATTGTAGAAAACAAAGTTAGTAAAATGTAGAGCTTTATAAAGTTTTATATTTTTGTTTTTGCTAAATTCTATAATTTAAAATTGTGTGCGCTATATTATCGAATTTATCAACAAAAAGAAAATAGATAAATTCACCTTAAAAAAAATTGAAAGCATTCGTGAAAAATCAAACAGAAAAGAAAAAAAACACACAAGAACAATGAAGCTAAAACTGATGACTCAAATTTTACCAATTAAAAAAAGCGTATTAAATACGGATCTACATCTGTTTATATCTATAACTTATTCAAGACAATACATCTCGTATAATGTGTATAACGATATCATAACATCAGGTTTGGCCTTCGTAATTTGTCGTTTTCCCAGAAATACTTCTCTCGTAATGAGACATGTTTAATACCAGCGTTTTCGTTATATTCATTGAGATTCTAATTTAATTGGCCTGGAGTTTTCGCTTCGTTTAGAATTTTATGTAAGCAATGGTTCAATTATGTAACCATGTAATGTTACCATCAAAATTATTACTAGATAGATACTAATGTTTCCATATTTTTTTTATTAATTAAATGTTTATTGTTAAGAAAACTTACCTTATTACCGTCGAAGTGAATGCTTTAAATATTGTTATGCTAGTTTATTTCTCCAAGAAACGAGCCTTTGCTTGTAATAAAGGCCAGCAATGCATCTTCATGACCTGCGTGGGCGGCGGTTTTTGCTTAGCATCAGTTGTAAAAGCTATGTAAAGCAAGTCTTTACTTATAAACTAATATGTAGTGGTTTTCTCGGAAAAGCGCGTATATCTTTTTTCCTCGTAATCATTCTATTTTTTGTTTTAAAGAAAGAAAAATCTACAAACATACGCAAGCTGTAATTAGTAGGATTTGCATAGTTGAAGCCTGTCTATAGCCTACTTCCGTTTCCACTATCGGACTCTAAACAACAGATACTTATAAAGTAATTCACGATGTAATTCCAAACAAGCCCAAACACTAGATATTTTACTATCGAGGAGTTCCTATACCTTCTATCACCTTCACACACACACTCGCACACTCAATTGTAGCAAATTCGAATGAAAAATGACGGACAAAAGTTTGTCAAATGTAATTTTCGAAAGTAATATAAAAAATGATATAACTTTCTGAACAACATTTTACTTTGAGAAGATTTACAAAGCACTTAAAATCAAAACATAAAAAAAAACTATATCATTCCGCTACAATTTATAATCGAATTTAAAGAGGAAGCCTCCAATTTGCCGCTAGTTTTTTACAAAACGAAGATTATTGAAGACGGTTAGTCTGCGGTTTAGCGACCGTTAAGCAGGGATTGGATACGCAAATTGACCCACAAACACCTATAAAATAAAGAAGGCAATGTTTATATGGTATTCCCAAAAGACCTGAAGTGCATTGGAGCATGGGGCAGAATCATTTATGTGTCTGGTTCATTGATCATTTTAACAGGCAAGTAGGTGATCAGCCTTCTATGCCCAGCCCGATCTAAACGTTTTTTTTTAAATGTCCAAAAGACACTTTAAATTATGAGTCTTAAAGTCTATGTTTATTTATATTATTGGACCATCACCAGACAACGTTTTGCAGTAAGTAAATACTTAGGAGACGAATTAAAAAGTAAATTAGGATATATAAGTTTAGAATGATACAAAATATAATAATAAAGCTTGTTAAAAATATGTTATAAATGTGAAAGTAATTAACTGCCTGTTATGCAGTTAGTTAAATTGCTGAACATATTTAAATAAAATTTTGCATAGAGCTTGAACCCATTTTATCCTGGAAAATACACAATGATAATTAATCCACACGGGTAAAGCTACAGATAAATCTCTCAAATATTCATGTTTAATAAAAAACAATAAAGATCATTTGATCTATTAGATTTTTTTAAAGTATTTATCATCGTCTGTGCTGTAAACAATAATATAGCTATGTTAGTAATTGTTTTTCTTTGAATCGGATTTTTTTATTCCATTTACCTCTGTCTTAAGTAGATTCTCTTTTGTTCAACGGTTTATACATACACTCATTTTACATCATTTAGTCACGGTCCTTATTTTTCAATCAAAATATCTTAGACAACGGATGTGGGATGCTTTTTGCCGTTTTTACTTAGAAATTTTGATGAAGTGTGAAAATACTCTTTGATTCTGAGAGAAAGGGTTTTGTTCTGACACAAAGAACTTTAACACCCTTTCTCATATAAGTCTAAAACGTTGTTTTTCTAACAAGATTCTTTTAGAATATAAAATTCAACGCTGAATAAAAAAACGGATATTCAAATGTTGCCTCAATTTTCGCGTATTTTTTACCGTGAGCACTTGAGTTACTTATGGAGGCTAAGTTAGCATGATAATAAACGCCCACGAATTTCCTTATCCTCTAATTCCAAGATACAACTCAAATCAGAACTTTATCAAAAAAATATTTTATTGATATAACTTTTTACAGAATAATATTTTGTCCTAAAAGCTGAGTCGAATCTTGAATAACGGCAAAATGAATTATTATGCTTTCCGTTAGTGTCCATTCTATACCTATTCTAAGATGCATTCAGTATAAAAAAAATCGAAATGAGATTGGTAAAAAACCGCTAAAATCATTCAGTGAAGACAAGTACAGTCAAATTCAATCAATGCACCTGATAGCACAAAAAATACAACCGTGTCGAAAAACACCCACCTGTTATGTCTGCATTATTTTGTGTCATATAGCTAATATACTACGCTATAGTAATAATAAATAAATTTAACTATTATTCACTTAAATTTATCTAATCGACACTTTCAGAAGGTTTTTTTTTGTTAAATCTTAAGAATCTAATTCTTTTATTGATAGTTAAAAGAAAAATGAAACATTTCCATTATTAATAGTTCCAAAAATCAACAGTTATTATTACATTAAATCAACGTTGCATAAATTAATTATTATTATTTGAATAAATGCTAACTAAATTCATTCACATTTATAAAAAAATCTTCGTCTACAAATTAAAATAATATAAGCTATAAATTAAATAGGTTAAAATAAAAACGAGAGACATAATCTCTACTGTATTGAACAGAAGCCTCAATCAGCAAGGTGCTGAGTCATCACAATTCGTAACGCCTATGTCCGTTTTAGTTTTTATACGCAGCGTTCGTAGACGCTGTTAAACTTTATTTTTTAGTGTCAGATATCGGCAGACAAGCTTACTAGATATTAGTTGATGTGTGTTAAATGAAATTAATAAAAAAAACCATTTTTTCTGAAATTATATGAAATTTAATATTTATTAGCATGAATTGCCGTTCTGCTGTTGCTGTTGATAGTCCAAAACAATTCGCCAATATTTAACATGCAAATGTTTATGTCCTATATACTAAAATTATAACAAATAAATACATTTATGTCATTATTTTATAAAAAATCTCATTAGAATTAAAATTCATAAACGTTATTGATTTCCTATACCACAGTTCATCAACATAAGTTTGAATCTATAATTATAATATTGTCTTTTATTAACGCGAGTATCACACATTTAAATAAAATACTGTATACCGGATTAAAACGCGATTTATTATTTATATTGTTTAAATTATATATATATAGTCTCCCGCGACCACGGTTGCTGAAAAGCATCCGAAACGTCGGGATAAATAATTTAAACAATATAAATAATAAATCGCGTTTTAATCCGGTATACAGTATTTTATTTAAATCTATAATTATATTTCAGCATTAAGTAATATACCTTTAGTAACTTACTAGCAACACGCCCCGGCTTTGCACGGGTCCAATGAGTTATTATTGTATTAGAATAGAGTATTCTTTATTAAAACACATACATACAAAGATCTTATTATTTGCTTTTCTGTTTTCTAAAATATCTAAAAATACCGAAGCAAAATAAATTTCCAAATTATATAATTCGAAAATGTATTTTGTTCAGTTTGTTAATTTTTAACTGAGGAATATGTACGTATATTTAAAGAAAAACGGATTATAACCAACGGGTTTGAGAAAGAAAAAAGTTAAAAACGAGTTCCGAGACTATTATACTTACAGATTGTAATATTTTGAGGTATTACGGATGTATTGAAAAACTGCAATCGATCTGTCTGCGGTTTATGATTACCGTCTGAGTAGGAAGTTATCAAAATTTAATGTGTCCAAAATATTATTTATAAATTATGCTCGTTGCATTCTACTTTATTTTTTATTATTATGTTAGAGTCAATATACAGTATTAGGCTCAAACGATGGAAGACCACATGACATCAATGATCGTGCATCATTGACGAATTGAATGATGAGTCAATTTGGGTTTTTTCGTTTTGGACAATTGTAAAATCATACACCGAAGCCAAAATCGAATTAACTTTAATTTGAACTCGATTTTGATGAAATTGCTGCCATTTTCTATCTCTATCTTAAAATTGTGACGTATAGGGGTACCCCCTCCCTGGTGATATGTGGTGAGTTTTTACACTCGAACGATCATTTTACTGCGTTTCACCTGCTGGTAAGTGATAACGCAGTCTATGGTGAAGCATGATCATTCCCAAAATGGTGCGCATGTTACTCAGAAGACATCAAGAGATAATCGATTAAAACACGAGAAAATGGGTTCACTGAATTTTGTCGTGGTTGTCATTCTAGGTCAGCGGCAAAATATTCTCACCAATAATTATAATTGACGCTCCGTGCATGGCACGCGACGGTTTTGGTTGGTGACGATCTGTCTAGCGGCCATTGTCTCATCAAAAAAATATTTTTTGCCTGATACGTTTCTAGAACAGATATTGTATAATACGGTGTGGGCAGACTTTATAGCTATGTTATTATTTAAAAGTTAACTCCAGATTCCGTGGCACAGTGGTAAGCGCGATGCGTTTAGCGCCGGAGGTCCTGGGTTCGAATCCCGGGGAAACAAGATTAAAAAAAAAATTGTTTCGGTCGGGCAGGGCACAGAAGGCTGATCACCTACTTGCCTGTAAAGAAAAATGATCAGTGAAACAGACACATAAATGAATCTGCCCCATGCCCCACTAGGGGACTCGGGAATTCACTTTTTTTTCTAACTCCAGATTACATGGAAAATATTCTTTAATGATTTATGTGAAAGAAAATTTTATAAACTCGTATTCAGAGGGCCTTGTTAGAATCATAAGCGAATTTTGAGTAGCTTCAAACGTACGTTATTAAAAAATACTCTACATAAAATTGAATTAAGACAGCTTTGTTTCACGAGCTTGAGTAATTTACATTTTTATAAGGTATAATCGTGGCATATCAAGGAATGCGTGCTATCATGTTAATTCATCGAATGCTTGAACAATGACTACATAGAGGTTGGTTGGCTCTGTTTTATGACGGTCATTTAGCGTAAACTTTGGCCTTTGGTATCAAAAGGGAAGTTTTCAAATCAAAAACCAAAAAAAGTGACACTTTACACTCATTGTAAACGCGATTGATTTTTTTATTCCATTGGTGTTCAAAATTTCAAAAAAGGAATTTTTGAGCTGATTTTCCAACCCTTATTTAGAAGGCGAAATGTCAAAAAGGCGGGTTTAATATACATTTAAACACATTTTTCTACACTAATGCCGTCAGAATTATTATATAAATCTTTATATAGTCAATGGCCTTTAAAAAAGTCATTCTATACTATTCTAAAATATAATAAAATAAAATATGAAAATATTCGTCTTCATATCTCAACCACATGAATCATTTACTAATATAAAGTATTCAATACCAATACTGCGGTATATCACAGGGAATGTCCACAACCCTCGCTCAATTTCGATGGCAATTCAACCCTAAAAGAAGGAATTAAAACAACAGGGGTCAGTACAAAAGTCCGTTGATGAGGTAAAGGGGAAATAATGCATCATTTTCGGAAGACTTGGCCCATTAATCCGTACCAGTCCGATTGATCGATTGTCACCCTCATACGTATTGGAATCCCAAATTTTCAAAAGAATTTTTGTTCTAGGTTTTTCTGTAGGTGGCATCGATTGATATTTAGTAGGTACTAGCTGGTGCCCGCGAGTTTATTCGCGTGAGCCCACATCAGCTACATGAAAATCAGTTCAGTATCTTTGGAGATTAGCGTTAAGAAGCAGACAGACAGACAAAAGCGTTCAAAATGTTTTCTGTTCACTATTCCTATTCTTAAATCGTCCACTATCTATATCTGGAAAAGCGTTTCAATGTACAGAACACAAGAGTGTGAACACGAGTTGTGTGTTTACATAAGTAGAAATCGTATGAAAAGAGATTTTTAATCCTTCTTTCATGCTAGTGAAATAAAAAAAAACATAAAATTTGATTCACTCGACAGCTCATCGAAGAAAGAGCTGAAAAAGACAGAAATATGTCTGCCCATGCTTCACAAAGATAAGAAAGATTCTTCACAAGAATTCACAATTAACTATGATAAAAACATCACTACTTACAAAAGACCAATGAAATTGCATGAGCAGTAACGAATAGTGGTGCAGAGTGCAAGTTTCCAGCTAAATAGGAAAAATTTCCAGCCCGGGGCGCAATCAGCCGTCCCTTCAGACGATTATTGCAAATAACTATTATTTCCTTCTCCTTTCAATTGGCAGTGAACGTGGGCCCGAATTTCTCTTTGTATTGCTAATTTTAGACGTTAGTTTATCTATTTAGACTCACATTTTGCTGATTTAGTTGTTAAACTTACAGCTGGTAAAATATTTTTAACGTATTTTTTTATTATTTTTCATGAATCCGCCCCGACTTCGCACGGGTGCAATGTACATGTATTATAAAAATAGCATATGTTTCTCGCTGATAATGTAGCTTTCTATTGAAAGAAGAAAGAATTTTTAAAATCGGTCGAGTAGTTTTTGAGTTAAGTCGTAACAAACAAACTCGCATAGATAGATAGGCAGTTATATGGCAGGCGTTTGACCACAATCCCATCAATCGATGCGATTTAATGTGGAGCACATCAACCTAGAAAAAGCCTATTCATTCGCGCCTTAAAAATATTCAAATCATAATAATGTGGGAATGGAGGAACTGTGTACCTAAGTATGTAATGCTAAAGCACTCTTCGAAATGTAGCCGGTAAAATACCGAAAGGCAGGCAATTCTGCGGATTAACTTACGGATAACCTTAGATAGCAACATCGTTCACTTTTTGAGAATCAATGCTTTCTTTTTCTGATTCTTTTGAAAGATAACAACGTTATTGTATTACTCTATGGACACCCACAGAATACTAGCGTTACCTATCGATGTTGCAATGCAATTGTGTGGCATCCTCTACTTCTACTCTGTGTTGCCTCTGAGAAGCGCCCCAAAAATACCCCTAAAAATGTGGCCTCTAAAACACTCCTTTTCATCTAACGTACCTCCCGAAAACTCCCAAGTAGGCAACACTACTTTTACTCCACTTCTGAAAAAAATATTGTTCTATTTTCAAAAAATCTTTTGATTATATTTGTGTGTGTGAGTTAATACAGATTATTCTGTTCCATTCCACACATCCCTATAACTTTGTATTCATCATAACACGATCCTCAATAAGTCCCAGTTATTGCATTTATGAATGAGACAATTTTCCAGTATCACTACGATTTCGGCAGGCAATTTGCTAAGCGTCCAACAACCATTAGTCATACCCGTATCAACGCTTCAGATAGATTGGTCATTTTTTGTCCACAAAAATGGGATCAGTGCCCACTGGGGCGCAGTGCGCTAACTCATTTAAATAATACATTATATTTTTTTATTACTTAATGCTGTCTGATGATAAATTAATTTAAATAAAAAAATCAATGTATGTTTGTAATATAAATGTACTCCTAAATTATTCAACCGATTATGATGAAACTTTTGTGAGTTGTATACGCTCAGGATGGTTACAAAAAAGCAATACATTTTACTTAACGTGACATTGCAATACGGGATACAGCTATTGTAGTTTAAAATAAAATATACTTTTTTGTGTAGCGCATGAACAATCTAGATTCTAGATCATATTTTTTATTTATTTTTATAGTCTAGGTTCTAGTTATTGGGCTTTATAAAAACTTGATAAAGCGTTATTCTTTTTTAATTTATTTTAAATAAAAAATGATTAGATATTAACTATTCTATCACTGTATTTTTTCTTTTTTTTTATGTCAGATATCGACAGACTAGCATGAGGTTCACTTGATGGTAGGTGATATCCCAGCCACAGAACATCAGTCAATGATGTGCTGTCGACCTAATTTTTACTTCGAGCATTCGGAAATCCATAGACTGAAACCGAAACGCGCAATGTGCACTTCACGGTTTTTCCATATATGAACGGTGGTTCGTTACCCGGTCGGAATTTAGATATTCCTCCTACCCGATCAATACCCGAAGTTACCAGACGTGGGGAAAACATGCTTACAGAAAATTATAAACATGTGTTCCCGGTGGGATTCGAACCCACGACCCATCGATGCGCACGGCAGGTGTTCTACCGAAAGCGCCAACGAGCCCGTCAAAATTGAAAACTGTGACTTTATTATTTATTGTCTTGTATTATTTACCGTATGTTTATGTTTTAATTATATGTATATCGATAGCACCACCATTGCTACCATCTCGGGTAAATTTATTTCAGACAAACACGCCCGGTTTCACACGGGTGCAATGTAGATATACTATACAAAAAAGCCTATGTTACTCGCTAATAATGTAGCTTTCTATTGGTGAGATAATTTTTAAAATCGGACGAGTAGTTTTTGAGTTTAATCATAACAGACATATCGTTCCTTTTTATAATATTAGTTTAGATTGGCCAGTATAGGTTTTGGAAGAAATCGCTTTTAAGCGATAAGGCCGCCTATTCCTTTTATGCTATTTTTTTCTTATGTTGTATTTATTAATTGTGTGGTGTGCGGGAAAGATATATTTCATTTCATTTCATTATATATCAATAGGATGTATAAGCAAGCTTTCAATAAAGATCTTCACCCCAATTCGTATTCGTGGAGCGTTGTCAAAGAAAATTGGATATGACGTGATTATTTAAGTCCAGCTAAGGAGCGGCAATTTGGCCAGCGCGCAAATCGTTGGTCCCACTGGGACATACCTATATTGGGGCCCGTTTTCTCTTTCCGTAGATTTTTTGACTATATATTTATCCAGATTCAAGCTGTACGAAAAGTAGTGTTCGCTATAACTATGGGATCATAGAAGACTAAGCGCTATCATTTAAATATTTAATTTTTTTATGTTATTTATCGAACATAAGACCAGTTTGATAAAATACCAGAAATGAACCCTACAATTTTTTTTTATTTATTTATATGACCTGGATACAAGTCCTTACGCCGAATTCTTAGCTTTAACATTCACTATTTATACAAAGCAGTGTTACTCTCATATAATGTGCCTATAGAAGTTTCTAGATAAATAAGACTAAGAGAGACTAAATCGTAAAACGTCTAAAAATATTTCAGTCCTAATATGGAAGACACTTTCGAAAATACCAATATTATTAGCTATATTTTTTTTTGTTTTATAGGTACATATTTAATATACTAAAAAATACTCGATAGAAAGCTAACCTAAGACAGTGCTTCTTAAATAAGTATTTAATGATAATAAATGGAGCATAGTAAAAGTATTAAGTATTTAATGCAGTACATACAAGACTTCAAAGTACTGAGTTGATCTCACCTACGTTTCGTATTCAGTAATATATCAACTGTAGTTTTTGTGGTACTTTTTCATTCGTTCATTTCAACTCAGCTAATAGATGAAGCGAGTTTTTTGTCTCGTTACTAGGCGAGGCTCTTTACTCGGTTGATAACTTATCTAGATTTACCTCGCAAATTACCTCAACAAGACAAACTAACGGCACATAGGTAGAGGCATTTGAAACAGGTGTGTTATACGAGGAGTTTCATTGATGAGGTAAATTTAGTACCAAATAGTGATGATATAAGTTTGGGGTTAATTTAAGCTAAAAGAATCCTACATAGATCTTTGCATTGGTAACTTTGGTGGAAATAAACATTACTATATTGTAATAAACGTATATTTCGAATGAATTTTAACTCTTCCATCTATCTGCACGATTTTCTTTGACTTGAGTCGTGTCCGAATAAGTTGCATCTTAAAATGTAATCTAAGTTGCCCTTACATCGTATCATTTATTATGATACAGATCACATTACCCGAGCAAATTGTAATGTCACGTAACTATTATGATCAATGTCACAGCAACTCTAAATTGTCGGGATACAGAATTCTGCCGAGTCATACTCTGCTCATCTCAGAGGCTCTAAACTGCCCCGGTACAATGTGTATTCATTATTTGTGGATAGATTTAACAGTTTTGATCATTGAATTTTTAAAGATTTGTATCTTTTAAATAGTTAGTTAACTTATCCAACGAGTTTTGGAGGTTTGATTTGTTTATAAATGAAAATATTTTATTTACTTAATAAAAGGAAGCAGAGATTGTTAACACGTTTACCTATAAATTATTAAGAAGAAATTATCTAAAATTTATTTCTTCATCATCTCTACATTGTATAAAGCAAATTCGATTCTCACTGCTTATTTCTCTGTATTATATATTTTAAACTACGCAACGGATTTAAATGGGGTTTTCATTCAAAGATAGAGAGTTCAATAGATTAATATTGTTTTGAGCTAATTTGTTCAAATATGAAGATAATTGTTCAAGATATCGGAAAATGCTGTGTTATTATTTTCGTACATAGCTAGGGCGGTTCGCTAGTTAAATATATAAAAAGAGAAAGTGATAGATTTATTTTGAAAGGTCCAGCCTTAATTCCTAGGATTGTAAAAAAAAATTTAAGATTTTTTTGTCAAATTAATTAACACGAAAGAGAGATAGGAATATTTTCAGTATCAGCGTTTCAGTATTCCAAATCTTATTAGTCGCTTATTGAATTCGTGTTGGGCGGAAATAAATCTTTTGTTACCAAATGGCAAAAGGTATTATTCCAAAAATTGAGCTCAGATCGTGACAGACCGTTTACATTATTTATGATTTATTTATAATAAATTTAATAGCCAATTTCAGTAATAGAATAGTTTTTGTTACCAAGAGTATTGGTAACGGCTACTCTCGTGGAAATAAAAATCAAAATATCGATAATTTCCGCAACAAAGGTCGTAAAACCATTTTGGCTAAAATTACTTTTTAATGCAGTATTGTTCAGTTTTCAAAGCTCTATCGAACCGTATATATATTTAAAGTTGCGCTTCTGTGAAAATAAAGTTTTTACAAGTATAAGGAAAGAAAATATATAAAAAATACTAGAGAAATAATTTTTTTTAATCGTTTTTTGCTCACTGCCAAAAGTATACGTAATGGAGATACGGCCTTTGTTGTGGAAACCACCAATATATAACCTTCTTTTGATACGTATTAAAGATAATGTCACATATTATACACAAAAATAATAATAATCGTTTCTTCGATCAACAATATACTAGATATCGGGTCGACGCAAAAAATCCGTGCCGGTAAATATCGGCTCACTTGAAATGTGAGAGTCTATTTTGTTTAGTTCTCTTCAAGCACGGCCAATATTAAGACGTTTCACAATGACACAGTTTGTCTTCAAAAATTGCGAAAATAATTCCCGAAAAAACAATTTTACGGATGGAGTCTTATTTTTGGTTAGTACATATAAAATAAGATATATTTTAAGCTTTCAAACTAACAAATAATTGAAAATTTGAACAAAATTATCTGTTTTAAATGAACGCTACAAATGTTTGGCCAAGGTTGGCCAACACATGCGCTAACTATTGTGTAACAGAATAGTGGATGCATGGAGTAGATTAGTACTAAAATAATTCTTACTATCTAAGGATAAGCATCCGTAGTAATATTATAAATGCGAAAGTGATTTTTTTTGTTTGTTACGGTTTCACGCTAAAACGGAAAAGAAAATATTCCAATCTGTATATATTCGGAACATTTTGCGGATATTATTATTTAACATACGAATTACTATTTATATAAAACATTATATTATTGTTTATCAAATATATTATAGTTTTTGTACCCTACTAGATACATGATAATTTACACATTGGTGTTTCATAAACTATACTAATAATACCAAAGTCTTCGAAGTTAGTCAAGTGTGTATGTATAATACATAGATATGTATATATATATATTTTGGTAACTAATAAAATCATATTTCAACTTCACTCTTTTCTTTGTTCCCATTGAGCAGTGTCATTTTTTCAAAATTTGACAAGGAACGAGGCTTAAATAATCGGTACACTTTTTTCGTGAATTTTGTATGCGACCTGAAGTCTATTTAATACTATGTCAATGAATCGTTTGTTATATCAATAATCCCGAGGCAAGTCGATGACATTTTCATTTTCTACGTCAAATATAAGCGCCCCTTAGCTGCTATTTATTTTATCCCTTCGTATAAATGAGTCGAATCGTTTAGCTAATATATCCGTGTTGATGTTTATCTAAGCTGATCTCATTTAATATCTGTGATGATGTCACTTGTGATTAATTAGTGAATAATTTTCTCATTACTACGACGCGAGCAATTGATGATCCGTACCTACCTTACAAGTCATACTTGTGGTTTAAATAAAATACTGTATACCGGATTAAAACGCGATTTATTATTTGTATTGTTTGAATTATTTATCCCGACGTTTCGGATGCTTTTCAGCAACCGTGGTTTCGGGGAGACAGAAAGATGACAGTTGTCTGATTTTTGAAATATCACAGTTGCCATATTAACGCCATCTATTCCTACGGAGTTGATATTTACTGTAATTTTCTATATTATGACAATATTGACTAACGGTGTCCTCTTGTTTTTTAGTATGTTTGATTTAGATTTTTAATTACTGGATCCTAGGTGTTGGAAAGTCTCAAACCATCTTCTTTATTGAAGTAAGGATTTTTTTAAATTTCAATAGCCTCACGTACTAGTCTGGGAAAGAATCTACTTTCTCTTGTGGGAAAGAATATTTTATTTACAATACATGTGTGATACTCGCGTTAATAAAAGACAATATTACATACTTGTGGTGTTTACGCCATTTTTTTTAGTTGAAAAAAAAAAAATTAAATCCTGTCGCGGCATGTTATAATGCAGTACCTATATAAATATTACCGTGCAAAAATAATTCTAGGGAACTATTAATAAAGAAGTTATCCTATTTCAAATCTTCTAGTCATGTTTCTGTAGTAACTACTCTGTAAGCAACATCTATTAGAGCGAAAATTTATTCGAATTCCGAACGAGTGACCGTCGGGTCTGTAGGACCCAAGGGAGGGAACGGTTGACTTAACTCAAGGGCTCAAATGTCCGCACTTTTAAAGAAAACTAGCAGACCTTTAAGTGTATGGGGTGTGAATTCCTCTTTGAAAACTTACACTTTTTACAAAGTACTATTACTTACTCAACTTCCGGTTCGTGTTAGATTGTGAACTTAAGGAACTTCGAGTGTAGGAAAGTTAGATTCGTCGTAAATAGAAGTGAAGTAGAATTTAATTAAAATACAGTTATTTGTTAAAGGGATTTTACTAAAGTAGTGCTAATTGATAGATTTGCTTCAATGATTTTGTCGGTAACGGCAAAAAAGTATTTGAGCCACATTGTCATGATACATATGAGTTATTACGTTTTTTTCTTTTTTAAAGAATAACCCTTATCTATGTTATGTTATAAATTAAGCTCCAGCTTATGCTCTGTAATAAATAAGCTATAAACAATTTTTTTCTTTTCTATAGCTACCTTTATCTAAATATGTTATGTTTTTAATTAAACTCCACCTTATGGTATGTAATAAAATAATCTATTCGACCATTTGTACCTACATCTTTTCATTTTAAATTAATGTATTTTTCATCAGTAATATTCAATTGTCTTTATTAGTTTGTAAAATAAAAAAAATAAAAAAAATTCTGCATTTTTTTTTAAATATTGCTTGTGTGGATACTAACGTCAGTTAAGGCGAAAAAAAAAATCACGCATATTTTTTTATTATATCATCTTAAGGACCTCCAACGGTATCCCGAAACGATACAATAGATACGCCCTATAATATTATATTTCATAACTCTAAGTATCACTCCCTACTGATTCAAGTGGTTCATAGTGCCATAACCACTCGAAGGTGACAATACAATACGTCATATTAATAATTGTTATATTTTACGACTTTATAAAAGATGCCCTTAAGTCTTTTGACAATAAGATGGGCTTCGAGAATATTTTTATACCCTATAAAATATTTTAATCAGCCTGTGTATTATGAATGGTACAAGTTGGATAGTTTTACTAAAATTTGTATTTTTTTTCAAGTCATTATTAAATATTTACAAGTTTTATACTATATCTACAGGTTGAAATTAAAAAGCTAAAACCATACATAGTGAAATTTTATGTCAATTCTTCTGTTAAAAAGGCGTTTATACTATATAAAAAACAAAGAAAACTACAAATATACGTAAGTCAAGTCAAGCATCAAAATTATGTTTCAGACATAATGTACAGCTCTATTAAGTTAAAACTATGATTTAGAAAAGCATACGATTCATGAAATTATTTTTACTGCATCTTCTTCATATCCTGGTGATAATTACACAATTAAATAAAAAAAATCCAGAAACATTCTTAAGCCTCTACTTCCCATCAAACTAACAATCAATAACTATTCAATAATAAATACCAATGTTTAGCCTTGAAACTATTCAAGTAGAAAATACTCTAAAATTCCCATGAACGGTCTTATAGACCGAGAATATAATCCCCGTAATTGAAGGGTTAATCGGAGGTGTCGGCCTTTCAACGCGCCCCAGGGTGACAGTTGACAATTTAACCGAGTAACATCTAATAGGACCGTTTTGTGGTATTTTTAATCTGTGCTACTGTTCCACACAATAGTATTTAAGTGTTCGACGTATTTATGTGATAATAAGGGGCGTTTGAATTAGGAAGATGGCAAGGAGTTATATGAATGGCCATATTGATTTATTATCCTTTTTTAAAGGATTTCAAAATCCTACTACGGACATAGTTTTCAAAAAATTTCGTCGTGAGCCTTCGTTGAAGGAGCTTCTGTCAAATTTCGAATTCTGAGGCTGAGCGTCGCGGGCAGTCAATTTTGCCTTATACATAATACTAGCAACACGCCCTGGCTTCGCTCGGGTGCAATGTAGGTGCACTCTACACGAAGCTTATGTTATTTGCTGATAATGTAGCTATCTATTGGTGAAATAATTTTTAAAATCGGTCCAGTAGTTTTTGAGTTAAATCGTAATAAACAAACAAAGAAATCTTTACTTTTTATTATTTGTATTAGGTATGAGAATAGGTCGTAAACTATATTTCATACCGCTAGGTGATTAAGATATCGAGAACTGTTTTCTATTTTGTTGACAAAAATTTGATTTGGTCTCATTTTCTTCATAAGTTTATCCGTATTTAAACCGAATCCAAAAATAATAAACTCAGAGTCTATTGATCACTCAAATCGAATTCTAATCAAGCATTTAACTAATTGATGCAATCATTTGGAACAAGAAACTAAATACTCCCCAGTAATGGAACGCATCCCATCCGTCATACCCGGCTCCCAGGGGCAAACTAATTTTCTTGCCCGGTCCAACTCAATTTGTCCCGGGCATATTAACCGTAACTGCGACACGGTTGCGTAGTGGACAGCTTTTTACGACTTCGATTCTGTTTCCCCGACTTTCCATTATTTCAATTTGCAATTCTCGAAAGCTTCCTTCTTTGTAATACGGTTGAAAATAGCTTGGCATTTTGTTTGACATACGATCTTTTTCCAGTGAACGGCTGCCAATCATCACTGACCAATTCGTGAGAACCGGAAATATGGGTCTTAAGATTAACGCGTTAGAGTGTATTTTGTCTTATTAGTCGCTACAGTTAGCGAGGGTCAAAGTGTTAGTAGCTTATTGTGGGTTCGATTCCCAGGTGTGCAGGGTGTCGGGACACGTTCGTGAATAGTTGAAGACAGACACTTCTAAGATGAAGGGACGTCTGTCATAAAACTGACGAAATAAAATTGTACAAGTCTTCACCGTAGTACATTTGTCTACAAAGCGCTATTTTAAACATTTTTGAGTTAAAAGTTTTAAAAATACATTTTAAAAATAATTTATCTATACTGTATTATTATATAGTGGAAAGATTTATTTGTTTGTTACGATTTAACTCAAAAACTACTGGACCTATTTAAAAAAAAATCTGTTTCTTTCACCAATAGAAAGCTACATTATCAGCGATTAACTTATACATTTTTTTGTGTATAGTAAGTACATCTACATTGCACCCATTCGAAGTCAGGGGCGTGTTGCTAGAAGGTACTTAATAATAAATAAATTAATAATATACAAAAATAATTTATTTATATCCGACCAATGTCGATCCATATTAATTTACATTAAAATTAAATTAAATAATTTTATATGATATATATATAATTTTAATTTATTATTTAGGTCTTGGGTTCGAATCCCGGGAAACAAGATATAAAAAAAGAATGTTTCGATCGGGCAGGGCTCAAAAAGCCGATCACCTACTTGTAAAGAAAAATGATCAGTGAAACAGACACAGAAATGGGTCTGCCCTGTGCCCCACTAGGGGACTCGGGATTTCACTTTTATGCCCTATACAGGATAAATACTGTATTATAGAGATATTAATTGAAAATAATACGAAGTGGGTTTGCATACATTTCGGCTAACATTATTTTAAAGCTGTTATTATTAAGACCGAATTCAACTGTATCACATAGATTGGTTTACGCACTTAAGATTTTAGGATAAGTTTACGCAGCCCGGGGCGGTCAACCCTCGGTCACTCTAAAGTTATTTTAAACAATAATACCCCTGTCCTACACTGACCCTCCAGGAACATTAAATCAAGCGAAATAGCCGCTTGTTTCATACTTTAACCGTTTTATCGGAAAATTCGATCTTATCGTTAAACGGTTCGCTTAGATTTTCTTTATTTTTAAGAGTTATTAGTCCCTAAGCAGTTGTTAAGTTGCAATACAATTGTATTGGGATAAACGATAGTAAACAACAAAGCAAAGTAGACATAGATATAGCCATAGACATAACATTTATTACGAACGAAACACACACACAGAATCACAAAATAATAACAAAAAAATTTGGAACATGAAATTAAGATACATTTTTTAAAGTGTGTTTAAATTAAGTAAAGAAGTCTTGGAAGATCTGTGTGTAAAAGTATATAGTAAATTTCAAAAATAATATTAAAAGTATTATTTGTTTTTTAAATAAAGGCCTTTGATTGTTATGATGAAACAGGGGCTACTCCTCCTTCCTTACTCAGGTGACAGTAAAACAAGCACTCTCGGGAGCTAGTAATTGGACTCGATCGTAAACTAAACCCATCAGAGGATCGCTTACACAGCACCAAAGGTTTACTGTCCCTGTCTGTTAATGCTAAAACCTTTGTTTTATTTGAAAATGTTTTTTGAATTCACGTAGGTCTTGTGCGAAAATGACAATCGGTTTAATAGAACTATTTTTTGAAGTACATATCAGCGATATTAATAGGTATCACCTATCAGCTGGGTGATCGCCTTAATGGCTCAGTGGTGCATGTTGCTTTTAATACTGAAGCTCTCGGGTTCGTGTCCCAGGATAAAAAATTAAAAGAAATTTTGAAAGCGTGCCCACAGACGAAAAAATAAACTGTTATAAATAACAAGTGTCTTTTCTATACTTTATAAGTTGTAAAAAAGTGAATATAAAATAAACACACAATTCAATCCATAATAATCTTCTGATTTCCTAAAAGCTGCTTAAAAACGTACGTTTTTTTTACCTTTACGTTCCGTTTAACCGAAAATGTAATCATTCATATAGTAAAATACATATTCGATTTGTATAAAATGCAAATATGGTCGTTAAAACAATGTCATTAGCGCGTTGGGCGGAAGGCGGGCTTGGATCAGGTAACTCCCACCAACAACATAATATACATCTACAACACAACTGGTTTTCATGCCTTATTAACATATTCACTCTGTAGATAACCCTATTTTATTTTAATTAACGTATTTACAATGTTTTTTCGTTAGAATACTGTAATATCGTATATATAAATCGAGAGTATTTAGTTCCAACCCAATAAGTTTGAAATTTTAAGTTGTAAGTTATTGAATTTTAAAATTTTATGGACACTGGACAGTAATACCTAATATATTCAAATATTATTACCGTAATCAATATTTGTGACGTAATTTTGTCCCTACACTTTTAAAAATTAATGCTTAAGTATTCCCTCGAAATTTAACTGGCTTAATCCAAAACTCTTTTTTTGATAAACGCTAAAAATATGTTCCAAAATTTGGTCAATTGTAAATGTTTCAATACATTATTAGCCCCTGCAGTATCTTTAATGTATTTGAATAATTATATATTATGTTATTTTAGATTATTTCTCATTATTAATCTCGAATCGAGTCTTGTCAGAACTCGAAAATCTAGAGAAATATTAGTACCTAAATAAAAAAAAAGATATAAAAATACTATTTTAAATATTTATCAAAATAAAACGAACTTCGAGTTTAACTGGTATAAGGTTATTTTTCCTTGGTTTTTATAATAAAATGCCGAAATATAGTTAAGTGGAATGTATTATGAGTGACATTCTCTACATAGAGCAGTTAATATTTGTATAAGCAAGTACCTACTGAGGACACAGAAAATAAAGGAGATCTCCATTGCCTTACTGGGTTCCCAAAATATTCCGAAAATAAGATATTTCCGGTACAAATCAAAAAATCAAAAATCAAAAGTTTTTTATTTCAAATAGGCCTTTGCAGGCTCTTATGAAACGTCTAGTTGCACGGTTCCAAAAAGTGGGTCTCATGGAGAAGAACCGGCAAGAAACTCCATGGACACTCTTTTCAACAATGGTTTAGCTTACAAAGATTCGGTTACAATAGTAATAATCGGCTGAGA
This sequence comes from Anthocharis cardamines, assembly GCA_905404175.1. NCBI lineage: Eukaryota > Metazoa > Arthropoda > Insecta > Lepidoptera > Pieridae > Anthocharis > Anthocharis cardamines. The sequence goes on from FR989969.1 coordinate 7,605,316, forward strand.
AGTTTATATAATGCAAGGTATACAGAGATTCTATGCATTGCATTTCACCTATGACTGACCTATGTGTATATATCTTTAAGTAATAAAATCTAACTATCTCTTTCTATTACAGCATCCTCGAGCTTCGAAAAGAGAAAAGCAGAGATGCGGCAAGGTCCCGCCGAGGCAAGGAGAACTATGAGTTCTATGAGCTGGCGAAGATGCTTCCGCTACCGGCCGCCATCACCAGCCAGCTGGATAAGGCGTCCATCATCAGACTCACCATCAGCTACCTCAAGCTGCGAGACTTCTCAGGCCACGGTGATCCTCCATGGAGTCGTGACACTCCACCCTCCAGCAAAGCCTTGAAAGGTATGTGATGATGAAAGGCTTCTTTTAGGTCTGCGAGATCAGAGCCGGATATCTGGAGGCTTTGAGGCAATAAAGGAATGGAGGCCCCGGGCCCCAAATTATTTTCCAATTAAAATGATTTTTTTTAAATAATTTAGAACAATATAATCCTGTTTGTACAATTTACAGTAGGTAAAGGTAAAAAAGCGAAAAAATATCAAAGTAAAAGTTGTTTACTCGTCGGAATTTGAAAGATTTTTTCCAAAGTTTAGGACCCCTTATTTTTTTGTGGAGGCCCCAGGGCTGTAGCCCCGGATGCCCTCCTCTAAATACAGCCCTGGGCGAGATTTACCTTCCAACGCCACAATTAAAATGTCAACTTTTGTAAAAAAAAACAAGTTAGTTTTAGGCCCGATTATTTATTTATGTACATAATAAAGGTTTGTTAGTGCATGGCAGTACAATTTAAATTTATAAGTCCAATAAAAAATGATAATTATTTCGCTCATTATTTTCGAAATCATACATTCTGTAAGGAGTAGAAGCATTTGTAATTAGGAGTAGAAGCAGTTTTGGATTCTGTTAAATGAATCATCTTTTGGCTCATTTTGTAGTGTTTCCGGCAGTTTATTAAAACATATATTTATAATGCGTACCGTTTTTACAAATTATAGAAATAATGTAATAAAACGAGAAAACCCATAATGATAGCATATTGTGGGAACAAATAGCCCATTGGCCCACCCCAGGAGCTATGCAAAACGAGTGAGTGGCTTTAAAATAACTGAGGAGGGTTCGCAAATCAGATTTGCCTTCGTCAACTCATTGTCGGCGCTAACCGTGTTATAGCGCGCCGGTACTGGCAGCAAAATAAGCATGGAGTATAAAAAACTATTTACTATATAAATAATTTCTATATTGTCTTTCCTATGAGAGTTTAAAATCTAGGAGAGAATATTGACTTTTTTCCGGATACGTGGTTTGATTCAAATGATGTGAAGTGTATATTAGCACTTCAAGCTTTATTCTATAGATTTGAATATTCAAAGTAAAAATAAGTCAGCAACGCATCATTGATACAAACATTCGACTGTCGTTATCCTACAACATTATGGGAAACAGTTAGATTTTCTTGTAATGTACCCACCAGATGCCTCTATATTAAATTCCTAAATTCTACAGACAAAAAAGTATTTGCCAAAAAACTAGGGTAAATCACGAATGTGAAACGAAGCGTACACACAAATAAAGACGCCATGGGGACTGATTCACCGCAATACTTCAAATAAATGAATTACCTCTACGATCCACCAAAGTAAATATTTTCACAGAATAAACATGACACATGTGACTGTTTTTGAAAAAATTGCAAGGTGTTGCTAGAATTCGAAATTTTAAATTTATTTTTTATTTGTTGTCTTTTAAAAAGGAATATTTTAACACAGAATAATAAAACATTAACTATCTTCAATTTTAAATTTAAAAAAAAAAACAGAAATTATGTTTCGTATTCTAGATTGAAATACATAGTTTGTTTTCGGACAAATAATGGTCAATATGTGATACGCTAAATATAACTCGAATTAAAACCAAATCATATCAGTTTAAGAATTTATCTATATGTCTCAATTTCACGGCTAAACTGATTTTTATGAAACGTATCACGAAATTCCAATATACTCTTATACATTTTAGATAGTAGGTAACCCATCAATTTTCTGGTCACACAACATTGCTTTACTTGCAAACGAACTAACAAACTAAGATAAAAAGCACACAAAAAGATTTTTTTAACACACACGCTGCAAATTCATAACAAGTGTACAACAGACCGCCCCATCGCAAATCCAATTGGAGCCCCTAATGCGTTTAATGCGACCACGGAGCGAATCACTACGTATGCCTCTGTCATTTTAACTCAATTTTCAAACCCACCTATAGTCTATGGCAGTATTAAAGTAAAAATATTCGACAAAATAAAACATGAACGTTTAGGGTGTCAAAATTGTCTGGAGGAATGTTTTTGGGGCCAAATTTCAAATTTCCAACTTCCTCACGTACGCAATAAAGAGGGATACTTGAAAATGTACTTTCTGAGTTGCATTGATATATTTCGTAACACACCTTGTTGTATTTATGAGTGGGCAATTGTAAATTTGAGAGACGTTGACTGTTATGAAAATTCTTCATCCCTGTATCTTTTACTCAGATCACTTACATTTAAAAGCGATTTCTTCACAAAATATTTCGTGGGATCGTTAGCCAAATTGAAAAGTCACTGAATTTCATCAAAAGCGGTGTATCACTTGAGCTGTCGCGAAACTATAACTGATACTAAAAAGGTATTATTGTATTAATCTTTTGTATTACTTTTATTACCATGGTACAGCATACAAAACAATATAAAGAATTTTATTAACAAGTTCCTACAGAACGATACCTATGCCTTTTTTTAAGAAAATTCCATTTTCCATGCGTCAACTTTAATCGTGTTAATTAAAATAGTTGGATCATTCTGCTCAAACGCATCTATCATGATACGAATACTTTTTCGCAAGTCGTTCATGCTTGGGCCTCTGGTGCCAATAAAACTACAGTAAGAACAAAAACTGAAAATACCACATGTTTGTGAAACAATTCTATAAAAACGACATGTTTGTGAAACAATTCTATAGACACATTACAGTAAATTGTGTACAATTCAAATAAATTATATAAATATTCTACTCAGCTTATACTTAAATAACAATTTATTATTTGATTTAAAGGGAAAATTGTTATAAACAAGGTAATAAATAAAACGCATTCAGACACCATTACGCGCACTTTACCTTATTAATTCAAGTAGTAATATTAATGAAGATATTGCCAAGAATTTTAAGTGAGTTCAAGTGACATATTATATGTTAATCATTTGATTTATTCTAAATGGTATACAAATATACATAGGTAGGTAATTAGTGCGTAGCATCGCTACATAGTTAACTTTTGTCGTTAGTTTTTTCCAAGAAAACATTTTTAATATACCTAACCGATGTCTGGTACTATAATATTCGTGGTAAGTAACCATAATTACGTATTTTTTAAGTATTTGATGTTGTCAATAGTAAATATACTTTTAAATTTAACGCCAAACACAATTTACTTTGTAGTCAATAAAATATCGGTAGTCTATCTCAGCATAGAACGGAACGTAAAATATATGATCTGTGCTCCCGTTTATAATATTTATTTTGTATCGGTAAAAATTAGAATTCGGCTGTAAAGCACAATACAAACTATTTACTCAATCTTATTTATTTTAAAAATAGAATTCTGTTGCATATGTTTTTTTTAAATTCCGTAATAACATTGAATGCTTTTTTTCATAATTCTTTTTTGTGTCCTCTTAAGTCAAAAATTCGCAATTTAAAAATTCCTCATAATTACTCTGGCTAACCTTAAACTAGTTTTCTTTTTTTTTCAAGGACTTTAAGATCTACATTCGTCATTCAGAGGATCTGAAGTTTCCATACTTAAAATTCCTAAGTAACTAGAATCTCTGAGTAGAAGCCTTATTTGCATATTATCATATTACAACTAACAGAACAAATTGTAAAACACACCGACATTAATGAAATGTGTAATTATTCAGGCAACCCCAGTGTAACAATGGGCGGGGAATTGGGCCAAAATTTTTAATCTAATCAATTAACAATCAGTGCAAGCGATACAGTGCTTGTTAGAGCTGCTTATTTAGCGGACGTGACTTGAGTTATTCAAATGGGGTTGGTTTGACGATTTTGTGACGCTATTCGAGTACACCTTGTGAGTTTCAGCCGAACACTAAGGCAGAAACAAGATTTGAATCTAGTTTTAGTATTTGTGATTTTTTTTCTCTATGGAACTTTAAAAATTTGACAGTTCTCAAGGTAGATTTTGTTTACTGCTAGCGTGTAGAAGATTCTTGAGAACTGTCAAAATGTAAAATTTCTACAGATTAAAAATCTTTGGCAATTACTGAAACTAGATTCCAAAACGCTGAAGCACTTAATTAACTGAGTATTTTAAATACTAATCCGTGGATCAATAATATGCTTCATAGCAACAGATATCGTGGGTGCGAATCTCGGAGGAAATACACTAATTGGAACGCTTACATACCCTATATACCTATGAAAATTGTAAAATAGACGTGACAAAGTGTTTCACGTTCTTTTTTCACTTCAAGTGTAATTAAAGTACTAATTGCTTAAATTGTACTTATTATAAATGTCAATGAACTGTTGATAACCTATTTAATATAGTACACACCACATTCTTCCTCTTCTTCTTCCTGCCCTGTTCCCTTTTTTTTATCTGGGGTCGGTGCAGCATGTTCTCTTTTTCCATTCACTTCTTTCACTCACCATATCATCAGTCACACCTCTCAAACACATATCATTCTTCATACTGTCAATCCAAGCTTTTTTTTGGCCATTCTCTTCCCTATACCCATCCACTTTCATATTCAAAACTTTTTCAGATGCTTGTAAGTTTTTTAGATTTTTTAAGAACAAAATTATGCGGAATAATATGTCGTCCTGTTTCGTCGTAGTCTTTAAAGAAAAATAGTAAAACAGACTTAGAATTTATCTCCCCATACACTAGGAGAACAGGAAGTATTAAGAACTATATCTTATACATGTTAATAAATTCTTTTGAGATAAATAATTTCCTAAACCGTAAATAGATGACTTATAGTACTGAGAATTCAAATGTCCAATTATACCATTCATCGCCACTAAAATAGCTGTCAACATGCCAAATTAGGTTTGCGAGCGTTATAATGTAGGTAATTGATTGGCAGGTTGCATTTGACAACTGTGTTGGTTAATCGAAATTACTCGTTTGAATATTAGTTTGATGTTTATTATTAAAAGATCATAATTATTAAATTAAAAGAGTTTAAAATGTAATGATACGCTATACTTTCGAATTGATATAGCTTAAAACTATTACAGTAACTAAGATACTTTTATTTAAGATTTTATGAAGACTGCTTTCTTTTATTTTTAACATTTAGACAGGGCCGGATTTAGGGAAAGGCATCCGGGGCAACTGTCTCGGGGCCTCCACAATAGAGAAATATTTCAAATTTCGAAGAGTAAACACGAGTAAACACTTTTCTTTTGATATATTTTATCGTTTTACCTTTACCTACTGTAGGTTATTTGTACAAACATGATTACATTGTTAACATGAAAATAATTTTGGGCCAGGGGGCCTCCAATCTTCTGTTGCCCCTAGACTTCAACACCTCTAAATCCGGCCCTGCTATTAGATTAGATAATATTAGATACACCTGAGGTAAGATATTCACAAACTTAGTGTAATGAATATGAAATTTATTCTCTGTTACGTTGTCAAAACCGATGAACCAATAATAAAATCATTTATTCGTAATAAATTGGTTAAAAAAATGTAATATTATTTAAAAAACCGTTATTTTATCGCTTTGTCTTTCAAAAGTAACCTTATTTTTTATATCCGAATCAAATGAATTCAATATTTTTTCAAACTGATAACTTATACATATTATATTTGGCCGTCTAAATAAAATTCTCAATTCCCATTTATTTCCGACGGTATCACGCTTACAGAACATACATCAAGGGCAATATTTTGTCAATACAATAACAGGAGACAAATGTATTCGACAAATTAACTTCGCGGTAAACATATGTTTTCTTCCCCATATTGCCGCTTGGTGGCAGCACTGCTGATTTATGAATAAGGGTGTATGTTGAACGTTTCATATAGTGTTTACAAATACAGTGTTTACAATAAATATGGTAAAAACCACTTTCGTTGGTTTTTTTTATGTTAGATATCGACAGACGAGCAGGAGTTTCACTTGATAGTAGGTGATACCTCAGCCACAGATGTCAGTCAATGGTGCGCTATCGACCTACTTTTTACTTCGAGCATTTGGAAATCCATAGACTGAAACCGAAACGCGTAATATGCACTTCACGGTTTTTCCATCTATGAACGGTGGTTCGTTACCCGGTCGGAATTTCGATATTCCTCTCACCCGTTCAACGCCCGTAGTTACCAGACACAACCATCAAGTGAACCTCATGCTCGTCTGTCGATATCTGACAAAATACGTATTAGCCCCAACACTGATTTTCACTTGTTCCGGTAGAGGTGCGCTCTGGCACAAGCAACAGAAATATAAAAGGAAAGTAAAGTAAACCTAGTCGTAATATTTACATAGTATTGTACCGTATTACGTTTAGTGGTATACGGTTATACCTACATATCTATACTAATATTATAAAGAGGACAAATTTGTATATTTTTGTACATTTGTATGTTATCAATAAACTCAAAAACTACTGTACCGATTTTAAAAATTCTTTCAGATATTGAATAGAAAGCTACATTATCAGCAAGTATCAGTCTATTTTTTGTGTATACGAGTAGTACATCTACATTGCACCCGTGTGAAGCCGTTATATTGTATATTAGTGTAAGAGATCGATATAAGAACAACGCCGTACGTCTCTTGTAATTCTCGTGTCCTTAATAGAAGACCGTTGTAAATCATACCGCGGCACATCTGCCAGCGAAATAGAAAAATAACAATAAATAAAGGGAATATCGTCCGGTGGAACGACACCCGTTACAAGAAATATTGGAGAATTTACCAAAACCTCCATTGCTGTTTTGTTTTCTATTGCAAAGATGGTGAGTCTTCTGTTTAATGCTGTTCGACTCCCGAAGCGAAGAACTTTTTGGCTCCTCGCCATTTTTTAAATATTCATGTCGCAATTAAGTGAATTCCCCACTAGGGGAGTGGGGCATAGAGCCGACGCATTTCTGTGTCTGTTTCACTGTTCATTTTCCTTCTTACCCCGGGATTCGAACCCAGCACCTCCAGTGCTTAACGTATCGGGCTTACTTCTCGCCTCAGAGGCAATTAAGCGAAGTGATAAAGAATTTATTTTATGTAATTAAAGAAAAGAAGTGGCCGCACAGGGTATGGAACGTGCGACCATCGCATTACTAGACTGAGCGCTTACCACTACGCCAATCACTGTTTCCCAAACGCGCTAACATTATATTCTATTTTCTAAACGCTTGGCCACGTGCAGTTCCCAATTCGAGTAATTTAATTTGTATTTAAATAAAAATATTTTATATCAGATTAAAACGCAATTTTTTATTTATATTACAAATGAACACACTCTGTCTATATCCAACATAAAAATAGTTTTTAAGTTCAATTAATTTCATTCCATACCTATTTTATTTAGCCTTCCAAAGAGTATACTTACATATAATTATTGCCTTCCACTGATGTCAACATTTTGACTTTCCTATTAGTCTGTGTAATTTAAATTTCAATCAAAATTAATGTATGCAATACAATTTTAGTAAATAAAGTAAATTTTAGCAAGTACAATTTTTAAAAAAAAAAAAACATTCGTCCACATAATATACGTTAATATACGTCCCTTCTAACCCTTCAACACTTCGTTGCTTTCCTTGATCTCTTCTCGAGTTAACCTGTTAATCCGGCCCATAATGAACTCAACCCCTACCGTAAATACCGTATACACTGAATGTATTCTGAAAGCTTTCATTCTGATTCTTGCTATAGGTACAATTACTTAATTTATTTTTTTATTTTTGTCATAAAACGAGTTTATAGACACTGAAACTTTCTTTTAAATTATGAAAAAGAGAAAAAGTACATCACATTTTTCTTAATCTTTTAACTATTTCTTATACCAAGTAAATTTTAGATTAATTTCTTATTTGTTGAGACATATTTTATTAATATTCACCTGTATTTATACTTACTTCACCTGTATTTTTAGATTTTTGTATCTTATGAATAAACTCAAAAACTACTGAACCGATTTTAAAAATTATTTCACCAATAGAAAGCTAATACATCTAAATTGCACCCGAGTGAAGCCGGGGCGCGAGTTAGTGCTTTATATGAAAAAAATCATATAATTTTAGTACCATCACAGCGTCAGCAGCTGTTCAAAATCATACGCATTATTATCAATGTATAGTTTTGGAAACATTTTTCCCTCGTCTGTGCATCACAATCATCGCCCTGTACCATTCTGTATTGACTGTACGTGTCCTGAATAATGTGCCCTTTTCCGGGATTTTGCAGCTATTTTTATTTAGTATCGATCGCCGGCCGTCGGGTCGGTTCGACCCCAGTCGACGATTGAAGGGTTATCCGGCCGTGTAATTGGCTAGTTACAATTCATTATGTTCCGGTATCGTGATTTTTTGGTATTTCTCACTTAACTATTGAGTAAGAATTGAATGAGCTTTCCTATCGGAAGTATTTAGAGTGACGGCGCGTAGGTTATACCTTTCTAAACATTTTCCCAGCCTCAATAACATTGTATATATTGATTTATCTTATTTTTTGCAATCATACTGAATTGTTTATTAGGTTTTTCTTCAAAACTAAAACTACATAGCATTAGAAATACACAAAATCAACTCAATACCATTTCTTATATAAACTTAAGTTCACCATTCAAATCAGCATTTTTATCGAAATATATGAGTCGTATAGAATCAAAGGCGGCTATCTGACTTATGGCTGATTGTTAGCAATTTAAAAAAGAAAACGTTTTTCTCCATTTTTTTGTATTAGGTATCATTCATTGCATGTTTAAGGTATCTATTAATAGTAACAATTAAAGATAAAACCAAATATATAAAAAAACATAATAGTCTAAACGACAGGAACTTATTATTTTTTTGTAGATTGCAAGACCAAAAATGTCAGATAGCCGCCTTTGATTCTATACGACTCATATATCAGAAGAACAATCAGAATTGAAAAACTGAAAATACATACATATATGCATAACTTACTAGAATATCTTCAATATAAAATTACACTAATAAATTTACGCGAATAAAAAAACAAAAAATAATCGTCACAGGGTACAGTTATAACCAAAATATATTATTGTTAAATGCTGCCAATAAATCGATACACTCAAGTGCGGACAAAGGGCAGTAATTCTTCATTAGAGGTCGCTCCGGTCAAGTACTGCCTCTGGGGGTTGCCAATCAACACCATTGCTATCTTGGGGCTGTAAGTTTAACTTATTAAGGGAACAGATAACATAATATACTGAGGATATCAAAAAGCTTCTTTTAGACGAAATAATAATCATTTATTGCACATACAAGTAGTACAAAGCTTTTAAAATACTATTAAGAAAAAGGAATTTGACGGGCTCGTTGAATAGAACACTTACCTTGCGTTCCTTGGGTCGCGGCTTCGTATCCCGCCGAGACGACTAATTCATAATTTTCTGGACTGGAATAATATCGATTCCACCGTTGATTTATCTGGATAAACAGTGATTTCAATCTATTGATTTCCGGATGCTCAAAGTAAAAACATAGGTCGACAGCGCATCATTGACCGATGTCAATGTATGACCTATCACCAAGTAAATCTTACCCTCATCTATAATTAAAAAACTTATTATGCATGTATACATAGAAAAATAGACATTTTCTATTTAGAAGAATTTTACGAACCGTCGATGAAATCTTATAAAAAAAAGTTAAGTATCGGCCCCCTGCCCCTCTATTAGGCGTGAGTTTTATTTAATTTGGCCCAGAGAAAACACCCCCGGTCAATGTTAGCACGGCCCGCACATGTCCAAATGGACAAATACGGATAAATTATTGCTTTTTTCGCAATAAAATGGGAATTCATCACCTTATTATTAGTATTGTTTGTATTCTTTACGTGATGATAAGATAAAATATTAATCATCAGTCTGCCCGTGACCACTATGTGTGATGATACCTACTCAAAGACAATATTGAAATATCAACTTAAAATATAGTAACAAACTTGAATATATTACAACTAACTATTGTTGATCACTCATACGATGTCTCTACAATATTAGTTTTCATTAAAAATTATAAAAGTTGATGGGCTCTCTGGGTTGGCTGGTGTTAGGTTCAAATCCCATCGGGTAGAAAATTCATAATTTCCGTCCACCCAACTTCGAAGACTAAAAAAAGGAATATCAAAATTCGATTGAGAAACTTTCGAATGAGGTAAATAAAAGATAGGACGGCAGCGCATAGTTAATTTGAGCATAAAAACCTGGGTAAAATATGCGACTTTTAAATTGGTTGCACAGTATACATTATAATGATCTCTTCATCCTCAAACTTCAAGCAAAGGAAACTTCCACTTTTAATAGCGCATTATTAAAAACTTTCCCGTTAATGTGACAGTATTAACACCTCCACAAACTGCAGCTGTAATAGCGTTTAGATCTGTCTTACAGTTAATGCCGCGCTCTGTACCGTAATGAGAAAATTATACGAAGTCTTAGCTGCCTTAATAAAAATTTGTTCCTGCTTGGGGTCGATCGAGTAAAATAAATGGCGCTTGTACCTACCTCATGTAATAATAAATTGATGATACGTGATGAATTTCACGTTTCCTACAGATAGGTATTTTAAAATTTCATTATGGGAGATGAAAATGTACTGGTAGATAACCAACTACGTAAGTCAATTCAAAAAGTTTCGTTTAGCAACCCGGGTTGAGTACTGAAATTCAAAATCATTTATTCATTTAGGTAACACTAGCAATTGCCCCCGCAACCCCCTTTGTGGGTTGAATTTCGTAAAATCCGTTCTTAGCTGACCTCTACTCGGCGAAAGGAATATTCCTACCATATTTCAAGTCGCTACGCCTTATGGTTCCAGAGATATCGTGATGAGTGACTATATAGGTGGAAATCTCTTTTATATATATTTAGGTAACATAATGTACACTTATGAACGTCAATAAAAATACATATTAAATGCTTCTAATTTTACATTTACTGCCAGTTCTCAAATCAAGGGCGTAGAACGGACGAGAAGAACTGGCAATGAACTTGCCGCCACTCTTTTTAACCGCCAATATGTTGCAACTCAAATTGCATTGCTGATGAGTCAAATTATAAAAAAAATGTATTTTGGTTGGGTAGTTTATGGTCAATGCCCAAGAAGGTGATCATCCTTCAATAAGAACGATCACTTTGTTAAGAAAAATTACGAGTGAAACAGACACAAAAATGTGTACTCCATGCCTTAATGAGAAGGTAGGTACCTATATCTTATTAGCGTCACATGTTAAAATCAAAATATTCAAAAGCTAAAATAAAAAATACGAATAAATCCTAAAGACTATCCAAATACAAGACAAACAATATTAAAAAAGCAGGAAACAATAAAACAATATGGCACATGTAATAGGATACTAAAAATAAAGCATAGTTTCAGTTATCAGATGGCCATGTATCCGCGACTTTACACTGATAAACATAAAATTCACATGGCCTGCGTTTAGGGCAGAGCTAGCGATGCCGAGATACGCGAAGCGTGTTCTTTATTACGTTTTAATTCAACAAAGCAGAGAGAGTCGCGCTTTGATATCGCCGACCGCTAAATTGACCATGATTTCAATGGTATGTTAGATATCGACAGACGAGCATGAGGCTCACTTGATGGTAGGTGACACTTCAGCCACAGATCACCAGTCAACGCTGTCAACCCAATTTCTACTTCGAGTATTCGGAAATCCATAGACTGAAACCGAAACGCGCAATATACACTTCACGGTTTTTAAAACGGTTCACGGTAACGGATATTTGACGTTATCATAGGGCTTAGTACTACTTGCAAGAAAGTATTCGAATCGTCAAACTATCAGAGGGCTTAGCACGAACGACTATCGAGAAAGTATTCGAATCGTCAAACTGTCAGTTGTATGAGAAATCATTTGAAATTTCATACAACTGACAGATGGACGATTCGAATACTTTTTCGATAGTTGTTCGTGCTAGCTCATCAGAGGACCTAGTAGTAACGATTTGCAAATATCAGTTGTATGAGAAATTTTAAATGTATGCAACATCTGACGAAACGAATTCTTACTCGCAAGACGTGTGTGCTAGCCCCTCTGATAGAAATATAACTGAAGAAAATGCGTAATTACTTACGGTTCTCAATCTTTTATATTTTTATTTATAACTCTTTATTCCACAAATAAATTAAAATTAGAATAAAAACCTTAAAAATAATATAGATAGAAAAAGTGCAAAAGGCGGCGGTCTAATATAGACGAAAGCCACAATCTCTTAATAAGACAATAGTATTACAAAGGTTGAATCACCACCTATTCAGCTGCCATGTAATATTGATTTATTTGTTATTAGTTAATAAATGTGTATTAAATGTTATGTGAATTCTTCTTCTGTATTATCAATAATGTGCAATCGACTTTATTTTTTATTCATGGACTGAAAACTATGAGCTTCATCATTACCCAGACAGCAATTCGATACCTCAGACATTTGCGAATTATAATTTGATAGGTACGTGAATTATTTTCTATGCATTAATTTAAAAAAATAAAGAAAAACAAACATGTCAACTCCTGCGGGATTAGAACCCGTGACCCTTCAGATTTATAGATACACCATCAATGGGCCAACGAGCCGTCACATTTTAATGAAATTTCATTGGCAAGAATGTATTTGATATGGCTGAAATGTACTATCAAAATTTAATACCTAAATATTTCGTACTAAATTACAGGCCAAAAAACTTATTTTGCCAGTACAGTTAAAAATCGCGGTAGTCCCTTTCATACGTGTCACCTCATTCTTACATCAACACTAGAGTTTTGACCGCTAAAAAGTCCATAAAAACGAGAATTCATGGAGTCACTAGTATTTGATAAACTCATAACAGAAATGGATATTCTGTTTTGTTATAAAGTTACTGTCGTTTATGACAACGTAGTTTATAGAACATTGTATCTTACCCAACTGCAATATTACTTGAACTCTCGTTGGAAGCATTGTTTCGCAATTACTAACGCCGGGTTTCTATATGCAAGTAGTAAAGACCGTAACATAATAATAATAATAAAATTATTTATTAAACAATTTAATTGCGGTTACTGACTATATTTATGTACACTGAGAAACAGTAAAAATGTACGTATCTATTGTATTTCAATCTTTCATAAGTATTTTTTATGTTAGACAGACGAGCATGAGGTTCACTTGATGGTACCTCAGCCACAGTACATCAGTCAATGACCACTTTACTTCGAGCATTCGGAAATACATAGACTGAAACCGAAACGCGCAATATGTACTTCGGTTTTTTCACCTATGAACGGTGGTTCGTTACCCGGTCGGAATATCGAAACTAGCGGCATACCCCGGCAAAGGACTAACACGAAGCTAGTTCCTCTGATGTATAATAAAAATAAAATATCCATACAATCTTTAAACAAAAACTAAAAAAAGAATCAGTATTCACTTCGAAATAAGTAACATATCGTTGTTTAAAATAAATTTTGCTACTATTCCTTTTAAGAGTAAACCTTCGGTTAGAATGAAGAACTAATTACGTATTCTGGTCCATAACTAAACTATGAAGCGAATACACGCTTATTAATTTGTTCTTATCGTAAATGTACAATAAGCAATAGTAGCACCATTTATTTTTATTCAAAACTAGTGGACCCCGCAGACGTTGTTCTGCCACAATTTTGGCTTCGAAATTATATAATTATTCTTAAATTTGAATATGCCCATTTACCCACTATAATTGTCTAATATGTCACTGATTTGCAGTGGACATCTGTTATTCCAAAAAAGCTAAGAATGCATGACGTGAGCTGTCAAGATGGCGGAGTTCCGAATCTAATTTATTTTATAATTAATTTTATGCATATATTTTTTTCCTGATTTTTTCCAATATTTTAATAGCTTATATCTTATTCCGGACATAGAGGAATCCAACAAATAGGATATCGTTAAAATCGGTACAGCCGTTCTTGAGTTATAAACGGTGTAACTAACACAACTTTCTTTTATATATATATAGATTACACATAGTGAGTTTTACCTTTGTACCAACGATATCTTTTTAGTCACAAGTTTTAAGGCATATAATCGTTTTTATCCATGATTCAGGTTAAGAGCTAAGGCCATTATGATCTAATGTCATTGAAAGTGACTAGCTAGCAAGGACACGCGTGTCCGCTCGTGACGGCGAGTCGTGACGTCGGCTACAAACAGACAAACAGTCACGACCACCGCAATATTACTAGTGCAAGTACGCACGTTTTTACGTAATGTCTCGCTCGAACTACAGTCGTACTAACGATTTTTAAGTCCATTGATATGTTTAACAAGGTAATATCATAAAGGATATTGACTTCGATACTGTCTTATATTAACGCGAGTGTCCCACATATGAATGAAATAACTTTTGTAAAATGCTATATTATATTAATTATCCCACAGAATTATCCTAACGTTTTTCATCAACGTGAACGGTCACGAGCAGATTGAAATGTGACAGCTTTCTGATTTTTTTTTTAATTTATCGCATGAATTTAAGTTTCACAAAGTTGTTGCCATACTATCTTTATTAATTTATTATATGGATACACAATTAAAGGCATTCCTTTACGGTATCATACCATGACCATGCTAGTAACGTGTAAGGTATATTATTGGTATTGAAAAGTATGAGACCATACCTACAAGAACTAGACCGTTCCGTCACCGATCAACACCGTCGCGTGCCATGCACGGAGCGTCAACAATTACCAGTGAGAATATATTTTCTACGTTCTAGTGAGCTAAGCAGTATATGACATGTCTCTTTCCATGCCTGTAGATCTATTACCAAAATCGAACGCAACGAACGGATGGAAACAAAAGAACTTCGTTTTTTAACTGATTAGGAAAACATTTTCAATTCTAATTTCGATCATAGTAATGTCAAACGAAAGACATAATGTCTAATTGCGAACGACGGATCGATCATCTGATTCATAATAGGAAAATGTACGATCCGTCAGCTGAAACTTCGTGTTTTGTTTTGGTAATAGGCCTATACGTTCATAGTGATACGGTGTAGTGGGCAAACTTTTTAAACAAGTACCTATGGCTATGGAACCTGTCTCTACCTCCTCGTATATAAAAAACAACTTGTTTAAATATAATAAACCCTGTCAGCTACTGTCTGTGTCACCATCAACCCTCTGATACTATCTTGCGGTGTCATGTTACTATGTTTCTTTGTTCTTGTGTACACTTGTACCATTCTTTATATTTGGTCATCACTAAGATTACTGGATTAGAATATTCTATCTTGTCTTATTGCAATATGTAGGTACCTGATTAGCAAAAAGCCGCTAAGCATTTTGGTATTTGAATTACTTGATACTATCAATTTTGCGAAGTATTAGTCGCTGTCTTAATAAAACATTGATATCTTAATTTAAAAAAAAAATCTACCTAGTATACAACGTCGTATACAACTAGTTTTAGTCGCTGTCTTAATAAACGTGTTAAATTAAAAAAAAAATATTCTAGTAGGTACCTAAACAACTAGTTAATATGTCAATTTATAAATAATTAACGCGAACAAAGTCACATGTATCATCTACTTAATTTGTTTGTATGTTTGTTCCAGGTGCCCAAAACAGACGAACATCCGCCGGTCTGGCGATGGAACTGTTTGAGCAGCATCAGGGTACACATATACTCCAGGTAAGGTCACTAGAAACCGTCTACACTATTCTGATCCCCAGCCGGCCTAGCATGACAACCGAGACAAAATTTTGTCGACCGTTTTCTCGTGTTTTAATCGATTATCGCTTTATTTCTTTCGGGTCTAACATGACACTTAAAATAAAACTCGACTTCTAATGTCAAAAGTAGACATTTTTGTCGGTTGAGATATATTTTCTATCAAAGTTGTCGATGTCGCGATATCTTATATTTTAGTTTGTCTTTACTCGTCCGCGAGATATCTTGTGATGGTCATGTTAGGCCGGCAGTGCATAGTGCAAAATCGGATAAATCATGGGATCGTTGGCGCGTTCGGTAGTACACTTGCCGTGGGAATCGATGGGTCGTGGGTTCGAATCCCACCGGGACAACATGTTTATAATTTTCTGTAAGCATGTTTACTCCACGTCTATCTACTACTTTTATTGAAGTTATACTTCTTTAGGCGCGTTATGAAAAATGATGAGAGTGAGACACAAATTCTCACGGGAGTTATTTATTTATTTTTTTAAATTTAAATTGAACTTTATTGACTGTCCTTTTCCAATCCTTTTATTGTAATTAATTATTTGCATGCAATTAAAAACTATTTTTTAATGATGCCAAAGAAGTATAACTTCTCACACGCGTACATAAGTACACGCACCCATTTTTTATACTTATTGATTTTACCCAATATTCATCAAATTATAAACCACGGTACTTAGTCTGTTTACTTTCAATACCATGAAAATTGAACTTGACTTTGTATTACACAATCCAACTTCATGCTTTTCAATTCGCATACAATGGCTACCGAGCACAATGCGCTAGGTTAATTTATTATTACTAAATATCTATTTAATATTTACTCGATTTCGCCAGTTTCATAACAAAATTAATCGAATATATTCTGGGCCAAGTCGTAAAAGGGTTGACGAAAAAATACGGTCAAGTTAGTGTTGGGTTGTCGTGGTTCCGTAGCGATTATAATTTTACAACATCGAAGTATGTAGGTATATCATTAGTTGAATAGTAATTAACTATTGTATAAGGGTATATATAATGTTTAAAAAAAATAACAATATTAAAAAAATAAAAAAGATACAAAAATGGGTTTTAAGTAAAAAAAAATAATCATTTTCTTTAGAGTATCGCATTAAATATCAGAAAAGAAGACCATATTTCAATAAAAAAAATAATAAAATTTGTATCGTCAATATATATACTAATATTGTAAAGACGAAAGATCTGTTTGTTTGTTACGATTTAACTCAAAAACTACTCGACCGATTTTTTTTATATAGGACATTGCACCCGTGCGAAGCTGGAACATGTTACCAGTGTCAAAATAAACCAAAATATTGTTATGTTTAGGATAAATTTGGACGTTTTTCTTTACAAATACTTACTGTTATTCTCAATGTTGAAATTGCATCACAATAACTGACATGGACTACAAAAAAAATCGATTATACCGCCACTCGATCACGTAAACTATCATTTTGCAATCGGTTCTTATAATATTGGGTGTTGCGGTTTTATTTAAATTGAAAATACAGATACGTGATTCCTTAGAAAAGGTTTTTTTAGCGATGCAAGTAGCGGGACCATTTGTACGGTTTTCGAGAAAACTAGACACGTACACGAGAATAGCAAGGTCGCTCGACTAGTGATATTGAATCATAACGATAAAGGTTACAGAAATTTTTTTTTCTGTTGTGACGGGACAATAAGTGAACCGCATTAAAATTGATTTATCAATTTCTAGTAACATACCCCGGCTTCGCACTGGTGCAATGTAGATGCACTATACACAATAGCCTGTGTTACTCGATGATAATGTAGCTTTCTATTGGTGAAAGATTTTTTAAAAGATTTAGGAGATCCAGAGATTACTCCCTACAGCCTCACAAACAAACTTTACCTCTTTATAATATTAGTCTAGATATAAATAACTTCTTCAGCCGGCCTAGCATGACAACCGCGACAAAATTTTGTCGACCGTATTTTAATCGATTATCTCTTTATTCCTTTCGGGTCTAACATGACAATTACACTTAAAATTCGACTTTTAATATCAAAAATAGATATATTTGTCGATGGCGATATCATTTCTATCAAAATCGTCGATGTCGAGATATAATATATCTAGATATCTTATATTTTAGTTTGTCTTCACTCGTCCGCGAGATATCTCGTGGCGGTCATGCTAGTTCGGCAGAAGTTTCATGAATGACTTTGGTTCTTAGTTACGAATGAAGTTACTGAATGATATTATTAATTCTAATATTGTATTTTGAATACTGAATCATTAACATTGTATAATTTATATCATCATTTAAATTCTTCTTAAAAAAATAATATTTACTTGGGTCCCATATCAAGTGTAACAGTAAAATATTATTTTTTTAAACATCGCAATACATCGGCCCACTTGGTGTAGACTGTAGACTGATATAGATTTATCCATATTGTATATTATAACTGAAAAAAAAAATGCAAGTCTGTAAAAGTTTCACTGCCAAACTGCATAAATGATTTTGATAAAATTTTGCACTGACATAGTGTGAACCTTGGGGGAGGATATATGCTATTCCGGCAAAATATATATCATACAAATAAAGATAAACCCTAGTTTTAAAAGAAAATGAATCAAAAATAATAGGCAAATTAAAAAAAAACTAATTGTAAATTGTTATCTAAGATTAAACTCCCAACAAATCTCTATAAAACTAATTAATGTTGGATAACAACCTATTACCAACAGCGTTGTCAACCTATTTTTAATGAAAACTATTGAAACCAACGCTATAAAGTTCTAGAAAAGACAATATTACGTATATATTTCTTGATTTTTTTTTAATTCCATTTTACACCATGTACTTGATAAAGTAGCGTTATACTCAATAACTTTTGGAATACAAAATAAATATTTGAGTTATATAAGTTGTTATTTAAGTTGTATCTGATAATATCATATAAAAACTAGCGACCCGCCCCGGCTTCGCACGGGTTTTTGACAAAAAAGCAGGGGTTGTATGTATTTTTTAATGCCACATTATAAAAAATAAAAACAAAAAATTTCGTCATTGACACGAGAATTTTATATATTAGAAGATAGAGTGTAGACCGTACATTTTACTATTATTTTGGTAGCCGTTGAATGCCGAAATACTTATTTAAAGATGGAAAATTGGCTGACATTATGAATATTAGAATGATATTTTTTTTATAACCTGCCAGGGAGCGCTTGTTGCGTAGTCGCTACATTAGAAAGGAAAAAGTAAGGTAAATCCATCTCTTCTAGATCTGTAGATCAGTGTTATGACTGAGATCAATCGTAAGTTTTTCATCACCTTACTCTTATTTGTTTAGCTTTTTTGCCTTCGGTATCGATGATGGATATGAAGCTATTACCTTTTTTATTTGGAGTACAGTCTGCAAATATGATTAATTATAATTTAGTTATTATTGTTTTTGAATTTGGCGTTAATGGTTCTATAGATACGGTAGACCAAATTGATTGATTTTGACATCAAGGATATACGTGAATAATAAAAAAAAATATTAATTTGATTATGTACCAAAACTAACCAGTTTTTTTTTAAATAACCATTTTTAAGTGTTATTAAATACAACTTGTCATGATCATACATTTTTCAATCCACACCTTTTCCTCGTAGTTTATTATATAGGCCTTCAACAAGCTTCATTATTTTATATTAGTAAGTACTTTTTATTACGTTTATCTATATGAAATATCTAAGAAAAATCTCATGGCACTCTACACGAAATATTATGTATGTACGTCTATTCGCCGATTTGACCGACAAGTATACACACAAAATGACTTATAATTGGAGCCATATAATTATCAGCCACGATCTTTAGGATGCTGTTTCGACCTTAGACAAAACAAGCGTTTAATAATGTCAACATGATAATTTAATTGTTTTTTTTTTTTGTTGACCTTACAACGTTAACGGCTTTGTGGCGCTAGTTCGAACGCGTAAAGCAGTAGGTCAATTCTTAATTTAGTTTTTTATGTTGCTTAATCATTTCTTAGCTCAGCAGCAACGAGTTACGAAACAAATTATAATAATTGTTATTATTCGCTTTAACCAAATTCTAGCTTAGTAATTTTGTGGACTGAGAACCAAATAAGAAGAAAAAGGTGTATATTTAAAGATTCCTAATAAATATTCAAAAATATGCCTTTTATTTCATTTTACCGTATATAATGTAGTATATGACTAAAAAAACTCGTTGCAAATTGAAAGCCTTTCAATACCAGGCTACTTTTAACAAAAAAATAACACTTTTTCAATCTTTTGTTCACAGTCACTCGATGGGTTTGCGTTGTCAGTAGCGGCCGACGGCAGGTTCCTGTACATATCTGAAACTGTTTCTATATATTTAGGATTATCGCAAGTAAGTACACCTATTTTATTAAATCAATAATCAATTAAAGAAATATTTTCTTCAACGACTCTACATATACAATAAATATACAAGGTAGGTATTATGGTACCGACTGTACCTAGTATAATAAAGAAACTAAATTTCACCATCTGTAAAAAGGTTTAATTTATACTTTTCTAACATCATCGGGAACGTGTGCTCTTAGTTTGTTCATAACCTATTCAGAGTCTCCCACGTGCGACTGCACAGAACAAAAAACACTGTTCCTGTTTGATAAGTGAGTTTGGACTATATAAATACACTGAAAAACTAAAAATAAAACAAATTTTCTTTAAAAAAACCTCACTTTTTTATCAAGATAACAAAATACGCAATAGGAGTAATGAACCGGTAAACAAGAAGTGCTGTGTGTAATACTGTGATACTTAGAGTTATTTGTTTTTTAAGGCTTTTTAAAGGCTTTGCTTTACTTCTGAATTTCGAACACAATGTATTTACTCCTAGACACTGCAGGTGTATTTCTTGTGAATAATCAAGGAAATCTGTTCATTCATTTCTTCACACGAGACGCAGATGTAATCGTCGCGTTGTCGGCGAAGACATCCGGACTGATATCATCTCGACAAGTGTTATATCTGCTACGTGGGCTTTGCTTTCATTGTTGGCCCTTCTTTTCTTATGTCTGTACAATTTTAAGGCTGTATCCATTTACTATTACACGTTAAGTTTCAACAAGTTTTCTTGGACTCAGCATTGTTGTAACTTCGAAATTTCCCAAAGTCCCTGATTAGACTTTTAAGGGAATTCTACAAAATTACATTGTTTAATGGTAGCTTGTTTTAATAGCAGACTAAAATACTTTAAATTATGTTTAATCAGTATAATTCAAGCACTAGACATTTTAGCTACAAACCTAAAAAAATACAAACTTCAATATAAAGTCTAAGAGTTCTGAAAGCTACTAAATTGCTTTGAAATAATGTTACAGCAAACTCATCTTGTAGCTAATAAAAAACTGAAAATTACAGTCCAGATGAAATTAGGCAAAACGAAATTAAAGGGAAATGGAAAAGATCTGAAAACTGAGAAACAGTTGATCCAAAATGGCTGAAGGGTGGTGCGAGGGAGATAGCGAACGGGGGAAAGGAATGAGAGATGCCGGTCACGTCTCGGGCAAGGCGCGAGCGTGCTCCTCATCCTAATTCAGAACTTACGCACACATACACCGAATCAAACACCTCACATGGACATCTTAGTGTTTGTGGACATAAAATACATAAACTTCCTAGTAAATAAGCAGATACAACTTTCTTATAGCCCAGCTTAGCTATATTAAATTCTGTTACCATTTTTTTCGGAGGAGCCTTAATAACGACGACAATGGGAAATCGTATTTTCCTTCATAGATAGGGATGGATAGTTTATTTTTTGTTTTGGCGTGCTTCGACCCTTGCTAGAAATTATTTACGTGAGGTGGCTTTAGGACATTAAGGTTTTCTTAGGAAAAGGTTTTTGTTTGTTCTTGGAAGTTTCTTACCGTGGCTCGTAAATAATCGTAAATAGCATTTATCACTATGATTTATGCTTAAGATCATGAAAAATACTTCACTTGATATTGTAAGTGACATTTCAGTCGGCTGGTACCAAGATTCTGGAGCATACTTTTGCCACACTTTTGGTCGTACAACGCTACAACCTGATATATCATTCTAAGATCACGAAAATCAATTCAACATCAGTACACCTGTCAACGAATCAAATTTGTGGCCTGCTGATCGTTGAATCGGTAAACACCATAAACTCCGGATCTTTCTAAGAAACGACCACCGTAACGTCACCATTGTCTCAGCAATTCACATGCGAGCCAGCACTGCGGATACGCATCACCTGAATGCCTAATAAGGTCCCACAATTATATTTGATAAATTTATTTAAAGATTCATTTGCATATGCCGTTGAAGGGTCAGCGGGAAAGTCGGGTTAGCAACTGATTGTCTGATCGATGGTCATTTGCCTTCTGCTAGTTTTTTTATTACATTTTCATACAATTGATTGCTTCTGATACGATTGAAAGTGCTTAAGCATTAAACGGGACTGGACAAAAAATCGATCATAACAAAAAGCTACATGGTTTGCGAGCGAAGTTAAGCATTATATCGTCGTTATTCGATTATAATGCGAACGTAATATAAACTGATATTTAAACACTTCTGGCAGTATAGTTTGGGTTATTCACATTTAAAAGTAGTTGGATGTGGGTGTGGCTTCAATTTCGAATAATGATATATGAAAACTTTACACCAATTAACATTTAGATAAAACATTTAAAAAAAATATTTTAAATGGATGGAAGAAAGATTTTATTATCACTAGGAAATTTATTTACCGACGTTTTCATAGATACATTTATGAATAGTACTGTTATCAGAATTTTGATAAACAAAACGTCTGATTCAAATAATTCATGACAAAACACTTGATAAACTACATAAAATATTTTTAACTGCTTCCATTATTCATTAGTATAACAGTGTAATGACCATGTCTCAGTGGTAAGCGCGTTGGGTTTAGCACCGAAGGTCCTGGTTTCGAATCCCGATCAAACAAAACAATAGTCGGCCAGGGCACAGAAGGCTTATCGCATGCCTGTAAACAAAAATGATCGGTGAAGCAGAAATGCGTCTTCGCTTTGACCCACTTGTGGACTCGGGAATTCACTACACAATAGAATCTTGTCCAATTTTTTTTTTTCAATACATAAATGATTACGTCAAAATATGAACCTTGATAAATAATATTTGAAGACATGAGGGTACTTTTTACGTTGAGTGAAGGTGTTATGGATTTCCATAACAATAGATACATGTATAATTATTTTATTTGTCAAAGTTAGTTATTAAATAAACAATCAAGAAAGTTAATAATTGTTTAAAAAATATGTAACCTTATTGTTTGCCCCATTTTCTCGATCATTTACAAATTGTACGATACCCCCTTCATCCAGTCATGTCTTCATTTATTTATCTCTGAATTCTTCGCTAGCTGTGACAACTACAACAACAGCCATGCTATGAAGAGCACAAAATGCACAATTCTTAATACAAATCTTTATTCACCAGGTAGAGATGACGGGCAGTAGTATATTCGACTACGTCCATCAAGCAGACTGGACTGAAGTTGCAGAACAATTAGGATTGTCACTCGCTGGTCGAGGTGGTGCAGGGCTCAACAGTCCTGCGTCAGGAAGTGAAGAGGGAAGTCAGCATGGGACCAACAACCCTGATGGTGAGTTATAATATAAAGTTGTTTCAACTGTTATGAGCGAGCGTTTGGTTGTTTCACCTGATGGAGAGTGATAACGCGGCCTAAGATGGAACACGCTTGCCCATTAAAAACCTACGCACACTTGCTTTGAAGCGACGAAAAATTTAAAGACTTCTTTATCAAAAACACTACTTATAAAAATTGTAATACGTTTATTTGACATTTACATAAAAAAAATACAAACAAATTAAAATAAAATGAAAATAACTGCTATTAATAAAAATATTATATAAAGCAATAAATAAACTTTTTTTTAAATAAATACTGCAGTGTGGTGTCAAATAGGACTCCACTCAGCATAAGCTGTGGCCATGATGGACACAGCACTGATTTTCAGTACTTCACGTATAGTATTTTTTTTATATCAGACATCGACAGACAAGCGAGGATCAGTCGATGGTGTAACTTCAGCTTACAGGAAATCTATGATATAATCTGTTGCACTTTATTTTATATAGACCGTTCGGAAATGCATATACTGCACTTCACGGTTATTTCCATATAAAAAAACAGATATACATCAACCTTTTATAAATATATGTTAAACAGTCCAAAGCCTCATTAATCCTAGTGAGTCTTATTTCTGTGGAAGTTTTATAGACCAGTTCTTATCTATATCTATACTTCTATATCTATACTAATATTATAAAGAGGAAAGATTTGTATTTTTGAATTTTTGTATGTTATGAACAAACTCAAAAACTACTGGACTGATTTTGAAAATTCTTTCACCAATAGAAAGCTACATTATCAGGGAGTAACACAGGCTTTTTGTTTATAATACATTGCACTCGTGTGCAGCCGGGGTGCATTGCTAGTTTAGGATAAGATTTCTATGCCTTGCAAGATCTAGACCTCTTTAAGCATCGAAAAGAAATCGGATCCATGACTCCAAAGGTCATTGAGTTGATAAAAAATCAGCAAAGAATTAATTAAACTGTTATACCATCGCGTGGTAACAAGTTTGTTTACCAGATGGTAGAGGTGGTGAGACGTTGAGCTGAATTTTTTACTATTCAATAGAGTTTTTGCATCTTTGAGAGTAAATTAACTAATTCATTATGGCCGTTTAACGTCACTTTTTACGTATCCAAATTTAGATGAAGACCTAGATTTATTCAGCCAGAATAAATTAGAAATTTCATGAAAAAGTTTAAAAAGTCTCTTACATTTATTATGCGACAGCCGTTAGTCGATCTATTTAACGAGATTTTCCACTTAATAATGAAAAATAATCAACAGATTGATATTGCATTGCAAGTCTTTTTGTACATTATGCATACTTAAAAAAACAATATGGGAGAGTTTTTTTTACGTTAGATATCGACAGACGAGCATGAGGCTCACTTGATGGTAGGTGATACCTCAGCCACAGAACATCAGTCAATGATGCTCTGTCAACCTACTTTTTACTTCGAGCATTCGGAAAGGGAATTGGGAGAAACCAACTGATTAATCTAACACAGCCTATACTGCTTTGAAAATCGACTAAAGAAAGATTTGAAGAATCCATATCTATGGGATAATATATTAAAAGTGTAGGTTATTTGTTAATTTGTTACTTCAATAGAATTTTTTCAGTCTACTTTTAAAAGTTATTAAAAATATTTTTATTAAATAACCCCGGAAATTCCTATTTTCTATCTTAGGATTTCTCAATTCAAAATATATTAGCCATCTTCATACTAAATCTACTAATATTATAAAGAGGAAAGATATGTTTGTTTGTTACGATTTAACTCAAAAACTATGCGACCGATTTTAACCAATCGATCTTTCACCAATAGTTATTTTTCTTTTGTTTTTTGTATTGTACATCTACATTGCACCCGTGCGATGCCGGGGTACTAGTTTCATATAAACCGATTAAGAGTTACCTTCGCATTTATAATATAATGATATTGAATATTTTTGGCGTAGAGCATTTATATTTCTTTTACCACCATTTCAGTTAGCGTTTGGACAAACTGATCCATCTCTACATCGAATCGCTGAATGCTCCACTTAATAAATATTCTATCAAATTGAAATTAGATTATAGATTCTCCACGGTGCGTTCGGACCTTATGAAACGGTCAATGGGGAGTCAGTACTACCTTTATAATTTTGATTAATATTTTATTTTATCGCTATGGGAAAAATTTAATTTTCGGCGCCGCGGCCATAATTCTGTGTCTCCTCTAGGAAACGCTTTTGAACGCTCAATAGGTTCTAAGTTCAATTAAAATTTGTAATGAGCAAAAAATCTTGTACCTATATAATTTCTCTGACAAATAGCAGTTCTCGGTCGAGTGCGTTCGAAGTTTTTATAGTTTGTTGTTAAAATTAAAGTTAAGATGTGTTCAGATTTCGCTATAGTGTGTTCTAGACGATTTTAACGGTAATATGTTTTGAAGTGAAATTGTATAGGAATGAAAAAAGGAATTAACAAATATGATGATACATATATATGACACAAAGCAAATCATTTCGTGAATTTTTGGGCCACATTAGGTATACAATATTTTTATTTGACATGATTATATGCTGTTGTGAATCCAACTGAATTTTCCTATATCTAGCCCAAGAACTGTGGTGTTAATAAATAGAAATACTATCCGTTTTATGTATCTATTGTTCGCAGAAGAGGCGTGTAATACAGATAGTTTGATTCAGTATATAAATTTTCGAATGATCAGTCATATTTGTACATGTCAACAATAATTATATTAATAACTAGCAACGCGCCCCGGCTTCGCGCGGGTGCAATGTAGATGAACTTAACAAAAAATATATTTTAAAATCAGTTCAGAAGATCCAGATATCTCTACAAACTTACAAACTCGCAATTTTACCTCTTTATAATATTAGTCTATACTAATAATGAATTAATTGATGGCCTCAACCAGCTATCAACTACCGCCATACGGGTCTCGCGCTCATCTATCAATATCTCAAATCTATACATATAATAAAACTGTAGAGGTCAAATGTCTGTACATAGAAAAAAAATTGCTAAAAACCGAGTCAGAGGGATGTAAGAACAAATCCCGATTTTTAAATTTTTTGTTTCTCCGTCTGTTTGTACAGGCTAATCTCCGAAACTGGTGGACCGATTTACATGAAATTTTACATGGTACCTTATATCCCCGGTCGACATCTTAGATACTTTTCATCCCGGAAAATTAAAGAGTTCCTAACATATAGGCTTTGTTTTATCGAAATCGGATGTCGAAAAGAAAAGTCATCGTTTATGAAGCCCACGCGAACTAAGTCGCGGGCATTAGCTAGTAATAAATAAAAATATCAACTACTAAGTCTGTTAATCAATGCCTATTATAAAATAGGAAACCATCCTCCCGAAGGTTTTTTCAACATCCAGAGCAATTTACACAAATTGATTCCGAAGCTAACGGCCTTACATTGTTATGTACACAATCGGTTTCAATTTACTTACTCGTTTAAAAAATGAGGGTAGGTAGAAAAAATCTATCAGGATCCAATGTGACAGCAGATCATTGTATGTGGAATGGCGTAGTAAAATCAGATTGAGGAGTGAAAAGCGTGTTAAATGTTGGATTGTCTTTTGATAGCCATAGAAATGCTCAGATGATGATAAGAAGAGGATTCTCAAACTTAGTATTTTTTACTTGTATATTTATAGGTGTGTATAGTGACAATTATTATTTTAAAAATTTATAATCAATTTCAAACAATAATAATGTAAGAAAAATAGTAATATTTTGGTTTAAAAAACCGCACGACTAATTTTATACGGGAAATTCCAAGACACAAGGTTACAATAGTACTTAGTCAACTACTACTTGGTGCATGATTCAGAGTGTCCGTGTACATTATCTATTGGTTTTTACTTGCTACTTCATAACACCTTAATAAAAAAACAAATTAAAACTATGGAGTTGCTATACTATACAATTCTGCCGAAATTTCTACAGGCGTTATACACGATACAGTTGGACAGAGATAATGAAAAAATAAATCAGATAATGTTTTAACTAACATTACTAATACACTAGTAGTACAAGAATCTTGAATTTCAAAGAGCCTCGGGTCGAATCCCGCTGCGATATCAAGTTTATAATTTTCTATAAAAATATTTCCGCTAGGTCTAGTTACTTCGGTCATTAAATAAGTAGAAGGAATATCGAAATTCCGACCGGATAACGAACCAAAAAGAGTGACGAGATAATAATAATAATAAAAGCCTTTATTTCAGACATAATATGGATAATATTTACAATATAATCTTAAATTAACGACTCTGCTGAGTCGATGACATTGACAACTTCGTCTGTTTGCCCAACTTTGGCAAAGGCCTCCTCCATTTCTTTCCACTCTACTCGGTTTAGAGCTTTTCTTGTCCATAGTTTTCCCGCAATTAATTAAGTAATTCTCGAAGTTTAAAAATAGGTCAACTGAGACATCGAGTGAACCTCTAAGTTAAACTAAAAGAAAACCGAGGTTTGGAAACCACTGCCTTATTTCCCAGCCAACAGCTATAAGCGTTGTTAAAATCAATTAAGGCGTGGTGTCGTCCAACCGATCCCAAAGAATCATTCACGTAATTAGATAGCCGTCCAGTTAATCAATCAAGCCATCAGAATTTGAATGACTTTACGTTTGTGGATATTTCAATAGATTCTAAATTTGTACCTTCGAAAAGAAACTTATTCATTTACGAAGATAAGGGTTACATTGCGACTGGTGATCCCGGAGTTAAAAATTTAAATATGTTTTTATTGGTAGCAAAAATAAATCATAAATTGAAATATAATAAATTATTCAATATATTAAGTCTTATATTTGTATCTCTACAGGATAAAATATAGAGAGTAAGATAAAACAAACTGTATCTTACTCTGTAGAGATATCTCTACAGAGAGACTTACTTTCCTTTATTCTTCTCTTTTTGTATATACAAAAAGAGAAGAATAAAGGAAAGTAGTATTTTTCTACACAATTCCAAAAATACAGCGACTTAACATTAGTGTGCTAAAGTTTTGAAAAATTATGCAAAAATTCCATCTTTCATGCTGGAACGTGGCATGTCGACAGCCATCGCTGTAACACTGAGCATATAATGATATATTATGTAATTACGCCCGTATGTACCCCGTACAGAATCAGACAAAATTAACAAAATATGTTTCCACAGTATCAGCACAAATGACCTTAGCAGCGAGTGGAGCGCTTTATCGTGGAATGGATAGAGCCTTCTGCGTGAGGATGAAGAGTACGCTAACGAAACGAGGGTGTCACTTCAAGTCCTCGGGATATAGGGTAAGATGACCTCACTAATTATATGTATCAAACGATTGTCTAGTTAGCAAATACACAACAAAATAAACACATATAAACACACCGTCTTTATATAACGTATCTATTATAAAAAGTGAAGACTATGTAATATCGAAAGTGTTATTAGTGCTAACACCCAATGAAAGTGAAATTATATATTGTAAGTTAAATTCAATTTTAAAATTATGTACAAAATTATGTAAGAAATATCGCCGTAAATAATTTTTGTAATATGATATACAATCTTTATATATTAGGTAATATGAAATTGGACTTTTAAATTTGACTTTAATTACAACTTTTAATTTCATACTTATTGGGTTCGAGTACTATAAATTTTGAACTAGCTGCTAAATCTTTAGTTACTGTAAGTTCTCTAACGTGAGTAACGTCGATTATAACGAAATATAATAATGTCGTCAATGAAAAATATATGCTTAACATCATACAAAGATAACAAGTAACCAGTAAAATTACAAAAACGTAGATCGCGATAACACCTCTTGGGAAGATTAATAATTTCCGAGTCATTAGTAGATGGGACTGAAAATTTGTGGACATTTACTTATCTAGTATTTAGAGATAAAAATGCACGCTGAATTTTCATTTTCAATCTAGGTTGCGAGAAACAAGGAGGGTGAGACGGCAAGATACGGAGAGGGTGGTAACTGGCGGGTGGGTATCTTAAGCAAGATATTAAAAAATCATTATCATTATTACTTAATAAAAGTAAAATGAGTGGAATTCTTATTCCTAGTCACAAGCTGTATTGTCATTGACAGTCTTTAAAGATTTCTTCATACTATTGAATAATCAATATTCAAAAATAAAACTAAACCATCCACCTATAGGATATGGCTCGATGTCAAGACTTGAGAATTGTCAAAATGAAACTCAAAGAAAAATATTTAGACTGAAAATTTGAAATTAACCGAATCGCAGCCTTAATTGCTGGTTATATTTTACCTAGTAAATAAAGATACGGTTAACCTCTGAACAATTTCGCAGTCACTTTATCCGTCTTAGATCACAAATGTTATTGCGGGAGTTATTGCGCCGCGTGGGGTGCCTCAAGGCACCAGCCATGGCCCATAATTTTTGCCTTAACTCGGTGTTAGGAAATAAAATGTGATTATATCTCAACTTGGAGTATAATATAGTAGGTGCGTAAAATTGTTCTTAATAGAATGTTCCGGACGAAACGACACTCTTATTTATTTAGTATCTGTCGCTCTAAGTGGGACTTTTTTAATGTGGGAATTTGATTTTAACTGCATATTTTATCTATGCGTATTTCATAGGTTTACGTTTTTAAATAGGTATTCGATGTAATCTAGATAAATCAAATTCAATGTAAGTTTGTGCTCTATGCACTACTAAACTATTCATCCGAATATGATAAAACTTTAGCGAGTTGTTCTGCATACGCCCTTCGTGGGCTCCTGGCCCCAAAAACACTTTTTAATTTTACGGTATATCTGCAGTTTAAAAAGTTTTACTAATGTTGAATATGAATAGTCTAATGTAATTGTATTACGGTTAAAGTAGTAAATAGCGACAACCAAAACCAAGCGTAATTTTAAAATCTATTGTTTTAACATTAACTCTTATGTGTAAAATTAAAACAATTATTAAATTATTGAGTCACGAAGCATTTACAATATATTACAAATTAGAAAATTAAACCCATAATTTTAATTTATCTCGATCTTAATGGCTCACATACTTCGCAAATATCGACGAAGCGATTAGAGAAAACCGTTTAATACCGATTCTATGCCAACGGCAACACGTTTATGGCTTAAATTTGGCTTCAGTTCATCCTTTATTGTTCTGCTACTTGCATTAAGTTATTTAACATCACAATTATTGGTGCTATGTTCTAAATTTACTTTAATCGAATCTAACTTTGAAGTCAAAAAACATGAAAATCATCGTCAGAGCATGCTCTGACATATGCTGAGTAGGTACTTCTCCTTTTCGTCGCGGCACTTCTTTCCATATGTATAAGTTGTTTATATTTGTATTTATATTTTTATAAGTTATATTATTATTACGTTTGTAACTAATCTTTTTTTATAAGAATTATTGTTGCATAAAATGTGCAGTGAAGATTTTTGTCTTCAAGAAAAGATTGACCCTTAAATGTATAATTTTCTTTTTTAGTTAAATAAAATCTGTAGGTGACATATTTTTTCGTTTTTTTTTTACATAAAAGCGTATGAAATTCAGTCATCAATATTGTATTGTAGTCGGTATCCAGAATTATGAATTTAAGGGTTAACAATTTTATCTTTAACGGTGTTTATAAGAACTATGTTGTTTATAATTACCCTTCTTCATGTCGACTATCCCTTACTGCGCCGTATTGCGCGTAACACAAATGCTGCGTTTATACCCGTACACGAAATACTTAATTGTATCTTTGCCGAGTTCATTTCTCATTTTCGACACGTAACGTATTACTCTCAGTTTGCTAAGTCTTGATGGAATTTCGCTCAGTAACTAGAACAAAATAATGCTTCGAATATATTTTCTTTGACACGACAAGCACTACATATTATTCAATAAAACGTTATATTGGAAAGGACATTGAAAAGATTCAAGTGATTGGTGATTCTATTTTTTTATTAGGTATCTTCCATAAGCAGTGGATTATTTGGAAAATTAATATTGTATTTCCCTTAATTTAGGCTTACTTCGGCATTTCCCAAGAGATTTATATAATTTTAACTAAGTAATCAACTCGATGTTTTTCTTACTTTTTAATTTTTTGTAGTATAGGGGGGGGAAAACTAGTATGCGTCCTTGATACATGAACATCTGCACCACCAGAGGGCTTTCAGATGCGTTGCCGGCCTTTATTCTAATTATTTTTAACCTTGTTTCTTTTGTTTCAGGTGGTACTAATGCTTTGCAGACTACGGCCACAATACACTTTCTCTCATAGTCGGAAAACACCACCATCTCTCCTCGGGATGGTAGCTCTCGCCATAGCACTACCACCACCTTCAGTTCACGAGATCAGATTAGAATCTGATATGTTTGTTACAAGAATCAACTTCGACTTTAGGATAGCGCACTGCGAACCCAGGTATTACGGATACTTATTTTTTTAGACATTAAAATTGTAGTTTTTTTTATATAGATTCTTTTTTTGTGGATGTTTAAATAAATGCATGTGAACATCCATGAGGTGACTAGGCCACGGCTGAAAAACAGCTGGTGAGTTAGCCAAAACCTCACCACACCATGCTGAGTCCAGTGGCCTTTTCATCAGAAGTGGTTATGTACTTAAGATATTTAGTTAAGTTTCCTTCTTATGAATAAACATATTCTATTCTAAATCTCGTAAAACGGGAAGGTTAAGTTCCATATCAGTTAGTTAAGGTTTTTCAAGTAATTTATAGATAATAACAATTATCAAAATTCCTAACATTAGAACTGAAAACACTGAATCTTTTAAATAAATTAGCTTTTACTGGGCACCTGTCCGTGACCATGTTTGCTGAAAATCATACAAAACGTCGGAATAAATAATATAAACAATAAATCGCGTTTTAATAAGGTAAAAGTTATTTTATTAGAATGTGTGGTACTCGCTATATTATATCGTATAATGGCATTGAAATAGTGACTACGACAAGCTAAA
Organism: Anthocharis cardamines; assembly: GCA_905404175.1. Taxonomy (NCBI): domain Eukaryota; kingdom Metazoa; phylum Arthropoda; class Insecta; order Lepidoptera; family Pieridae; genus Anthocharis; species Anthocharis cardamines. Next base: position 7,637,968 of record FR989969.1, read on the forward strand.
GTTACTGAAATCGTTACGTAGGTAGAGTTATGAATTGCTAAGTGTATTTTAGTTTATAACTCAATTCTGATGTTTTAACATAAATAATTCGATTTCTTGACAACTATTCTGGATGACAGCTGTCTGTAAATACGAAGAATTAACTCGATCAGTTAAGAACTACTTATCAAACGCCTCCTACAAAGTTTGAAGTTCACATGATAAAAATTATTTTGATATTCTTCTGTTGCAATAAATAATACCATTATTTACAAATATATTTTAATGGCATTATTCAACAAAAAATGTAAATGAATGAAAACTTTATGTGACAGAAGCAAGAAGAAAAAAAAACCAACAAACAAATAACAAAAAAAAAGTATAACTTAACTTTCTTTTATAAGTTGTTTACAAATAACTTATAAAACTAGAAAAAGGCGACACTAATCAAACTTCTGTCAAAAATGAGGCCGTTCAGCATACGCTGCGCCGTAGAAATCGGAATCAAAACACTGATTTTCAGCGACATCCTCAGACAATTTGTCATTCAGAGCAAACAGCCTGCTCTCAGCGTGTTAATAATTCAAATTAGATTATGAATTATTATTAATTATTATGTATGTGCTCTACAACAAAATAGTTATTTCTATATATGAGTTAATTCCTTAATAGTATTTTCTTGTACTCAGCAGGGTCCAAGAGTTACTGGGATATACGGCGGAAGAGCTGACGGGAAAGAACCTCTACGCTCTATGTCATGGAGAAGACGCCAACAAACTTAGGAAATGCCATGTAGATTGTAAGTGTCCTTTCTATATATTTCACAAATTTTCCTTTGTTTACAGCAAATTCGCCAGTGTAGACTGGGGTTTTGGACAATCCACGGTGATACCAACAGCATAGATACTTGGATAAAATCAATGTAATTTATTAGTATTTTATTTAATATCACCATTTTTAGATTCAACGCCATTCAACGCGATTCAATGTTCATTGGCGGAAGTTTAAAACATAATCATTCTATTTTATTATCCTTGTACAAATAATATGCCTACAACACCATCAAATTGAGCATCAAAAATGTGATCCGCGTCCGCGCTTGTATCCAAATTACCCGCTTTCTAGTAAACACCCGGAGTTTTATGTTAATAAAACAATTGTTATTCTATCGGCTATCTGTCCGTCCACATTTGACCGGCATCTGACAGACATTCTGTATTTTAAATTCAAATTATTGTTCTCGTAAAACTATCAACGGTTCGGTTGGTAGTGAAAAACTCTATAAATGACGTCACTCGATCCTGATTCGTGTTCGTCGTCAGCCATTTTGTATTCGTACCTCGAAAATTACGTTACGTAATAAAGTTATGGAAAATCCTAATACTTATTTCGTAGGTACTCCTCCAGTCCTTATACTTAATTGAAATTAAATGTGTTCTAATAAAGTTTTGATATGAGCAAAAAGCTTACGATTTGTGTTTAAAATAGGAACTGGTTAAAATTCATATACCGACGTAATTTTTCTATCTACAGACGCAGTAGCCTCATCATTTTTACTTTATTAAAATAGTGAATAAAAATAAAAGAGATAAAATACGTCATTACTATAAAACTGAAGCCATCTCAAAGAGCATTAAGGGACGACATTTCCCACGAATAAACCGGGGAAAGGAAACGAAATGAAGGCAAAGAAATTATTATTCAAATCACAGACAAGACGGACCATACGGCGCTAACTCGAAGTTATATTCTTCATACATAACATAATACTGAGTAATAATGCGATATATTAAATTGTGATGAAATGCGTTATACTTACATATCACATAGTACGTGTATACTATAAGATAAGAAAGTAATTTATTATTATTATCACACTTTATTACTTAACAGTTTTCATGTTTCATTAATAAATCTTGTTGAAACCACTTTTCTTGTTGATCATGAAGATCAACAAGAAAAATAGAGAGAAAAGAAATTCAATAGAGAAGATGGTTTGAGACTTTCCAACACCTGGGATCCAGTTATTAAAAATCTAAAGCCCCAAATCAAACATACTAAAAAACAAGAGGACACCGTTAGTCAATATTGTCATAATATAGAAAATTACAGTAAATATCAACTCCGTAGGAATAGATGGCGTTAATATGTAATAATTGTAAAACAAAAACTTGGCGATTAAAAAGAGTGGCGGCGAGTTTCTTGCCAGTTCTTCTCGTCCGCTCTACGCCCTTGATTTGTGAACTGGTAGTAAATGTAAAATTAGAAGCATTTAATATTAGTAATATTAGTAATTTAATATGTATTATTTTTTATTGACGTTCATAGATGTACATTGTGTTACCTAAATTAATAGATTATTTTTTAATTTAATTGAATTAAATATGGCAACTTTGTGACATTTCAAATATAAGACAACTGTCATCTTTCAGTCTCCCGCGACCACGGTTGCTGAAAAGCATCCGAAACGTCGGGATAAATAATTTAAACAATAAATCGCGTTTTAATCCGGTATACAGTATTTTATTTAAATGATCATGAAGAAGTTAATACAAACGCTAGTCTCATAAATACTAATCCTCTGTCTCTTTACATGACAGCCTATCTATCTATATGAGATATTTGTAGGGCTAAACTGACTGATATTGATGAAATAGATTTAATTATCTGCTCTACCTCAAAATTCGGCTTTCCCTTTATAGAAGGAAAACAGTCAGTTTCGTTCTCAGAAACATTTTCACAGTCATCCAAACACATTACGGAATCGAAGGACAGTAAATTGTTACTGTTAGTATCGAAAGAGGATCGTAAATTTTCCTGCTACCTTGATACGGACGTCTTGACATGGATTTCTATAGCCGATGCCTGAATACTAAGTAACGTTACAACACTTGATCGATTTCACCACATACCGGGTCATGGGTGCACAGTTGGATGTATCATCGACAAAGATAAAATAATTGTAACTGAAACAACTGCTAATGAAAATAAAATGAATTGTTAGCATGACAATAAGCTTGATTGCAGTCTTAAAGCTTTTACATTAGCTCGCAATTGATATATCAAATATCTGGTTTTCATAAGAAATAGGAATTCATAAAGCCGTTTATTTAGAATAACACTATTCAAAAATATTTAAATTAAATAAAACTCTGAAATTGTACATTTGATAGATAATTTGATTAATTCCTGATATTATGGTGTATCCCAAAAATAATATCTAATATATAAAATTCTCGTGTCGCAGTGTTTGTGGTTAAACTCCTCCGTAACGGCTTTCCCGATTCTCATGAAATTTTGTGTGCATATTGGGTAGGTCTGAGAATCGGACAACATCTATTTTTCATCCACCTAAATGTTAAGGGTAATCCACCCCAAATTTTTTTTTTAATTTTTGGAAGATTTTTTTTGTTTTTATTTTTTTATAATGTGGCATTAAAAAATACATACAACCCCTGCTTTTTTTGTCAAAAAATCTTGACCCGTGCGAAGCCGGGGCGGGTCGCTAGTCACTTTATAAGAGTCGTGTCTTTTGTTGATAAACCTATTGTTATCTATAAAATAAGCCCCAACCCATAAGCTCCAGTTGAAGTGAAGACAACCACTCAAATCACCAGTGGAGACTGATATTTAGTTCGGAGTCAATATTTTTTGACAACCGCAAATATAAAATTAAAACAATAGTCATACGTATTAGGATAATCCCAGGCAATGCCTAACGTAAATCGCCTAACAATAGGACACCAGCAAATGACGCTTAATATATTGGCGTGACTCCAACGAGTAACGACAATAAACAATAAACCAACAAAACCAAAAAGCATATTGCTAATGATTCACGTAGCACAATACACATGTCAAACACTTTGTCCTTTGAATGTAGAATATAATGCGTCCATCGATATAATTATGTTCTGAATGTCATCAGGGAACATATTAGTGTCTAATCCAAGGTCGTATTTAGTGTAATATAAAATATTATATGTATAATTACAGTCAAATCGGTAGGCTTGCTACGTAAAATGGATATATTTGGACCAAAGTACGGTACAATAAATTTGGTCGAATATCTTTATTTTAAACTAGGAATATTATTTTACTCACTAATCACTTTATTAAATCTACTGACAAATCGGTACATTCAAGACGACTGTATAATTATTTTATTTTCTAACACCTCAATAATTTGGAAATCTAATTTAAAGTTCTTCTTAAAAATTCAAATGTCTATTCCATCCAGTTTTAGGAATAATTGATTTGAATTTAGTAAGACTTAAAATAAACGTTAAATTCGATGTTATAGACGAGATTAATAATCGATATTTCTTGTTTCAGTAATGAATAAGGGACAAGTCCTGACACACTACTATAGAATAATGAATAAACTCGGCGGTTACACCTGGATGCAAACCTGTGCTACCGTCGTCTGCTCATCAAAGAATGCCGAAGAACAGAATATTATCTGCGTTAATTATGTAATTAGGTATGTAGCTTTGAAAATAATTATGTTTAAATCATATAGGAGAAAGTAGAAAACTTTTCTTTGCTTTAATATTTTTTTAAAAATAAAATCTAACATAATTGTTCGTGAATTATAAGTGGTATTTTGCTTTTCATAGACATTAAAGTAGATATTGTAAAAACGAATGTAATTGTATAAGTAAGCTATGCTATTGTTGTCAATAAACTAGAGTTTTCCTTGATTTAAACTCATATTAACCGTAGCAATGTCCTGAATTAGCATACAATAGAAAGGAAAATTGTCTAGATACATCCGTTGAAAACGCAGTACGATCACATGACTAAATATTAATATGACTTGCAGCGGGCGCGAATACCCAAATACAGTGATGGACTGCTGTCAGTTAGAAGAAAGTGTTCAAGGAGTGAAACGGGAAGAATCTACTGGTGATCCAGAAAATGGTCCTCCTGATGCCGATACTCCGGGTGCACCGCCTCCTACAGCTAGACATGCATCCGAGAGAACAGAACCTCCTTCCAACAACGATTCTGCATCAACAGCACCACCAACTTCCGACGTGACTCATCTAACCAGATTAAGCGACACACAACCCGTACCCCTTCATAACGCCCCAGAAAGAACATCTCCAATGCCAGCACGAAGACTGAAAAAACGGAAACACACGACGGACGAAGAAGAAGACAGAGAGGAAGAAAGACGAAAGAGCTCGTCAAACCCAGGCCCTACGATATCCCCAGTTGAACGTGACATGACAAAGACAATCGCGATGCCGGAAAACACAGATGCGACTTCCGTTAGGGACTTAGAAAACGCCATGTCAAAACATTTACCTTCCGTAGCATTAGATAAGGAAATCTCTCATCGACCAACTGATTTCTCAACGGATGCCTTACTTAAACAGCAGCAACAGAAGTCGACTATACAATGGATAGGCACGCAGAACCATCCGTTGAATCATTTAAGCAGACAGATTCCCGGCAACCACTCGTCTACCCCTGCGTCAGCATTGTTGAGACAATTGTACGCAAATAGAGAAAGTGTTATTAGAAGCAATTTCTTAGGTGATGCAAGATCAGGTGGATATTACTCTGGCGACGGTCAGACTGGACCCTTACCGACTCCGCCAGGCAGTGAAGGTTCAGGATATAGCGAACAATTAGGCCACAAGGGTACTGACATTGGTTCTCTAGCGTATGGAAGTTACGCGGACTATCATTCAGCGATGACACCGCCTGGTTCGGTTTCTCCTAGAGACAAACAGCAGTATGCTCTGCCATACGACAACAACGCTTATTCCGAAGCCTTAAGACATTCCTATTTAGGTGATACTCCTTTGCCATTGAAACCCCAAGCGTATTCCGCTGTCCCTGGTGCGTTAGATTATGCGTCATCGCTCGACCAGTCACAATTTTTCCATCCAGCACCATCATTCCATCTCTATCACCCACAGGCGCATTCCGCACATGCATCCCACTCGCACCAACCCGTAGACAAGTCAGCTCCACCAAATACTAATTGGTATTCAGCAAGTTCATAGCCATATTAATGAGCAACTTTCACAGTATCGTCCAAATATATTTTGTTCTCGACATTTGTTTATTGTTAATTTTGTGAAAGTGAAACTTGTTTGGTACGAATTTGTGGTTGTTTACATTTTAAATCATTCCATTAGCTATACTTTACGGAAAGACTTTATTAATACTCATGACTGTACTATCAGTATCGAAATATAAATTCATAGTCGACTTGAATCATGTAAAATATTTAAATTTAGAAATGACAGAGAAAGCCAAAAGCATGTATATCCTTGGCGACTTAAATTAAGTAACTGAGCTCATGTAGCTTTTTGCATATCAATTTAAAGACATAACTTAAGCTTTTGTAAATGATTGTACAATAGTTAGCACCTGACTGTACTTAGATTAATATTTTAATTGTGTAACTGTAAATTATAGTAGATATAGTGTTGTATATTATTTTATTCGAAATAAGATTTCATTGTAAATACGTTGTTTCAAAATAGCAATCATTTTATTATTTTTTTGACAATGCTCAAAGACTTCTGTTGTTCTCTTGTTAGGTAATTATAATAATTATTAATTGTATTTAATTTAAACATTTTGGATATTTCCACTGTAATTATATTGAAATTATTTTGTTACATCGGAGCCTCTCTAAGTGAACATTTTAACATCCATATAAAATGTATTCCCCATGACATTATTTTGTTAAATACTCATTCCTATACATACCAGTATTAAATGATTATTTTTTTACTTTTTTTGATTTTTGTATCAAAATTGAGGAATTACTTGGGCGTTGTATGATGATATTTGCGTGCAATATAAAAAAATGTTGTTAATTTCGATTAAAAGGCTTCGTTAATATATCGTATATTAAGATATTATTAAAATTGTCAAGTTGCAATTAATTGGTATTATGTATCGAAATTATCTGTTATTTACGTACAAATTTCGAGTTGAGATTTTTTTTATTAATTTACGCGAAGGAGAAAGTGAATTTTATTTGTCCAAATAAAATATGTATTAAGAATTGCGAAACAATTGTTTTATTTATTTGGTGCCTCGTATATACATATATCGCCTCCATGCCGGCATGGCGCTTACCACTGGGTACCATGCCGGGTTCGAGTCCCGGGGAACGGAACGGAAAATTAAAAAAATTGTTTCAGTCAGGACAGTGCACAGTAAGCAGATTGAACCTATTTGTCTGTAAATAAATTATAAGTGAAACAGACATATATGTGTCTGCCCCATGCCCCACAAGGGGACTCAGGAATTAATTTTTATATACCTATATAGTTTTTGTCAGATGTCAAAAGACTAGCTGATGGTATGATGGCATGTACATAAGATATTAATTTTCACATCGAACATTCAGAAGTCAAGCCAAGCCAGTATAGAAGCTTATAATATGTCGAAAACGAGGATCAAACCCGGAGTCTATTGAAATGCAAAATACCCATCGCATCATTCAGCACGTAGGAATCCCAATGCTTTAAAACCTACGATCAATTCAATATTTAAATTGTTTAGTAATTAATTAATTTTCTATAAGATACCTATTTTATAGAAAAATTATTAATATAAAATATTTATATTTGTCTGTCTTACTAGACAAATAATAATTATTATACTGTACATTTTGAAACCCGTTTTAAGCAGCTAGCGACATCTTATTGCAATGCATAAATACTATTATGACAACTACAAAAGAAATTCAAATTTAGTTCTATTAAATCCCAATAGATGTCGCATTTTTAAATAATTTTTAACATTAACTTCACGCATCGTTCAATAGATGGCAGTAGACGTAAAAACGAGTACTTTTTCTTCACATAATATTATCACATAGTGCACCAGTGCCCTGAAGCAGAGAGGGCCCCCTGAGCTTTGGAAAGAGGGGGAGGCAGCTCTTGAAGCTAGTAAAATTCTCACAAGAATTTTAATTTTTTTCAAGATTAAAAATGAGAATTTATAACGCCGATAATGGAAGCGCCTTTGTTTAGTAATCATTTGCAATTTTTTGTAGTAACTAAAAAAATTTGCCAGAGGGGAGGGGATTGCGATTATTCCCTTGACCACCTAACTACGCTACTGCACATATTATGACATTTCTTCTTGTATTCCTTTATATCTGCACATTTTGTATATACATGTCATACGCCCAGATTCAGGTCTAATTGTTATTAATTTAGTACTAACTTTCTAGCGAATATTAATGAAAATGTTTATTTTTAAACAAAACATGAGATCGACATTTTTTTTACAAAGATAAAAAATATACCAGAGCGAGCATAAGGGCCGATCCTTACTATAGAGCCATTCACTGTTCGTTATATCGGTCCGATCTCGGTCTGGTATAATATTATCAAGTATAAAATATACGGTATTATTATAGTGAGGATCTGCCCTAACTCTGGAGTTATAGGCTAGGTTTTATTTGTGATATAAAGGGGTCTAGTGATAAACAAGTTTTATGTAGTAAGTTATTTTATTACAATTTATACTAAGAACACATTTTAACTATAAAAATATCATATATTTCTACGACCAAATAAAATGCAATACTAAAGTATATGGGATAATCAGTCTACACTGGACGGACCTGTTATACTAATTATTATTAACAGTAATTAAAATTAAAATACACTATTTATTTGTCTAAACTGATTACACAAAGTGCTGTGGTGTTTATAAAAAGCGGCAAAATTGACTTGAGCTATTTTTTTTTTAATATATTGTTATAAAGATAAAAAAAATATCTAAAAAGGATATTTATGTGATTGGGACTCTAATGTTATAACAAAATTTGATGATTAAATATATGTACTTTTACTTCCTTCGGAAGTGTGACATTTCTTATAGTATTTGTTAAAAATAAAAAAACTACTGATTATGTATTTACTGGTATAAAATATAATGGCATTATGTCAATTCCTTACAAAAATCCAAATCTACTTCAAATGTACCGTGTACAATTTCCACATAATATAAATAATAATGAGATTGTCCTCCTTAAAAATGCAATTGTCTTGTATCCTAAAATAAAGTATTAAAAATAATAGAATATACATCATTTTTGAGAATAAAAACATATTTGATTATTATAATATAGATTAGTCATAATATAATATAACATAGTAAACTAGGTAATATTTTTTTGTGATATTTCATTTTGTTACTAAATAACTAAACATTACCAACACTTAATTTCTAATGGTGGTCCATAAACTATCGCTAAACAAAACTGTTACGGCCTTATTCATAAACGTATTATGAATAAGCTTGATATAGTTAAAATATGTTTTGTCTCGCTTTATCGAATACTAGCAACGCGCCCCGGCTTCAGACGGGTGCAATGTAGATGTACTATACACAATAAATGTTACTCGCTGATAATGTAGCTTTCTATTGGTGAAATAATTTTTAAAATCGGTTCAGTAGTTTTTGAGTTTATTCATAACATACAAAAATACAAATCTTTCCTGTTTATAATATTAGAATAGATAAAAAAACTACAGAACGAAAGAAATTAATAATTAATTTATTAATTAATATATGTTAATTTTATTTTTAAATTTCCCTTTCGTCCTTGATGTTTGTTCATAGTCGTTATCTTTGTATGTGCGTGTGTTTGCTGTGAATAAATGTCTATCTATCTATCTGTCTATCTATCTATATCAAGCTTACGTTTATGAATAAGGCCATTAGCCTTACATAAGTGTACATTAAACAATGATTTTCCTTAATTTACGTTTGTAATAATGCTGTCTTTAGTAAATTAAGATAACTTTGGAATGCAAATGCAATCCTTGTGGGTATGAGAGGAATTTTTCAGCCATTTGTTTACTATTTCTTATTATAATTGTAAATTTTCCTATTATTTCTTATTATAAGCGTACATCTACCATAACAGCACATTACTAAGTGGACCACAATACTGCCGTCGTACGGGTAAACGCAGTACTTGCAAAATGGCGGTTTCTTTTAAAGCACGGTAAAAGCATTTTTTATTAAATTGAAGTTAATTGAAGTTAATATTTATTAAGAAATTGTAATTAGCTTTAGTTAAAATTTTCAATTCGCACTTATTTTTAAATTTAAATTTAAAAAAAAAAGGAAAATTCATATTTTGTCAAATACTGCGTTCTTTATTACTTCGGCAGAATATGCAATTAGTGCTTTATTATTACCGTACGCTTAAAATAAGCAATAATGCCAAAATTTATTTTTATTCAAAATGACACTTAGTTTACCTTCGAACTGACGATATATTGGTACAATTTTTTGAACAATTACTTTCAAAAAATTGTACCAATATATTTACTCTAATTACATACAAAGGTCACTACATACATGTCATTTTTATCATACCTGATCATTTAACATTTTCACAGAAGTATATGGCCATAAACATATTTTTTTTACTCCGTCACTTTATCACATTTAGTACTCCACTAGTATTTCAATATTCGGTGACTGCATTCCCAATATGATTTGATATTGTGAAAATACACATAGCCAGCAATATATCTGAAAAGAAATAATGTGAGAGAAATGATAATGAGAAATAATCGTGAGGCTCAAATCATTGATCCGCTGTCAACCTATTTTGTTTACTCAGAAATATATAAACTGAAACCGAAACGCGCATTCACGGCTTTTCATCTATGAACGGTGGTTCCTAACATGGTCGAAATTTCCTGATTCCCCGATCTGATTGAGGACGGGTAGTAAAATAATAATAATTATTATATTATTATTTTCATAATATACATAGTTAGAATTATAAATATCTACTTTATAGAAACTTGGGAGTTATGCCGGTATAATAAAGGTTTTTGTTAATATTTTCGTTTTTATTCATATTTGCTGAAAAAAATGACTGTGATAAGTTTAGTGTGTAATACTAATATCATGGTATCGCAGTCGGACACGTATTTTGGAAAATAAAAATTAACCGGTTTCAGTCCCTGGTTTTATTAAATTAAATAAAAAAAAAATTAAATATTTTTCTTTCTTTTCTTGTTCTTTCTAATTTAATGCATTCATTTGTTGCCATTTTTAGTACTGCAAAAAATTTACTTACATTATATGACACCCACAGAAAGTTGATTAAAGCTGCAAATGTGGCCTCCAACTGAAAAAAAAAAACATATTGATATGTTATATTATTAACTGATTGACTTGGAGTAGAAATGTTATTTTACTTTGAACAGTCTGATATACTTTCCTGAAGTTGAAATGTTGCATTCCTAATCAACATTTCAACTTCAGGAAAGTATATCAGACTGTTCAAAGTAAAATAACATTTCTACTCCAAGTCAATCAGTTCAGCTTCGCATGGATGCAATGTAAATGTGGTATACAAAAATAGCCTATTTAACTCACTGATGTAGATTTATATTGGTTAAAGAATTTTTCAAATATTTCAAGTAGTTTTTGAGTTCGCTATAAACATACAAAAACATAAATCACTCTTTATAATATTAGTGTAGAATATACTGTTGGTTTAACCATAACTGCCTACCCTCTGTCTCACGGACCATCCGCATTAACGCACTTACTCTCGTCAGGAACTCATTTCATAAATAATGAATGTGTTTATATTTTTTAGATTAATTACAAACTATAAAGAATACAGTGTCCATTTCAATTTGTTATGTTATATCATAGATTATTGGAAAGCAATGTCGAAGGAGCGCTATCCAATATAATACAATATTCAATAAGTATGAAGTATCCAATATGTTTTTTCCTCAAGATCCTTTTTAAGTTATATTATATACAAATAATATCGCAGTAATTAATGACTAATGACTTAAAACTTAAAATTTCATACTTATTGGGTTTCAGCACTGTATCCTCGATATATCGTGTCTCACAGACAGTGGGAAGGTTTTTTTATATTTTTTATAAATTACCTGCCTAAAATAAGGGTTAATTTTAATTATTCTTAGACCTTACTCAGTTCAAGAATGCTTTCTAATTCTTATGTCTAGATTTTAAAGTCACTATTAAAAAAAAAAAAAATAAAAAATAAAAAAAAAAAAAAAACAAAGAATCACTCACATAAATATAATATCCGCCCATAAGCCACAAACTGAATACAATTTGGAATGCAATGATGAGTCCCATTGTTATCAACCACGGTAGCATTAGCCCTCTCATCCATATATTCATCCCTATCACCTGAAACAAACCAATTTATATTTTATAGAACCATTTTACAGAGTATGGCATAGAAACATTCATTTTAATAAAATAAATATGTAGTGAAAACTAACTTAAAGTCTAGGAAAATTAATTTAACTATATAAGTAATATGGAAAAAACAAAAAAATATGAACTATATCTATGAACAGCTACAAGAATCAATAAAAAGACGTCTAATCCTGAATCGCGCTATCAAAGTTTCTGTGCACGCTAAGTATATATACAACATCTCAACATCAACAACTGGGGCCTTAGGTCCGGCCAGTCAGTGGTTCGACTGGTCGAGGATCCTCCATTTAGGTTGGAGGAAGACCACACCTCCCTTCCTCCACAATATTTATTTCATCTATTTTAAACTCTAAACTAAAAAGTATATATATTCAAATAAGCTAAAATTCACAAGCATTTCTTTGAAATGTAATCTATAGAGAAGAGAACTGCAAGAAATGTGTTATTTATTCAATAGTAGTTGTGTAATCTGACAACATGATTAAATACTGAGGGACTTATAATATTTTTTCTCACTTTTAATTTAGACTTCACTCTTTTCTTTGTTTCCAGTTTTCTTTCTTTGCTCAGTGTCACTATATTATTATTTCAAAAGAATTACAGAAATTCACTTACTGAGAATTATACATAATTTTCTATAAAGCACAGTGTACAGACTTACAAGTTAATTTAATGTTTAACTTCACATTTACAACTTAATATAAATACACTTCTTAATTAACAGTAAAACAACAACATAGAAACTTGTTAAATAAATAATATACATACATAAATTTAATAATAATAAGAAGAAATTCAGTGTATTTATAAAATATAAACTTACCATTAAAACTGAAGATACTATTAATGTTACGAGTATAACAATGAACAGGATTGCAAAAACTTGAAGAGCTGGAATATAAGAAAAAGTAAGTTATTGTTTATTAAATTATATAATATAGGGAATACATGAATCTGATTGCTTGCTATTCAAACTAGAATGTTTAATTTCTTGCAAAGCTACATATATTTTATAACCAATTTCATTAAGCAAATTGAGGCCTATCCAATATCATTTTATTTTACTTTTAGAAGATACTCATGTAGGTCATATTTAATTCATCTCGTAGTACATCTACTATCTGCAGGTACAATCAGTATGAAGACATCAATAACCCTGAATCATGCTATCAGTTTCTCCAAGTGCTGAGTATATAACATATCTATACCACAGCTCAACATCAACCACTGGTGCCTTTTTTCTTTTGATGTTTTTATTATTGAAACAGCATTTGTTTGCCATCACACCTGATCTTAAGTATTGATAGAAATTATGGTGCTAAATCATGCTTGCCGATGAAAAGCCTATTTACCTTCGACTTAAAGAGTCCAATATGATAAGTCTCTGGAAAAGAGATGACGGTAGGGAATTCTAGTCCTTAGCTGTTCGCAAATCGTCCTGTACGAGCTTTCGGTGACTAAGAAAGGATGAATGTCCGTGTGTTCAGATGTCCAATGAAGAAAAGGAGATGGTTGTGAAGCTCTGATCTTACACACTGGTGTATCAGTCGAACCAATTACTGAATTGGTTCAACTGATAGAATAGACTAAATATTTTTAATTGTGTGAAACAAAATGTACTTACATCCTCTAACATCAGCTTCAAATAATGGATTCCAAAGTTGAGTGGAATCTCCACCATTCATTTGATAAGCAATAAATGTGATCAGTACTATACTCATAGCTGCCGTGTATACAGCGACAGCCCGACTCCCTGACTTGACGTTCGAAGACCAAATACATGGTGACCAACAAGACTGTAACACTGGCATTTTAAAACGTATTCACGTAATTTTCTTAACAAAAATACTTTGTATCGTCTTTTGAGATGTTTCATATACCTGTGAATAATAAAAAAGTAGGTCATTTTAACGTTTATGTACTGAGAAATAAGTGCCACACCTAAAAATATGTTTATTGAGGATTTATAAAACAATAGATTTTGTGTTACCTTCTCTTAGTAATATTAAATAGATTATGCCACACATTATAGTTCAAAAAACTTATTTAGTTATCAAGATAAAACTTTCTAATTGTATATAAAAGTTTGTTATTATTAATCGTTAACCCGCTAACCGTTCAACGATGCGACGCGTAGAAGTCAGAACTTTTAATTTTCGGATTGGAATGACATTGACAGTTTTGACAGTAGCTACAATGCGGCAATATTTCATTAATTATTAATAAAATTCTATTTGCCATATAATACTGTATATGTATATCAAATAAATAATTATTATTTTAAAATCTGACTTATTATATTGATTACTTGAGTCTGGAAAACGAAAGTTTAGACTGAAAAAGCGCGGCAAATTTAAAACATATTGATAAAAATAGAATAAAAAAACAGAAACATAAAGTTATTTTTTTCAAAACAAAGTATCAAATTATATTATTCTAGTTTTTGATTCCAATAATATAAGAGTAAGAAATTTTCTTAAATTCAGACTATCGGACAAATTTAATAAAGAAATAGTGAACATCAATTTATAGTTCGCAAGTTGAATTAACTTTAAATTATTTACAGGTTCCTATAGATATTTTATATAAGACTTAGGTTTCTTAATATGCATGAGAAAAATAATACATATTCTCAATTCTGTGTTTTGATCACTCGATCAATGGGAAACAACGCAACTTTTTAAAAAAAATTAAGATTATACTTTATTTTTGTTTTTTATATTCAATGTTTGATTTTAATCGATTAAAGTTAATTAAATGTTATATTCAATACACAAAAGTATATTAAAATGTGACTATAAATAAAAGTTATTTGAATTTTTCCTTGTGGTACCAATTCCTCCATTCTCCCCTACTGCCTAGACTACATATACATGAAAAATATATCATGTTATTGACCGATAATGATATATATCAGTAGACAATCGTGAAACAAGTGTATCGTCGCGACAGCAGTGTCAATAATTATGATAACAAATCGATAATACATTGTTTGGACTCTTGATAGGTACCTAACACATATGAACTGTTCTTTATGTAATGTCTTATTTTATTTTTGAAATCCAAATCGTAAGAAACTACCTTATTATAAACGAGGAAATTTTCGACACTATTTTCAGGCTTCAATAAAACTATTCGTAACCAAGCCAAACGAAAGAATAAAAACGTACCTACCTAAAAATATCGAATATTTTCGTTATTGGAAAAACTAGATTGCTCGTTTCGATTTCAGTCTTCGGACTGCGGAGTTCTCGAATCTTTACTAATATTATAAAGAGGAAAGATTTGCTTGTTTGTTACGATTTAACTCAATATCTACTCGATCGATTTTATTATTTTTATTCTCCTACATATAGAAAGCTACATTATCAGCGAGTAACACAGGCTATTTTTTTAAGTACATCTACATTGCACTACAGCCGGGCTAGCATGACCGCCACGAGATATGTCGCGGACGAGAGAAGACAAACTAAGATGTAAGATATCTCGATATATTATATCTCAACATCGACAATTTTGATAGAAAATATCTCTCGTTCGACAAATATATCTATTTTTGATATTAAAAGTCGAATTTTAAGTGTAATTGTCATGTTAAACCCGAAATAAATAAAGCGATAGTCGATTAAAACACGAGAAAACGGTAGACAAAATTTTGTCGCGCTTGTCATGCTAGGCCGGCAGGTGTCCCCAGTCACAGAACATCAGTCAATGATGCGCTGTCGACCTAGTTTTTACTTCGAGTATTCAGAAATCCGTAGACTGTGACCGAACCGCACTTCACATTTTTTCCATCTATGAACGGTGGTTTGTTACCCGGTAATTATAAATATATTGTACCGTCGGGATTTGAACCCGCGACCCATCAGTACTCAAGGTATATGATTATTAATTAGGTTATGTAACCCTGTAACAATTCACTTTAAGCCCCGCATTATACAAGTAAGTAGCTATTTCCAGGTCCGTATGTTATTTTTGGCTATAGCTTACAAAAACTAAATCTATGAAGCTAATATGATTATACGATAATCGTTCTTCATAATATAAAGTGATGTTTTATTTTTGGCAACTGAAAGACTCTTCGTGGGTATTAAAATTAGATTGCATGTGGGTTACCTAAATTATGATACAGTAAAATGATATGGTATGCCATTTTTTATTTTGTATAAGGAGACTTCTTCCGTAATTCTTGTGTTATTCAATATTTGAAAGCGACAAATTGTGACATGGAATGCCACCACATTAAAGGTTTTACTTATAAAACGGTAGCTCTACATTAATGACTTTATGATACTTTCCTTACCGGTAAGGTCATTTTGGCCTAAGCCAAAATGACCAATCATAGGCCAGTTGAATTGTCATGTCATATACCATAGTATATTATGGCGTCATGACGTGACTCTAGTAAAAATCCATACATGAGAGCTGTTAAGATAGCTTCTCCTATGGTATAGTTGGTTGGTTTAATTCCACAGAAAAATTTGTGTGACTTTCTCTAAAAGTAGTCTCAAGTCTCGAAATACGATTCAAAGACACGGGAGATGAATAAGAAAGGGGGAGTCTTCTTCTTCTACTAATGGTTCATGTTTGGACCCTAAGTGTGGGACATTGTTTACAGTGGCGGATTTACCAGCATGCTGAATAGGTTTGAGCCTAAGGCGGTAGATTTTAGGGGCGGGGACCAATTTTATGATTTCATTCAAACTAGCAAAACACCCAGTTCGCCGCGGCCGCCCCGAACCAGTAATCCAGTGGCGGATTTACACATTTTTGGCGTATAGGCTATTAAAATTTTGCCGCTCTATAAATGTAAGTTTCTAAATTTTCTAAAATACAATGCTAGGAATTGTCTTGTAGGCAAACTTCTCTCAGTAAGTCTTACTTTTAGACTACTAGTAGTAGACTACTGTTTTAAAAGTAAGAAAAGTAAGACTTGATTTCTGTAAGATAGGTAAAAGAAAAAAAAATCGGTCCTCAAATTTGCCGCCTCTAAAATCTGCCGCCCTAGGCTGAAGCCTACTCAGCCTGCTGGTAAATCCACCACTGCAGTAATCGGACTCTATATGTTATAAATAATAATTTAAGAATAGACAAATGTACACGGGGGGGGGGGGGGGGGGGGTAGTTAATAGCTTATAAAATATCCACGCATGATAATAATAATATATTGATTAGGGAGATAAACTCTAGAAATGCTTGTTCTTGACAACCTTATTATTATTTATAATGTTAGATATCGACAGACGAGCATGAGGTTCAATTGATAGTAGGTGATACCCCAGCCACCAGCCATCAGTCAATGATGCGGTGTCGACCTACTTTTTACTTCGAGCATAAGAAGATTACGTTAGCGTTGCCTTATAAAATTATTCCATGCTATAGATTAAAGGGATTTCCTTCGTTCTCTTGTTATGTCATATTTCTTGATATAACGAGGTTTAAATTATTTTTGCAGCGAGAGTAATAACACTGCATCATTATAATACGTCATATAACTCTTTCGTTCTTAAATATATTATAACGGAGATATTATTGATGGGGTCGTTGATCTATAATATTTTGATGCATTCTTCGAATGTAACCAAGGAGTTTAAACATAAGTCTTAAACTATTTATAAATGATAACGAATTTCCTTAGATCTGTGGAGTTTTTTTTAAATGTGTAAATGTTTTTGAGAGTCAAAGAATCGAAATTATTTTTATTCAGATTAAGTTCGGGTTTCCATATGAAAATGGCACTGGCGTCTGTTTACCTTGGTCTTATACTTTGATTATTTATATAAATAATCTGAGGTCTTATATTGCTTATTGTTGAAAATATTTTTTGGCCAAATATCGAAAACTTCATTCGTTTTTGGAAAATAGGAGTTTGCACCCGTAACTTCAAAATTTGTTTTCTACGAAACTATAATAGATATTGTAATAAAACTAAAGCGAGCCCTTTGAACGAGATTTCCTTACCATGTTATCTATAAAAAAGTAAATATTATATTGTTTTACGTAATAAATATTTTTTGATTTAAGATTAGAAGTGATAATTATTTATAAGCTTGTTATAAAGACAAATATTAACAGCTGTCGCCATAAGAACTATGAGCTTGTATTAAATAAAACAGAAACTATTAAGAGCATCTTTTTATTTACGTTTAGTTAATCAATCAATCCATAATTATTAATTTTATAATTATCTGTATGTGTTGTACATAATTGTAAAATTTTGATTTAAAAAAGTAACTAAAGAACATCTCTACGGTTCTTTTCGTTAGAAATAAAATTCTGAACCGGCGCTATGGTAGCTTAAAAAGTTCAAGTTTACTTGAATAAATTTATATTTGAATTAAAAAAAAAAAAACGTATCTCGGAGCGACAAACGCAGTGCATTGAAACAACATGCAACCGTATTAGCTGTGTACCAACCAAAATAATGACTGATTGACACTTGCGCTTGTTTAGTTGTTGAAATAAAAGAGCTTTTTATATAATGATTCTCAGTACTATACCTACCTCAGTTACAGGATATCAATCATGATAAATGATGCGTGGGTGTTTATTTTTATTTGGGTCATTAGGAAATCCAAAGACAGGAACGGAAATGTGCAATTTGCACTTGACAGGTTTTCACCTATGGCTTGAAAAGATAGCTTCTCAGCAATAAGGCCACCATTTGTATCATAATAATATTATGTCATTGTGAAATTATGTATTTGTTTCGGTGTTCAATAAACGTTATTGTTTGTTGTTTATTTGAAGTTATGAAAGGTAGTATTTCGATATTACTCCTATCAGTATAGATCATTTTATGTATACAGATTATGTCGAAGCCGATATGCTTTCGAAATATTATTTGATAATGCAAAAAATACCTGCAATGATAATAATAATATCACGTATTCATCGTGAAGTATGCCCGTTCCGGCTGATCGTGCTCCGAGCACGTTTCGACTCCACGTACTTCACACTCGTTGGTTCAGTTTTAGAACGTCCCGCCCGCAGCCCGCGTCTGCGCAGAGCGCGCAGTGTTGATTTTTGTGCTCGACGATCGGCGAGTTCGTTTTTTTTTTAAAAACAAGACCCGACCACGCAACTCTTAGTTAACAATCTAACCAAAATGTGATTTGTGTTTATGTGAATCTGTGTACAATTCGATTAACTTATTTTTTAAACTGCAACTTTTGTCCTGGTGTTCTGTTAAAAAGTTTGATACGAGTGAAATTGGTACCGGTATTGGCTTGTGTGCTTGGTATCTGATACCAATTAGTTCTGAGTCAAGTTCATTGTCATCCTGTTTATCTGATTGGAACACTGGTAAGTGGATTCGTGATTAGTTTGTTTCTTATTAATAATGTCTGGATTTTTATATTAAGACGGACAAATAGAGGTTTGGTTGTGGCTGGATTTAAGTCTTAATAATATTGGCCGATAATGGCATGTGTTTATATCTCAGACCTAACGTTACTTGTAAAGTATTAGCACAGAGCGCTATATAGTTAGTATAAACAAGTTATGACTTACGATAGCATAACATTACATTGTATTGTAGGTATCTAGTCCTTTTTCTTAGGAGCTTTATTGTTCGCTCTGCTATGCTAGTTGCTACAAACCTTCAAAGCTTTCATTCTCCGCTAGCGACTTTAGCCCGCAACTTCGTCAACGTAGATCTTATAGCTCGCATCTCTACTCCTTTAAGGCCGGATTTTTTCTTGCTAGTGAATTTAAAAAAGAATCATAAGTGAATTTAATTGAAGAAAATTCCAACGTTTACCTAAAAAAATCACAAAATTCGCACTACGTGCTATATTATATTACCTATATTACCTACAGCTTATAAAGACTCTTAGTCCTTTTTAAAAACACCGGTATCGTCACGGTATATTTTCGCCAATATATAGTTAAATATAAAGTTTTATAGTATAAGAAGTGATAGAAATAATCATAATAATATAAGATAAAAATAAAATTGATTTGCCTAGTTTTCGGTTTAAAAAGTACAAAATTCTTTTCATCAGGCAAAGTTCTACAGCTAGTTACCTATGTAGCTTACTAAGCTGTAGTTCTATTATTGATAAACAAAATACATAGCTAAACATCAGCGTTTATATTCGTATTAAACAATCTGTAAAATATATATTTTTTTTGAAAATGTAAGTAGAGATACCAGAATTTCCTGACGGCTCTTCTCGTTTGATACGAAATTCCGAACACTTGAATAGAATTGAATGTTGTCATCGATTTTTTAAAATGGATTTAAAATATGTAATTGAGTAAGCTAAAGTAAAGCACACCCTCCCTCATTAGAAAAAACACCAAAGCCAAAGATATTATTAAAAGAGTTCTTAAGCTAAAATGGCGATGGGCAGGATACGATCTTAGAACCGGAGACAATCGCTGGTCTCGAACTATTACAATCTGGACCCCTATGGATCAGAGACGGAAACGTGGAAGGCCAAAAAAGAGATGGTGTGACGACCTGAAGATAACTGTGGGAAACCTGTGGGAGAGAAGGGCTAGGGATAGAGAAGAGTGGCGGTGTTTGGAGGAGGCTTTTACCGCGACAGGCGGTCCTTACTTAGATTAGTTTTTTTTATATTAGATACTCTTTTTTCTTTTTTTTCATAATATGCATACAATTGTTTCTTTTTTTTTATCTTACAATTAGATTAATCTCATAATTATACCTGTATGTAAATAGTAAGGAAAAATAAAAGCTTTTTTAATTATTTTATTTTTAATTGAGTAAGCTTCTCCTTTTAATCATATTATAATACACCTCTACATTTGATTGTCGGGCGTTTTCTCGAGTTACAATATATATATATATATATATATCTATCTTATTTTGTCTTCAATCCACGAGATATCTCTTTATGTTCATGCTAAGCGGGATCCAGCCAATAGAGAGAATACCATTGCAGAACCGTTTCTAGATCAGTGACTAGAGTTTTTTATTAAAGTATTATTATAATTAAAAAAACACTGACGAATTTGTCATCTGGACAGGACATATCACTAATAGCATAGCATTTGAAGTTTATCTCTCAGCTAAGTAGGTTCCTATAAAATGTTGCGAAGGTTCAATAAATTGAATAAATCACGACTTGAGTTCACGCGTAACTATTACAATGCATTATTATGAGTTTCACATATACGAAGTCACGTTTCTTAGTTACATTTAGAGATATTAATGTTCAGTAATATTCGTATGCAATACTTAGGTAAATATTATACTTATATATACTTTTAAATAACAGTCGTCAAGGGCTGAAATTTTATTATTACTAGTTTGCACAGTCCACTATGTTTGATAAACCTATATATACTTCTTTCTAATATTATAAAGAGGTAAAGTTTGTGAGGTTGTTGGAGGCAATCTCTGGATCTACTGAACCGAATTTAAAAATTCTTTCACCAATAGAAAGCTACATTATCAGCGAGTCACATAGACCGCCCGGTATTTCATTAAAGCTCTCAACCTCTTCAATCGATTGGTAATCGTAAGTCTAATCCGGGTAGCAGACCCCTAAAAAAATTATCGAAAATGGCCCGTTTATTAACACTTTGACTGCTAGTCCTAAAATACTATTTTGTAGCCGTGCGACTAAAACACGTAAAAAAACGTGAAAACACGTACCCGCGGCGACTCGATACAAAATACACGCAAACGTGTTTACCGCACTGGCAGACCCGATTTATTTCGAACACGCATTGATTCGGCCGTAAAAACATACGTTGTGTTTTCAGCAAAGTGTTAACCCTTCGGTCAAGATACATGGTTTATCATGTCCGGCAACCCTATCCATTGGGGATAGGGTTGCCGGACATTCATCATCGAATCGTATATATACTTTGTCCGGTTGGGGTAGAAATCTTGCAGTGGGCTCTTCTACTTATAGTAGACAGACGTAGAGAGTAAGATGTTCAGAAATATTTAAAAATGACAACATTGATGGAATTCAAATCCACGATGTGCACCATTCAACACGCCAATGCACCCGTAAATTTCAAATCAAGTTGTTTTTATCACTAAATAATGTTTCTTGAGCAATAAATATGATTATAATATAATTATATTATTATAATAAAAGTAAATGTGTTTTATGTGATAATTTAATTTTATTACGCAAACATTGTAATCTACGACAAATAAAGATAGTACATAATTTCAATGTGATAATGTTATTTTTCAACCAATACGCAATTCTCTATTTGTAATGCCTCATTGTCAAGGTTATTTGTTGTTCTATATACTTCAGCAAATTAAAAAAAAAATAGGTAAAAAAACTTTTTAAGTTAAACGGTTTTATGTTAAACATACATTGCAATGTTTAAGATAAATGTACTAAAAACCAAAAAATAATAAAATGGATACAGTCGTGGGAATTATAAACATATGCATAGACTACACTAAAATAAAACCGTGGGGCACGTCAATTGTCTACAAATTATCGACTTAATGTGCGATAGAAGAATCGTTTAATTCGTCGTTAAAATAGGCAGTTGGCCCGCAGACGGTGAGGAAATTACTTACTATTTTCTTGCTCATGGAAATTCCAATAGTTATACACTCCATGTAAATAAAAGAGATGTTTCAACTAGTTTATCGTTGGACATTCACACTGCTGGCTGGCGAGGAATCGTTTCACTGCTCGTAGTTTGTCTTTAATCGACAAAACATATGATAAAAGTACTACTCGCTCACCACTATGAAACCCTAAAACTCGCTTATAATCGAGCTTGCTAGCTTGTTTCCACATTCTAGCCCTACTTATCACACGTCCATCGTTGTCGGTTGAACAACTGCCTAATTATAGTGTAACATTACAAAACAAACATTTTAATCAACGATTGTAGACAATTGACGTGCCCCACGGTTTTATTTTAGTGTAGTCTATGCATATGTTTATAATTCCCACGACTGTATCCATTTTATTATTTTTTGGTTTTTAGTACATTTATCTTAAACATTGCAATGTATGTTTAACATAAAACCGTTTAACTTAAAAGGTTTTTTTACCTATTTTTATTTTCTAGTTTTTAGTTTTTATTTTATATAGTACATTGTATTATACTGGTTGAGCACTTTCATTTGATACCCATATTGATGGGATCGATAAAACCTACGTTATCCGCCATTTTGTAGCGGCCGCCATCTTGTATTTCAATTTTTTTTTATAGTATATTGTATTCTGCTTGTTGAGCCCTTTCATTTGATACCCATATTGATGGGATTAATAAAACATAAATTATCCGCCATTTTGTAGCGGCGGCAATCTTGAATTTATAATGATAATGAATAAACATAATAGGGAATATGCATGTTGTTTAAATTTACTTGATATTTTTTCCCTTGAATCCTTATGGCCCAGATATTATGCCTAAACAATTATTTTCTTATTTAGTTCGTGTTTAATTGCAAAAAATATTAATTAAAATGTGTAAAATAAGGGAGAGAAATTCAAGTTTGCAAAACGCATCACTATTGGTCGAAACAAAACGTGACGTCACCTTACACATTCTGTCATTTATCGGCAGCGATTTATCAATGGCGTCCATTGACATCGAAGATGGCGTCAAACACTGGTTACCATAGTTACCTCACTCTATCCGTCACTGAGCGTGTAATGTGATATCATCCAAAGCCCGCGAAATATGGCCGCGTTTAAACAGATCAAATTTTATCGATGTTTTCAAAGTAATTTTAAAAAATAATTTGGACATTGCCAAGAGTATTTATATTTTGTATTAGGGTAAAATGATGTAACAAGTCGATAAAAAATATAAAAAAAATGCATGCATATTCCCTATTGTATTGTCACCAAAATCCAAAGTGTATACAAAATTTCAGATTAATCGGTTGACAGGAAGAGGGTGAAATTTGAATTACTAAATTTGACCCAAGAATAAAGAATAAATAAAACAAACGGGGTGAGCTAAATAAAACCGTTTAAAAAAAAAAAGGCTATAGAACCTAATTTTAACAATGTTTTTAATTTTATGTAAGTAAATCGGATGAAAAATAAAAAATATGATTTAAAAAAAAAACCCTAAACTTTTCATTTTAGGGTTTTTTTTTAAAACCTAAACAATCATTTTGGCGCTTTAGCAATTTTGCTTTTCCACTGACGAATGACGATATAATATACTTTGCGCTCAAAGAAACTTTGATGGCGCGATTCAGGATTATTGATGTCATCGTACTAATTCTAGGCGCAGATTGTAGATGTCACCATAATGTCAACCAATTTTTTTTACTAAGACCATCCGGAAACCCATAGATGAAGCCGAAACACCTAAAACAAACAAACTAAAATAACGCTATATTGTAAGCATTTACCAAAAACAAATATTTTGGATATGACTGTAATTCTTAAGGTGCAAAAAGTTTACCTATTGTAATTTTTTAATAACAAGGTTCCTGGGATATCCTTAAAGTTCAAGTTATCCTACCTAAATTACATCAAAATCAGTTCAGCGGTTTGGCCGTGAAAACTTAACAAACTTGATTACATTACAATACAATTGGTATGAAGAGAATGTACAAATTCTTATCAGTTTCTTATTAGAATAGAGAGCAATGACCTTTGGTCCATCGGGTGACCTACCATCAACAACAAAGGTTTCCTTGGATTTAATTAATATTATTACATACGTATAAAATTCTGTACGTCACTGAATTCCTTCTAAACCGCTCGACCGATTTTGATGAACTTTTTGTTGTGTGTGTAGCTTACTAGAATTGGACCTGGATGATCTTAAATTCAAAATAAGACCTGGTAGAGGACGCTGTTAGAGGGTTTTAAGAAATGTTTGTTTTTATTTTTTGAAGCTCATGTACGTACGTACGTAATGTATAGAACAACGTCTGTTGGGTCCGCTAGTTATTTATAGATATTTTTATTTCAAACTTTCATAAATTCATAGAAAAATTCAATCGCGCAATGTTTCATTTCTATCGTGGTTCGTTACCCGGACTGAATTTAGATATTCTAAAGTATTCATAAGGAACAATATATTTAAACCGGAACCTGCGACCCATCAACAATGTATACACTATACAGTGCATTCTACCACGCCAACAAGCCTGACAAAAACTGAGATTCAAATAGGTATTTTGCAAGAGAAAATACCAAAATAATGATCGGTCGTTGCGGTTATAAGGAGGTCATTTCATACTTTGAATATTAAAAGATTTAAGACGGTAGAGTCTCGGCTCGCCTTTCAGACGGGAAACATGATATTTCTGATATCACTACTTGGAAAGAAT
This sequence comes from Anthocharis cardamines, assembly GCA_905404175.1. NCBI lineage: Eukaryota > Metazoa > Arthropoda > Insecta > Lepidoptera > Pieridae > Anthocharis > Anthocharis cardamines. The sequence goes on from FR989969.1 coordinate 7,663,439, forward strand.
ATAAGGGTAATAGTACAGTTAAAGCGTAGCTATAACTATTCCCTTTTTTATGTTAGATATGGACATACGAGCGTGAGGTTCACTTGATAGGTGATACCCCAGCCACAGAATATCAGTCAATGATGCGCTGTCGACCTATATGCACTTCACGGTTTTTCCATCTATGAACGGTGGTTCTTTACCGGTCGGAATTTCGATATACCTCCCGCCCGTCCAATGCCCGAAGTTACCAGACGTGGGGAAGACATGCTTACAGAAAATTATAAACTTGTCCTGGTGGGATTCGAACCCACGACCCATCGATGCGCACGGCAGTTGCTACTGAACGCGCCAACGAGCCCTTCCCATTAGGTGCTCTGTGATTAATTTCTTGAGTAGACTTCAATTAATTTTCTATATATTAACTTTAATAATTATTTTTCATTTCTTTCACTTTGATTTCTGTTTTTTTTGTATGCATGTGACAAGGTCATTAATGAAAACTAGCGTACTAGGATTTTGCTCTTCTGCTAAAGCCTACCACAATATGCTGACGTTAATGACCTAGTCTTCTATTCATAATATTGTCTTTTATTAACGCGAGTATCACACATTTGAATAAAATAACTTTTACCGGATTGAAACGCGATTTATATTAGTAATTTAGTTTCATAACAATCGTGTCACAATGTTCGTTCCCATACTCCTCCGAAACGGCTCGACCGATTCTTATGAAATTTTTTATGAATATCAGTAAGTCTGAGATTCTCAGACTTACTGAATATCAGTAAGTCTGAGAATCGGCAACTATCTATTTTTCATACCCCTAAGTGATAAGGGTTGTTCACCCTTAAATTTTTTTTCTTAATTTTTGGACGGAATTTTTTGTTTTTATTTTTTTATAATGTGGCATTAAAAAATACTTACAAACCTAAATTTTTCAACGTTTGCCGGGTCAGCTAGTTTTATATATTTTAATAGTAGTTAAGTTGTTTGTTAGGTAAGTATAATTTGCATATAAAATCATCGCTATCACTGGGATATCGCCTTTACCATAGTAACCGATTTTAACTGGAACGAGCTTACGATACTAGCCCACTTGAAGTGTGAGCTTGTTTATAATGTTACTCTTACAAACATAATACATTATGTTGTCTTACATAAACTTAGAAAAGCTAACTTGAGCTTTTGCTTGGGACTTTACTTGAAAAACTAACTTGATTATTGATTGTTTCTTTGTTTTGTTTTTTATTTTGTTTTCAAATACTATCGATATTCAATTCAAGAGATAATTAAGTTAGTACATATGTCGCGTGATTTATCGATTACACACAATTAATAGATGGTGATTTTTTAAGATTTTTGATACGATAGATCGATAATGTCGAATGGAATTTAAATGAAACATTTTTAATGAAAGAATATATATAAAGTATCGAATAATTAAACGACCAGTATTTTTATTAGTCGAATATTATACACATTATAGTATTATATCGAATCCTATTGAGGCCTTTGCCATAGAAATCCTGGATTTAGTTGATTTTTTCGATCGTTGAGAAAACAAATGAACAACGGGTTTTCAAATGAAATGTCATTCTTTGGATTTTTTTAACACCTCATCGGAATTAAAATTTTTCGAACGGCGAGAAAACAAATGAACAGCGGGTTTTTTAAAATACCTATATAACATAACATTTATTTGAATTTGGAATTTTGAATAGAATTTAAGATACGGGCTCGTTGGCGCGTTCGGTAGAACACCTGCCGTGCGCATCGATGGGTCGTGGGTTCGAATCCCACCCACACGACATGTTTATAATTTTCTGTAAGCATGTTTTCCCCACGTCTGGTAACTTCGGGCATTGATCGGGTTCGAGGAATATCGAAATTCCGACTGGGTAACGATTCACAAAAACCGTGAAGTGCACATTGCGCGTTTCGGTTTCAGTCTATGGATTTCCGAAAGCTCGAAGAAAAAATATGTCGACAACGCATCATTGACAGATGTTCTGTGGCTGAGGTATCACCTACCATCAAGTGAACCTAATGCTCGTCTGTCGATATCTAACATAAAAAAATAATACTAGCCAGTATTTAAAAATCAATGAGTGGAAGATACGGACACTATTTTGACAATTTGCCTTAATTAAACAAATTATAGGCATTTTATTTAAATTTCAAACATTAAATCATTTGAACACGTTTTATAAGCTCTAGATAATCTACCGTTTCAAGTTATACAATCAATCGGTTATTATTTCTGTCAAAATAATTATTGCTAATGATAAAATGATTGCTTTCCGGTGTTTAAAGGACGTATAATATCGATAATGTTGCATAAAACATTATGTAATACTGTTCAATGTTTATGCTTAATGTCACGTATTAAGTAGCAGTAGTAATACGTCATATGTCACTTGTAATATTTTAAGAATTATCATATGTATGCCGAAATTTCTTTACAATGGTCGTATATATGTATTATATTATTAAGGTATATACTAATGTATTACTAACTATATTTCGCTTTAAATTTCAATTTGGCCAAACTTTTGTAAATATCACGTGACGTTAGGTGTTTCTTCACCACAGAACTTTAATCAATGATGTGCTGTCGACTTACTTTTACTTCGAGCACTCTCAATGTATAGACTAAGACCGAAACGCGCTATATATACTTTACGGTTTTGTCATCTTTGGGTGGTTCGAAACCCGCTTGAAATTTTTATATTCCTCCCACCCGTGTAATGCCCAAAAACCGGAGACATGCTTATAGAAAATAATAAACATGTATTCCGGGATTTGAACCCTTTACCCATCACAGCACCAGGTAGATATTATATCATATTTGCAATGAAAAAGTCTCCGGTAAGCCTAGAATAGCTCTGATCAATGTTTTATGTTGATTAAGTATTATTTTTCACAATATAAAGTATCAAAATGTGTATTGTCTGAAATATATCAAAAGTATTATAATATAACAAATAGCTAAAACAAAACTAAAAAAAAAAGATAAATTTTACTACTCAAACTAATAACTCAGTTTTTATCAAGATGTGCCGATTTCATTATGGGCTATTACAATCGTTTAAGATTATAATCTTGCATATTGATTAACTCGTAAAAGACACGTGAAATATCTAAGTATCATTATTTAATGTTTTATGTCAACTTAATAAATGTACCTCGTGTAGTCATGAGTTTATTGCGTGTGTAAATTACAAACACTTGTAGAAGGTTGTCACTGGAATTACTAGTCTAATAGAAAGCTCTACAACGCTCTACGTTTGTGGTAGGGATGTTACGGAAGTGGTTTTACCGGAACCGAATTCGGAATCGGAGTTTTTAAATTTGGTTTATCGGAACCGAAACCGGAATCGGATGCAGACACAAAAGAGAGATGTGCAATAAAATAAAAGTACAAACATTATTCATCAGTTTCATTCATATCAGTTTAAAAAAGTAAGCACTTCTCGGGTGTGATATATAAAAATAAACTAATTTTCTTCAATTTTAAACAAAAGTTAATTAAATCAAATGGCGCTGACCACGGCCAACGCCGCCGATGTGGTTCGACCTCCGATTATAAACTCCGATTCTTTATCGGAACCGAAATCGGAATCGGAGGTGCAAAATCAATCGAAAGGTTCAGAGTTCGTGTTGTACAACAGGCATAGTAATATAAAGTAAATCTATACTAATACTAGCGACCCGCCCCGGCTTCGCACGGGTCTACATTTTTTGACAAAAAAGCAGGGGTTGTATGTATATTTTAATGCCACATTATAAAAAAATAAAAACAAAAAAAATCATACAAAAATTAAAAAAAAAAAATTAAGGGTGAACAACCCTTATCACTTAGGGGGATGAAAAATCGAGCCGTTTCGGAGGAGTATGGCAACGAAAACTGTGACACGAGAATTTTATATATTAGATTATAAAGAGGAAAGATTTGTATTTTTGAATTTTTGTATTTTTGTCTGTTATGAATAAACTCAAAAACTACTGGACCGATTTTAAAAATTCTTTCACCAATAGAAGCTACATTATTAGCGAGTAACAGGCTTTTTGTGTATATTACATCTTCACACTCGTGTGAAGCGGGGGCGCGTTGCTTGTATAATTATATTGGTGTGGTGTGTTTAATAAATTTAAGCGGAAAATAATGGATTTTTATATTTAAAGACAAATTGGCATTTAATTGAATTAATTTAAAATTACCTGTATAACAAAATGATGACAAAAAATGGCGCCAGAGTTCGCATCGCCCACTCACAACGAGGAAATATGATTTGCTAATATTTACACACAGATTGTCAATGTTTGTTTTAAAATTTGCACAATTTCGCATGAACATAAAATTATTCGGGCTATTTACATCGAACGGGGAAGACCTTTTATAGTTATGTAGATATTTATATTAAATCACTAATTATTATTAAGAACGATAGTATAAAGTACTGAATATTTTTAGTATTGTTAGATATCGACAGACGAGCATGAGGTTCACTTGATGGTAGGTGATACCTCAGCCACCGAACATCAGTTAGTGTCTAGTGATACGCCCTACTTTTTACTTCGAGCATTCGGAAATCCATAGACTGAAACCGAAACGCGCAATGTGCACTTCACGATTTTCCACCTGTGAACGGTGGTAACCCCGCTGGAATTTCGATATTCCTTCCACCCGATCCATTCTTCAACTTTATACAACTACTAAATATTGATTATAATTATATAAACAAATAATAATATTAATTAAACAATGAAAAATTACATGTTTGTATGTCTACGTAAACTTACCATATTAAGTATAAACAAAGCCGTCGAACATTGTAATTATTTCTGATTAATTTTTAATATACCCGTACCATACAATGAATAATTACTGAGTATTTTTAAACGCCCATAGGGTCATCGATATAGCCTGATTTTGGTCACATAGATAAGAATAACCTTATATCCATCAAATCGCAATTTATTCTTAATAATTTCCAGGCTCAAATGAAGTCCTATAATATTATATACCGGCCTTTAGGGTGACGTTCGTTTATTGAAAATTAGCAGACCATTCCATATCAAGCTTGGATGAAAGAAAATGAATAAAGCACACAGTACATTTGAAAAATTCGTTGGCGCGTTCGGTAAAACACCTGCCGTGTGCATCGATGGGTCGTGGGTTCGAATCCCACCGAGACTACATGCTTGATGCTTATAAATTTTTGTAAGCATCTCTTCCCCACGTCTGCTAATTTCGGGCATTGAACGGGTGGGACGAATATCGAAATTCCGGGTAACGAACCAATGTTCATAGATGGAAAAACCGTGAAGTGCATATTGCGCGTTTTGATATCAGTGTATGGATTTCCGAATGGTCGAAGTAAAAAGTAGGTCGACAGCGCATCATTGTCTGTCGATATCTTACATAAAAAAATGGAAATCCGGAGAGCTGTCGATTGAATTCGACCACAAGAAGGAAGCTGGCATTTCATGATTATATCTGAAACATTGTCCTTGGCTTCACGGATGTCAACATTTCATCAATATTTACACGGGTTATCGTACTTGGAAGGTATTTCCATTGTTAATGATGCGCAGGCGCTCTTTGTCTGACCGCATTCCGCAGATAAGTTTGTTTTGATTCGCGATATTCGCATTCACACGTTGACATAATATATCTTTATTGATTTGTTAAAACCATAATACATAACTTGTATCGACATAAAAAAGAAATTTATTTTTATGGGGTCGTAACTTATTGTAAAACTAGCAGCGATGCGCGAATGTAGATGTACAAAATAGCTTATGTTACTCGCTTATAATGTAGCTTTCTATTGGTGAACTTTTAAAATCGGTCCAGTAGTTTTTGAGTTTATTCATAACATACAAAAATACAAATCTTTCCTCTTTATAATTTTAGTATAGATGTAAAGATTCACTAGATGGTGCAGACTCGTTTCTGGATATTTTTCAGTGATTATTGAACGAACCAATTGATTTTTATCTAATTTCCTCAGAATTCAAACCCGTGACCTCTAGTGCTACATAAATACATAGCCCATATATCTGATGAAAGTCCAGAATCTATGGTGACAAAAAACAAGAGAGTTTGTAGAGAATTATAATATTAAATAGAATTTTTGTTAAATTTTTTATTTAAAACAAAATTGTGGCTATAATATTTGTAATACACACAACTCAGCATTAAAATCTGTGAGTGAACAATAAATCACCCATATTTTCCCACCCTTAGGGTAGGAATCATATGGGACCAATACCCTTTCCAATAAAAAAAGGATTATCAAAATCGGACTACTCTGTAAAAAGTTATACATAAAAAAATATACACGTTGACTTGAAAACCTCCTCCGTTTCTTCGTCTGATAAATAGAATGCATAATATTTACTTTACTTCGACAATCTCTGAAGAACATTTTTCTTTTTCATGGTTATTTACCATAACATATGAATGGTTATTAGAAAAGCATATTTTAACACTAGTGGACCCCGCATACGTTGTTCTGCCACAATTTTGGCTTCGAAATTATATAATTAAATTGACTCTAGAAAACGTTTGTATGGGAAATTGAAAAGGGCTGTTTTTAGGGTTGTACCGGAAATTATTCGATTTTTTCTCGCCTTTTAAACCTTCCCTAGACCTCCACGAACATTTCAAGACTAAGATAAGATAAATCCGTTCAGCCGTTCTCGAGTTTTAGTGAGACTAACGAACAGCAATTAATTTTTATATACTCGTATATAGATGAGATAATTTTTGATACAATTGTAAGCTACGTTCGAAATTTGAATATTTGTAAATGGAAATGGGAAGAAGATGCGCCGACAAAATGGTTTAAACACGCACATTGGCAACGAGAGTGTCACAACACAAAAAATGTAGTTTTGGTTTTTCCGGAATCACGATTTCATTTTTTTTATACTTTTGACCTCCTTTGAAAAGTTTCTGGGAAAGTATATCAGATAACTTATGATATATTTAAGAACATTATGTAATGCTCTATTTTGTTTTTATGGAAATTAAAATCTGAAGACAATTCTATTTTATATATATTTTTAACTTTGATGTGACACTGTTTACGCCGCTAAAGGTAGGTAAGTGGCACTATAATTATGAGGTTTTTTTAGTTGATAAAGTTGGTGATTGCCTTTCTTAAACTTATCTCAATTTCTTATTTTTATGTGTTGTGACTCTCTTGTTGCCGATGTGCGATAATATTGATGTTATCAATAAAGTTCTCTTTAATTACTGAGTAATTTTACATTACTTAAAAACTTTTTTACCCAACCTATTTTGAAGTGCGATAAAGTTTTTACTTTTATTTCATTCGCTCTTAACATTTAATTAGGACGTGGTAATATTTTGTACAGTCATAAACAAAATATACTTTATTGAATAGCGCTTAATGACTTACGAGTACAATCGCGACTTAACATGAATGAATATAAAAATTAATCAGCATATCTTTTGATCTCACGCTTATTATGGTTAGACAATCATACAACACTTCAAAGTTTATGATACAATACAATTCTGTTGTCATGGACCAAAAAGCATGAACTCAACTCAGGGTCTTACGATATAATATCGTCGATTCAAAGGTAAAACTCACTAAGTGTAATTTTTACTAAAAATAAATTTCACTACTAATGCTTATTTTAATCGTTCATCTACGAAAATAACAAATTACTAAGTGCGTATTGCGCTTCATAGTTTTGTTATGCACCATTTAATTATATACCACAATATGCAATTAGTGCTTCTTTATAATCCTAGGTTTACTGTAAAAATAAGCAATAGTAGCAACATTTATTTTTATTCAAAATGATACTTAGTGAGTTTTACTTTTGGACCAACGATATGTACATATGAATGAATGAATGAAATTTATTTCATATTTTTACATGGGATATTTTAGGATATTATGGTTAATTTTATATGGGTACAACCAATCAAAAAATATACTTAAGAAATATTGTATGTAACTGATATGTTAGTTACATATTTTCTTAATGTAATTTTCAGTATTAACTTACGAGATACAAATTATTGTTTGGAGTCTTTTTATTAAAATAATCTTTTGCCTTTTTTAAATTAGTCCAGGCTGGTGTTATTTATCAGAATTACAAAAACTTTTTTTTAACTACCGCTTTTGATCAATTAATCATGTTTCGATGAAACTCAACTATTAATCGTCCAAGATTCCAGAGCTCCCAGACCTTACTTATTTCCTGATGGACAATGGATTATTTCCGACCGGGTAACGAACCACCGTTCATAGATGGAAAACCGTGAAGTGCATATTGCGCGTTTCGGTTTCAGTCCATAAATTTCCGAATGAAGTCTGTCGATATCTAACATAAAAAATACATATTAAATTATTAATATATATTTATCTTTATAGTTATTGTAATTATACAATAACTATAAAGACTACTAACATGTCTACAATTCAATAGAAAACCAATTAAAACTAAGAAAGTGCAAATTTACTAGAGTATTCAAGGAATCAAGATTTCGTTTTGTTTTTTAACCGACTTCAAATAAGGAGTAGGTTCTCAATTCGTCTGTATGTTGCTTTTTTTGTATGTTTGTTTCGCGATAACTCCGCAACTTGTTTGGTAGGTAGTTACCGACTTCAAATATAATCGTTAATAAATATTTATTTAAGGCTGTTGGTTTGAAGTAATTAAAATATTATTTTTTACTTTGTAATTGAAGTTTGTACATACTATAATATGTAGTTATAGTTTTGAAGTCGGTTTTTGTTTTTTATTTAAAAATATTTTTTTTAAATGTTTAAAAAAAAAAAAAAGAGCATCCGCTATAAACCTTATTAGCGAGAAATGGAATACAAAAGAATTTGCGTAATCCGTGTCGCTCGCGCCGTTCGCGTTGGACATTAAAATGTGAATGTATTGTGCTTTTGATCAAGACACTGGCATTGTGAAATCTCGCTCACATTTCTGTCATTTCGTCAAAAAGGGCGTATGCAAATTAAAGATTTGTATCGTTCAATTATATAAATCACTAGCAACACGTCCCGGCTTCACACGGGTGCAATGTAGATGTACAATACACAAGACATAGCCTATGTTACTCGCTGATAATGTAGCTTTCTATTGGTGAAAGAATTTTCAAAATCGGTCCAGTAGTTTTTGAGTTTATTCATAACATACAAAAATACAAAATATCTTTCCTCTTTATAATATTAAAGTAATATATATTATAGTAAGTAATATATATTAAAGTAATATATAGAAGTATAGATACCGTTGTGTCCATACAAACAATGAATGTGAAAGTTGTCTGATGTTTTCAAGGTTAAAGTGATGAATCGTGTTTGATGAAATTCAATACAGAGACATACAATATAGTGGATATTTTATGGGTTGTTTTTAGAGTCTAATTCTCACGGAAAGCAATTTGTTCATTTGGCTGAAATTTTTATTCACATATCTTACTATTATGTTACAATATAAAATTAATTCTGAAGTCCCCTAGTGGGACACGGAGCAGACACATTTCTATGACCGTTACACTAATCTCATTTATTTACAAGGATCAGCCATTTGTGCTCTGGCCGAATCTTTTTTATAATGTTTTGGTTATTTATTTATTTAAAGCTTACCAACTAGATACATTATTTTACTTACTACGTAACTTAATATTAATACTTATGACTATTTATATATCTAACTTACGGGTAGGGTCCACATTAATAATTCTAAAGTACAAAATAATCTAAAGGAGAAAAAACTAATCTAACTTATCTAAAATAATAAACAGGGGAAGGCGGGGCTGAAAGTGCCGGGGGTAAGTTGTTCCGATGCAAATATCTAAAAAACAAAAAGAGATAGCTATATGTTCGTATTATCTCCGTCGCTCTGGTAATATAGCGCATGTGCGGCGGTCATTTCAGTTGCGCCAGAGAGGCGGACTCAGTGGAAGTGTATGTTATGATCCTCCAGCATCGAGTGAGTAAATATTTTGTCTTGCATACTTTTTGGTCTCAAATAAGCATTTTTGCCGTTACGAATATGGGAATTTTACTAATGTGTTTATAATTTATCCAAAAATAATAATTTATGAAATTTTAACGCCTTATACAGGCTGTTATTTTGGCATAAGTTAAAAAATTAACATATTTGAAACGGGGTAAAAAGTGCCGTTCAATCGGGGTCAATTGTGCCGCGGCATAAACAACCCCCAACTAACCTTTAATAACCTATTTTGTTTCGTTTGATAGGATGAGAATATACAAGAGAAAAACACAAGGGTGAACCATTTCCCAGGGTCTTTTACAAAGGGCTGTCAAGATAATAAAGAGTGGACTCACTCCTACTGTTGACGCGCGGTCTACTAAGCCAGCGGAGGAGTGAGGGGAGCGGGGGCGATATAACCGGTTCTAGGCCGGAGTCCGAACCCGGCACTCAGCATCAAGGCGCGAGACGCCGCATACATACTTATATTTCTTAAACATTGTAATGTGCAGTAATAAACGCATTTCAAAATATACAATAGATATTATCATTTATCAAGAGCGGTTCATGAATAACGGCTCAGACAAATTGGCGACCGTGACAGGACAGAACTAAAAGGACAAAGCTAACTGCAAGAAAATATTGAAGTCTATTGATGGAATGCCCGTATCCTTTTAAAATACCTTAATCAAAAAATCCTTTTAAAATACCTCAATTAAATAGTAAAAGAATAAATAATTATTGTCGTTCATTGTGTAAGATTACTTAACTACCTTCGATCGATCGATTTATTAATTACGCCGAATTCTTTGTTTGCCCTTATTTTTATTTAGTGTGTATTTAATAATAATATTTGTGTTTTTAGTTTCTATTTTTTTTTAGTCACAATGTCAGAATCAAAAGACGGTACTAAGGAGACTGGGGATACAAGCTATAAGGATCTTATAAAGCAAAGAGGTACTTATAAGGCTCGTATCACTAAATTTAAAGATTATTTATCGACTTTTAAACAGATTGATCCTAGTAATTTACAGTCAATGCAAATTAAGGAATTAACTATAAGACTTGATAGGATACAAACATTGTTTTCTGAGTTTGATTCTTTACAAACACGCATTGAGATGATGGCTGTAAATAGTTATGATCAAATTGATGAAAGGGAGCAGGTTGAGTCTCAGTTTATCTCTCTTATCTCCACAACTCAGGAAATAATAGAAAGCTATAATAATATTAAGAATGATATTAGGAGATCAGAAGGCGATAAGTCTGATTGTTTCCACAATAATTTACATAATATTAAATTACCTACTATAAAATTACCATCGTTTGATGGAAATTACATTAAATGGTTAGAGTATCGTGATACTTTCGGATCTCTTATTCATACGAATGCAAGTATTCCTAATATAAATAAATTTCACTACCTTCGCTCTTCTCTAGAGGGCGCTGCACTTAATGTAATAAAATCGATCGAATTTACAAACGAAAATTATATTGTAGCATGGGAGTTACTTTTAGAAAGATATAATAATACAAAGATTTTAGTTAATAATCATTTAAAAGCACTATTTAGCATAGATCAAATGACAAGGGAATCACATCGTTCAGTTCGATTTATAATTGATTTAATTACAAAAAATTTACGTGCCCTTAATACACTGGGTCAACCGACTGATCACTGGGATACCCTTATCATTTTCATGGTTTCAAATAAACTAGATTCCGTAACAAATAGAAAATGGGAAGAATTTAAAAATAATTTATCTGACTTGCCTACTTTAGCTGAATTTTTACAGTTTTTGCGTAATCGTTCCGACTTACTTGAAACGGTGCAAACCAGTCGTAATGAAAAATCAGATAGTAAACTACATCAGCCGAGTTATTCTAAGCCCATGAAGTCGTTTGTTGCTGCCACTCCCCGTAAGCATACTACACCTATTTGCCATTTTTGCCAGGAGTCGCATAGAATAACAGAATGCATTAAGTTTAAAGATATGAATACTGAAAACAGAACTAAAGAGGTGTTTCGATTGAAATTTTGTCGCGCTTGTCATGCTGGGCCGGCTGCAGGCTGAGTAGGCTTGCACCCCGGGCGGCAGATTTTAGGGGCGGCTTTGGGGACCAATTTTATTTTACGTGTCTTATGAAAATCAAAAATAATTCTGTAGAACGTTTTTATGATGTCATTCAACGGAATATCAAACTTGTATAACCTATAGTAAAACACCCAGATCGCCGCCCCGAACCAGTAATTGTAAGAATACTTGCTAGTCAACAGTGTGAGAAAAAGTTCAAAAATGTAATAAAGTTACCTCCAAAGTTATCAATTACGCTCTTAATTAAAAATGATTGCGCAAGTCTCGAATTCGTAATTATCGAATTAAACAAAGTCCCCATATAAGTTCGCTGTAAACCTAAATACCGGAATCATTTCACCTTCAATAATTTTATTATATTAATCAAGGAGATTGTGGTATGTTGATATTTGATAAAAATCAACCTTGCTATATCGAATTTAGTTTAAGTATTCAGTACAAACGGAAGTTATGCGACCAAAAAATGCATATTAGTATTTTGACGGGCTCGTTGGCGCGGTCGGTAGAACACCTGCCGTGCGCATCGATGGGTCGTGGGTTCGAATTCCAGGGACCACATGTTTATAATTTTCTGTAAGCATGTTTTCCCCACTTCTGGTAACTTCGGGCATTGACCGGGTGGGAGGAATATCTAAATTCCGAGCGGGTAACGAACCACCATTCATAGATGGAAAAACCGAGAAGTGCATATTGCGCGTTTCGGTTTCAGTCTATGGATTTCCGAATGCTCGAAGTAAAAAGTAGGTCGACAGCGCATCATTGACTGATGTTCTGTGGCTGAGGTATCACCATCAAGTGAACCTCATGCTCGTCTGTCGATATCTGACATAAAAAAAATCTAATATCTAACACTGATAGACTACTGATTATCCAACCGTAAGTCCGCTACGTTCATGCCACTTCCGCTTCCGGTCAATATTTTCGTCAATACATACATACAAACAAAAATCCAAAAATACAACTCTTTCCTCTTTATAACATAGGTATAGATATAGATATATACCTACACAATATATTGTCTTCGAATAACAAAATAACGTTGCCTCATTCGTTTTTCAGTTCCGTTCATTCTACTTAAACGTCCTTATGTCATTTTTTGCCAAATTGAGATGTCCAGACAAATAAAATATGTCGAAATCGTACACACGATTGCAACATATGTGATGCAAGCACGTATCATTTTGTCTTCGATTGTATCAATCTTTAATGTGCAACAGTCCTTAAATTTTAATTTTATGTCATCCGCTTTTATTTACCCATAAACATTTAGCAATCATGTAAAGAAATAAGGTAATGGTTATGTCCATGTTATGTCAAATTAAAGAAAAATAACACGAGTCAAAACTGATGTAGAGTCAGCAACATAAATCGCTTGGTATTTCGCATTTTTTTATTTCTAGCTGTACCCGACATGCGTTCCAATGCCACGTAAAGTGAACAGTATAGATTATAGAATTAGATGTACTGCAGCGCCATCTATCGAGTTTTTTTTAATTTTTTGACAGGAATCTTCGCCCTATCCAAAACAGCTTACTAAAGTTTCATCATATTTGGATGAATAGTGTGTTTAGGAGTGCATAGAGTATAAATATACATTGATTTTTATTTTGTTTAAGATAAGTTAATCTATAAATAAGTAAGGTAAGTATTTAACTTACCCCCTTTAAAAGATATATTCAATAATTATTCCCCTGTATGAATGTGTAATTAAGATGAAATCTTGTAACTTACAAGTTCTCATTGTAAGGACTGGAATTGTCTGCGTATTAAAAAGCGATCAAACTTAGTCCTAGACTGTGTTGTCAGTATCAGATGAAAAGTTGTAAAATTGTTGATCTTTCTAGAAAACTTTCTAAAAAACTATACAGACGATAAATAATTTTGAAACTTTCTTTCGTTGCCGATGGTACATTCAGCCCATTTATGCATTATCGAGCATCTAACTCATAATATTTGGCTGAATCATAAAGTGATGCGTTCTGAGGTTTTAAAAAAATTCAATCCATACAAAAAACGTTAAAAATATTAAATATATGGCATTCGCCACAATCTTATCCATATTATAATAACGTGAACAAAAGCGTCCATAATTTGCAAGGAATTAGGGGAGAAATCCATAAATAAAAGATGGTCCTCATAAATTATCCATAATAAATGAGTTTATTGACCAATAAATTTTGATATACATATGAATTAGCTTGTTTGTGAATTATTTACTCTGATTGTATTTTAAATGAGGCTTTCTTTTTTACAGCCTTATCGCTTTATGTAATATTTCGAAAATTAATAAAATGTATTGGAGAAAGTTGCCCTCCTTGACTCAGTGGAATACCTGGGTTCCCTGAAAACCAATGTTGGGATCCATACAACGGCTTTCTGACAGACTGGATCGCAAAATGACAGCTTTCCGTGATCCTGGCTTTTTGATTGACTGGATCGAAAATGAGAGCTTTAATATTTGGTTACTTAAAATATAGTAGGTACGTCGTGTGTCACGACAGTAATCCAACCCACGGTGAGCTCCCGTCCAAAGTGATAGCGGTATTCTATGTTGAGGCTCTATTAAGCACACCAAGCCTTTTTGAGGCCAATTTTGGCCCCTTCCAGATGACTGCAAAACTGAACGTCACTCAATATGTCTGCACCAAAGATTCCGATACTAGTTGTGACCGATACGTGGGTCAAATTGAAGAGAAACAAAATATAAAGGAATTCTTTTTAGTTGTAAACGCGCAAACCTGTGTTTTAAGGGGTTTAAATTAGACAGATTGAGTCGAATCCAGTCCGAGACTTGACTTCGGACTAAGTATGTGATGTTCGCGACTAACCGATTCAAAAGAACCAGATCTTCAAATATGCACATTCGAATTGGTCACTTTGTTGAATATGATTCGTTCATTTGAATACAGTCAGAAATGGACGCGGCGATCCGAGGGAGAGTGATAGAAACGAATGAACGAACGGTGATCACAAATCTCAATCAATATTCACTATTGCTTGTTTTGCTATGTTCTTTCGTTTGAAATTGAACCAATCTATCGATTGAACCTATCGAACGAACCAGATCATTTTGTCAAAGGCTCAGTACTTAACTGATTCAGTTTTTTACGATTGAATGAACGACACATGCCTGCTTCAAACACAAGTTTGTTCTGGAAGAGATATCTATCAGATATAAAAATATACACTGCGAATAAAAATATATTTGATTTATGTGACCTCTATGATTGGTGGTAAGCAATTATCGCGCCATTTAACACTTAAACTAGGCATTTATCAAACGTCAAGAAACAAGCACACGTGGAAATCTTAAAGTTTAATGTCTTTACATTAAAGTTAATGCGCTATTAGATATTTGGACTGGTAATTTTTCAATTTAAAATTGTTTATGGGTGTAACGTGAAACCTATTGGTAGAAGATACTAATATTATAGGCGTTATCTTTTTTCTCTTCATGATTAATTACTTTAATATTGTACCAAGCGGAGTTCATGTAAATAGGGCCATTTTAAATATAAAATCTTTCAAATTTTAAGTGTTAAGTTAAACAGTTACAGATATTGGGGTGAACTACCGAAAAGCAAAAACTGAATTTTGAATTCAAATTTTGTACACACGTTCCATTTGGGTCCTCAAGGGTCTCGGTGAAAGGATTTTTGGGGACTCGCAATATTTCGACCGTTCCTACTCATTTGCAACAGGCGGTTCCAGGCGTACTATACGAAACATATCCCCCGGGTTTGAATAGAAGGGGGTGTGAATCGTATCTGTATATATTCAAGTGAATATTTACCGAAATATCGGCACGTGCTAAGCTGTAAAAAAAAATTTGATAAATATTGCGAGTCGCCAAAAATCCTATCACGGGGCTCTTGGGTCCCCAAATAGAACGTGTGTACAAAATTTGAAGTCGAAATTCGGTTTAAGCTTTTCGGAAGTTTATCCGAATATTGTCACACAACATATACAGAAAAGGGAAACATAGTATTTATAAAATTATTCGTTCATTCAAAAAAATCGATACATTTACTAGTGGTGAAAAGTCATAATCGACAATTATTTGAATCGATTAATCATTCGAATATAAAGCGTTGTATTCAATCGAATGAAACCAGTTCGATTCGCTTTGTAGCGCCGAATTTAAAGATTAAGGCTGAGAACACAACGATGTAAATTTTCTATGAATGTTAAATTGACTACGTAATGAGTTCCCGAGTCCACTAGCATGGGCAGACACATTTCTGTGTCTGTTTCACTGATCATTTTGCTTTACAGAGAAACAGTGGCGGATATATACGTTTCCAAGGTATAGGCTATTATCCCTACCATTCTTCTCGAACCCGGACAGCCCGGTAATGAACGTAATCCGCATATCACTGAATCACTCACTCACAACTCACTCATCACTACTAGATAAATCGCATGATCATAAAAATTCCCTACGGTAGCAGTAACACCAATGTATGAATATGCTAAATTGACATAACTGCTCTTACTTATTACATTATTATCCTCAATCCTGTACCAAATCTTGATAACTTGGTTGAACCACAGAGTTAACCCGCTTCCATCCATGTTAAGCCAAGAACCAATAGCAAGTCTCCATACTTAAAAACATCCAATTGGAATAGTTTAACATTTTAGTATTCGTAAATAAATTAAGATGTTAATTGGAGCGGCGCACACTGATCAATTATTAAAAGTTAGCGTCTCATAATTATTTTTGGTCAATATGTCAGAAGTTCGAAAAATCATTTAATTAAGACTTGGAGGTAAGTTGTTTACATTATACTAAAATATCAAGAGTGAGGCTCTCACGGAGCGATGGTTTTTGCATTTGTGAGTAGGTCTCAGCAACCGCTAGGTAGATTTGATTTTTTTGTGTCTAAATAACCTTAAGCCTATTACTGATGTTTTGTCGAAGCCCAAATTTTCATACGTATGTAATATTTGCCTGACAGATTTTATTAAATAATGCCCAAACTTTCGTTAATTCCGCTCCTATATGCCGTTGCGAAGCGTCTTGCCTTGCACTAAGGCCACCAAGTATAAGCTTATAGTATGTTATAAATAATACTGAGGTGGATATGGTGAAATAATAGAAGATATTTGAATTTCGAATGACAGGGTCGAAATTTTTGGTCATCTGTCAAAAAGGACGGAAACCGCAATTCATAATAATCATATTGTAAATATTGTTATCAAAGGTTTTGGTTGTCTTCAAATATATTAAGTTTTAATATAATAATAATTGTCAGTGGTCTATTACATTATATGTGGGTATTAAGTAGTCGTGGGTAGCCTTTTTTCAAAGGCTAGTGAGAAAATGACATTTATAAAGTATCATACATAATCGTACATACACACAAGACGCTCTTTTCCCATTGAGGTAGGCAGATATCATGGAATTCCATATGCTTCAAAACAAAGAAAGATATTTATATAAAAACACGGCAGTACCTACAGTGAGTCCCCAACCTTAATCTTGAAATATTTGGACCGCCCCGTAGATTAACATAAAAAAATTATAAAATATTCTAATATTATTCAAATTGAATACTTAATAAAGCCATTGACATAATTATTGACAAATAATGCATAGTATATCCTGTTATCGCTAATGTTATGGCCATAACTTTGAGACTTTCGTGAAATTATAGATAAAACCGTAAAATATTATCTAAAATAGGCGATTCAAGGCTATTATTTTAATTAAATTGGAACGTTCTATACTTTTATGGTAAATAGGGTATATTTATGGGTGAAAGGAATATCGAATTCCGACTGGGTAACCGACGTTCATAGATAGAAACTTTGAATTGCACATTGCACGTTTCTGTCTGTCTATGGATGTCTAGAAGAAAAACGTAGGTCGGCAGCGCATCATTGACTATCGCAAAGTTGGATTTAATTTTTGTATAAATAATAATAATAATAATAACCCCCCCAAGGGACCACCTTGTCGTGGTGGGGGGGCTTACGGGAAGACATGAACTATTTGGCGGTCACTACCATCTTGATCGTACCCTGTCAGGTGATACTATAAGAAAAACATCTATAAACATCTTGATGTGACTCTTTCCAACAAACGGTCCCAAAACCAATCCCTCATAAAGCTAACTCCACGTTCGGTCTTAACATCAATGATCACGTGAGGGCAGACTTTGGTAGATTAATAGCTATCAAGCTACTAAAGCCCAACGGAGCAATAGTAATAGAAGAAAAATGCGATGCGGTTAAGAAGCGGAACTAAACTACCCCAGGCAGGTACCGGAGCGAATCGCGATGGAGAATCCCGCCTCGAGGCCTTAACCTCGAGCAGTCCCACGTATTCTGGGGGGGACAACGTAGCGCAAATTTCAGACCAGTTGAGAACTGGACCAATATATAATGAACGATCATCATCAGCTCATCCCTCATCATCATCATCTCATCCTTCATCATCATCATCAGCTCATCCCTCATCATTATCCAGCATCTTCCCATCTGTGCCATCAACTAATCCATACTCTAGTTCATCTACATATTCAACAACATCTAATATACTGCTGGAGGATGTTGTGCAAGAGACAAATCTAGTCGATAACCTTGCACCCACCACCAATAGCAAAAAAACACGTAGAAAATGGAGTAAAGAAATGAATAAATTTATCCTACGTACGTATCTTCAGCTTACCTTGATGGAAACTGACACAAATGGCTATTTACCACTATTACACACCAAATTTATAGAAAAATTTCCAGAAATGCAAATGATTAGTCGACAAAGAGTAGGGGACCAGAGAAGAGTTATAATTAACAAGAACCTACTTGCACAAAGTGAGATTGACCAGATTTACAGAGAAACACGTGAAGAATTAAAAAACATGCAATACAACACACATATACATAATACATCTACGTCAAATACTGAGCATTCACATGAAAACATAACATACCCTCAAAATTCATTAACACAAACAAATAATGAGCCACCGATAATCAACACCAACAAAACTAGCCAACGGATGCGCTGGACCAAGGAGCACAATGAAACAATAATACGAATATACTACAAACTAACATCAATAGAAACAAACGTAACAGCTTATAGAGGACCCTTACATCAGGCTTTTCTAGCAAAGTTCCCACATCTAACACATATAAGTGAACAGAGAGTTGCAGACCAAAGACGGCTTATAATCTGCAATAAGTATTTGAGTCAAGAACGATTAGAAGCTATTAAAGAAGAAGTTATGAGTGAATTGCTCACCCAGAGTAGCAACTACTCAGAAACCCACACAAATAATAACTTCCCTACAACTAGCAGCTCGGACCCTATGTTAGAACAAAGTAATATTAGTAGTTATGATAATAGACACAATAATATTGACTCCGAAATAAATTATGAAATAGAAAATAACCCATACATGACAATACAGATAAATATACAGCAATCAAATACTACAGATATTGGAATAGAAAGAACGTTTGAAGAAGCCTATAACTTCTTCAAAAACACTGATCCTACAAAAAGAAGTTATATACCGAAACAAAAATCCTCAAAAAAGCTAAATTTCATAGTAAATTACATAAATAATAATGTTCTTACAAAGTTTATAGACAATGACTCAGAGTTCAATAAGTTGCAAACTGTATTGTACAGCGCAGCGTGGACGGCAGCAAAAATTAATGGAGCTAAATTAAAAATACCTCCAACTGAAATAAACTTCAGTAATAAAACTAAGAAAGCAAAATGGCAGATAAGATTGGAACGTAAGATAGAAGAACTAAGGGTACAAATAGGTCGATTAACACAGTACATTAAGGGCAATAGAACCATCAAGATAGTCAAACACGTAAATTACATAAAAAATCATTACAAGATACACGCTACTTATGAAAACCCCAACATACAGCTATCTGAATTTCTAGATACACTAAAACAAAAACTTTCTACCTATAGCAGTAGATTAAAAAGATATAACACATGTACATTACGAAAAATACAAAATAAACAATTCTTGTCCAACGAAAAACAGTTTTATCGCAAATTAAAAAACCAAAACAGAAACGATCATAATTTATCTCAAAACAATAATTGTAATAACAACTCACTGTCTGCTGCAGACATACACAGGTACTGGGCAAACATATGGGGGAACCCTATTCAACATAACGTGGAGGCCGATTGGATTCGCAACGAGGAAAACAGATATCAGAACTCTGAACCTATGGAGTTTCAATTGATACCCATAGAAATATTCCAAGATGTTATAAAAGGTTTACACAATTGGAAAGCACCAGGCTCAGACAACATTCACAACTTTTGGTACAAAAAATTCACCTTTATTCATGCATTTCTTTATAATCACATAAATAATTTTATCAAACAACCACACACATTACCAAATTATATTACTTTAGGTACTACATATATGCTCCCGAAGGACCCTAATAATCTAACAGATCCAGCAAAGTACAGACCTATTACTTGCCTTCAAACTATATATAAAATAATTACATCTTGTTTAACTCAAATAATCTACCACCACGTCGATAAAAATATGATACTAGCAGAGCAACAGAAAGGATGCCGCAAATATAGCCAAGGCTGTAAAGAGCAATTGACAATAGATTCAGTATTACTCAAACAAACTTTACAGAAAAAGCGAGACCTGTTCACCATGTACATAGATTATAAAAAAGCATTCGACTCCGTACCTCACACATGGCTACTCAAAATTTTGGAAATCTATAATATTCACCCGAAAATTATTCAATTTTTACGAAACACTATGACTAGATGGACAACAAGACTTAAATTAACCACTGAATCGAACATAGTAATAACCGAACCCATTGCAATACAGAGAGGTATATTTCAGGGTGATGCTTTAAGCCCCCTCTGGTTTTGCTTGGCACTGAATCCATTGTCTAATATGCTGAATTCATCAAACTTGGGATATGAACTAAACTATACAGATAATGACGATACCAACTTACTGACTAACTTCTCAACATTAAAATTAAATCATCTTTTATATATGGATGATATAAAGCTTTATGGTACCTCCGAGGAGCAACTACACCAATTGGCTGAAATTACAGAAAGTTTCTCACAGGACATTAATATGGAATTTGGGATCGATAAATGTAAAATTAATTCAATAAAGTCAGGAAAAAAATTTGAACATCAATATCATATGCAATCTGGAGATACAATAGAAGCATTAGCTGCGAATGAAGTTTACAAGTATTTAGGTTACATGCAAGCTCAACAAATACAGTATAAAAATATAAAAAAATCTCTAACAACGCAGTTCAAACACAGACTAAATATTATACTACGAAGTCAGCTCTACTCCAAAAATGCTACCAAAGCTATTAATACATATGCAATTCCTGTACTCACATACTCCTTTGGAATAATTAATTGGAGTAGAACAGAGCTGAAATCCTTACAGAGGCTGATCAATACCACAATGACCCGACATAGAAAACATCATCCAAGGTCATGTGTACAGAGAATGACCATACCAAGAAACGATGGTGGAAGAGGTCTTATTGACATTATAAATTTACACAATAAACAGATAACAAACCTCCGTTCTTATTTTCATAACAAAGCTTTAACCTCGACTTTGCATAATTCAATAGTACTAAATGATAAAAAACTTACACCACTTAATTTATTTGATAAAACACAACAAAGAAATGAGATACAAACTGACCAACAGACTAAATTTAGTGAATGGATGCGAAAATCCTTACACGGACGACATCTTCACGATCTGCAGCTACCTATCGTTGACAAAACGGCGTCAAATGAATGGCTAAGGCGTGGAGAACTATTCCCTGAGACAGAAGGATTCATGCTCGCAATACAAGACCAGGTTATAGAAACCAATAACTACAAGAAACATATAATAAAATTACCAAATTTCACAGACGATCGCTGTAGAAAATGTAAGGAATCATCTGAAACTATACAACATATAACTGGCTCATGTAGAGTAATAGCACAAACTGATTACAAACATCGGCACGATCAGGTAGCAGCAATAATTCACCAAAATCTTGCATTTAAATACAAACTCATTTTAGAAAAAAAAACATACTATAAATATACCCCTGAAACAGTATTAGATACAAAATACTATAAACTCTACTGGGACAGAACTATTATTACTGACAAAACAATACATTACAATAGACCAGACATAACACTTCATGACAAAAAAAACCAAACAGTTTATTTAATAGATGTAGCAATACCCAACACTCATAATCTTTCATCCACACACACTGAAAAAATTACCAAATACACCGACCTAGCCATTGAAATTAAAAATCAATGGAAGGTTAAAGAGGTGAAAACCATACCAATTGTCATCTCATCCACTGGCGTAATTCCCTATACACTACACACAAGCCTCAAAATTTTAGACATTCATCCACTCACATACATCATCCTTCAGAAGGCAGTTATACTTAATACATGTCGAATTGTAAGAAAGTTTTTATCCACAGAACTAACAACACCAGCTATTGTGCTTGACTAAGGTTCGCACTATAGTCTAGAGATAACCCCTTTTGGGAGAAAAAAAAAATATATCTGAAAAATAATAATAATAATAATAATAATTCCCGAGACCTCTTATGATTCATGTAGCAGACCCATATTTGTCTCTTTTTCACTGATCCTTTTTCTTTACAGCCAATATATTGGACTATAGTCCAGGAATTTTAGCAACAAAAATGGGTTCGCTCTACATAAAATCCATTTACGTGATTTTCGATTGGATTATGTCAGCCGTCAGGGGGTGCACCCTAAGTATAAAACCGAGTTTCTGTCAGCCGAAACTACTAGCATTAGCCGCTGTTCTATAATCTATAGTCTATATAATCTGCATGAGTTGTTTATGGCACATGGCCTTTTGGAAAACGCACGCGCAATGTGTGGAGTTTCATATAACATAAGAAACCAAATTAAATGTTTGATACAACAATAAAAGTCTCTTTCAATATCAGAACAGCCACCATCTTTAAAAACGCCTTTTTGCAAATATTTCGAAAACCGTCAGTTCTTTGTTAAAAACAGTAGAGACCTTTTTTGTAGAGGATAAAAATTCCCATCTTTTTCTTTAACCTTTTCCCCTTTTAAACAAAATCTTTCTTGGCGGGTAAAACGTATTTTCCAATAAAATCAGCGATATTTGATGCATTGTCATAGCTACACCACTAGTCAAAATTGTACCTAATGTTTTGCAAAAAACGATATATTATTAAATAAGTTAAATGAGTATATTGATTATTTTGACCAACAAAGCACCGTAGCGTACTCTACACCTACACAATATAAAATGCTTTCGTCATAATTTAAAGGTCAAGCAGAAGTAAGTTCGTTTATCTGTGCTGTTGATTATCCATAGTCTTGTAGCAATTTGAACTTAAAAATAAGAACAGCAAGGATGAAAATCGTATAGCACTCATTGAACGCTTTTTTTGGTGGATATGGAAATATCTTAACCCTTATGACACACGTAATAAGGCTTACGAATGTAACCGATTTTTGAACATTAATTACACATCAATGAAACATTGAGATAAAACTAATAAATCTTTGCGAATACTTAGAAAACTATTAGGCTACTGGTGTATATGAGAAATGATATGTATCAGTCAGAAGTTTCTAGTTATTTTTTGTGGGTTACATATTATGGATTGCCTTCTAAGATATTGTCGTTGGTTTAATTGATATTTTTTGTTGTTTAGAATTATTAAGACATATTTAATTTGTTTGTCTGTGAATACGTCCGGGGATTAGAAGTATACTAGTTGCGTTAAACGGAATTTCCAAGATTCCCGGGAAAAAAAAAAAGGATTTAAAAAAAGTTTAATTTTGAAAGGGCAGGGTACAAAAGATTGATCACCTTTTGTCTGTAAAAAATGGTCAGTGAAAAGGACACATAAATGTGTCTGCTATAGGTATGTCTGGTATGTATTTATTTATTAGGGAACTGTGTTAGTTGCAGGGGTGTAACTACTGCCGTACCAAAGATACGGGGCCGGTGTAACTCACTAGCAGGGGCTCCGTAAATTTTACCTTCCATCAGGGCTTCGCCGCAGTTACGAAGAAGGCCTCCCACCAAATTTTAATACAGGGCCCATCAAGGTTAAGCTACGCCCCTGGTTAGTTGGTCTGTTTTTAAGGTGCAATGGAGCAACTGGTTGATAATAACGATATAAGCACTACGACTTATTTTTATTCCACTTGTATGAGCGATTATTTAATATTGCATACAAATGATAGATAAAAAAAGCCAAAAAAATAAGAGCCAACTTTTGGCTCTTAAGGTTTTCCCGCCCGTTTAGTTGCGAAAACACCGTTGTTCTTTTTTTATGTCAGATATCGACAGACGAGCATGAGGTTCACTTGATCGTAGGTGATACTTCAGCCACAGTACATCAGTCAATGATGTACTGTCGACCTACTTTTTACTTCGAGCATTCGGAAATCCATAGACTGAATTCGAAACGCGCAATGTGTACTTCACGGTTTTTCCATCTGTGAACGGTGGTTACGCGGTCGTTTTCGATATTCCTCCCATCCGAATTCACCAGATGTTGAGAAGACATGCATACAGAAAATTATATACATTTCGTTCCGGTGGGATTCGAACCCACGACCCCTCCGAACGACGAATGCGCCAACGAGCCCATCCATTTCAGTTTATTCTACCAATCTTAAAGTTACTACTATGCTGCGTTTGACCTATCTTTGCTTACGTATCATGACGTCTCATCTTACACATTGACCTTTAATCCTTGCACGAGATCTGGGGGCACGGTAGTGCCCCCGCCAAGTCGAGCAAAAAGCGGCACGGCCGTACTATCCTTTTCTCGAAGTAGTTCGGGCCATTTTCGACCCCCTATAACTTCGTTGTGGATAAAACTAGAATCCTGATTTTTCAGTCACTAAGCAGGCATTGTATAAACTCGGTATATTTCAAATATCATTCTGTTTGAACCAGTAGTTTAAGAATTATAACTAGTCAAAGTTTGATAATTTGTCACTCACTCACTCACTCACTGACTGACCGATCATCAAAACTCTAAGGCACTTCTAGCAGACATAGAAACTTGAAATTTTGAATACAATTAGTGTTTAGTCTATAAATCAAGGCAAAACTACAATATTTTGTAATTTCGCTCCAGTTTTCTAGATATACAATTTTTTTTTGTATTTTTGTATGTAATGAATAACTTAAAAACTACTGGACCGATTTTAAAAATTCTTTTACCGTTAGAAAGCTACATTATCACTGAGTAACATAAGGTATTTATTACTAGAAAAAATAGAGATCCTTAGAAATCCCTACTAAAAACAACCCAAGGTGTAAAAAAATTAGCCATAAAATGTCTTTCATCGCATGTGCTGCGGAAAGTATTGATGATAGAACAAAAAAACGTTGTACAATATTATAGAACATATCAAAATCTACAAAAAACTTCACGAGACACCATATGTCCAACTATTGTAGTTATGTCACTATAACTACTTTTTTACATTAAAAAGTTGATAAAAATGCCGATCAAAATCAGACTGGTATCCATAGCTTTTTTATTAATTTTTTTTTATTAATTCTTATCCAAATAAACTAAAAAAAGGACTATCTACAAAAAGAAATGAGATGCCATCAAAAACATAAATTGTAAAAAAAGCCAAGTCTTGCAACTCAGTTCTTCTATCGTAAAAAGTTGTGAGATTCATATAATACCAAGTCGGTCAATTTATTCAGTCTCTACTAAAGGATCCTTCTGTCTTAAGTAATTACATAATAAGCTATCCTTACAATATCTTATAGTGATCATATCAATGCCAATATTAAAAATCTTTGATGTTTAAAATAAATAGATTGACTTGGCAATCGCACTAAACAATCTAATTTAATATAATATATATGTATTACTTGTGAGATACATTATGTTTTTAATAAAATAAAAAAAGATACATTGTGATTTCATGCGATAGCCGAGCCAATCTATTTATTTTAAACATCAAAGATTTTTAATATTGGCATTGATATGATCACTATAAGATATTGTAAGGATAGCTTATTATGTAATTACTTAAGACACAAGGATCCTTTAGTAGAGACTGAATAAATTGACCGACTTGGTATTATATGAATCTCACAACTTTTTACGATAGAAGAACTGAGTTGCAAGACTTGGCTTTTTTTACAATTTATGTTTTTGATGGCATTGATTTATCTATAATTACTTCTAGCATATTAATTTCTAGATTATATTCCTTTAAATATTCAGTTTGTTGTTTACAACTTTAGACGAATCGATAGATTTGACCGCGCGGCGCGTTGAATGGTGCACATAATATCTTCTTTACGTTGATTACGGGTAAGAATTGATATACTCGTATGTATTTGTGTTGTGCTGTATGTGTGTGATTTTCAATATTTGGATTACCGATAGACTTGTTCTTACTCGGTCATTGAAAGGACCGCTCCGATCTAGTACAATCATTCTAATGTACTAGTTCGGACTTCTAGTACTATAAGTACACTTAACACTAGTACATCGACCGATGCAAACAGAAATTAAGCGCTGTACTAATTTGAGAACTAATATGAAAGTACTATTAACAGTAAATTGACAAAAAATCTCAGAAATAATACAACAGCGAATTTGCAAACATTGAATAAAAGTAAACTAAAATAGCCAATATTTCTGTAAACAAAATGTCCTAAAATCCTTGGTATTTAATAGGACTACATAATACTAGGACAGCGGAAGTAATAGTTGTCTCACTCACTCCATGTCCAACGCTCGCGTCTGATTCACGCATCTCGTTCATCGTTGCATGCGTCCGTCCGAGCGGATACTGTACTATAATGTACTAGATGAACGATGTCCTATAAGCTGAAGGAATAGTTCATTCTCATTCTGTGTCAGGAATGAATTCATAATAGTACTTAGTACGTGAACTACACAAGTCTAATTACCGAATGCTCGAAGTAAATAATAGGTCGATAGCGCATCGTTCATTGATGCTTTGGTTGCGATTGCTGAGGTATTAACAATCAAATGCAGTCGTCTCATGAATTTTGATAGATGGCATCAAAAAACCTTTTTCAACTCTTTTAGCACTGTTGCCTCTGAATTCACTGAAGGTAAAGCTTCAGAAACTCTTTTTAATACTATGATTTACTTGCGAATTTGCTCACGGGAAGAAAACTTTCCCGGGATAAAAATATTAGTAAGCTTGAGTCGCTCCATTGAGTCCATTTTTCGTGTATAAAATTATTAGTTCTTCTTATTATTATTATTTTTTTTTTATAATTTTCATTCATTATATCTTTGTATAGCTTGAGCTAAAAATATGACGAATAAAACCCTATTTTATCAGTTTTTCTTTTGTGGAGGAAGGGAGGTGTGGTCTTCCTCCAACCTAAAGGGAGGATCCTCGACCAGTCGAACCACTGACTGGCCGGCCCTAAGGCCCCAGTGGTTGATGTCGAGATGTTGTATATATACTTAGCGCGCACAGAAACTTTGATAGCGCGATTCAGGAATTGACGTATTTTTGTATTGATTCTTGTAGCGGATTATAGATGTCGCTACAGTATTCCCCCCCGAAGACCGGAGGTCGATCGAGTTGTTGAAACAGCTGTGTTGAGTGTTGCTTGCCAGTGCCAGATTGCCCGAGATTCCAGTGAGTCGGAATCGGATGTCGCAGAGTTCGCGGTGAGTCGGAACTGAGTGCGATGATGCTGCATGTTGCTCCAGTGAGTCGGAGTGCTGCAGTGTTCGAAGCTGGTTACTGCGTCGACCAGGAGAGATGTGCTCTGCTTGCTGACCGGCCGAAGTGCAGTGTGCTGTGCTGAAGGTGGCTGAGGGTGTTGACCAGGCATACGCTCTCGCTGCATGCTAGTGGACAGAATACCCGTTGTAGCCGAAGGTGCTGGCTGGCTATGACTTGGTACTGCTGATTGATGTTTTAAGGAAGGAGTGATGACGTCAGGCTTTATGATGTTCAGAAGTAGGTGTTCTTCTGCGGGGTCACCAATGTGGAGAAAGGTGGTTGAATCACGTCGGGGTCACCAATGTGGAGGAAGGGAGGTGTGGTCTTCCTCCAACCTAAAGGGAGGATCCTCGACCAGTCGAACCACTGACTGGCCGGCCCTAAGGCCCCAGTGGTTGATGTCGAGATGTTGTATATATACTTAGCGCGCACAGAAACTTTGATAGCGCGATTCAGGAATTGACGTATTTTTGAATTGATTCTTGTAGCGGATTATAGATGTCGCTACACTTTGAAGAGTGATGAACAACTATTTTGGTGTCGTCATAAAAAATAGTAATGTACTCGTAAGTATGTGATGAAAGACGTCCCGGATAGATATTTTAACGGAAATCCATTTTAGGTCAGGGACTAGACTTGTTTATAAACAAATTGATCGATTTTTAGATATTTTTCAAATATTTATAATATATTTCAGTTTGTATAAACTACATATTTCTCCATTTCATTCTTCTAGACGGAATTTAATGTTCTTATAAATTACTAACGATTCGCCCCGGCTTCGCACGTGTGCAATGTAGATGTGCTATACACAAAAAATATGTTAAGAAAAAGACTATGTTAGGTACTCGCTGATAATGTAGCTTTCTATTGGTGAAAGATTTTTTAAAATCGGTCGATTAGTTTTTGAGTTAAATCGTAACAAACATACAAACAAATCCTTCCTCATTATAATATTAGTATAGATGGATGTTTATTAAGAAAATAAGTTTAATCTACGTCACATATTTCATTAGATATAAATAACTACACTTTTATTGCTAACCTAATGATGCTGTGTGGTAAAATAAAAGCAATACCTACTGCCTAAATAATTCTATTATGTAAAAACTTTTAAATAAAATACTTTATACCAGATTAAAACGCGATTTATTATTTATATTGTTTAAATGATTTATCCCGACGTTTCGGATGCTTTTCAGCAACCGTGGTCGCGGGGAGACAGAAAGATGACAGTTTTCTGATTTTTGAAATGTCACAAAGTTGCCATATTAACGCCATCTATTCCTACGGAGTTGATATTTACTGTAATTTTCTATATTACTAGCGACCCGCCCCGGCTTCGCACGGGTCTATATTTTTTGACAAAAAAGCAGGGGTTGTATGTATTTTTTAATGCCACATTATAAAAAAATAAAAACAAAAAATTTCGTCCAAAAATTAAAAAAAAATTTTAAGGGTGAACAACCCTTATCACTTAGGGGGATGAAAAATAGATTTTCGATTCTCAGACCTACTGAATACGCATATAAAATTTGGCAAGAATCGGTCGAGCCGTTTCGGAGGAGTATGGCAACGAAAACTGTGACACGAGAATTTTATATATTAGAGAATGACAATATTGACTAACGGTGTCTTTTTTTTAGTATTTTATTTAAATGTGTGATACTCGCGTTAATAAAACACAATATTATGTAAAAACTTACATATTAAAAAAATAAACTTACCTACCTACAATATTATGATAATTACATTACTTAACCTTTGCTGTGTGGCAATCGAAAAGGCAGTTTTCTTTTAATTTTACTTACAGACTGTACTTTGTATATATTGTTCTTAAATAATCAATTATTAAAAAAAAAATATTCATTTTATTTGGAAATTAATTTGGGGCCAGGGGGCCTCCTTTGTTGTCCCGAGGCCTCCTAAATTCAGCCCTGTTTCTAGCTCTGTGGCGTGAGTGCTTCTGACTCTTTAGTCGGAAGTGATGTCTACCTACCTCTCAGATCATGCACGTTCTTCAAAATGGCCAGATCATAAGTACTAGAAACCGAAGTGCGTGTATGAAAACATTGATGAACGTGGCAGTGCCGGATTTAGAGGTGCCCCCATTTTTTTTTATTTGAACTTTTTTTATTTGGACGCTGTTAAGCAATACACTTGTCAACCCACATGGTTGCTATTTTGAGAAAATTAAGTTTGAAGTTTTAATCAGGTTTAATAAAATTTCTTTTAAAAAATAACTGAAATAATAGTTTTTTTTTGTAATTATTATTATTAAACTAAATATATGTCGTTTTTCTTGGTAGCAATCAAAGTAATTGAATTTAATACATTATTATTAAATATTTTAGGTTTTTCGTGCTCGCTAGTTTTTTTCAATATTTTTGCTATTAAAACGATTTAAATGATACATATCTCTTTTGAAATATGTGCTCCACCTCATAAGGAAGCGATTGGTATCAAAATTTAATTTTTTGTAATTTTGTGGGTTGACACTGTATTGCTTAACAGCGTCCATTTAATAATTAAGAACGATATAATGTCATTTTTGTTTGTACAAATACATGGTACTAAATACAGGGCAGGACTAAGGGCACCAAACAATAGAGACTTCGGAAAAAAAATCTTTAAAATTTCGACGAGTAGACACTAGTAAACAACTTTTCCTTTGATATTTTTTATGCTGTTTTTTTTCCCTTAACCCACTGTACTTTGTAG
Organism: Anthocharis cardamines; assembly: GCA_905404175.1. Lineage (NCBI taxonomy): Eukaryota > Metazoa > Arthropoda > Insecta > Lepidoptera > Pieridae > Anthocharis > Anthocharis cardamines. Next base: position 7,694,048 of record FR989969.1, read on the forward strand.
TACATAGCATAAAAAATATCAAAGGAAAAGTTGTTTACTAGTGTCTACTCGTCGAAATTTTAAAGATTTTTTTCCGAAGTCTCTATTGTTTGGTGCCCTTAGTCCTGCCCTGTATACAAGGATGGGAAATGAGTGTGAAATATATGTATGTAGTATGTACCCATTAACTATCAGTACCAAAACCAATCATTCGTACGTAAAACATCATCGGGATAACGGATTCGACAAGGCATGTAGTGTTCCAAATGATGAATTACTCTCTGTTTATATTTTGACTGAGTTATTTTGCCTTCAAATACTTTAACGCCTCGTACTAATTCTAACATCAACAAATCACTGATGACGCATTGTCAGTTCTATATCGACGTCAATCAATCATTTCAATATGTTTCCATTTAAATACTTTTCATATCTTTTCATTATCGATATACATAGCTAGATGTAAAATTTACTTGGCCCGACTAGAGGGGAAACGCAAGGGCTGGCGTCACGTTTGGACGCAGGGTGGTGCAATATACGCACGACAAACCTCTTCTTCCACCAAATGCAAAATTGATTCTGACAAGGACTTGGAACAATGTTTTGGCAATCTTGAGGAAGTGTGATCTATTTTTGAATAAACATGAAGGCACTAGTTTTAAGCAATTTTCAAACACAAATGTTTTCTCTATAATTTATATAACTTTTCTTGAAATATGAAACAACTAATTATTAATGATTTATATATTACTTAATGATATTTATATATGTATAATATATTTTTATATCATTAACTTATTATTATTTTGTATATGTAAATGAAGTCTGTCCGAAATAATAGCTTTAAATGTTTATATCATTTTGAGATTTTTCATACTTATTTACTATTTTATTTTAACGAATTAGTAACAAAATGTAAGATAAATAGATAGGTAAATAATATAATGTGTTTGTCAGGTAGTAAGTGTTAATTTTAAGTTTATATTATTAATTTTTTTTTTCCATATAATTTTACATTTATTTATAAAGAAAACGCTAATGTCAGCGCATCAACACTCCCTGGGCGCCACTGAAAATCAGTGTTGGGGTCACACCCGGCCCCAACGTATACTGAGTGGTGTTCCAATTCGGAGGTCACCAAATATTGTAGTGTCTCTAATTGTCTTTTTCCTTTTGTTACTGGTATTATTGTATATTTGGTGATTTTATCTGAATAAAGATTTTCTATTCTATTCTATTCTATTCTTAAATAATAGAAATTCATTGAAAGCCACTAAAAAAATCATCATTTTTGAGATTTGTTTAAAGTTTATACCATAAGGATCTCAGAATACAGTTTGTTCTGTATTCTGAGATAAGGAGCTAATGCGTTTCGGTCTCAGTCTATGGATTTGCGAATGGATGAAGTAAAAAGTAAGTCGACAGCGCATCATTGACTGATGTTCTGTAGCTGAGGTATCACCTACCATAAAGTGACCCTCATGCTCCTCCGTCGATAACTAATTTAAACAAAAAAAGGACGATACAAATACTTTCTCGCAAGTGCTAGAGTGTCAGGATTTTACATACATATACATATACATCACGCCTCTTTCCCATTGGGGTAGGCAGAGATCACGGAAGTCCAAATGCTCCGATCCATACATACCACTTTCGCTTCTTCTACTTTCATCAATGCTTTCATACACACTCGTTGGTTACGAGCACTTTTGACCTGGCCCTTTTGAAAAACGTCCCCGATCTGATCGAGTTACGTTCGTCTAGGTCGACCACTCCCGACTCTACCACTCACACTAGATTCATAAATCGTTTCCCTACTTTCATCCATCCTTTCTACGTGCCCACCTCAACATACCTTTCTCAAGTCTCGTCACTACATCGTCTTTTACTCCACAACGCTCTCGAATTTCGCTATTTCAGAATTTTAATTCTTTGAATACAGTTATAACATAGAAAACGGCTCTAAGTACATATATTTCCTAGTGAACACGACTTAATGATGTAACCAAAAGGTTGCCATGGTACTAAATTTTGCGGGCTTATACCAGTGCAAGTAGCTTCATTACTCATTCCACGAGTCCATTGTGTTCATTAATGTTCTTTGGATTTAGTAGTTTACGTTTTAATACTAGTTAATTACCGCTATAGAAGAAACAAGACTAGTTATGTACTTTTTGCGTTGATGGTCTAAAGGTACTAATATTATAAAGAGGAAATATTTGTTTGTTGGTTTGTTACCATTTAACTCAAAAAATACTCGACCGATGTCTAAAAATTCTGTCACCAATAGAAAGCTACATTATCCGCAAGTAATTTAGGCTATTTTTTATTTCATTTTTTGTACATCTACATACATTGCACCGGTGCGAAGCCGGTGCGAACCACCTATAAATGGTGGTTCGTTACCCGGTCGGAATTTCGATTTTTCTTCCATCCGCACAACGCCCGAAGTGACCAGAGGTGGGAAAGACAAGTTTATAGAAAATTATAAATATGACCTTCCGCGTCCGTTTTTGATGGGATATAGAAGATTACAGCAAATATCAAATCGGTAGGAATAGATGGCGTTAATATGGCAACTTTATGAAAATTCAAATCAGACAGTTTCTTTCTGTCTGCCCGTGACCACGTTTGCTGAAGGGCATTAGAAATATCTAGATAAATAATAATATCGATACTAATATTATAAAGAGGAAAGATTTGTATTTTAAATTTTTTGTATTTTTGTATGTTACGAATAAACTCAAAAACTACTGGACCGATTTTAAATAATCTTTCACCAATAGAAAGCTACATTTTCAGCGAGTAACATATGTATAGTAGGTACATCTTCATTGCGCCCGAGTGAAGCGGGGGCGCGTTGCTTACTATTTTACTAATAATATCGCGTTAATCATGTATTTTATTTGAATTATCGTACGTTAGTTTTACAATAGATATGTAAATTCAAGAAATACATATTCTTAGTCTTGCACAGTGGGCGGACGTAGGTTGACTCTGCAAAAAGCTCATTTATCTTGAATTGTCGTGATTTCTAACTGTAAGAGAAACAATAAAACGGTCATCGTGATGAATGTATTACACGGAATATTAAAATTGGACTTGTTCGTGGTAGATAGGACAAGTCATTTTATTTATTTGCAATACTGAGTATGCATTATTTTTAAATAGCCCGCAGCTACCCGTGGGGAATATAACTTAAATATTAGTTAGACGTGGGGAAGATATGTTTACAGAAAATTATAAAGATGTCGTTCCGGTGGGATTCGAACCTAAAGCTGGCTTCCCACGGTCCGCAATTCTACGGATGATCACGGACAGCTGACGACCACAGACGGCAACGCACACAGGGCTCTTCCAACGGCGCGCGTCGGTCTGTGTAGATCTTTTGATAGCTTCGTCTCAAAATGCAAAGTGAAAGAGATTTCAAGTTTTTTCGAATAACTTCTGAATAAAATTGGTCCAGTTATATCAAGGAATGCTACCAAAAGCGAAAATATATTCCCGTTCAAGAACGGTTTGTAATTGCACTCAGATTTTTTCACCGCACCTTTGAAGTTACCGCCTCGCGACGGATACCGGCGCACCGCCAGAGACGCCCTGTGCTACCACGGACGAGACCCTTCCCACGGTGCGTCGTGCGAGCTGGTCCGCGTCCGTCCGCAATATCACCGACCGTGGGAAGCTAGCTTAAGATACAAACTAGATAAGAGTCAAAAAAGTTACGCGACTTCTTCGGCATTCTCGAGAATACCCGTAACTAAATACTGTATGCAATTTCGCTTTCATTTCGTTCTGGGACAATGTAAATTGTGCCTTATAAATATATTTTTTTTTTTTTTTTTTATAGTATAGGGGGCAAACGGGCAGACGGCTCACGTGATGGTAAGTGATTACCGCCGCCCATAGACATCCGCAACACCAGAGGGCTTGCAGGTGCGTTGCCGGCCTTTAAGAAAGATGTAGGCTCGCTTCTTGAAGGTTTCCAAGTCGTATCGGTTCGGAAAAATCGCCGGCGAAAGCTGATTCCACAGAGTGATTGTGCGAGGCAAGAAGTGTCTCAGGAATCGCGCAGTTGTGGACTTCCAGACATCAAGATGGTATGCGTTAAATAAATAGCGTTCCGCCCCGGCTTCGCACGGGTGCAGTTTAAATGTATCAAAAATAACCTATGTTACTCGCTGATAATGTAGCTTTCTATTGGTGAAATAATTTTTAAAATTGGTTGAGTAGTTTCTGAGTTAAATCGTGACAAACAAACAATTCTTTCCTCTTTATAATATTAGAATAGAATACCCCTATTTGCTATTGCATCCTTGGTAGCACATTTTAACTGAAGATGAACCATAAAAACCCGCCTTCCGTAAACTACTGATATCGTAATTGATATAGTAAGTTTATACCATATACTTATCAGTTATCATAAAGCCGTTCTTAACGTGCACTGGAACGTTTTAAATGGAAATCTCTCAAGAAACCAGCAGTATAAATAGTTAACGTATTATTTTACGACATGATGCATTTAATTTACGTTTATCTTTCAATTTATAACCTAATTCCAGGGACGTTGTGTTTATGGGTGACATTCGCTTCGTATATTATCTGGAACTGTGCCAGTTGTGATTTTCTTAGCATATTGTCTTGCTTTATTGGGTTTTTATACACCTCCTGACGGGATTATTGGTTAAGATTATCTTAAGAACCCTAGAACGTCGAATTGGAATCTCAAAGTCACAGGCACATCGAATACTGCAGCAAGAGGGTTTTCACCCATATCACATTCAAATACAAAGTCCGTAAAGAAAGCAAAGTTCGTCAAGCGATTACAAATGAGGAGCGTTCCTAGCGTTCCCGCAGTAAATTTTAGTTAGTTAACAATCTAATTAACTTTAGGAATGATAAAATGCCAAAAAAAAACTTCAATGCCACATGGCTAATTTGAAGAGTTTTTTCATCCTTCTGTCTTTGAAGTCTGATTTTAGCAAAAGTAGCCCCTTAAGTACATTTTTTTTTTAATAATTATAAAAGCTGAGAGTCCGGCGCAGTTTTTAAACTTACTTAAGAGCCATGAAGCTACCTATTAATATTTTAAATTTAAAGTTAAAATTTTAAGACATAATTCACTGACCGTAATTTTTTCACTTTGTACCATCAATTTTTTAACTTCCATCAAAGTTATGAAGGCAAATGTTTTAATTATAAAAGTACAATTCGTGCAAATTGAGTTGCAAAAAAAATATCTCGAAAAAGTCTTATCCATTTTTTTAAATTAATTTTTAAGTTATTTAGGTCAACAATTCTCAAAAATTTAGTAAAAAATTCATAACTCGAAAACTATAAAAAATCGCGGAACATACATGGGGGTGTTTCGGATGCTCCAAGGGGTGTTCTATCTCGGGACTACCGCTTGACACTACTTCTTGGGACACCCTGTATATAAAATTTCCATGACACATTGTACCGTACTCCTCCGAAACGGCTTTACCGATTTTTACCAAATTTTATATGCGTATTCAGTAGGTCTGAGAATCGGCTACTATCTATTTTTCATACACATACAGTTGTTCACTCTTGATTTTTTTTTAAATTTTGGACGAAATTATTTGTTTTTAATTTTTTATAATGTGGCATTAAAAATACATAGAACCCTATATTTTCACTCTTCTATTACCAACTCCTGCTTTTTTTGTCAAAAAATGCTAGACATGTGCGAAGCCGGGGCGGGTCGCTAGTAGGTAGGTACATATAATAAAACAGTACAATAAATATCTGTACATTGAAACCTTTTTGATCACCAAATGATTGTACTATATTTCTAAACTCGCCGTATTTCCATGAAAAGGATCCAACCCACGGTTCGTTATTATATATTCAAGTTTTATACATTAAGTTTTATACAAAAATAAAGTGAACATCTCCACTCAAATCCGATTGCCGCCTTTGTCGCGTATATAAAAAGGTTGATAGTAAGAAGTGTAACTTTTCCTTACATCCCATCAACTTGATATTTCTCGACTTCCCAATTATGTTTTGCGCGTAATAAACTCGTATCGCGCATTCCTGTCAAACAATGATGGAGTTGTCACGTTTGGTTCCAGACTTCGCCGTGACTTGAGTGGTGGCGACGACTTTATATCCGCAGTTATTCTTTTAAATACTTGAATATGCGAGCTCAATATTGATTCGTTTAGGATTACTTTCAAATTACACCACGTCATATTATATAATGAGACTTTATGGTCGTATGGAATATTTGCAAGCTTTCCAAAGTAAGTATAAGCCTCAAAAGATTGAAAGTTCCGAGATTAGTGGCCGAATTCTCAAACGCTAATCAACATTGAGGTGTACTTAAAAGTATATCTAACCCTTTCATTATGAAGGTAAAATGAAAGACAGAAACATTGAAGCCCTCAAGTTTTGATTATCGTTTCAGTATTCCGCGGTAGGAGATGGTGATTTGGGATATTACCCAAATTTTTATTATATTTGGACGTATGGGCAATAGTCAAGACACGTACTTTCAAGATCTCGTAAGTAGGTTTAGTTAAATCACCTTGCGTTCCGGTTCGAATCCCGCCGGCATCAAATTTTTAGATTCAGAAATGTTAAATGGATGAGAGGAATATAGACATTGTAAGCAACGTTTATAGATGGTTAAACTGTTAAGCATTATGTACATTTCGGTTAAAAAAGGTGGACAGCACATCATTGATTGATGTCCTGGAGTATAATCAATTAGTCAGCCTTACGCTCGTCCTAAATCATGTACCTATACCTACCGACTACAAATTATGCTTGCACTTCCGAAAAGGGAAAACCGAATTTCGTCATGAAAGGCACAGACATTTCATTTGACTATCTTAGATTCCCCTTAGGATTTTTAGCGACTTATTGAAATTTTCGAAATATTGAATTTTTGGAGTAGTACGCTGTTTGGAATTGACAAAATTCGTTTTCCCTTTTCGAAAGTTTATCTCAAATTATTTGAATTGAATTTTTATTTCATTAGAACTGTGATATATGATGTAATGTGATATTTAAAGTGTAAGAGGTGAGCCCAAATAAAGTCAGTTTGAAATAAATCGTTCTTTGAGATATTGTGGTTTGTGGGACGCGATTGGTTGCACTTCAAGGCTGAAACCTAGATATTACTAGTACTTGGTCTATGATATTACCTACGAGATGAAATAGCCTTTACTTAAGTACTATAGGTATATATTATAATATAACTGCGCCTACCACTTTTGGTTCATTAGGTATTTACGCTAGAGATAAAATTGATGTCTATTTGCTTGTCCAGCCGTGTATCATGCAAAAATTACTAAAAGAAGTTTTATGGAATTTTTATTACATATATTGGTAAAAGCATGTGTTAACATTTTTAGCTTTCAGTAAATAAAAATAAACGTTCTCATCACAAACCGTCTTAAAAAATCGAAAGATGTTCTTTTTTAATTATTGATTTCCGGGATTCGAAGTTTGGAACAACAATTCGAAAGACAGTACGCACTCCATTGAGTTGCAAAGGCAGTCAAATGTTCAAGTGTTATAATATTTATTGCAATTCAAACAGTTTAAAATAAAAAAATATTTAAGTATATAAACTAAAGTATCATTCTGACCACAAATTTAAAAGTTAATTATCGTGTCACCTAGTGGGGTATGGGGATATTTGTATGTTTCACATAGGCGAATAGGGTGAACCTTCGGTGAAAGATGTCTTAATATTATCTTTTATTAACGCGAGTATCACACAACGCTTCGCTGTTGGTCGCGGGGAGACAGCTCCTGTCACGGTTGCTGAAAAACATCCGAAACGTCGGGATAAATAATTTAAACAATATAAATAATAAATCGCGTTTTAATCCGGTATACAGTATTTTATTTAAATGAAAGATGTCTTCTGAACCATCGAAACTTTTTTAATTTCCGATTCGATTCCTTGACCATGCAAGTAAATCATATACAACTTATCCGCGGAAGCGGACAAGCTACTATAAAAGGTACCTTATATGCTGGAAAATAGCCTCATTGAATAATAGTCTAGTAATGTGCCGGATCGTTAAAAATGTATATCCGCGGTTACGGATCCGAATACGGATATTTGGTGTCAAGTTCCGCGAATACGGATACGATCTTAACTTTCTTACTCAATTGATGTCGATGCGCATGACCTTGAATATATTAATTTATTTAGTTTGAAAATATAAAGGTACCAAATATTTGATTTTAAAAAAACAAAATCTGAATTTAATTTAATAGTTTTTCATAGCTAAATAATGACTCTATCATTTCATTCATCTATGTATTGAAAATTAATAAGGTAAAAGATCCGCCAAAAAACTAACGGATCTTTTTTCTCCCTCGGATATCTGCGGATACGGATACGAATATCCGTCACATCACTAATCTTAACCTTAAGAAAATAAGGAATTACTTGTATTCCCAAGTAAACCAAGACATCAGGCGCCTCTGTATATCTTCGTATATTGTAATTATACTTATTTATTCAACTGTCTCATAAAAAGCCTTAAAGAGTCAATATGGAGACGTGTATTTACTCTCTTTTGGGAGATAAGCGCTAAAGGATATTCACATTAAATGTGCGGAAGCTTTACGAAAATATAACACGATATCTTCTTTCGATTAAATTAATTTTATAAGTGCTTGTAAAGTAAAAAATATTATAAATTAAATGAATGGAGAAATATGTATGCATGGTACTGCCGGCCTAGCATGACAACCGCGACAAAATTTTGTCGACCGTTTTCTCGTGTTTTAATCGATTATCTCTTTATTTCTTCCGGGTCTTACATAACAATTACACTTAAAACTTGACTTTTAATATCAAAAATAGATATATTTGTCGATCGAGATATCTTTTCTATCAAAATTGTCGATGTCGAGATATAATATATCGAGATATTTTACATCTTAGTTTGTCTTCTCTCGTCCACGACATATCTCGTGGCGGTCATGCTAGGCCAGCTGGAGTGTGTAAGGAATAATAATTATACTTAGTTTTCATGTAACCTGCATATGACCAGGACCGGATTTAGGAGAAGGCATTCGCGGCAACTGCCCCGGGCCACAATAGACTTCGGAAAACAAATCTTTCAAATTCCGACGAACAACTTTCTCATTGATCATTTTTTCGCTGTTTTGCTTTTACCTTCTGTATGTAACTCTACTCTATATATGTGTAATGTTCTTAAATATTAACAAAAATATTAATTTTATTTGGCAAATAATTTGGGGCCCCGATGCCTCCACACTTCCAAATCCAGGCCTGCGTATGACGTTGGCTTAGGATCAGGGTCTTAGCTACCGTATAAGCCGTATCATATAAAAGGGGGCCCCTAGCTACAGAGGCCCCACACCCGTGTAAGCGAAAATTTACCATCCATTAGAGCTTCGCCGCATTTAGGAAGAACTTTTATACCCATATGGCCCCTAACAAATGTTGATACAGGGCCCATCATGGGTAAGCTACGCCCCTGCTTAAGATATAGAGAAAACTGTATCAAAGACCGAAACTAATGATGGAATAATTTAATAAGTAATTCAGTCAATTTGAAACTATAACAGAGCTTTATAGGTACATAAGCATCAGAAAGTTGTATAAGATAATAATAATAATCTTTATTACTGCCATAATCTATCTATATATATCTATACTCTATAATAATATTATAAAGAGGAAAGATTTGTATTTTTGAATGTTATGAATAAACTCAAAAACTACTGCACCGATTTTAAAAATTCTTTCACCAATAGAAAGCTACATTATCAGCGAGTAACAAATGCTATTTTTTGTCTATATTACATCTACATTGCACCCGGGTGAAGTCGGGGCGCACTGCTAGTTTTTACATAAAACAATTTAAACCCTGATATAGTTAAAACTGTGTTACAGGAGAGATGTGTGATCTGTGTGAGATGATTGACAAAATCTAACTTCGAATGTAAATGTTTGAAATATGTAAAGGTATAATAAAATATCGGAATCAAGATTTTTGTACCTTGAGTTTCTGAATGTTTACCAGAACTGGAGAAGGGACGGTTAAAGGGAACATAACATAACGTATGAATAAAATAAATTTGAGCGTTTTTGTCTGTCTGTTTGTTCACGATAATCTCCGAGGATACTGAATTGTTTACATATAGATTATAGATGGAGCTTAGTTTCTGGTAACAGCATAACTTTGTTTCATCGAAATCGGATGTCGGAAAGTAAAGTTATCATCATTGATCCACGCGAACCAAAATTTACTTCCATAAAGAACTAACTCTAGAATGTACTTTAGGTAGCATAATATAATTACGTAATAGTCGAGTGGAAAACACTGTGTAGAAATAGTTTTAACCGTCTTTTTTTTATAGAATAGGGGGCAAACGGGCAGGTGGCTCACGTGACCCCCGCCCATAACCGTCCGCAACATCAGACGGCTTGCCGGTGTGTTGCCGACCTTTAAGGAATGTGTAGGTTTGAAGGTTCCCAGGTCGTATAGGTACGGAAAATCTCTTCTCTAGTTATGTTTCGTATCGTATGTATGTATGTATCGTATGAAAATATTAACAATTGTAAGGAATACGAAATATTTCAATGGAAGTAAAAATTGAAGTAGAATAATTTCTAAAATGGTATATTAATTGGAATGTAAAGTTTAGGTGCGACATCTGTCGGGCATCCTTAGAATTCAAACCGCGTTAGTTATTTCCGCCCGCCCAAAGACTGTACTCTATCGTTTCATATTAAGTTTAATAAATGAAGAAGCTGTTACGATAGATGTCGCTATCAACCAAACTTCCGGTATGAATTGCAGTATGTATTTTATTATTATTTTTCCAAAAATAACTGTTAATAAATAATGCTTTGAAGTAATTAAAATATTATTTTTTACTTTTTAGTTATAGTTTTGAAGACGGTTTTTGTTTTTTGCTTAAAAATAATTTTTTTTTCAAAATTTTTGTAGGAAGTGTATTTTTTAAGTTCATTTATCCTTACATAATAATTTAGTAGACCTACCACTAAACGTGCTGCTCAAATGAGACAGCGCCGTGAAAGGAACTACAAACCATAACATCATCCACGTATAAGAATTTTTTTGTTATTGTTGATTTTCTAAAAAAGCACTAAACCAATTTCGATAAAAATTATATGGGACCACCTCTGAAATATCCCCTACCAAACAAAAGAATCCATCCATAACTTGCGGAGTTATCGCGTAACAAACATACAAAAAAAAAAAGCAACATACAGACGAATTGAGAACCTCCTCCTTTTTTGAAGTCGGTTAAAAAGAAAAGATTTGTTGAAGTTAACGATTTTTATTCAGGTAAAATAACAAATCTTCTTGCTTTCGATCTTGATTAAACGATTAGCAGTTTATATGTCTTCGATGTATAACAAATTATTATTTCTCATTAAGAAAATATTATGGAATTTTCTAGAATGATTTCAACATAATATACGACAGATGACCGAGAGTTTCAATTCAAAGGCGATGGATACTTCAGCGAGAGGATATCAATAAATTCACTATCGCCTTTATTTTTAAATAGATTATTTGGAAATCCATAAACTGAAACTGAAAAGCGTTATTTCCACTCAACAGTGTCATTCGTCATTCGAATGGAAATTTCATATTTTCTCATTGTAGATAAAACTTGATTTTAAAAAAATATATATATCAGCCCCGTAATAACGGAGGCCCTAGGGCAACAAAGGAGTGGAGGCCCCATTATTATCCAATTTTTTTTTTTAATATTTAAGAAGAAAATAATCGTGTTTGTAAATGCAGAGGGTAAGGTAAAACAGCGAAAAAAATATCAAAGGAAAAGTTGTTTACTAGTAATTAACTGTCGGAATTTGAAAGAGTTTTTTTCCGCAGTCCTACATGTAAAACAACAAAGCTACTGCACTTACAACAAATACTAACGCGACTTATGGGCATATTATGGCGTTGTAAAATCCATATCAAATTGCATAAAACAAAGAAAAAGTCGCAATAAAAATTAATAAAAAATCCTCCTATACGGGACGTAAATTCGTTGGCTTTAAATTTTATTATCATATTTTTATGCCTCAGTTGTCGGTATTGTTATAGAAGATCAAAGAAAACCGATGGATGACGTGCGTGAAATTGGATAACCCCTTTTTGTGAAATCCTCTGTGGTTTCGCACTTAAAAAATAACAGTTCCGAATGCAAAAATAATGATACGAAATAATTTATCATTTAAATAAAATACTTTTAGCAAATGCCCGGTATTAAAGTTATAATTTGACAAATTGTTGATCGCAACATTTGTACATTTGCTTAATGGTTTATAATTTTTCTCTTTGATTATTTTTTTGATACAAATATTATTTTCATCGCGGAAATAAGTCGCATGTGTTCGACTCTTCAATTAGGATTGCGTTGGACAATGTCGTGTGTAAAAGAAATATTTTACACACGACATGATGTCATTTAGATTTTGTTAGATTTAAAAATACATACATCAATTATTTCACGCCTCTATTTCCTTGGGGTAGGCAAATAACACGGATGTGATGATACTTAAATCTTTCCATATTTCTTTCACTACTTTCACTTTCATAAATATAATAACAACACTATAATATTGTTTGAATGTTTGTTACGATTTAACTCAAAAATTACTCGAAGTATTTTTAAAATTCTGTCACCAATAGAAATCTACATTATCAGCGAGTAACATGCCTATATTTTGTGTTAACATCTACACTGCACCCGATTTCGCACGAATGCAATGTAGATGTACTATACACTAGGGATGTTACGGAGCTTCGATTCCGGTTCCGAAAGGTCGGAACTTCCGATTGATTTTGCACCTCCGATTCCGATTTCGGTTCCGATAAATTTCAATCGGAGGTTTAATCGGAGGTCGAAGCACAGCGGCGCACAGTGATTCGTTCCATACACGCTAGACCACGGAAATTCTGTTTTGGGTTTTTTGCGTTTAGAATGATGTTTTTATCTTACTTTAGCAAAATTAAATAATTTTAAGCTTATTACTGGACTTATAAGGTCCTGACGGAGATTATATAGATAGATTTAAAAAAAAAAACAATACAACCGAACATAGTCTTCTTTATTTTCTTAATATGGGCTTACCTAATTAACTACTAAAAAGTGTTAACTAATGATGAAGAGTATAAATGAAGTACTGATTATCATTAGTACCAACGTATTTAGCCGTATTTATCTTATGAGTTATTATAATGAAACATTAGGTGTGATATCTTTTGTGGATCATTTTATTATGCATACATTTAGGCACTTACAATACAGGTATTATTTACACAACAACTTAACTTTACTTAGCATGCATTAATTATGCATTTAATTAATTAAGTACATAGTACTTCAGTCAGATTCGTCTGAATCATCCTGTTCGGTACTATCAAGTGCCGAATAATCTTCCTCAAAGAAATGCAATGGAGCTGACGACTTCGGAGTTATCTGGGGTTGGATGAGGAAGGACAGAACCTCAGCAGAAAGACTATCCCGAGAATTCACTGCATTCCTCGATTTCCTTCTTCGGCCTCCCAGGTGTGGTACCTATTGCGGTGTTATCTCGTAGACTCGTCTTCAGATGGCATGTCCACCGTAGTAGCAGAACACGTAAATAGGCCTTGTTCAAGCCAATCAGCATACTTCAGAACAAACCTACGAGAAATAAAATTATACTTTGTTTATGGCTATGAAGATATTTTTTCAGCTATGAATAAATATTTAATATAGCAAACTACGAAAACAAAAGAGATACATTCGTAAGAAACGTATTTGAAATCAAGATTACCTTTCTTTGCGGCTTCCGGCTGACTTCCACTTTTTTTCAATTTTATTGGAATATAGTCCAACTTCATTTCTTAATTGCTTCAAACTTGAGTCTTCCAGATTTGTAGCAGGCATTTGCGATAGGACGAAGTCTAAAAGTCGAGGCATCCGCTCCAATTTTGATGCATTGCACCAAACTTAAAAAAACTCCGTCAGCGGCAGTGAAACAGAATCACCTATGAAAAAAAAAATGAAGGTGATGCAATCCCGTGCGAAGCCAACCAATCACAGATTTTGAAAATAGACAATCTAAACTTTAATATATAAAAAAACTACAGGGGTATTTTGGGATAGTCATGTTTAGATAGTCTATCAAATTTGAAAAAAAAGATTATTTTTATTTTAAAATTATACCCTTATTGATTATTTATTATCAAAGACATCTTAAATATTGGTGAAATGAAAATAATACATAAGATAGTACATACCTTGAGAAATATTCTCCATAATTTTCACAATAGTTGGACACTTGGAACTTATTTTAAAATATGATGACACTTGGGCTCGAAAATAGCAACCGCATTATCGTTCCCAGCAATACTTCCATTAAACACCTTTGGATCCACATTAGGCTTCACTGGATCATCTTGTAATTGATTGCAATGCATTATTAGGGTCCTTGGGTATCTGAGAATCGATTAGAAAACTCAAATTTGAGTAATTAGATAATGAATTTCCCTCGTCTAGCGTGTATGGAACGAATCACTGTGCGGCGGCGGCGGCCACGATCAGTGCCATTTGATTTAATTTACTACGGTATAAAATTTTACTCAATTCGTTTATTTTTATTTTCAACAACTAGGAGGTGTTTTATTTTTTGAACTGATATGAATGAAACTGATTTATTTTATTACACATCTCTCTTTTGCTTCTGCCTCCGATTCTGGTTCCGGTTCCGATTCCGGTTCCGGTTCCGATTTCGGTTCCGACAAACCAAATTTAAAAACTCCGATTCCGAATTCGGTTCCGATAAAACCACTTCCGTTACATCCCTACTATACACCTACATATGCCTACGTTACTCGCTGATAATGTAGCTTTCTATTGGTGAAAATCGGACCAGTAGTTTTTGAGTTTCGTTTCAAACATCCAAAATTACAAATCTTCCCACCTTATAATATTAGTGTACTTAGATATCACATTAATCATATATTTTAACGGACTATATTAATTATATAAATCATATGACATAATAAGCTATAACTTAATTTATTACGAAATAACACTTAATATGGAAGTAAGGAATATTTCAAATCAGCAGAAATCTCATGTAAAATTGTTAATTAAGCAATCAATTCGCGATTTTCGGACAGAGATAAACTGTGTCAAACTGTACCTTGTCGAATATAAAATCGAATGAGAGCGCCGATGTTTTTGCTGACCTAATTTCATTTCGCATCTGCTTATATTTTCAAAATTAATGTTTATTTCAAATGAATTAATTTGTCTTTATATATAAATGAACCGTAGCATTTACTTTTAACTGCAAAGAGGAGAAAATGGCCCTGATTATCTTGAGTATGATATAATAATGTCTACACGACATAGATTTTCGCTAAGACAGCTTTGCAGTAGAGAAAAGTAGTGTACGTGCGTAAAACTAAATAAAAAATAAACAAAAGAAAAAGAGACATTTAATTTACTTAAGATGACAAATAATTTAGTTGCATCTGCTCAGTTGTCCGCTCTGAAAAAAGAAATTATTTAAGATTGAAGGATATTATCAGACGCTTCCTTTTTTAAATTCTTTATACATATTTGATTTGGATTATTTAGTGTTTTTAAACAAACCTCTTTGGTATCTCTTCTTCCCTTTTACTTTTCCACACTAATTTTTGACGTTAAAAAGTATCTCAGGTGTATCACCATCTCTCTTTGAAAAACTTATGTCGTCCCATTGTGTTGGCACTGTTTTTGTATATATTTTATTACAATTATGATAAGTCAACCATCCCGTACAACTGCTAACATAGAAATGTTTTATTGCAGGAGTGCGCATAGGCGCGCGCAGCATGCGTGGTGTCACGTGACCACAAATGGCGTCGGACGCGCGCGCGCGCACCCCGCAAGATGGCGTCCGAAGGAGACGCGACTTCTCCAGGTCCCCTGTATATATATTTTTCTGTTTTTTATTAGTGTTAGAAACATACACTTGATTCTAAAGAAGTAGAAGAATTAAATGTCAATGGATCTTCCAACATATTATCACCTTTAGCAATCAACATCAACCAAAAAATGTAAATCAAACTTTGTAACAGGCCTTATTTTTCGATATCCTATAACTAAGGAATTTAGATGTTTGACATGTTTATTGTTAATAAATACTTAAAAATTCTCCTCCGTTATAATATTGGAAAACTGGCTAAAAACGTTGTAATATTCATCTTAATTAGATAGTCTAGAGTTCAAACTCTTTTGCTTTGTTGATGATATCCAAGAATAAAGTTATTATATCTATTAATATCCATGATTATATGTTATGATATTGTGTTCATAATGAACAAAGAACATTCATAAGAATGTTTAAGTAAAAATATAAATATTTTTATTTATGTTTGAATCACAGTGCAAACGGCTAAATAACGCATATGAGTCAGTGCATTAAGAACACATACATACTTCAATCTTAATGATATTTCACGTGTAGGCAGTATGGAGGTGTAGCCGTTCCAATGTTTACACTTTGATTTAAAACATTTTGTCTTCCTTCTTATCTTTGCAATTACCAATTCATGAAATTCTATAAAATATATATTTTTTCCATGCAGTAATATTATATGAAATGTAAACATTGGTACGAGGTCGACCTATTGCCAAATTGCCAACGTTCAACTATTTATACCCGAAGCGTCTTCCGTCTGTCTGTCTGCCACCTGCCGCCTTAACGCTGATCACTCGTTTCTGCACTTGGACGCAAATATCTCAGTTTACACGTCTGTCATAAAACGCTCACTTCCATCTCCTCTGCGATTGCCCATAACAACAAAGAGAACGCAGATGCGAATCATCTGCGCCAATATAACTCTTCATTGGAGTGGGTCGCGGGGAATCCTCCCGGAATTTAGCAACGAGTTGCGGGGGAAGTTTGTCCGCTCTAAATCCGTCACACTCGCCGTCCGACCGCTTGGCGGGTTGCACGTTGCTCGCTAAATATATCGCCGTGTGCGCAGGTCGCCGTACGTGACGCTGGGCGCGGTGCGATACACGGTTCGCCGTGCGCCACCGCCGCGTGTCTGTCCGTGCCGCTGCTGCTCCGAGGAGGCGGTGGCGGCGTGCCTCGGCCGCACCAAGCCGGATCGCCGCACGCTGGAGCGCTTCCAGCGCCGCCTGGGCCGCGGCACGCGTGATGAGCGGCCCTCGCGCCAACAGCGCCTGAAGGACTTCACCGAGCGGCTTATGCCTCGCGTTCACACCGCGTCTACCCCACCTCCGCCGCCGCCGCCTCCACCGCCTCCACCACACACAGCACCAATCCTGCCACCTGTTCCTCCGCCGCGTTTGCGCCATCGACATAGCCCACCGCGTGGTGTCTCTGTTGATCGCTGTGATGACTTCGATGCTGACAAAATCACCCTAATACGTGTTGAACCACGCTCCATAGTGGGATCGTATGCCCAAAAGACAATTCCTTACCGTAGTGCATCGTTTTCGCAAGGGGACTTTGTGCAGGATAAATATTATCGCGGTAAACAACCATCGATTTTCGATTTCGGGAAAAAAGTTTATAAAACTGTCGATAGTGTTTCGTGTCGTAACGATCCTACGAGTGTTACGGAAGAGAATGTGACTGAAGGTGGCTCTGTAGCGTCGGTTGATTCCGCGGTAGGATCTGATGAAGGACTACTTGCACATGCCTCACCAGTTGCACGGTCTCCACCTCCGGACGCTTTACATAAACAATTAGGTACTCGGTCTTTGACACATCCGTTACCGCGACGCGTTCCTCCTGTGCGTGAGGAGGATTCAACTGATGCTGGTGGTAGTTTACCTGCTTTAATGCCCCCGCGTGTTTTGCATGAATTACGTGAAGAAAGTGACGGTTCACAAGCTGATAGTGCGCAGGTGCATAGTGAAGGAACCTCACCCTTAGAACCTTCTCAACCTTTCGCATTCCCGCCCCTTCCCGCTCCCCCTCCAAACACTTGTGCCAATGTGGACTGTGAGTGTGCTAATATTCTAATTCATAAAGAAACAATAGCGGAATTGGAGAGTTCAGTTCCTATTCCTATACCTGTGTACGAGTGTATAGTGAAACAGTGGTCAAAGGATGTTCAGTCAGAAGAAACACAGCGTTCTGATGCGGCATCAGATGGGTCTTTAGATCGGGACAAAGAAGACGAAACTATAACGAGTGAACAGGTTGCACATTTATTAGCAGCTGTTCAAAATCCGTGCACACCAGCTCCCATAGGTGCTCGAGAAAGGCGAAGACCTCTAGATAAAACAAAGAGAAGGAAAGGTATTTATATCACAACGGCTAGTGATGACGGCGGTGATGACCCTCCTCCACCAGTGAATGGTTGTAACAGGGAAAGCAGTGATGCTTCCTTACAAGATATGAGATTATCAGCAGAAACTAGAACATCGTCATTACTTGGAGATAAATCAGACGATTCGTGTACTAACGGACCCCCTAGCCCCTGTGAGGGCTTCATGCCGATGTGGCCCAAAACAGAAGATACCCTTAGGGCTAGGCGTGCTCGGTTTTCTCAGCAAAGTTCGGATGAGAAGGAGGAGGAAGTTTACCGAGCGCGAAGAAAATATGGCGTAACATCACGAGGTGATTCGCCTTCAGAAGCAGAAAGTGATACATGTTCCCGTGATCGCACAGCGTCACCATCTCCATATAGTCCTTCTGATACATCTGACGTAGAAGCGAAGCGCCAGCAATTTACACGGCCTTTTGGTAGAAATTTAGCTCCGACGTGTAGATCAGTGGAGGTCGGACGAAGAAGCTTTTCAGATGCGACCGTGCCTAGTCGAAAAATCAGTGCTGGAGCTGCCCCTACATCAGAAACTCGGCCACGAGGTCATACGCACGTCAGAGCAACATCATCGCCTTCAAAATTAGCGGGAGTCAAGCCTGGCACAGACTTGCTAGCGGAGCTTTTGCGAGGCAGTTCGGAAGCTCTATCGAACTCTTCAACCTTCGACAACGTGATTTTGACTCTACATCAGCATAACGTAAGTAATTTATTTTTCTTTTTATTCTTAAGTCATATTTTCGAAATATCATTCGCTAGTAATATTTAGTGACCTCTATACAAAGTCTGCATAAAAAACTAGAGAATACAAATCAAAACGTTCTTATTTCTTAGATAAGCGAGAACTTAAGAATTTCGTAATGTACATAACACAAATAGCATTACCTAAATGCACTTGTATTTATGCCAAAATTTACACGGATGTACTCAGTACATTATTTCGCACGTCATTGAGTTTCGTTTAAAGCGAATAATTTCGGTTACGGTTCCTCTTAATCCACGATCAAATTCAGGGTCGGTTACAAATCCGAGATTTCAAACGCTCTGGCCAATGCCGCGTGACTCACGCGACAGCTGTTCCAAAAAACAGTAAAAATCTTGAAGACAATAATTGTATTAATACAACACTGAATTTCATTATTTTACGTTTATGTAAATTCGTGGAACTCAACTAATTAGCTTTCAGTTTTGGACTTTGGTATTTTAGGCATTCATCGAAATGAGACATATTTGAGTGAAATATGAAGGTCGAATAAAAAATATTGACTATGTATTGCGTTGATTAATTGAAAACATACATGACGATAAACATAACTTATTGCCACATGAACTGTTGCTTTTTTATTTATTAACACGTTTTTAAGACCTCCAGGGCATTTAATGAAATAATATCGATATTCCTTTTAAGGTTGCTAGTATTTACTTACATAAATTCAAAATTAATTGCGGCCTTTTATCAGAAACTACTAATTTAATTAATTTTGTGACATTTAACAAAACCGCGTGAAATATGTCAATAAGCCTTGAAGGTCACGCAATGGGCTTGACCTTGTAAAAGGTAAATTAGGTCAATGTGTGAATTAACCTAGATTTCATAACATAACTAGTGTTTAAACTTGTAAACATTATTATATGAATCATTTACACGTCTGTGAAATAAATAATCTTAATACTATTTTCTTTTATATGACGCTGAAGATTTTATATTGTTCGTAAGTCATAACTGGTGCTAATATATCGTTAGTTCAATGATAAAACTCACCATGTGTAATATAAGAACCAATTACTAAGTGCGTATTGCGCTTCACAGTTTTGGGACCACAATGTACAATGAGTGCTTCGTTCTCGCCGTAGGTTTACGCTTAAAATAAACAATAGCTGTAGTAAAAATAATTTATATTCAAAAGGACAGAGTTTTACTTTTGAAACGATATCTTGTATGCTTACTAGTAGATACGTATAAGATTAAAATTATAACTTTTGGTAGAGATGTCGTGAAGGCTCAAGGGAGTAGGCACCACCGCCCAATACCTATATCTAACGAATAGCAATGCTTGCCTTGCTGTGTTCTGGTCAGATGGTAAGGTGGCCTTGTAATTACTTACCACCAGGTCTGCCCTTTCGTATAGTATAAAAAAACATTTATTATTAAAATATATAGATAACGATTTCACTTAGAAAATACAACACCCCCCAGTTATACTACGACAATATACTAAAGTATGAAAGTTTTTTCACTGTACCAGCTGTCTAATTATAAGGTTATAGGGGTTAAAAGAAAAAAAACAGGCCGGTGAGAGAAACGAAAGTTTGGGGAACTTCATATTATTATATGGTCTATAATATGTACTATCATTAAATATGCTTTGAACTACCTGTCACAGTACGATTCATATCTCTCATATTTTTCATAGATCTGTCATATTTTTCACGTTATATCGTGTTGTGTTTTTATTAGTATCGCAGTTAGTATATTTGGTTGATATACTTATTGCATTGACGATAATAATAATTCCATATATTATCGACTAGCAACACGCCCCGGATTTACACGGGTGTAATGGAGATGTACTACACAAAAAGCCTATATTACTCGCTGATAATGTAGCTTTATTTGTGAATTAGAATTTTAAAAGTCAATTCAGTAGTTTTTGAGTTTAGCCGTTACAAACATACATAAATACAATATTTCCTCTTAATTTAATGTTATAAATTTCAGAGATTTATTTTGTTTGTATAATAATTTAAAATTTAATCAATTTGGAATATGTCACATACTAAAGAAATATATCACAGATTTGAATAAATTATAGTGATATAAATCAAATCAAAACATTACAATTCGCTAATTTTCTACATTTCTCGGTCACGACGACATCTCTAATTATTTTAATGGTGCCAAAATTAAAAAGGAAGATGGCCGCGCCGGCCGGTTGGCGCGAATCGAAACGATTAATTTTTATCGACCGCTACTTATAAAAATAAACATTCACAAAATATTAATAAACTTCAATAATATCAAAAATAATTTATGCGGCATTGAGTCTGTTTGTTTTCTTAATGTTTATGAGATTTTTATATCGAAACTAGTTTAGAAGGTGCATAGAAATTATAAACATTAATTCTCATACTCAGATCGAGTAAACTTCTAATAGTCTATTGTTTTTAAAAGTACTTAATAAATAATATTTCAATTTTATACAGACATTTCTATTTTAATGGTAAAAAGCTTATCCAGGTACTTTTCTACGAATCTATCAACGGGTGCGGGTTGTTCATATTGCAAAACATGATTTTTTTTTTATTTTTTGTTTTTTTTGTTTCTTTTTTATATGGTGTCACTGAAACCCAGTGTTGTGTTATCGATAGATAGCACAACAAAAACTGAGCGGACTCCTTTTTCAAGGTACTCCCTCACATCTTCTAATAAATTTGTTTTTTTTTTTGGTCTATAAAGAACTGAATCTAAATTCAGTTGTAATATTTTATAATTTGTTTAGTACGTAAGTTTTTGTATTAACCTTGAAATAATTTTTTTCATTTCATTCAAAAAATAAGGTGAATAAGTGATATCCTGATGATAGGATGGCTTAAAAAAAACAACTTCATTTATTGCTAAAATACACACTAATATTTTGTTGGAATAAAATAACTAAATTATAATAACATTTATAGTAGTCGCATCTTCGGCGTGATCCTCCCCTGTTTGTTTCCATACTTTTCTTTGTCTGAATGTCTGGATTACTCTGTATAGAATAGCTTCGAAGTAGGATATTTGATCATCCATCCCTTCAGGCGTCCTCTCCTATGGCAATTCAAGCAGGGGTTCGCTACAATCTCAGCAGTATTGTTTCAGGAGTCCTAAGGTTTCAAAAATCTTTACTTTTCATTAAGACAAATACAGTCACTTACATGAATAACATTTTAAAACTATGTAATGGTCTACGGCGACCTGAATATACAATAAAGCTCTTAAAACTATGCATGCATATTCATGCATAAATCTCTTTGTATATATCCATATACAAAACAAATTTTGTATCATATAATATAAGAAGAAGAGTAAACATAATATTTGGAAGACACTAACTATTTTAATAATGAATAATCATTTAAAATATGCTTGGCTAGCTCAGTCTTAAACATACCAAAAGATTTAACAATTTTAATATCTGTTAATAATTTATTGAAAAGCTGTGCTCCAAATTTATTAGACAGAACGAAACAGAGCTATGATGGTATATCACTCTGTCGTGTTCTCTCGTAAGAAAGCAATAATACTACTCTGAGATACTGTGGAAGATCCCTGTTTAGCAAGAGGGGCGTCGCGGTCGTGAGGTGTGTTATAGAAAATTGCCCTAATGTTGAGCCACAGTTCATTTATTAAGCTGTCAAGGTCAATAAAGCCAATAAGAAGGTTCGATATATAAAAAAAAGGTATCAGACATCTAATATATAAAATTCTCGTGTCACGGTGTGCGGGACCGAACTCCTCCGAAACGGCTCGACCGATTTTCGTGATCCTTAGCGTGCATATCGGCCAGGGTGGATATTCGATCAACATCTATTTTTCATCCCCCTAAATGTTAAGGGTAATCCACCCCTCAATTTCTTTTTTTAATTTTTGGACGAAATTTTTTGTTTTTATTTTTTTATAATGTGGCATTAAAAATACATACAACCCTAAATTTTTACTTTTTTATCACCAACCCCTGATTTTTAGAAATTATTTACATGGCAAAACAACGATTGCCGGGTCAGCTAGTATCAATCGATACTCTAGTACAAGCCGGCACGAGGCGGCGTCTAGTTTGTGATGTAACCTAGAAATAAACTTAGACGAATGGATGCAGTACTCGCACACCGCCACTGACCTATTTCCGCAATGACTCACCGAGTACTTGGATTTTGGTTTGGAGATTTCTGATAACTCTATAATATTTTGAAAATTCGTGGTATTTTTAATGTTGTATGTAGGAAATCGTAAGAGCGCTACACAGATTTTGTTTATAGTTTATATTACAAAAGTTGGTGCAAAGGTGTTCTCACACTTAGTGTACACTTGTAAATTGAATAAAAATAAATTTAGCTGTTAAAAAACTGTGAAGTTCACATTGCGCGTTTCGGTTTCAGTCTATGGATTTCCGAATGCTTGAAATAAAAAAAAGTCTGTCGATATCTAACATAAAAAAAAACTGACTGAACTGACAAGTGAATCAGTTGCCAATTTTGGCTTGAAACAAAAGACAATTTCGCTTTTAAAATATTAGTAGAACATAAAAGTATTTACATGTTCCTACATTACCTTACATGGAGTATATTTAATGCGCGATCGGAAATGCAACCTTTTGCATAAATTAGCTTTAAGAAATTTTTGAGATTTTAAAGATTTGCATATTAAAGGACGATCGGTCTGAACGATTCAGCCTTGAACGGTTGTAAGTTATGACCAAAGATTACTGAGGTATGACTTTAAATGCAAAATGCTTATTTTAGTAAAGATACTAGCGACATTTTGCCTGATAGTTGACTCTCATCAAGGTTATTCATATTATATATTACAAAGTCTATTCTACAGCAATTTCTTTTTTATGTTAGATATCGACAGACGAGCATGAGGTTCACTTGATAGTAGGTGATACCTCAGCCACAGGACATCAGTCAATGAAGCCCTGTCGTCCTATTTTTTTACTTCGAGCATTCGGAAATCCATAGACTGAAACGGAAACGCGCAATGTGCACTTCACGGTTTTTCCATCTTCGAACGGTGGTTGGTTATCCGGTCGAAATTTTCGATATTCCTCCCACCCGATCAATGCCAGTTACCAGACGTGGGGAAAACATGCTTATAGAAAATTATAAACATGTGGTCCCGATGGGATCGAACCCACGACCCATCGATGCGCACGGTTCTACCGAATGCGCCAACGAACCCGTCAAAACTATTATCAAGCGATATTAATTAAAAGTTTAAGGCGATATTAAATAAAAAATTTCTCCTAATATACTAAGCGATGAAAACCACGAAGAATATTAAGCTAATATAAAATTTATAGCAACTCTTCAGTCCTGAGCTTGCAATTTATAGTTCAATTAATCTTTTAGCGCTGGCAACTATTCTCAGCTTGCTGAAGTAATTACTTTGAATCAACAAAACTTAATTTTGTAATTTATTATTCAAATACCCACCAACCCATCCTAATTTCGTCGTTGCGCCTGCCAAATTTTATATCATGTGCATTTTTTTGATTTTTGGTTTTTGCACAAAAAAAAATCTTCGTTTTATTCTCAATATGTTACTAAAATCCTTTTTGTGATATTCGAACTGGAAACGAGTTTAACTAATTCCATATGTTTTGACCGTTAAGAAAAACTCCGTATGTGAATCAATAATACGTTTTTCTTTGTATCCCAAAACTATACAAAAATCACAAATGGAACTTGTCAGGCGCAGCGACGATTTACTTTCTTATATCTATCTATACTTATATTAAAAAGTGGAAATATTTGTCTTTTTTCTTACAATTTAACTCAAAAACTACTCGACCGACTAAAATTTTTTTCACTAATAGATAGCTACATTATCAGCGAGTAACATAGGATATTGTTTATTATTTTTTGTAGTATAGTACAGATGTAGATACATTGCACCCGTGCGAAGCCAGGGCGTATCGCTAGTCTTCAAATTCACTTACTTCAGCTTCTGGAGGGTACTAAAAGAAACATATAGCCTATGTTACTCGCTGATAATGTACCTTTCTGTGGTACGGGCACTGATCGTGTGGGAGGCATATCGAAACTTCGACCGGGTAACGAACCACCGTTCATAGATGGAAAATCCGTGAAGTGCACATTGCGCGTTTCGGTTTCTGTCTATTTATTTCCGAATGCTCGAAGTAAAAAATAGGTCGACAGCGCATCATTGACTGATGTTCTGTGGCAGTGAACCTCATGCTCGTCTGTCGATATCTAACTTTAAAAAATAAAAAAATAAACTTCAACAAGGGTATGAATAATATTGAAATAGTTCACTACGTAAATGATTAAATTTTACAACCAACTCATATTTTAAGACAACACGCGAATTGAGTACAAACCGTAATATGTTTTCTTTTATGTACGTAGATACGGATTTTATATTTTCTTTAATATTTTGACCCACTTCTTGATATCTTTAAAAAGTTTCAAATAGCCCACATTTTTATGACACCCGAGTCGTAAATGTCATAGGTGTGAAGCTTGTTTATATCCTGCTAAGTATTTTATTAATGGTAAATCAACCATTGCGTTTTTTGTATGATTTTGTACTAGCAATGTTACCCGCGTGCACTATATAAACTTAATTGTATCTTAAATATAAATCTATGCTAATATTATAAACAGGAAAGATTTCTATTTTTGTATGTTATGAATAAACTCAAAAACTACTGAACCGATTTTAAAAATTCTTTCACCCATAGAAAGACACATTATCAGCGAGTGACACATTATATAATACATCTACATTGCACCCGTGTGAAGCCGGGGCGCGTTGCTATTTTAATAGAAAGCGTCTTATTATAATGCCACTTATGCCCTGGTTTTACGTTTGAGTCGATCAAAACATAGATTAACTCCGAAAACAAAGAGAAATATAATGAAAAAATCTTTATTGTTCTTCAAATTAGCCACAGAATATTAGTTAATGATGCGCTGTTTACCTACTTTTTACTTCGAGCATTCGGAAATCCATAGACTAAAACCGAAACGCGCAATACGCACTTAACATTTTTCCATTTATGAACGGCGCGGTAGTTCGTTACCCGGTCGGAATTTCGGTATTCCTTCCATCCGTTCAATGCCCGAAGTTACCAGATGTGGAGAAGACATGCTTACAGAAAATTATAAACATGTCGTCCCGGTGGGATTCGAACCCACTACCCATTGATGCGCACAGCAAGGGTTTTACCAAACGCGCAATCAAGCCCGACAAAATTCAATTTACTTTGGACCTATTGTTTTACTTGGAGCATTCGGAAAACTGCTTACAGAAAATTATAAATTCACCCGGTTGGTTTCGAACCTACAACCCATAATATCCAACGTGCCAGTATGTTATATATCGACAGACGATCATGAGGTTCACTTGATGGTAGGTGATACCTCAGCCACAGAGCATTCGGAAATCTATAGACTGAAACCGAAACGCGCAATATGCACTTCACAGTTTTTCCTTCTATGAACGGTGGTTCGTTGCCCGGTCGGAATTTCGGTATTCCTTCCACCCGTTCAATGCCCGAACTTACCAGACGTGGAGTAGACATGCTTACAGAAAATTTTAAACATGTCGTCCCGGTGGGATTCGAACACACGACGTGCCAACGTTCCCGTAAAAAAATAATTTATTTTGGACCTATTGTTTTATTTGGAGCATCCGGAAAACTGCTTACAGAAAATTATAAATTCACCCGGTTCATTATAAAAAGTCATTTTGTACTAGGCAGTGGGTTTAACAATTATTATACTGCCGCAGTACTTCTCATTGCTACGTTTTTAAAGCAGCGGAAGCTATTCTGGCCGGTCGCCAAACTAACCATCGCTAGTCACTATTCTCTGCTGATTCTTAATCACGGTATCCACTGCGGTGCATAGAGCAACACGGGCCACCGGCGAACCGGAGGGGAGTAGCCATAGCGCTCTTTACCGATACCAAACTGTCTGTCATTTTTTGCGGGGGGAAATCTGCGCTATGTGTGCGTACTCAAAGCTGCACACAAAAGCAATCTTCTGTCACTACGAAACTCACACCGTGACAATTAAAAAATACACTAACAATTTCACACACACATTTAAACATTCCGTGTCATAACAGTATAATTAAATGGCGCAACTACACTGACAAGTCTTTATAGCCGTAGTTGCGACAACTGTCGATACGCATTATCGATAAATTCAAGAACTCGGTTAGGGAAATTATAATGCCCCTTATTCCAAAACCAAGACTAAATATAATACTGAGTTTAATACCAGCTTTAAAACTTGGACTTCAATAAACGATATTACAAAAACGAGTTTATCGCTAGTCTAAGGATTATCTATAGTACTAAAGTTAAAAACTCAGTAACCCCTAGTTTAACTTCGGTACTAACCTCAAAACGTCAAGTTCTCAGTTGTCATTAGCGTCGTATTTGTATTATATTTTAATTACAAATAAACAACAGTAGAAAAATGGACGTGAACTCGATTGATTTCATGGATTTGGAAGATTTGGAAGTGATGGAAATATACTGGCGATTTAACAGACCTCGTAATCGCGTGATTCCATTTGATTAAAATGATGAAGAATTCTACGATTATATTAATATATCAACAAAAGGTTGAATTAAAAATAGTAGATTAACTACGTGAGGATTTAGCCGACGACCCTCGAGGACAGGCCCTCAGTCCTGAGTTGAGTACTTTGCGCGCTGAGGTCGTCATGTAGTAAGTATAAAAGTGATATCTAATGCAAATAGAAAACAATGCTAACATGTCTCAAACGCTGAAATACTAATATTATTGTATTATTCACAGATTCAAGACGATACATTGCAAGCCTTTCTTAAAGATATATAAAGATGCCTACTACTTTGGATAACAAAGATCAGACTATTGTTGCATGTTTAAAGTGGTGGTGAAAGTAATGATCATGTTCACACTGAACATAATATACCAGTACAACCGTATGATGCAAATCCAATAATAGTGGGAATATAAGGAGACGGCAGTTCATTGAAACTCACTTTTCATATTTTAATATGTAATCTATTAATAATAAATTTTCTTATATTAAGTTTAGTTTACAAAGATAATTAAAATATACACAGATAGATAACAATACTTGTTTTTAAAACGTCAAAGATCAGTCTTATATATAATAATTGTCATTATAATGCAGGTAATATAATATTAGTATATGTATGAGATATACATATACTAATAATTTTAAATATAATTACTTCTTATGCATAATATAACCCAGAATTTAATTCAAACATGTATTAATAAATGCATAATATATTATGCAATAAGGGAAGTCTTAGAAGAAAACATTACTATAAAATTGTGTACAAATTTGTATGTATTAATAATCATTTATTAAAACCAATATTTTTTATAAACATGTTTCATTGTCTAGTAGGAATTGCTCCATATTACAACACAAGTAACGTTCGTTGCACATTGTCGTTCAAAAAAAACTATTTTACAGTGAACTTACTGTTCTTAAGACATTCAAATCAAATCATTTTAGAACAGTGCCTATTTATTTTAGTAATTTGAGTTGCATTGCAAATTGCAATATAAACAAACATTTTGATAATATTTAATTTTGAAAAGAAAAATAAAAAGCCGAAAATAAGGTCGAAAAGCTCCTTTATAAACTTATTTAATCTATTAAACTAGTCAATTTTAAAAACCACTGATAGATATTGATACAGAGCTTTCACTGGTTTTTAAAATGTATTAGTTTTGTATAAATATGGCGAATACATTTTTGCGGGTTTGTTTTTTTCAATAAGAAGGAAATTCTTGTATCAGCATATTTTTCCATAATAACTCTTGCCAGTTCCAAATTATGATTTGTAAAATCATTTTCGTGCGAATGATAACTAATGGAGGGAAACAAGTCTTTGCCAATAAACTTTTTTAAGGAACGTGATACGACTTCAATTGTGGTACAAGATCGTGTAGGTTTATTGTCATCACTTAAACTTCCTCTTATTTCTTTTTCACAAATCCGACATAAAAGTATTACCTCTTTTGAAGCATAAAGTAAATTTCCTCTGCTTTTTTGGTGTATTATACTTTTTTGATCTATCGGCCCGAGCAAACCTTTTATGCACGTATTGCATTTAATTCTTTTGGCTGTCGAGAAAATAACAAATCCAGCTATATATTCCACAACTTTTTCCGCAAAAGGGGATAAAAAAGTTAGAGCTTCAATCTCATCAATCAAATCGTCAGTAAAATTGGTAAAATTAACTTCATCAGTAACGTCATTGCTGTTGTACTGTCTTACGGTTGAAGCATTAATTTTTTCCAGAGCAGATGTGCAATTCAGTATTGTTATTTTTTCCAGTGGAATGCAGTTTGTACCTCTTCCAGTTTGTGTTAATTCTGTATTAACAAGAATTTTTTTATAAATTGCTTCAAACTGGGAGCTTGAGGGATTATCGCAATAACCACCATGACTTCTTACAACGGAAAAAAATAGCTCAATGTGATCTTGGCTTATTCTGTGGAGTGGCATATATTTAAGATCATTTTGTTTGTTTTGTATTAAATCTAGAAAGATAGACTTGGTACTCTCAATGCAGATCAAAATACCCAGAAAACCCGTGTATCGTGGAGAATCTAATAATTTAATTTTACGTGACTCCCCGTTGCTCTTTTTTACATATGCCGATAAGCTCAATAAAAGCGTTTGAGCTTCGTCCATTTTTCTAAAAGCTTTCTCAAAGTTTTCAGAGTTTAATGCTCGTTTATAACCATTTTGACGTGACCGAGAATCCAATATATCAAAAATGTCGTTTATCAGTGAAATAAACTTCGAAGTTGCAGTTGATCCATTAAACTCCGGCAAATTTAATTCTTTCTCACAAAACATAAGTGCGTCAGCCACACTTGCGCTGAACAATTGTGCTGCAAGGCGAACATTCATTATCTTTGTTTTATAATAAATGTGATTTGCTTTCAACTTATTCGCCATGAAGAATAATTCTTCTTCCTGGATTTTATGTAATGCTTCCACAAATAACCATTGAATTTTATTTTCATTATCATCGTAAAAACATTTGTAGTCACAAAAAGTGTTTCGAATTAATTTTAACATGTGACTCGGGTCTAAAAAAAAGTAAACTCGCTGCCCCGTTGCAGGATCTAAAATGGTAGTTTGCAATTTATTTGCAACTAAGCAACAACCCAGTTCCATGGCCATGGCTAAATTTGCCTTTGCGCCGTCACATGTTAATGCTTTTATTTCCACTCCAGTTTCATGTACTAATTCAAATGCTTTAGTTACAAGCTGAGATTTTAACTTAGCACTTGTGCCTTTAACTAAAAAATATCCAATTGGGACTTTCCATTGAGTATTAATGCCTACTAATAGAAATACTAGGACATCTGTTGCTTCATCTGTATTATCTGTTATTAAATCAAAACCATAATCAACATACCCGAATCGTCTGTCACCACTTGAGTTGTCATGTGATTGTGTTTTTATTTTCATTTCGTCGAAAACCAAAGAACAATAAATTTTACTACCTGGATTGGCATCGACTTTATATTTTAAAGCCGCCAATGCTTCTTTGGTAAAACCGGGCCGTCCATCAATATGACTGTACCATTTTGTTAAAGTACGTGGAGCAGGTAAACAGGTCCCAAACGTTTTACGAACATACTTGTAGGCTTTTGGGGAGTAAAAGTTGAGAGTTAAAGCAAAACATCTCAGTTCTGGTGAATACTTAGCTCGTGAGAGCTTCCCACTATTACATTTTGTTAGTTGACGCTTAATAATTCCTGCCTCTTCAACGCCAATTTTTTCAAGGATCATCTTTTGTTCCTTATCTATCAAAGCTTTTTCATCTAGACTCTGAAGAATTTCTTCTAGCCCAGCAACTTTTTTCTTTAAGAAATTATTTTTAGATTGGAGCCTTTTAATTTTTTTTTTCTGACCATCTAACTGATTCTTCATTTTTCTTTTTCTAGGTGAAAGTGTAATAGTGGGAATTGAATTACATTTTTTAGATGTTTCCTTTGACTGAACCTGAAAAACAAGTAAGATATTATAATTATGCTGTAATCACATATCTGTATAGCTTACTAAATCTGAATAATAAAATAGTAGAAATGACTATATTAATCATTTAATCAAACATCAACTACAAATAAACAATTAAAATGCAACCCACATCTTGACGAGTTGACGATGTACACGGAGATGTCAACGAATCAGGATTAGTGAGAGTGGCACTAATGGCATCATGAGATGATAGTCTTTCATCTGGTTTATTGAATAATTGTTGATGAGTCTGAAATTAGATTTAACATTATTTTTTTAAGTTTAGAAATATATGCTTCCTTTCGCCACTATGTTTAAGGTGAACTACATCATGTGGACTGTACACTCATTTACCCTGACCATGATATAAAAAAAACTTACGCAACAACTACAGTTTGGAGTTAGAGTTGGTTTGGCGTCATCGATTAATCTCCTTCTTTTGTTCGTCAATACTTGAAAGTCAGAGGCCTCGAAATGGTTTGAGCAAATTACACTGTTTCTTGTGGGAATCCAGGTTATTTTATTATTACAAAATAACGTCCATCTATCCCTTAAATTTGGATCTTTAGGAAACCTGCAATAAATAAATTAAAAAACATTATGGATGAAGTACACACTAAGTGATTTTAATGTGCTAACGCGCGTAAGTATTATATTATATTTCAACTATGTATATTAAAATAAGACTGATCCGCGTATTGTATGAGGGCAAGCGGCCCGTGTTGGTAAAAAAATCCGAAACAACACGACCGATAATATTGTAATTTTTTAAGTTTAAAAGAAAAAAATTACTTACATATGAAAGGTAACCCCATCTTTTTGTAAATTTGACGTGGCAGATCTCTTTTTACAACAAAAAACAGAGCAATTCGGCATTTTTATGACGACAATCAGGAAAGCACTCAAAAGACTCAAAACGTAGAAAACACGAAATGAATTAACAATTTAACACAGAGTAAACAACTGTCATGCGGCATGCCAACGACAGACTAATAAAAATATCGATTTTAATCGATAAAAAATCGATAATCATGTATATTAGTTTTATTTAATTAATAATTTATATTTTATTTAATAACATAACGGTAATTATATGCATTATATTGTATTTAAAATGCATTTAATTACTTTTGAGTTAATTACCTTGTCCAAAGGTTTTCTTTTTGTGATTGTGTAATCGATTCAATTAATCGAGAATCTCAGGAAAATTATCTTTCTCATATTTCTCCTCTCCCAGACTGAGAATTGAGCTGGTTTTTTATATTATAAGATTAAAAATATGTCATTTTTTAGATCATATCGCAATTATTAAATTTGGGCCCACAATTTTCCATATCCTTTGGATTTTTAGGAAATAAAAAAAACATTATGGTTGAAGTTTACACTAAGTGATTTTAATAAATGTGCTAACGCGCGTAAGTATTATATTATATTTTAACAATGTATATTATCACAATATAATATTTGAATCAGAAAATTTAATCTCAAAACTGTCTCTGTATAGAAGACTCCTTTACCATTTTTTTCGATAACTTAAAACAATCCGACAACAACACTATCGCTCGGCGACAGCGACTTCTCGGAAATAAACTCGGATCAGTCGCTCGACAGATCCGTGTATTGTATGAGGGCTCATACAATACGCGGATCTGTCGAGCGACTGTGTTGGTAAAAAAATCCGAATCAACACGACCGATAATATTGTAATATTTTAAGTTTTAAAGAAGTAAATAGTAATAATATGATTAAAAAATACCTACATATGAAAGGTAACGCTATCTTTTTGTAAATTTGACGTGGCAGATATTTTTTGGCAACAAGAAACACAAACAATTCGGCATTTTTTTAGGAGGTCGATTCAGTCGCGCATCTGGATTTAGTCTAGTGAAAAGTGCGGCTACAACTAGTTTTATTGTACGTATAGGACCATTTGGACTTGTACCATGACAGAGGGGAACGCCTGCGTATGGCTACTCCCCTCCGGTTCGCCGGTGGCCCGTGTTGCTCTATGACTGCGGTGTATTTGGAATCTAAAACACCATAGATGTATAGAGAAAATATACATCCAATCTTAAAGTACTGCGGATTTATAACAGAAAAGGAAATCCTTCTTAACAGTAATAACACAATTTGGATGTAGATACAGAAGTGATAATATTGTCTTTTATTTTCTTCTTCTAGTCTAGTTCTTTTACGCGAATATCACACATTTAAATAAAATACTTTATAACGGATTAAAATCTTTCAGTCTTCCGTGACTACAGTTACTGAAAAGCATCGCCATACGTCGCCATATATGTATAATAAATCGCTTTTCAATCCGTTATAAAGTACTTTATGGTCATGTATTTACTTTACTAAATGAACACTTATCAACAAAAGTGGAAGGTAAATTCTTCCGGGTAACGTTAATAAAAAGACATGTAGCATACTTCGGTTTTATTCTACGAATTTCGCAATGCTTCAATTTAAAAATACCTAAGTTGATAGCTTTTTTATATCTACATAATATTATGTTCAACTTTCGTTTGTTTCACTCTTGAATGTCGCATCTAACAAAAAGAAATAAAATCAGTTAAACTAAAAACGTATTTTTAAACTACATTCAATATTTAAATACAATAATTTTGAAAAAAAAATTGTTTTCCTATCCCGCCCAATTTATCAATATTATAACATACACTCCATCAAATATTATCGTCTTTCATCTTCTGACTTCTAGTCAGTTTTATCTCTTTCTTCTTTTTACGCACTTTAGAACATCGGCCTTCGGTCTTCTATCGACTACATTTTGACGAATGTGTATCGCAACTTCAACAACTTATTCCATCATCTCCTTTCCATTACTTGGACATACCGCAAGTTGCGTCCTCTGTTATAATCCGTATTACTAAGGAGTGGATATCTCTCCCTGCGTCTATTTTTCCGGACAAATAAAGCACGGTTCTCTTCAAGAAAATAATGTAGAGGCATGTGATAGGCAGGCGATTCACTATCGTAGCCCGCATCTAGACTTTCCACCAGGTGGGATGGCGGGCAAACGCCTTCTTATTCATTAATAAAAAAAATACATGTTTGTATGTTACCATATCCCCCCCTTGAAGACTACCTAAGGTAAGAAGGAATTACTACCCTGGCGGCTGGCCATATAACTTTTATATATCAATCAGTCTTGATTTTAGAATTTCAATTTATAATGGAAACAACGTCATGGTTAATGAAAAATATCATAAATCCGTCCTCAACATTAAAGTCACATAAAACTATCTATTGATAGATTGAAATCGACATAAAGCCGCTACTGCTGAATTATTTATAGTATACGAATATGGGGTATGTCAACCCAAAATATATCGAACGCTTATGGGTCGGCCACACGTGCCATATGTGTCAGTGAATATGCTTTTAAACCGACTGAAAAAATGGCGATCGTTATCAGTAGGTACTTTGATCTGATAGATTTGATATAGATAATAAAGTAATTGAAATGTCTATAAATAAAAATCAATGTATTGTAATATGTTGTAATGTATGTTTTATGTTAGATATCGACAGACAAGCATGAGGTTCACATGATGGTAGATGATACCCCAACCACAGAATCAATCAATTTGTGTTAATTAGGGTAAAGAGCAGATTATAATTACTATAACTCAATAATGAATTGAAATGAAATGAAAATTAATTTATTTTGGAAGAATACTTTACCACACATACAAAAAATATTGTAAGATAGCTTAATCTTAATCTTTAATAACATCACACAAAAACTGAAAAGTAGGATTTTCTAGTATTTTTACGTTTGTTAATGATTATTTGACGTTTCTTTAATTAGATATTATCTATTTATCGAAAAAAATAATATAAAGTTATAAGCCCACTTAGTAGTGTGTTTCTTGTTTTAAGTTTTAAAAATACAATGCGCTTATTTATAGAGCTTGTATTTACGTTATGCTTAAGTGGCGCCATCTGTGTTTAGCCTTACGTAAGAAAGCCCTACTGCAATCTGTGGCTTGCGCAAACTTTTACGGAACTACTGTTTGGCCTGTGATTGATACAGCACACACGTTGGATTGTAAATAAAACGTTAAATGTTGCCATGCCATTAGTTGACGGTAATATATTTATAACGTCATATTTGGTGCGGGATCTTGCCAAAACTTAAAACAGTTTTAGTTAAGACTATGAGCCAATGTCTAAAAAGAGAATAATGAATTCGCTGTCGATCTTAGTAGTTAAACATATCACAAGAATTGAATTTTCAATTTGTTATCGATATTATTTAATCAGCAGATCCATCTTCCAAGACTTTTTAAGTTACTAATCTATACTAATATTATAAAGAGGAAAGATTTATTTGTTTGAATGTTACGATTTAACTCAAAAACTACTGGACTGACTTTAAAAATTCTTTCATCAATAGAAAGCGAGTAATATAAACTCTTTTGTTCAATTGTTTTCTATATTGCACCCGTGTGAAGCCGGGGCGCGTTGCTATATATAATATACTGGTGATACACGTAAACTATGATGCGGGGGTGTGAAAAAGTTTACGCTATTATTGGACGAGAACATGACAATATTCAGTATTTATAACTAGATATATTTACGTTGTTGTATCACCATTCACGAGAAAAAACCGCAACATATTGATATAAGCAAAATTTTCATAATTTGTTCATAGTTTTAGTTATTTCATGCATTCCTTCTTATCAATTTTTATCTAAATACGAGTAGTATAAAAGCAACATCTGCTTGTCTGATTAATTATTCTAAACTATGCAATGGATTCTTCTGCGGTTCTTCACCCTTTTTTAGTGAATTTCTTTGGATAATAAAGCAGTTGAGTGGACTACTGATTTTGGGCGCTTCAATGCCTATTCTACCATAATAATACGAGTAACATCAAATTCTTGTAATGTAAAAAGTTACACAATGTACACTTATGAACGTCAATAAGAAATTATATATAATATATTAAATGCTTCTACTTTAACATTTACTGCCAGTTCTCAAATTCAAAGGATTAGCCAAAAAAACCTGTCAGGACATACCTATTACTTTTTAAGAAATATTCACATTGCTAACTATTTTGATTTAGCAGCTTTCATCGTCAATGCAACAATGGGAAGTTAGAAAAAAAATATTTGCGTGGTCAGAGTTGGCAGCGCGCGTAATTACTATAAGTGCGTCATGAGACTGCGTCAAGCGTGTTTATGTTCTCATTCATGCTCGAACACCCAACCAACTCCTTATTTGTCTAGAATTAGGTAGTAATTTTAGTACTGAATGTACTTTCGTACTATGAATCGTTTCGCTACTACAAACTATGTTTCTTACGATTGTTATTTGAATAGTTTTCGTACTATAAAGTTCGAATATTATACCGCTGATCGTACCTGTGTATGAAACGGTCTAGTATCATGAAACGGAAAAGTAGCAGTATCACTATTGAAATTACCATTTCTTACATAGGTACAGTCGGCGACAGAAGTTAATAGTATCTTTCGTTTCAATAAGACTTTATTCCAGCTTTAATATAAATGATAGATATTTAGTCATAGACCTTGTTGTTTATTTATTTATTTAACATGTAGCGACATCTATAATCCGCTACAAGAATCAATACAAAGACGTCAATTCCTGAATCGCGCTATCAAAGTTTCTGTGCGCGCTTACTATATATACAACATCTCGACATCAACCACTGGGGCCTTAGGGCCGGCCAGTCAGTGGTTCGACTGGTCGAGGATCCTCCCTTTAGGTTGGAGGAAGACCACATTGGTGACCCCGACGTGATTCAACCACTGGGGCCTTAGGGCCGGCCAGTCAGTGGTTCGACTGGTCGAGGATCCTCCCTTTAGGTTGGAGGAAGAGCACACCTCCCTTCCTCACACAGTTCCGACTGGTCGAGGATCCTCCCTTTAGGTTGGAGGAAGACCACACCTCCCTTCCTCCACATTGGTGACCCCGACGTGATTCAGCCTCCCTTCCTCCACATTGGTGACCCCGCAGAAGAACACCTACTTCTGAACATCCTGAAGTCTGACGTCATCACTCCTTCCTACAACATCAATCAGCAGCAATCAAGTCACAGCCAGCCAGCACCTTCGGCTACAACGGGTATCCTGTCCACTAGCATGCAGCGAGCGCGTATGCCTGGTCAACACCCTCAGCCACCTTCAGCACAGCACACTGCACTTCGGCCGGTCAGCAAGCAGAGCACATCTCTCCTGGTCGACGCAGCAGCCAGCTTCGAACACTGCAGCACTCCGACTCACTGGAGCAACATGCAGCATCATCGCACTCAGTTCCGACTCACCGCGAACTCTGCGACATCCGATTCCGACTCACTGGAATCTCGGACAATCTGGCACGGGCAAGCAACACTCAACACAGCTGTTTCAACTACTCGATCGACCTCCGGTCTTCGGGGGGGAGTCCTGTAGCGACATCTATAATCCGCTACAAGAATCAATACAAAGACGTCAATTCCTGAATCGCGCTATCAAAGTTTCTGTGCGCGCTTACTATATATACAACATCTCGACATCAACCACTGGGGCCTTAGGGCCGGCCAGTCAGTGGTTCGACTGGTCGAGGATCCTCCCTTTAGGTTGGAGGAAGTCCACACCTCCCTTCCTCCACATTGGTGACCCCGACGTGATTCAGCCATCTTCCTCCACAAACACTTTCTTATTCACCTTAGAAAATATATACAATAATAACTTATATTTGTAAGACTATATGACCTAATATTGTCTTTTATATAATGACCTAATTTACTAGTAAAATGAAAAAAAAAAAAAACAAAGATAGCCTAATGGTTCATACTTCATACAGTTCATTTCTAGACTGCTTAGTGAAACATTGTCCTGATGGTATGATATGCACACCAAAATTACGCACTAAATATCGACGTAACGACAAAAATAGCTTTCTTGAAGTAGTATGTTCGATTTGTAAGAGATATTGGGGCCCAACGTCCTTGCTTTGATACTTGTTTCATCCCTTTTTTTTAACCAGCATATCATCGACTCCATATCAATGGCTAACAGCCAGAAAAGTATAAGTGACATTTTCTGGCAAAATTATTTGTTTTTTTTAAGACTTTTTTTTTCATTTTTTGCCTTATTTTTCTTTCTTTGGCTTCTTTTGCGTCATTTGGTATTTAGCATTCGGAAATACATAGACGGAATTTCGAATATTCCTCCCATCCGTTCAATGTCCGATGTTACCAGACGTGGGGAAGACATGCTTACAGAAAATTATAAATAATATGTCGTCCCATAGGCATTCGAACCCACGACCCAACGGTGCGCACAGCAGCCGTCCTAGCATGACCGCCACGAGATATGTCGCGGACGAGAGAAGACAAACTAAGATGTAAGATATCTCATTATACTATAACTCGAAATCGACAATTTTGATACAAAAGATATCTCGATCGACAAATATATCTATTTTTAATACTAAAAGTCGAGTTTTAAGTGTAATTGTCATGTTAGAAGAAGAAATAAAGAGATAATTGATTAAAACACGAGAAAACGGTCGACAAAATTTTGTCGCGGTTGTCATGCTAGGCTGTGCAGACTCAACAATGATTTTCATTGCGATCTCACCTTCAACCTTCGCGTTACAATAAAATGAAGTGAATTAATTGAACATCGTATTGTTAAATGAATGAACGGTATGAACGTTTAGAAACTCCAAAGTTTGAGATGTTAATGATAATGCATTGTTATACGATACGAAACGTAAACAACTCTCACCGAAGAGATCTTTATGAAGATTATT
This sequence comes from Anthocharis cardamines, assembly GCA_905404175.1. Classification (NCBI taxonomy): domain Eukaryota; kingdom Metazoa; phylum Arthropoda; class Insecta; order Lepidoptera; family Pieridae; genus Anthocharis; species Anthocharis cardamines. The sequence goes on from FR989969.1 coordinate 7,732,973, forward strand.
GTATTACTTTCTATGCGTATTTCTAAGCTTGTACTTAAATATGGTAATCAATTGAACAAAAGTTCTCTTGAATAGCGAAAAGCTTTTTTCGATTTTTGAATTTCGAAAATGTACGAACATTTCAAAAGATTTGTTTTTTCCTGCGGTAACACCATTGACATAGTATTAAATAGACTTCAGGTCGCATACAAAATTCACGAAAAAAGTGTCCCGATTATTTAAGCCATGCCCCTTGTCAAATTTTGACAAAATGACAGTGCTCAATGGGAACAAAGAAAGGAGTGAAGTCGAAATATGATTTTATTAGGTACCAAAATATATATACATATCTATGTATTATATAGATATGTATATATATTATTTCACACACTTGACTAACTTCGAAGACTTTGGTATTATTAGCAAAGTTTATGAAACACCAATGTGTAAATCGAAGGGTAACACAGTATTCGGACGCCGGTTCTCTTTTTTATGTTAGACTAGCAACACGCCCGGCTTCGTACGCGTGCAATGTAGATGTACTATACACAAAAAGTATATAATATAGCTTTCTGTTGGTGAAATAATTTTTTATAATCGATTCTGTAGATCCAGAGATTATTTACCCTCTTACAACCTCACAAATTTTACCTCCTTATTATATTAGTATAGATATCGACAGACGAGCATGAGGTTCACTTATGCATGAGCATGAGATTTGAGAACTGGCAGTAAATGTAAAATTAGAAGCATTTAATATTTATTTTTTATTGACGTTCATAAGTGTACATTGTGTTTCCTAAATGAATAAATGATTTTTGAATTTTTTTTTGACTTGATGGTAGATGATACCTCAGCCACAGAACATCAGTCAATGATGCGCTGTCGACCTACTATGTACTACTCCACCTGAATTATACATAGATTTATTAATTTACAGTATTTCGAAGTAATCTAAATTTAGTTTATAATCATTCATAATTTTAGTGTTTACCTATTTTAAGGCAAGTAATAATAATAATAATAAAAACTTTATTCACACACACAAAACACAGCATACAGAGAAAAAAAAAAACAATTAAAAAAAAACAAAAAAAAACAACAAGTGACGCTAAAGTGACGTTTTGCATACGCAAATCCTATCTTAAATCTTCTTCTCTATATATATAAAAGAGATTTCCACCTATATAGTCACTCATCACGATATCTCTGGAACCATAAGGCGTAGCGACTTGAAATATGGTAGGAATATTCCTTTCGCCGAGTAGAGGTCAGCTAAGAACGGATTTTACGAAATTCAACCCACAAGGGGGGTTGCGGGGGCAATTGCTAGTATACTATAAGTCATAAGAACTTTATGCTTTGACAGGCTCGTTGGCACGTTCGCTAGAACACCTTTCCGTGGACACCGATGGGTCGTGGATTCGGTTCCCATCAAGTGAACCTCATGCTCGTCTGTCGATATCAGACATAAAAAAAAGTCGTTCCGGCAGCATTCGAAGCCGTGACCCATAGGAACGCAAGGTTTATTCAACGCGCCAACGCGTCAATCATTATACCGTTTAAGTTTGATCGAAAACAAATAATGTGTAACCTATTCACACCCTTCAATGCGGTAAAAAGTACGAAAAGGCAACAATAATTGCGTGACCCAAATACATAAAAGTCAATAATTTCACCGTTGTTAAGTTAATAAAACTACCAAATTTACGTGTGTAATTTATGGAGTTGGAGTCTGGACGCACGTGGAGTCCAGGGCCGGATTAAGACTAAAGCCCTGGGGCCCCGACAAAAATGGGACCTCGGGAACTCGTCCACAATAGAGAATTTGGAAGAAATATCTTTCAAATTCCGACAAGTAAACACTAGTTAACAACTTTTCCTTTGATATTTTTTTCACTGTTTTAACTGTATCTATGGAATTTGTACAAACATGATAATGGCCATTTTTTTTCTTCTTTATGCCAGATATCGACAGACAAGCATGAGGTTCACTTGATGGTAGGTGATACCTCAGCCACAAAACATTAGTCAATGATGCGCTGTCGACCTAATTTTTACTTCGAGCATTCGGAAATTCATAGACTGAAACCGAAACGCGCAATATGCACTTCACGGCTTTTCCATCTATGAACGGTGGTTTGTTACCCGGTCGGAATTTAGATATTCCTCCCACCCGATGCCCAATGCCCGAAGTTACCAGACGAGGGGAAAACATGCTTACAGAAAATTATAAACATGTTGTCCCGGTGGGATTCGAACCCACGACCCATGCATAGTGCACGGCAGGTGTTCTACCGAACGCGCCAACGAGCCCGTCAAGAGTCATGAAATGTTCATTTTATTTGGAAAATAATTTGGGGTCAGGGCCCACTCCTTTGGTGCCCCAAAGACTCTAAAACCGGCCCTTGTGGAGTCGTTAAAAAAATTACTCTCTTGATTTATCCTCTTGATAAAATGTCGCATTATCGGCATTTTGGAGTTCACTGAATGGATTTATAGGAACGATAATTCGTATTGTTCTTATCAGTTTCCGCAAAAATGTTATGTATTTTTATGACACCGCGAGACGCAGTGTCGCAATAAACGCCGAGACGAAAATTTTGTATAAAATCTTAGCTGTCTAATTTAAAATTTTAAAATGAGGGAGCTAAGATAAGAATAAGCGCTGTCGCACATTAGGATACTAGTGGCTGCCATAGCGCCACAGATAGTGATAATATAATTCTTCTTTACGTATGTGTGTCACTTTTTTATGTTAAATATCGACAGATGAGCATGAGGTTGACTTGATTGTAGGTGATACCTCAGCCACAGAACATCAGTCAATAATGCGCCGTCGACCTAATTTTTACTTTGAGCATTCGAAAATTCATAGACTGAAACCGAAACGCGCAATGTGCACTTCACGGTTTTTCCATCTATGACCGGTGTTTTTAATCGGATTTCGAAGCACAGCAGCAACGGTGGCCGCGGACAGCGCCGTTTTTTTTTTACTCTTCTTCTTCCGGTCCTGCTCCCTTTTTTTATTTGGGGTCGGCGCAGTATGTTCTCTTTTTCCATTCTCTCCTTTAACTCGCCATATCATCAGTCACACCTTCCAAACACATAATTCTTCATACAGTCAATCCATGTTTTTTTGGCCTCTCTATTGCACTAAAGCTTTCATATTCAAAACTGTTTTAGATACATGCCCTTCATCTCTCCTCATAACATACCAAGCCAAACGTTACATTTGTTTTAATTAACTATTGTTTAAAATTTAAAAAAAAATCGTTTATTTTTATTTTCTATACCCAGGAAGAAGTTTTATTTTTTAAAACTGTTGAATAATCTTTTTAACGTTATTTTATTACACATAATATTATCTCTTTTGCCTCTGCATCCGATTCCGGTTCCAGTTCCGATTTCGGTTTCGACAAACCAAATTAAAAAACTCCGATTCCAAATTCGGATCCGATAAGACCACCTCTGTAACACTCCTAATTTGAACGTTTCTTATATTTATAATTCTGAGTATTTACTAAACACTCAAGTCATAACTCGAAAATAAACAGCCAACAGTGAAAACCGCTAAAATCTTGGATATTATTAAAAATCTTCGGTCTATTTCAGCGGAGCGTAATGCCACTGCCAAGGAATTCTGTCATTACATAATATGCGTATGTATTAAATTATTTTGGTTCGTCTACATTATTTGTATGAGTCATATGTTTTCTTGATTACAAAGTGTTTAACTTAAAATATCGCGTGCTGTTAAGAAATTGACTCAAGGTTTATATACCTACAATTATTTCAGTATACTAGATATGAGTTCGATATATCAAAACGTATGTGTTAGATATCATACTATATCGATATGTTTATAAGCACAACGGATATCGCAAAATCTTTATTAAAACCTCAACTAGCACCCCAGAATAAAACGCATACTTCGCAATTGGTACATCCAATTTATATGCGCTACCTCTCCCTCTTATGATATATTATTTTAAAAGAGATGAAGCAAATATAGCGTAACTTTTTTCCAAAATATTTGAATGCTTAATTGTATCAGATATATTGATAACGGTATTTGAAAATGGTTTTCAGTATCGATATGCACACTGTATAATACCTAAAGTAATGTTATAAAGAGGAATGATTTGTGTTTTTGTATGTAACGAATAAACTTAAAAACTATTGGACCGTTTTTAAAAATTCTTTCACTAATAGATAGCTAAATTATCAGCAAATAACATAGGCTATATTTATTTATTTTATATTTTTTAGTAAATGTACATTAGACCCGGGGCGGATCGTCAGTTATATAATCGTTTTTGAAAAATATTTTTTTTTCTGAATGCTTGAAGTAAAAATTAGGTCGACAGCGAATCATTGACTGATGTTCTGTGGCTGAGGTATCACCTACCATCAAGTGAGCCTCATGCTCGTCTGTCGATATCTAATAAAAAAAAAGAAAACACCCATATCTACAGCAACATTGTAACTACAGTAGCAAAATAATATTCATATCGTTAAGGCTTTATATGATGCCATTTTCTTGTACATACAAGAGCAATAATTGAATACAATAATTAACACCCAAGAATTGAAATGATAAAAATATTGGACATAAGAATGGTAACCTTCAATAATAACACTGGTTCGTTGACTGATGATTCTTTCTAAGTCACAGATTGTTTAGAACAGTTCGGATGCATGGAATTATCGCGACTTTAAATTATTTCTATAATTTTCCTTCAAAAGTGATTTTTTCGTAAATAAAATAATAATAATCGTTTTGTTCAACTGTGGCTTAAGAGTATTTCTTAAATATATTATGAATGAATGAATGAATGAATGAATGAATGAAAACTTTATTTGACAGAAAAAAATAATAGCACAAACAAATAACTTATTAAAATAATTAAAATATAAATACAAAAAGACAATACTAAAAACAATAAACAACACTTCTGTCAAAAAGGAGGCCGCTCAGCATACGTTGCGCCGTCGTGGGGAACGGACGCAACACTGATTTTCAGCGACTTCCTCAGACGGTTTGGCATTTAAAGCGAACAGTCTGCTCTCAATCCGTTTAACATTAAAATTATATAAACGTATATGTACATATATCTTAACTATTAATATTACCATCACGGAGACACAAGCTGAAAATGTGCCAGGTTAGGAAATAAAAGGTTATAAGTACAATAAAATAATAATAACAAAAATTGATAAATAAATTAATTTCGGCAGATACAATGCAACTAAGTCTTATTTTGTATGTTTGAGAAAACGTAGCCATACTTCAATTTAAAATTTTGTACCGTTCGAAGGTGCCTTAGTGGCGGTGGTATATTGTTCCAGCACTTAGTTGCACTGTATCTGAAACTACCTCTAAATGCTGCTGAGTGGTATGCTGGGAGGATAAGGACATTTTGAATCACAGCTCTGGTTTTGTAGTGTAATGAATTTCGTTGCGTTATCCATAGTAATTTTTTAAATAAATAAGCAGGTGTTTTGGATGCCACAATGTCAAATAGTAGAGTGGCTAGGTGCCACTCTACTATTTGACTTGTGTATTACAGACTATTATTTTATTTAATACACAACTTTATGGATTGTGTTATATTTTTCTGACATTTATAAACAGATACGTAGTGGAAACCAACCAGAAATTATTTAAATGATAAATATATCAGTTAAACGACTAATTGAATAAAATTATTATTGACGTGACATTGTAGACAAGAAAGCTGATGACATTTGTCTCAAAATCGATTGATCGCTTTGGTTTGATCGGGATTGGTTTCGCGCGGTTTTATTGATGCACCCTACTGTTCTTAATAAACTGTGCCGATGATCTCATTCATTCTAACAACGCCTCGGACTTTATTGGTTGTTGCTTTTCGCGGTTCTGGTATCCCCTTCCGGGATATGTCCGGACATTATAAACAAACCGTGGGTTTGTTTTACAATTTAATTACCGTAATATAAGAGTAAATATGAACTTTTAATTACCGTAGTATAAGAGTAAATATGAAATTTTAATTTAGAATTGTGAATTATCTCTTTTACTTTTCAAAATGGAATCTACAAAGATTTAATTTCATTGCCGCAAATTCAGGTAACGGGTTCAAAACCCGTTTGATTTTGACTTGTTTGTGTTTTTTATAAATGCGTTTTTTATTTGCCTCAGTGGTGTGCGTTGCGTTCAGCACCGGAGTCTCTGGATTGAATTCTGGATGAGCAAGAAAATAAAAATGCTTGCTCTAAATAATCAGTGTAACATATACAGAAATGCGTTTGCTTTAAGCCCCGCTGGGGGACTTGGGAATACACTAAGTTTCATGAAGAAACTTTCTTCGTCTAAGTGACTTCTACGTCTACTTTAGAAAGAGTGAGTGTGAAAAAAAACCGTATATATACCAGAATCCTCCGTTCGTAAATAGAAAACATTTAAATACAAAAAGTTTTACTCTATGGATTTTCGAATTGAAGTAAAAAATAGGTCGACAAAAAATAATGTTCTCTAAACCTATCAACAGGCCTAGCGCTCGTCCGTCGATATCTGACATAAAATTCACATAACGAAGGGACACAGAGGAATAAACAGATTATACGACACGCTTCATCAATTAAAAGTTTTTCTATTACTGTCCTTCAGGCTTATAGTCTAAGATCCGGGATTAGAAAAATATACACTCATCTGTTAATTAGATGAAACAATTTTTAATAGGCTGATTTCAATATCATGAACTTATAAAAATAACCTCTGCCGTCATAAGTCTGCTGCAATTAATAGTAATTAATTAATTAACAACTAATTAATTTTTATCTTTTACTTAACTCATGTTAATTACATGTAGTAGGTAAGTTATAACCGTCAATATTTTATATTGTATACCTCACTGTAGTAGGCACCCATCTCTATGATTGCAATACTTACCTGCAGCCAGGTGAGAAAAGGTAGGTAAATGTAGCTTATTTCCCACACATGTTAATTAAAATATCCAAATGCAATAATAAACGGCGTCGAATTCTAAACATAATAATGTTTTTAACATGTAATTAACATGAGAAAGTAAAAATTAAAAATTAATTACTTGTTAATTAATTAATTACTATTAATTGCAGCAGACTTATGATGGCAGAGGTTGTTTTTATAAGTTCATGATATTGAAATCAGCCTATTAAAAATTGTTTCATCTAATTAACAGATGAGGGTATATTTTTCGAATCCCGGATCTTAGACCATTATAACAAAACCTCCAATCAACAAAGGTAGTCATAAAAGCGAAAATTCTGAATCACAACATACCTTATGTATATACAGTAAAATGTTTGAGTGACTGCCAACGTTTTTGGGTCATGATCACGTCTCGAGTTATACTTAACTGAATGTTTAACGACGGCTCGTTTGAACTGAATCTTTCATTATGAACCAAACATTTAGGTGCAGATAGATGTAATTGGCGAGTCAATTTTGATTCATGCATCAAGGTTTCTGGTATTTTATAGAGATAGCCCTAGTATTAACGATTTGCGGAGTATTCGATTCGTCAATCGTTTGTATGAATTGACTGTATTGTTTGGCGCGTTTGGTAGAATACATACCTTGTGATTCGATGGGTCGCGAGTTCGAATCCCGCCGGGACAACATGATTAAAATTTTCTTTAGTGTATATTCCCTACGTCTGGTCACGGGCATTAAACGACCGGGAAAGGAACCACCGTTCATGGATGGAAAACCGTGAAGCACATTGCGCGTTTCGGTCTCAGTCTATGGATTTCCGAATGCTCGAAGTAAAAAGTAGGTAGTACCATCACGTGAGCGACAATTTGCCCCCTATTGTATAAAAAAATAATCAATCAGATGTTTTTCTTAACATCTACATCTACCCTATCCTTTCCATACATACATAAAAAAATAACATGAGAAGCTAACAAAAAAACAACAATACAAAGAACAGTTAACCAAAAAATAATACAATACAAAAGATATACCGGTCTTAGGTATTGGACATGTGTCCAATACAGTGTCCTTTAATTACTTTCGTATGTAAAAAAATTTGTAGAAATAAATTTTTATATTGAAGGTTTCACTGTAACTTAGCCCTTACCATCTTGCCTTCTCTTAAAATACATCAAGGTTTTATATAAGCAGAGTAAGATATTTCAGGTATCTTTGTGTTGAATATTCTTTACCCTCTTGGTCATTAAATTTGCCTTTGTCCGTTATGTTTCAGGGTTACAACCCTTAGCGTCGAGTGCTTTTATAGGCGTGTGGAGGAAGGGAGGTGTGGTCTTCCTCCAACCTAAAGGGAGGATCCTCGACCAGTCGAACCACTGACTGGCCGGCCCTAAGGCCCCAGTGGTTCATGTCGAGATGTTGTATATATACTTAGCGCGCACAGAAACTTTGATAGCGCGATTCAGGAATTGACGTCTTTGTATTGATTCTTGTAGCGGATTATAGATGTCGCTACAGTACTCCCCCCCGAAGACCGGAGGTCGATCGAGATGTTGAAACAGCTGTTGTTGAGTGTTGCTTGCCAGTGCCAGGTTGCCCAGATTCCAGTGAGTCGGAATCGGATGTCGCAGAGTTCACGGTGAGTCGGAACTGTGTGCGATGATGCTGCATGATGCTCCAGTGAGTCGGAGTGCTGCAGTGTTCGAAGCTGGCTGCTGCGTCGACCAGGAGAGATGTGCTCTGCTTGCTGACCGGCCGAAGTGCAGTGTGCTGTGCTGAAGGTGGCTGACGGTGTTGACCAGGCATACGCGCTCGCTGCATGCTAGTGGACAGGATACCCGTTGAAGCCGAAGGTGCTGGCTGGCTGTGATTTGGTTGCTGCTGATTGATGTTGAAGGAAGGAGTGATGACGTCATGCTTCATGATGTTCAGAAGTAGGTGTTTTTCTGCGGGGTCACCAATGTGAAGGAAGGTGGCTGAATCACGTCGGCGTCACCAATGTGGAGGAAGGGAGGTGTAGTCTTCCTCCAACCTAAAGGGAGGATCCTCGACCAGTCGAACCACTGACTGGCCGGCCCTAAGGCCCCAGTGGTTCATGTCGAGATGTTGTATATATACTTAGCGCGCACAGAAACTTTGATAGCGCGATTCAGGAATTGACGTCTTTGTATTGATTCTTGTAGCGGATTATAGATGTCGCTACAGGCGTATAGAAGACCTATAAAATCAATACTGGCTTGAATGCTTGAATATTTTAGTGTAGAGTGTATTTATGAACATAGAAGCACAGGCCCATACAAACTTTTGGCACATAAAAAGTAGTTCTAAATTTGACCTGTAGAGTGCGCGGCAATGTGTCGGTGTGACACACACATAAGCAGTCCGCTGACTCCTCCCCTCGCGTTGTCTCGCTTGCTCTTACGAGCGAAGAGTAATAACGCTCTAAAAGCGGCTGGGTGCGAGAGAGTGTGCGCTATGACTCCCGCGTCAGTGTGTGCGTTCACACGGATACTAGCAGCGCCGCGGTGGCTGGGGTAAGAACTACTCTTACCCCTTGGCCACAGTCACCTGCGGTGCGTTTTGCGGCGCGATTTGCGGCGCGCAAAGCGGCGAGCGGCAAAAATAAATTGAGCAAATTGTATGAAGTATGCCACAGCTATCGGCGACGCGCATTGCGGTGCGATCTGCGGCGCGGTGGCTACTCGCGCGGCGGCGGTGGCGGCGGCCTGCGCGGCGTGCGAGTGAAACAAATGCACTCGGGAGTATCGAGGCGGCCACAGCTCAGAGCGGCGCGCGCGGCGGCAATGGTCGACGCATTTAGCATCGCGCGACCGAAACAAAACATTTTGTTTTTACCGCGCATTGAGCCGCCGCGGTCGCAACTGGTCGAGCTGTGGCATACCACCGCAAACCGCGCCTCTCGCAGACCCTCTTGCCGCGCCGCACTCCACACCGCCAGAAGCTGTGGCCAGGCCCTTACCCCAGAGAAACCGTGCCAAGCACGCTTATTAGGCCTGCGCTTTTATGTACATCTATTTTATTTGGTATTAGCTATGAGGCAGTTGTGATTTACCACTTTGACCGTATCACCACTTACCTTCAGATGGGATAGTGGTCAAAGAACTATACTTTTATACTAATACTAGCAACACATGGGGCAATGTAGATATGCTATACACACTATGTTTTTCGATCATTATAATGTAGCATTCTATTGGCGAAAGAATTTTTAAAATCGGTCCAGTAGTTTTTGAGTTTATTCATAACATACAAAAATACAAATCTTTCATATTTATAATATTAGTGTAGATGTAGATTATAAAGATGTAAAGTTGTGAGTTTGTGAGGTTGTAGGTGGTAATCTCTGGATTTACTAAGAGAAAGCTACATTATCAGCGAGTAACAGAGCCTTTTTTTATTTAGCCACATTGCACTCGTTTGTTACTAAATTATGCGAAAACGGCTGGAACAATTTGGATAGTTTGGTTTAGAATATTCAGTAGTAATGCACAGTATATTTTCTGTCACGGGATATACCTAATGTAACATTTAAATTCAACGTTTGTCTCTGGATTTCCGAATCGAAGTAAAAATAGGTCGATAACACATCATTGATTAATGTTCTCTTAACCTACCATGGGCATATCGCTCGTCTGTCGATATCTGACATAAAATTATATTATACTAGTGGACCCCGCAGACGTTGTTCTGCCACTATTTTGGCTTCGAAATTATATAATTATTCTTAAATTTGAATATGCCCATTTGCCCACTTTTTTATTTAATTGTCTAATATGTCACTGCTTTGCAGTAATCTGTTAGCTGTCAAGATGGCGGAGTTCCGAACCTAATTTATTTTAAAATTAATTTTTGCATATATTTTTTTCTTGATTTTTTCCGATATTTTAATAGCTATTCTTCCATTCGGGACATAGAGGAATCCAACAAATAAGATATCGTTAAAATCGGTACAGCCGTTCTTGAGTTATAAACGGTGTAACTAACACAACTTTATTTTATATATATAGATTCCGATAATTTAAATATAAGATAAAAGAATCCAATACTGTCTCCTACACGCCAGCAATCTTTCAGCGAATTTCAGCGTAACGAAGCACTATTAATAGAAAGCATTTGTAAACAATGTAAGTACGTAAAGCAAACTCGGATAGAAATAGAGTATGACGTCATCGCATCTTAAACTATATCTATGGATGTCAGTTGAGATTTTCACTGAGTTATTCGATGGGGTATGGCCAAGAAATGAGCGTGGTTTAGACAAATTACTTTTAATAATAAATAATCTTAAGTAAGTAGAACATATTAAAAATAAGGCGGTAACTGTACCTTGACCGATAAGATATGCTACAGAAGAAAGGCAACTATGTTATTTATAAGTATTTTTTCTTATCAGGCACTATTATCTATTTTCACATATTTAAATAAAACTTTCACGATATAATTAAAAACTTTTATATTTCTCTTTATGTTATTGTCAAATATACTTAGTTTTCTACTAATCTGTATGTATGTATATATATGCATAATTGTGATCATAATTTTTGAAATAATCAAGAATTAATATTAATATCTGCTGAGAATTTGTAATTGTGATATTCTTGATTTTTGTATATTAAGTGTTTTTTTATATATTATATATCGACAGACGAGCATGAAGTTCACTTGATAGCAGGTGATACCTCAGCCACAGAACATCAGTCAATGATGCGCTATCGACCTACTTCGAGCATTCGGATATTCATTGACTGAAACATGGTTTTCCATCTATGAACGGTGCTTCGTTACCCGGTCGGAATTTCGATATACCTCCCCTTCAATGCCCGAAGTTACCAAAGTGGGAAAGCTATGCTTACAGAAAATTATAATCATGTCGTCTCGGTGGGATTCGAACCCACGATCCATCGATGCGCACGGCAGATGTTCTACCGAACGTGCCAACGAGCCCATCCATATATTCTAGCCTGTATATTTTTTGCTCTTGTAAATAGACCTTCTTTTTCAACTTTTTTTCCTTCCTAATGAAGTGTTACAATTACGATATCTATAACGACACAATTGTAGACAAATGATGGTTCATAAAAACTTTTGTAAAGAAGAGGGCGATTTGAATTTGAATTTGATTGATTTTGCATTCGGTAGAACACCTGCCGTGCGCATCGATAGGTCGTGGGTTCGAATCCCACCGGGAGCACATGCTTATAATTTTCTGTAAGCATGTTTTCCCCACGTCTGGTAACTTCGGGCATTGATCGGGTGGGAGGAATATCTAAATTCCGACCGGGTAACGACCCACCGTTTATAGATGGAAAAACCGTGAAGTGCATATTGCGCGTTTCGGTTTCAGTCTATGGATTTCCGAATGCTCGAAGTAAAAATTAGGTCGACAGCGCATCATTGACTGATGTTCTGTGGCTAAGGTATCACCTACCATCAAGTGAACCTCATGCTCGTCTGTCGATATCTGACATATAAAAAAATATATGACATTGAAATATGACACATCTCGCTCGCTGTTTTCATAGCCACAAGAGAGCTAGTTGTAACTTCGTTAACGATTTCCTAGATGCACTCCGTGGCCTACGTGATTCGACTAGGACTTTATCAAATGTGTTAAAGTACGACTTTCAAACTACGTGACTTGCACTTGTAGTAGTTATAGGTCGAGTTGCGAGTGATTAATTAAGTAGTGACATATCTAATATATAAAATTCTCGTGTCGCGGTGTTTGTGGTTAAACTCCTCCGAAACGGCTTTCCCGATTCTCATGAAATTTTGTGTGCATATTGGGTAGGTCTGAGAATCGGCCAACATCTATTTTTCATCCCCCTAAATGTTAGGGGTAGTACACCCCTAATTTTTTTTTTAATTTTTGGACGAATTTTTTTGTTTTTATTTTTTTATAATGTGGCATTAAAAAATACATACAACCCCTGCTTTTTTTGTCAAAACATCTTGACCCGTGCGAAGCCGGGGCGGGTCGCTAGTATTCATATATTAATATCTTCCATTTTTATGTCAATTATTGAGCAATGAGCTTGAGGTTCGCTTGATGAGCGGGTCGCAGGCAAAATTGCTATTGTTTCTGATTTCCTTTTGTATTGTTTGAATAACAACATTTAGAAAATTTGTGTTTTACTTTATTTATTCGATTATTTGTGAATTGCAAATATTTTAAAGGGTTTTTTAGCTTCGACGGCCCTGGGTTAGGTATAGCCGAACAATTAATAATTTGATTTATTAAATCTTTTTTTTATTATTCTAATTTAAAAAAAAACAAATTTTAGTCTGAACTGTCATATTTAAAGTGATGAGAAGCTAAAACTGTAGAGTTCGAATGTATGTACATAGAAAAAAATGCTTAAAATAGAGTCAGGGGGATGTAAGAAGAGAAATAGAACAAATCCCGATTTTTTTAATTTTTTGTTTCTCTGTCTGTCTGTTTGTGACGGGCTTATCTCCGAAACCGGTGGATCGATTTACATGATTTTTTGTATTGTGGTACCTTATATCCCCGGTGAACATCTTAGATACATCCCGGAAAATTAAAGAGTTCCCAACATATAGGCTTTGTTTCATCGAAATCGGTTGTCGAAAAGAAAAGTTATCATCATTTATGAAGCCCACGCAAACGAAGGCGAGGGACATCAGCTAGTGAATAAAAAGTTTATAGTTTTTAATAGCATTGTTAATGTGTGATACGACGATTAAAAGTCTCTCTAAAGCTTTCAAATCTTTATTTTCCTCGTTACGTAGTTTATTTACTAGACCATGAATAACAAATATTAGCATTTATATGAATTTCCCTCAATATTCAAGAGTTATTAGACGTGATTGCACACCGTTCAGACATACATATTAGTGACTTGTTTACGAAGCGTGTGAAAAGGGATTTATTGGGGCGTAAAATATGCTGTCATGGCCATCGTATATACGATATTAATCGTAGTATAGGTTTTTAGATTAATCACATGGGACCTTGTTTATACCCTAAGCAGTGGCGGGACCACCATACAAACCCAAACGCCTGCTTTTCTCCATCCACCACCATACAAACCCAAATGCATTAAAAAGAAATATAATAATGTAATTAGTCATATATAACTTATACGATTACGTAATTATATAAGTAATATAAATATATAGACACGTATTATGTTAAAATCGGCAAGACGGGCTTTAGGGCTTGTATGGTAGTCAAGCCACTGACCCTAAGTAAAATAAAGTAAGGTTGCAGTGATTTGGATTCAATCTTTGAGCAAATATGTTATTAATATATTTTAAATAAAGAACGAAATTGTTATTTTTTTTTACATGACGACGATGAGCGTGTATGAAAGCATTGATGAAAGTGGAAGAAGCGAAAGTGGTATGTAAGGATCGGAGTGTATGGAATTCTGTGATCTCTGCCTACTACAATGGGAAAATTGGTGTGATGTAATGTGTGTTACTTTTTTGAGGGGTTTTATGTAGTGGTACTATTATTTCTGATATCGATTTAAAAAGTATTAGTGTAGAAACAAAGTGACGTGAAGTGCACATTGCGCGTTTCGGTTTCAGTATATGGATTTCCGAACGCTCGAGGTAAAAGTAGGTCGACAGCGCATCATTGACTGATGTTCTGTGGCTGGAGTATAACCTACCATCAAGTAAACCTCATGCTCTTCTGTCGATATCTAACATAAAAAACAGCTCAAATACAATATTCTCATACTGAAAACCAGTTCAAAATCAGCTAAAAGCCCGGGTTGGATCTTAATTAACTTACTCTGATGGCTACCTCGACGCTAATAATATTACCATCGTGTTTTCCGCAACGGAAATATTGAACACCGGAAATAGGTCATAGTTCAAATACGTCAGACTAAAAATAGCTCCCAGGCTTTCAAATTCTAGGATGCGTTTATTGATTTTCTGTGCGTGGTACTATAGCGAGCGGCTGTCCTGAGGCCATCGTATTTTTGATGTCGTTATTTAGGAATAATGATGAATTTGATTAAAATATTATTCAGAATATGAAGTATTAGATACATTAGTTATACAAAAACTCGGCCGATTTTAAAAATTTTACTTCAATAGAGAGCTATATATTATTTTTAAAATCGGTTAGTTTTGAGTTAAATCATAGCAAACTGACAAACAAATCTTTCCTCTTTATAATATTAGTATAGATTAGTTGAACTGGTGGTAAGTTTATAATAAAGCGGTGAACAGAAAATCTTCGTGAAATAATTACAAATGAAACCTGACAATTTTCATAGTGATCTGTGAAACGACTTTGAAGCTTAGAGATTTCATATAAGTAATACAAACATCATTGTTTATATATATACAGATTAATGTTTAAATGGATTATTTCTTTTAAAGATATGTGTCCATTCATCATCTAAGATAAATGAATGATTCTTAAATGAGTTGAATTAAATGTAGAGCTACGCCGTAGCAAGGTATTGCATATTTCGTAAGACTGTGAATTCAAAACAGGGATTGAAATTAACCATTTTTATTTTCCAAAATACGTGTCTGACTGAGATACCATTATATTAGTTTTAAAGAGTAGGTAATACACACTGAACTTACCACACTATTTTTTTCAGTAAATATAACTAAAAACAAAAGAATATTAACAAAAACCTTTATTATTTCGGTTAAGCTCCCATAGTAAATTAACCGGTTTCCGAGCCCTGCCCATAATAAATAACCGGTATTCTCTCTCTGGTTCAAAACAAAACAAAATTCTAATAATGAAATAAATATAGCATGTGTTGAAATGCCACGTGTTTCGTTAATTTGAACGGTATATAATTTGATGTTCTGTAGCGCCATTTAGCGAGTTCTAATTATTTTTTGAGACAGGAGCCTTCGCGTATGCAGAATAACTCAGTTTCAACGACACCGACTTCGATAAGATCCAATATTTCGTGTCTCGAAGATGACTTTACTTAACATATTTTCGCTACAAATTTCAAATTCGTTTTGAATGCGTCAATGTCTTAACTTTTCTATTCTAATAGCTAATATACACTTCTAAAAATTCTATTATTGAAATATTTTTTCGGTTCGGTAGTTTATAAACTACCCTCTTGCAAAACGCAACATTTTCCAAGTACATCCTAACGATAATTTCAAAAACCAAAAGCTTTTGATTATATTTTATTTAATTAAGAAAGTTGAGGTTCTTACGCTTTCATGTCTTGCCCACTCAGCGATTTCGCGGCAAAGATTCTAATTGCGATTCCGTGGAGCGTCTTGAGGGCTCTTGTTAGGGATCAAAAAGAAGCTCGTTATAAGAAAATAATTCTACACCCACATTTAGTACCTTCTTTCTGTTTATGATTAAAATCAGTGAGTCTGTGGCGGACATTTCTATGTCTGTTGCACGAATAATTTTTTTCATAGACAAGTAGGTAGGATAAGTTGATTCTTATATATAGGACTGTAATTATTTTAATCAAAAAACTTAAACGGATTAGATTGTTTTTTTACAAAATTACTCTTTTTGAATTTAATTCAATTTTTTTAAACAAATTTCTAATTCAATAAATTACACATATTGTGTCTATGTTAAATTTATATGAATAGTCAGTCTGAAAAAAAACGAATTTAAATAAAAAGTGAGATAGTTACTTGCGTTAAATAATAAAATATTACCCAAAGCATGTTTTTAATTCGTCGAGAATCCCTAACTTAAGGGGTAGGTGGTAAAAAAATCGTAGTCATCGTCTTTGTATATTTGTGCCTAAAATCTTTGTATTTTTAACTTATTGTGTCTCGAGTTTTTTTGGCCCTTCTATAACACAGTCAGATCATCATAGAGTTTCATTATATATTTTTTTATTTTAAGTTTGTAAGCTTTTTTTATTTTTCTGATTAATTTTTAATTATATGATTACTTTACTTTGAGTATATTAAAATATTGATAACTAGTTTTAAAGACAACCTGGAATGGCTATGAAATTACAGGTCTTTGATTAATACCAAAAGATCTAAACGATTAATATTTCCGTACCTAAGCCATTATTTCGTTGATAGCTGTCAAATGGCCTAGACAGAATTCGATATGGATTAATCGAACATAATATAAAGCTTCTGAAGTATTGAAAAATACATTCTCGAGTCCCCTAGTGAGGCATGGAGCAAACACTATTATTTGTTCACTTCACTGTTATTTTTTTACAGGTATGTATATAACCAACCGATTTTAAGAATATGAATAAGAATTAAATCTTATTTCCTCTGATTCGAACCTGAGACCTCTGGTGCTTCAGCGCCTCTCATATCCAAACGGTCTAAATAACCAAGTTTTGAAGTAACGAAAGCCTAAAATTGATTACAAATTCATTACCATCTACTAGCAATTCCTAAAAGAATTTACGTATGTAAATGAAAAGGAAGCTTTCTTCGCGCAAAAACGCACCAATAACATGTAATGATAGTTTGTATAATCATTACTGAACCCTAATGAAACGAAATTCAATGCTGGAGGAACGAGAGTTGGGAATAAAAGGGACGTACCTATGTCCGTCTACAGCTAATGTAACACAATCAAAAATATACCTAATTCCGTTAACCGAAAGTTGAAATTCATGAATTTGTCGCGAATCCATATGAAATATTCCTGCAGTTTTCAGTCAGTGCCGCGCGGGGCGCCACTGTTGACGGTGGGCGTCACAACGCTCCTGAAAAACCCGCGCTTTGCCTCATTTAAGTAAAAAAAATAAACAAATGACATTAATAATTAAATAAAATGTAATATACGTTGATTTATCGACAGTTATGTGATGTTTGTATGAGTATGATGCAATTATATAAGTGATTTTATGTGTTTATCGGCATGGCGTCTGAAATTCGTAGATATTGGAAAATTTCACCTTGGAATTCGGGGATAATTATAATTACCCCAATTTGATTGGAAATTAATATTGTTTATTCGGGTGAAGATAATATTTAAATAGCACCAATGTTATTTGAAACTCGTAGGATTTACAGGATTAAATGTATAGTTAGTACAAAAATTTGACTGATTTTTTGGATACATTATTCGATATAAGGCAAGCTAGTGAGATTGCTGTTGCAAAATATGATTAATATTTTTTTATGCTAAACGCATTGGAAATTATAATCTGTGGTATTTTATGAAATGAAAGCTAATTAACTGTCGTAGTAATATGCAATCTGGCCTACCTCAACAGTAGTCAATTATAAAACTATTCAAATAAAGATAAAATGATTATATATATTTTTTTGATAATGGAGTATAGTATGTGTGGGGTTGATAACGCTGGTACGGAATTAAAAATGCTAAGAATGATCGTTTTTACATCAATAAAAAATACATACATGAGAAGAAAAATCTACTAAAATAAAACACTACTATAATAAAAAAGTTCAAAAATATATTTTTACTAATATTATAAAGAGGAATGATTTGTATTTTTGAATGTTATGAATTAACTCAAAAACTACTAGACCGATTTTAAAAATTATTTCACCAATATAAAGCTACTTTATCAGCGAGTAACAGCTTATATCTACGAAGCCGGGGTGCGTTTCTAGTATATTATGTACAAACGAGTATCTAGTTATGTTTTTAGTATGATATCGAATTAGATACCATTTGGATAGAGATTTTTGGCGAAATATTTATATGCGGAGTAACAATAATTGGTCAGACGATGGTATTAAAAAGTATTGCAAGTGTATAGTCTCTTCTAGAAGTATTTAAATGTAGTAACATACTTAACTTTTAAGAGATAAAAACATTCACTTGATGTAAATATTACAACACTGCCCCTGACATACATAATTGGTCTTAAAATTTTCTTTGTCGCTGTTTTCTTCTTAATTAACATTATTTCTTTAGAACTTTTCCATTCCCATAGAACATCTAATATATAAAATTCTCGTGTCACAATGTTCGTTCCCATACTCCTCCGAAACGGCTGGACCGATTCTTATGAAATTTATTATGCATATTCAGTAGGTCTGAGAATCGGCTACTATCTATTTTTCATACCCCTAAGTGATAAGGGTTGTTAATCCTTAATTTTTTTTTTTAATTTTTGGACATACAACCCTTTAATTTTTACTTTTTTATCACCAACCCCTGCTTTTTAGAAATTATTTACATGGCAAATCAACGTTTGCCGGGACAGCTAGTAACATATAAAATTGTTATAAATAACAATATTTTTTTATTATTTGTCACAAGTCTCTTGAAATTTTCGTAGACAAAGATCACCATTGAGCAAACTGCTTTCTCATTCCTTTTAAATAGGATAAATATCAACATAATAAAACATACCTAAAATAAACTCAATTTAAACTCAGTTTGAGCTCATAAAGCATACTTAATTTGACGTAAATACTGATTGGAATTGAAATATTAACTCAGTTACTCCCCACCTTACACTAAATTATGTCTTCTAATTAATTATTTGACTTCCAAAGTAGTTATTTAATATATCAGTTAATCTACGTGATGTTATTATTAGAAACCAAAAGTATATATTATATATGTATATGTGTTATATTGAATATATAATTATAAAAAAAATCTGCTACTGAAAGATATATTTCATTTCATAAAATAAAGGTTTGTTTTATGAAATAAGTGTTATATTTTTTATGACAAATTCAACTGTGTTTTGGCTTACAATGGGAAAGAGGCGTGATGTATATTTACTCGTACATATTATTTGAATATCATCTGAGTTATCTTAATTCCTTATAATAATCTAACTGCAGTTATTCGTCCCGTTTAATCTTCGTCTAGGAAATTGGATGTTACCATCGTTCTGATGCTTCCTGTACATACGTAGTACGTTTGTACGTAAGCAGTAATCCTTATCTGGCATGAATAAAAACAATGCAGACTGATATTTAAAGTATTTCCCATACAGATAGACCAAAAATTAATTGGAAAATAGATAAAGATAATTTAAATAAAATTCTGTATATATTATGTTCGATTTGATAAAAAACAAGAGGACACCGTTAGTCAATGTGGCATTGGTTAATATGGCAACTTTGTGACATTTCAAAAATCAGACAACTGTCATCTTTCTGTCTCCCCGCGACCACGATTGCTGAAAAGCATCCGAAACGTCGGGATAAATAATTTAAACAATCTAAATAATAAATCGCGTTTTAATCCGGTATACAGTATTTTATTAAAATGTGTGATACTCGCGTTAATAAAAGACAATATTAAGATAATTTATTAATTATTTAGATTATTAAATATAATTCTGATAGAAAAAAGAATGTAACTTGATTTTACTTGATATCTTACCATCATCTAAACTAAAACCCAGTGATGTAGTGTAGTGATAAGGGATGCTAGACTGATTTCTATCAAATTAATACGGGAATGTTGACATTTATTTGCTACCTAAAGGCCTATTTACACGAAGCAAGTTTCAGTTAAATTGAAGCAATTATAACTTGCATGGTCTAACCCACACGTAAATTTCGTGATCTGTCGATATTCCTCCCACCCGTTCAGTACCCGAAGTTACCAGACGTGGAGAAGTAATTCTTTCAGAAATTTATAAACATATCGTCCCAGTGGGATTCGAACCCACAACCCATCGATGAACATGGCAAATGATCTACCGAAGCCACCAACGAGCCCGTCAAAATTACTATTAATATTTCTCACTTATCGTTTATTTTTTTTTAAACTTAAGACTGTTTATTATATAAGAAGAATATGTTTCCTTTAAAAATATATTACTAAGCAGATATCAGTAGCCTATCCTAACAACATAACCGGTAATGTCCGACAAAGGACGTCCTGAACGAGCCTACGGTGTCGAGTTACACATGCGTAGGTCGCTTGGGTTACCATACATTTCGAAAACTTGGTATTTTTCAGTACTTATTATAATGGTGACGGTAAATAAATGAGAATGTCTCTATGAATTATACTCATATTAAAATTAGAAAGACTGAAATTTCGGTCAATAGATACCTAACATCCATATATATCGGAAACAGAGTTAAATTCAACTGTTAATTAAAGCATTCATTGCATGTATATGGTCAAACCTAGGAAATTGTATCATACTAAAAAAAATCTTTTTTGTACGAAATTGAAAAGCAGTCAAAATGACGTCTTCGGGCAATCAAGTATATCATCAATATACGTTTGAATAGTTACACTACTTAAATGTAGCATCAGAAGCTGTTCTTAAAGCTAGTTTTATTGTCCTTAAAATATACTTTTATTAGTACATACAAACATATATTTTCATGCTTCCTTCTCATTGGGGAGGGCGGAGATAATATCAGAATATAATATCCGCGTTCAAACTATGGCATACAATTCTTGATTGTCAAGTATTGCACTTAAATTATTGCACGTGTATCTGCAAGAAAATGGCATCGTGTAAATGAGTCTTTATTAATATTGTCTTTTATTAACGCGAGTATCACACATTTAAATAAAATACTGTATACCGGATTAAAACGCGATTTATTATTTATATTGTTTAAATTATTTATCCCGACGTTTCGGATGCTTTACAGCAACCGTGGTCGCGGGAAGACAGAAAAAACGGAAGCTGTTTTTTATTTAATTTATTTTATTTTATTTAAATGAGTCTTTATTATTCGTCAATATTTTCTAGTGTTAATATATATTTTTGCGCCTTTTTCCACCATAACATATCAGTTATCGAAATGTTTTGAACTGTGTCAAATCCTTGTCTAAAACCGACTTATAATTAATTTTCTGTAATGTCTTTATTTTCACGAGTACAGTATTAATTGAAACGTATGGTCACACCACGTCTGGCTTGCTACGAGTGGGCACGTTAACGCTAAAGGAGCCATATAACATACCGCGTAATGCCTCTCATTCGTTTTGCCAACAACCGTTATAATTACAAATATATAGACATATTACTTGTTCCTATTTTAAAAAGTATTCGCTATAACATATTAGAAACATTCTTTATAATAGGCAGTCTCAAGCGGTGTGTCGCGTATGCTCTCAAGTGTACCGTGAATTGTGAGCCGCGTTGAAACCATGAGTAGCTACATTAATAAGGAAAATTGTGAGTTATCGATATACTGTATGGAACCCTCTTCTGTCCGACTTGCATTTAGTTTCTTTTTACTGGCGTGCTGTGAAATTGATAAAATGAAGTGTGCTGGTGAATACATACATCACGCCTCTTTCCTTTGTGGTAGGCAGAGATCACGGAATTCCATATGCTCCAATCCTTGCATACCATTATCGCTTCTTCCACTTTCATCAATGCTTTCATACACGCTCGTCAATTTCGAGTACTTTTGACCTGGCCCTTTTAAAGAACTTCCCCGATCTGATCGAGGTACGTTCACCTAGGTCGACCACCGACTCTTCCACTCTCCACCAGGTTCATAAATATTTTCGTTTCTCTACTTATATCCATCCTATCTACATTCTGGTAAAACCAAAAGATTGAAAACACTTTCTTTATAATATTTATTTTGATGGTAGTATTGATATATTAAATTAAATATGGTATAAACTTTTTAATTTTGAAAAAAAAGAATCGTGTTCAGTGCCATGCCGATTAAGTTGCGTCACACACAAATATGCGAAACGAATTTCTTTAAGAAGGTCAATTATGTATTAACAGCTAGGTTAAGAAATAAACATTCCAAAGATAAACCAAATAAATAATGAACAATGAAACGAGATGGTTTAAGACTGCGTTTGAGTGGGACGCTCTCGAGCAGTCTGTCTGTGCATGGCTCCGAATCGGATGATGAGAGCAAGGGGAGAAAGACGAAGAGTAGTGTGGATGATGACAATATGCTGCTGCGGGTCATCACGTCTGCTACGGTAAGAAACTATATGTATCAAATAGTAGTGGAACTGTGGAATGAATTACCGTCTTCAATGTTGTAAGAACCAAACCTATAACCTATACATTTTTAACCCACCTGCTCATATGTCCGCTCTTTTTTTTAAATATAAGTAGGATAGTAGGATAAGTGTGTTATTTTTCTATTATATTTCGGACGGCCAGACACAGATGGTATTTCATTCTCATATGGTTGATGTACCTTATATTCGTACGAAACGCTACACCTCCTCCTTTATTCTCCGAACTGCCAAGAAATGGAATTATCTACCAGGGTCTGTCTTTCCCGATTCCTACAATCTTGATGTCTTCAAAGCCAGAGTGAATAGGCTTTTTCTAAGTAAGCATGCTCCCATTTAAATCGCATCCGCGCTTACCATTAGCCAAATGCTTACTTATTCTTCATAAAAAAAATGAATGTATTAGAAACTAATTCTACAATTACCATATTAGAACGACGCTGAAGCTCGTGAATTATAATTTTAATACGGAGAATCCCCTTTAAAAAAATCGACGAAAATCGGATGTTTCTCTACTTTATGGCTGATATCTTTAAAACTAAAATAGATACGGCAAAAGTTTACATAGCAAGAACATGTTTTTCAGGACTAAAATTCACCCCTTAAATAGATTCACCGTTATTTTTGTGATTTTGATGTCAACTTCAGAACGTAATTGTTTTGTACCAGGTGTAGACACAGTAAGGTAGGTTACCTTGTAAGTTATCTAAGTTTGCTACTTAAACACGTGGATCTAAAAGCAGGCTTTAAGTACACATAACAGAACGTAATTGTACGTTGCGCTGTAAATATAAGTCATTGCTTGTAATAAAATTCACAGCGAATGGTGTTAATAAAATTTCATGTCGCGATTTGAGTGTAAGCTCGAGAGATCGGTAAAAGCTCAATTTGAATGCGCCTGCGCTGAGAGCAGTGTTCTTTACATTGTTGATATCGCATTTGATACTAGAGAAGGCATATGAATATATCTGTTAGTATTGACGTAGCTATCGCTCGTATTACTTATAATGGACTGAAACGCGATTTATTAATTCTATTTTCATCATGACGTTGATGAATGATCTACAGAAAGCTTCTAGTTATAGATAGATATACATGTATTCATAGCAAACACACGCATATACAAAATAATTTTGGACAAATATTAGCACAGAAAGTACATATACAAGTAAAATTACTATTATATTTTAAACAAACAAACAATATACATATGCGGCGATGCGCTGCCATGAAAAGGAAGGATACTCAGTTTTCCTCCAACACCAATTTTCAGTAGTTTCCTAGCTGATTGGTGCATCCTGTCTATTTAGATCATAATCACTATTCAGTAAAACGTTTTTTGATACTCGTGTTAAAACAATATTATAATAAATGCTAAATAAAACATCATAAATGTCTTCATGGTATTTTTATTGACGTTCATAAGTGTTAATTGTGTTACCTAAATGCACAAATGATTTTGAATTTGAATTCAGCAAGCTTAACACGCAAAACATAAAATTGTTACGTGACAAGACATAACAACAATAAGACGTGACAAGTGACACCCTCGTCTCATTATACCGACAAATTACGCAAGACGTATTTAACACATTAAGTTTTTGAACTTTGCGTAGTTTACCAAGATATGGATTTATGTCTAGGTTAACTTGTGATCGTAAAGCTGGGTTTCCACCGCGAGCGGAGCGGACCCTTTAAGGACCCCATTCAACTCGCAAAAGTAAACTGCATATTTGCATTTCCACCAACAAATAGTCGAGCGGAACGTACTGAACGAGTAAAAAGCGTTGAAATGAACTCGCTCAGTTCTAGGCGAGTTCAGTGGGAATCAAAAGTCAAAGCTCTTTGTTGGTGGAAATCTAAACCTATTTCATTTAAAAGGAGTCCGTCCCGCTTAACCATTTCCCGCTCATTACCCTTTCGCGGTGGAAACCCAGCTTAAGTATAGTTCACATTTATTTGCGAAATTTTCTAAATAAACTTAACAAATTTCAAGATACTCTTGGTACATTGAGAGCAGATATGTAAAGCGGTCACTTTCTTATATAAAATCAATGGAATATGCACCTTACAGCTCACAACTTTAGTTTGAAAAGGTCTACCTTGAGGTCACCGCACCTACATGGCGATTAACGTGGTACTATTGTTGTATTTTATCAGTCTATTTAGGGACTAGACCCGCTGAGTGAATATCACTAAAGTGTTATATTATAATCCTATAGCCTAGCCTTGTGTCCTTTATATTTGCAATTGATTTAATATCCCTAATAATAGTTTTTGCAAAACCTTGCATCACCCATACATATAATATTTTACCTGGATGTATCGAAATAAAAACGATTTTTTTTTACATAATTGTTAATTGTAATAACGAAAAATACGTTAAATGATTTTTTTGCCACTTCCGCCCAGCGAACACTGTTTTATTGGGTCGCCTCTTCCACCAAAAGCCCGCCTGGACAACACCCCTCCCATGCTACGCTACTGCCTTCGGGTACTAACAGTGCAACCTCGTTAAATATTTCAGAGAATACTTTTGCTCGTTTTCATCGCGCATAGCAATTCTAGAAGAGGCCTTTTATATATTTCCTACATCCCTACTCAGTGCGGCTGAATATAAAAGATTCAGATTCAAATGTCGAGACCTTACTTGAATATCTTTCATTCAGGCTCTTTATCTTGACGTTGAAGTATGTCATAATGACTTTAAGATTATTTTGTAAGGTTTTCTTGACTTGTAGGTACTTGAAAGCGCCTAACTCGGGTGTGGATATTGAGGGATATATCTTACCTATTTAAACCTTATCGCTAGCGATTTAAAGTGCTATTCGGTTATTAATTACAAATTTAAAAGGTGAAAAACATAGGTACATATCTTTGGCTTGCACTTCGCAAAGCTTACGTTTAACTACGCTATCTAAAAAAATTGTATCTTCACCATGTCAATGTATCCTAACTTGACGGTATTTATCAATTTATTATCTATATTTATAGCTATACTTCTATACTTACTTAATATTATAAAGAGAAAAGATTTGTATTTTTGTATATTATGAATAATCTCAAAATATACTGGACCGATTTTAAAAATTCTTACACCAATAGAATGTTTTTGTCTTCATTTTTGAGTATTGTACATCTACATGGCACTTGTGTGAATAGGGCCGGGGCTCGTTCCTAGTTTATAATAAAATATTTTTTAGAATATATGTATGTATATCCTTACTGATACCACCAGCACGACTCTATAGCTTTCTAAGGGTTGCTTGGAAGAGATCGCTTGAGAGCGATGGGGCTGTTTTTCACTTTTGCTTATTTGTTTATCCACGTAACCCTCAAACGAAGACAGTATCAAAAAAAAATCACCGATTCATTCTTACGCCCGTACGCAAGGATATACGTTTGAGTGGTTATGTATCATTATTGTAATATTAAATTTTATTAATTTGTGTTGCCTGATGTAGCCTTAACACAAGTGAACGAAGTCGCGGAATAAAACATAGCTCCACATAATTTTAAAAATTCCATACAAAGTATTCACGAAAGCATGAAACTTGTTCAATATGCGCCGAGTTTCACAAAGAAATCTCGACTTCGTTCCACAGAGATTTCATTGAAAAAAAATACAGTTTTATTTTGTAGTTATTTCTTCAGCAAGGTCATTTTTATTTCTTTCTTTATTAAAAACTACTTTCTTTTCATTTATTTTACTTCGTCTCGGCTCAAAGGAATGCTTATTGAAAATTATATGAAAAGACCACCCATATACTTATATGTATGCACACACACACACACATTCATTCATACTCATGTATTAACATATTAACATATAATGATTTAACATATTTCTTCTGGTGTGTCAATAAAAATATTGAGCTCGGATATATTATACTTTATTAACGATTTTTTAAAGATAAATCTTTGATTTTATAACATTTTATTAATTTTTTTTGGTTTTGATATCGACAGACGAGCATGAGATTCACTTGATGGTACTGTACTTCGAGCATTCGGAAATCCATAGACTGAAACCGAAACGCGCAATATGCACTTAACGGTTTTTCCATCTATGGACGGTGGTTCGTTAACCGTTCGGAATTAAGATATTCCTCAAATCCGATCAATGCCCGAAGATACTAGTCGTGGGGAAGATATTCTTACAGAAAATTATAAACAGTCCCGGTGATCCGAATCCAGTATATGTAGGTATAACAGTTAATAATAATGATATATGATTCTTTAAAGCTTACTTTTTTTACAGAGTATATAAAAAAATGATTTGGAAGTCACAAATATAACAACAGAATTACAACAAAATATTTTGTTGAACTTCCATAGTAATCATCGTAAGAAAGCTCGAGAAAGACTTTTATGATCTCAACAACGTTTTCAAAGAGCTTTTATGTCATCATTTTTGTAGTGAAGCTATTGTTTCATTACCTTTCCACTTCTAACGCACAGTAAAACTGCACTTGCCGTCGGGTCTGACTCCTAAGTGACATTTGTGGTCGGGGGCGTGTAGGGTTGGTACTAAACTCAATTATATTAATTTTTCTAGGTATTTTTTCAATCGTGAAAATATGTACGTATAAATAAAATACTTTATACCGGATTAAAACACTATTTATTATTAATATTATTTATGCCAACGTTTCGCGTAAATTATAAATCGCGTTTTAATCCGTTATAAAGTATTTTATTTAAATTTGTGATACTTGCGTTAATAAAAGCTAAAATAAATATGTATTTTTTTAAACTTTATTGCACTTTAGTGACAAATATCTACCAACATAGAAAACACACAAAGAATATGTGTAGCTTGCGGCCTTATCGCAAACCATTTCCAGGCAACAATATTAAAAACAAAAGAGATGGTATATATGCAGTGTTGGGATTACCATACAAGCCCAAAAGCCCGTCTTGTCGATTTAAACATAATACGTGTTTATATATTTATATAACTTATATAATTACGTTATCGTATAAGTTATATATGACTAATGACAGTATTATATTATTGTTTCATTAATAAGGCAAAACAGGCATTTGGGGTTGTATGGTAGTCCCGCCACTGGGTATATGGTACAAACAAAAGATAAGAATACATCATACTACGTTAAATAAACGAATGTTTTTTTAATGTTCGAGTACCTAACTAAAATCAATATAATTCGTTGCACCATTTTACGTCAAAAAATCCAAATAAAATGCTACATCTGAGTGCGGTAAAACATATCTGTATAATATATCATTGATAATCGACGGGTCCCAAGAACACAATCGTATCTGTGATTAGAGAATTTCATTCATCTTTATTCATAGAAAATTGTTGAATATAATTTTGACAACCCTATGCTATGCGTTAACATTATATATTATAACCTTATTTTCCTTCAACCAACCTAAAACAATACAATCAACTCTTGCGAGGTGTTATTACTTTACAATTTGTAGACTGCAGGCCACAAGAGCAGAGAGCAAATTATTTTCAGGCAGTCACCTCGTGTGATGTTTGGATTTTTTTAAATTTATTTTGACGAATATTTGAAATAGATAAGTTTAAACTTTTTCCTATATATTTATTGACATTTAAACAAGAAGTCAAAGTTTTTCACACCAAAATCTTCAGCACAATAGGTACCCATGTCGAAAAAATATGAAAAAACATTTTTTTTTCGACACAAGTCTGGCTAAAATTATAATTAAAAAAGAATATGAATTGACTATCGAATCATTACAAAATATAGGGATAACTTATATACTTACGTGATTATATAAGTTATAGCTGTATATTACATAATACGATTAAGACATTATTATTTTTCTTTTTATGATTGCACTAGCAACGCGCCCCGGCTTCACACGGGTGCAATGTAGATGTACTATGTACAAAAAATATAGCCTATGTTGCTGGCTGATAATGTAGCATTCTATTGGTGAAATAATTTTTAAAATCGGTCCAGTAGTTTTTGAGTTTATTATATATAGATAGTATAGTTATAGATTAATAGGGCAAGACGCTCTTTGGGCTTGTATAGTTGTAGGTAGATAATTATAACGATTTCCGATGTGAAATGCCTCAGATTATTCCATAACACAATAAGGAAAATCAGAAATAGGTCAGTCTTCAATAAATGTTTTGGCGGGGTGCTGCGGAATAAATATCATCTGACACTTAATTTGAAAGCGCTTTCAGCCTAGGCAGCAATTTTCCTTGTAGCTTTTATTGCTCCTTGAATTACCTGCAGTTTCCGATTTTCATAACTGCGTTTGCTATATTGCACTTGGTTTGTAGAGAGCTCGGGTAATGTAATAATTCTGACGAACAATAAAAATGAAATAATTTTTTTATTGCATACATACGTACATATACGTATACACATCACGCCTCTTTCCTTTGAGATCACGGAATTCCATATGCTCCGATCATTACATACATACCACTTTCGCTTCTTCCACTGTCATCAATGCTTTCCTACACACTTGTAGGTTTCGAGTACTTTTGACCTGGCCCTTTTGAAGAACCTTTTTTTTATTGCATACCTTATAAATTTTATAAAAGCACCCGTGCGAAGCCGGGGCGTTTTGCTAGTCTAAACTCGGATGCATTGTTGCTAAAATATATTTTTTTTACCCTCTGTAAAAAATATTTTTATAAAAAGAAACCTATGTCCTTTCTAATACCTCTAAGAATATGTGTTCATAGTTTCATGATAATCGGTTGAGTAGTTTTGGCGTGAAAGCGTAACAAAAAAACTTACATTCACATTTATAATATTAATAGGGATTAGTAGGGATTATTATTATACATTAGCTTAAGCATAATGTTATGTTATTGGAACAAAAAAACCACAAGTATAGCACAGATCACATATTTACGCTAAATAGATATTTGGTCATAACATGTTATAGCTCAAAAGGTATTGCGATTAAATATTTAAAATAACATTTGGTTGACCTTATTCGGTAGCCATAGATGAGTTATCGATCGGACAGTCGAACTCGGTACGTACGGATAGCATAAAAATCACGATTTTCACACGCGATAACGCCACGTGTAAGACTTATCTATGATAGTCAGAAATAGTCTATCTATCTATATATACTTTCTAGCAATCAGAATAGGTATGTAGTGTTTAACTACTGATCAATAATAATAATTATTGAAATATTTTTTTTTTGTAATGAATTCAAATTTTATTTTTGGAAAAAGTAATAAAAGTATTGTAATTATGATGTTTTAATTAAATTTAATTACACTATGTATTGTATACAGTGATTTTTATAATAAACACAGAAAAGCGTAAAACTCGCCTCATGGACCTCAGAAACAGGACATCTGTGATGCGCTGTCGACCTATTTAATTTTGAATTTAGTGATCCCAAAGATAGTCATTAAATTGCTTACGTGAATTTAAAATTTTTGACTAACCTTTTCTTTAACATTTTTTAATATTTTAAGAAGTTATTATATCATGTTATTATAATAGCGAAAGTATCTACCCTGCAATGTCTAAGAAATAAGAACGATAGTATTTTGTAATAGGTCCCAAATAATATTATGTAATGTCTCAGATTAAATAAAAAAAAAATATCTGAATGTAATGTACTCAAAACAAAAACCCGTAGTAACGTACATTCGCATTACAAAAAAAGGTCATAAACAGTTTCATGTTTTGTAATGTTATCCATGACTTGATTATGAAGTAGATAAAAAAACATTCCCTAAAAACCGTTAACTTAATTTTCACGATACAGTGTTTGTTAGCTATAGCTATATGTTTAAATTTATTGTAAAATAATGAGTAAATAAATTAACAAAATGGCAACAAGGCTATAATCAGCCCAGGTTACTAGTGGGGGAGAGAAAACCTCTTTCCTTTGCGGGTCGTGGCCAGTAGAACCGCCTTCTACACCTGACCCTTAACCCAGCAACCAAGCGAGAGCCTCTTAAGATGTTGATCGAAGGTCTTCGATTTTAAGCCATGAGCAGATGTCTAATTGTAAGCAAAAAAATATTACTACTCGCACTACTAGGCGAATTTCATTGTCCTACCAAACGCTCGCACACGGTAACTACTACGGTAAAACAATGTTTACATTTGAAGGAGCACACTTATATAATAGTTTACCTGCCACATTAAAAAAATTAAGTTAATTTATTAAATATGATTTTTAATAATTAATTACTTACATTTGTAACTATTTAGTAAGTTAGTTAGTGCTATAAAACAGTTTATTATCATATCGACGTAGCGACGAATGTATCAGTTTTTTTTCATATGTTTGTGAAAAGCATGTTTCTCGTGTAAGCGATGTTAATATTATTAACAAGAAATAAATGTCCTTAAATCTTAAATTTCGTGCGCTATTTACTACCTGTTTCTATAATATACTCGCGGACTCGTTACGTCTAATTAGTAAACACATAAAAATTTCATCAAATTCGGTTCAGCGGTTTAGGAGGAACACAGTGAAGTTCGATCGTACAAAATAATGATATATATCAAGATTGTTTATGTTGCAGGACACACGAACGCATGTCGTCGTGGAGTTGTATGAAACAGAAAAGTCATACGTCGAAGCGTTGGAAATATTAGTCAAGGTGAGGAAAACGTTATTTTATTAACTTAAATCTAATTAGGTTTGCCTTAGCTCTGTTATGCTCTAATAAATTAAAAGAATCTTCGCACTTCGATGAATCATGGGTTTGAATCCCACCGGGACTACATGATTATAATTTTCTGTAAGCATGTCTTACCCACGTCTGGTAACTTTAGGCTAAGACTAGATTTCAACGCCTTTGGTAGGGCTAGGCCAAAAGACAAAAGTTACACAAGAGGATACAAGTGTCAAGAAAATTAATGACACTAAAATGTAAAGCATTAATAAATAATAATGAAATATCTAAAATAATAATTCTGTCTGTCCATCTGTCTACTCCGTGGTGGCAAATTAATTATGTATTTTATCGGTTCGATGAAATCGCAAGGCTTGGCCGGTATTTATCTCTTCTCCGTTCATTATAACAAAAATTGATAAGTCATATAATATTTAATTAACATCGAATAATTACGGTGCATCTTTAGGTTGTAGGTAGTAACTAGTAGGTAGTAAAAATATTGTGAAAAATTTACATGGAAATTATATGTAATAAAAATATGTATAGATGAAAAGTTAAAAATTATATTCTGATATAGATATCTGTTGATTTTGCCAGGTTAAACTTCTTCCGAGATCTAAACAAACATTTTTTTTATTGGAATAAAACGGGGAGATTTTGGCCTGAATTCTAAGCCAAACAGGCTTAGTTTTGTTTAGTTTAGGTGTAATATTCGAAATGACTTAATTCCATTCGAAAGAAACGTCCATTTATAATTAGAAGTACATAGGTACAAAAATTAAGGAATACCTACTACAAAAATATTTTTTTTCAACATTCTTAATTTTTGCTTTATCGAAAAATTGCATTTATCATTTGTGAAGACGGGTTACCAGAATAGTTTTAAATAAATGCTAATTTAAAACGTACAACCTGAGATTATATAAAATTCTGAGTGTGCAACATTATGACATCAGCCAATTTGTATTATGCACCAAGAGTCCGAAAAAAAAACAATTTGGAAACACAAATATTGAATTATTATCTGGTTGTACCGCCTCTGCGCTCTTGTTTATAAAAACTGATAATTTTAAGTGAATTTTAAATACACAAACATTACATTCTGCTATAGTTTTCAATTTTATCTATAAATGTAGAAATGCTGAATAATGCAGCCATATTACAATGATTGCTTGCAGGTTTTACTACCATTCACATCCCTAAATACCACGCAAATTTTCCACTTCACGATTTCACAGTTATCACTTCACGTCTAGCGCTTTCAGCGGTCTATCAATCGGATTCGTTTAACAGTCATATCCGATTAAGCGCTTAAGCGGTTGTTGTGGTTAAACTCGTCTCGCTCAATCGATGCCAAAGCGCCCTGACAACTTAATAAGAATAGTTTTCATTTTGATTGCAGCGCTTAATTTTCTGGAAAGTAAAGTTCGTTACACAAAGAACTTAGATAACACAAATAGTGCTTTTGACACAGTGGAGGATGAGATTTAAATGCATTAAAATCTTCTAATATATGTATAAAATTCTCGTGTCGCGGTGTTTGTAGTTAAACTCCTCCGAAACGGCTTTGCCGATTCTCATGAAATTTTGTGTGCATATTGGGTAGGTCTGAGAATCGGACAACATCTATTTTTCATCCCCCTAAATGGTAATCCACCCCTAAATTTTTTTTTTTCAAATTTAGATATAATAATTTTTAAATATTTTTATGATACAGCATTAGTAAATACATACAACCGTATATTTTCACTCTTCTATTATCAACCCCTGCTTTTTAGAAATTATTTACATGGCAAAACAACGATTGCCGGGTCAGCTAGTAATTTATATGATTCCATTTTATGTTAGATATCGACAGACGAGCATTTGGTTAACTTGATGGTAGGTCAGTGAATTATGTACTTCGGGCATTCGGAAATCCATAGACTGAAACTGAAACGCGCAATATGCACTTCACGGTTTTTCCATCTATGAACGGTGGTTCGTTACCCGGTCGATATTTCGGTATTCCTATCACCCATTTAATGCCCGTAGTGACCAGATGTGGGGAAGACATGCTTATAGAACATTATAAACAACAACCCGTGATCCATCGGAGCGCAAGGTGTTCTACCAAACTTGCCAATGAGCCCGTCAAAAGGTAGATAGGTGTTGAAGTTGAATACGCTGGTACTGGGTTCGAGGATTGAAAACATTTTAAGAATTCGGAAAATACGTGTAATGAGGAGAAGACAAAGCAAAAATATAAACAAAGAACTAGTATATATAATGACATTATGTACAAAATAATTTTTAATAATAGGTTTGATAAAATTACATTGTTTTGAGACATCTAAATGTAAACAACGCTTTAATTGAATAACTAGTAACACTGGGTTATTTAATTAATACGTCTTAATCTAGATAATTCTGAAACCTCAAAAGCGTTAATTCGTACTTATGACCTTTATTTTTGAGCCTATTTTGGGCCTTTGGCTATTTAACCTTGTTAAGAATTCCTATTACAATTACGTCGGATACTTCTTGTTTTTTTATTTAGTTCACAATAATTTGGGGTTAACTAATTTAAAAAAAAAACAATTTGAAATAACTTCCGGTATCATGTATGCAATCGTTTCAAGACTCATTTCAATTACTAGCGACCCTAGCCCCGGCTTCACACGGTTGCAATGTAGATGTGCTATACACAAAAATAGCATATGTTACTCGCTGATAATGTAGCTTTCTATTGGTGAAAGAGTTTTTAAGATCGGTGGAGTAGGTTTTGAGTTAAATCGTAACAAACAAAGAAACAAATCTTTCCTCTTTATAATATTAGTATGTCTAATACACGACACGAATACTTTCTCGAAAGTTGTTCATAGGGCCTTTGATAGAGCCAGATGTCTTTAAATTCCAGAAGTATCTCCATCCTCTAAAGAGCCCTGAGAACTCTGGTCTGCTGGACGCATTCGTGGTAGACGAGATCTTCTACCAGGTGCCAGCAATACTAAACGTGCATCAGGAGTTTTTGGAGAAGCTACGAAGGAGGCTTGAACAATGGGATCTGCAGCAGAAAGTTGGAGACGTGTTTTTAGATGTAGTAAGTACATCATGTCTAATTAACTCTTGTGGTGTCTGGCACAATAACCTGCGATGTGGGATACGTTGTCTCCACAACATAATGCTGTGACTTTTACATCCTGTGACGTATTAATAAAGCGTAAGTGACGTGTGCACGGGTCAGTGTTGCCGTTTAAACGGATTTGTCGCTAGATCTAGTGCAATTTTAGGTTCTCTAGCGCTTTTTTTTCTCCTAACTTACTTATTGTGGAAGGAACATTGGAATACAAACGAAACTTCTTGTTTATTTTTTAATTTTATATTTATTTACCATTTCTAGTTTACAAAACCCACCGTGATGGACACTTATATGTCCTTTATAAGCAATTTGAAGAAGGCTAAGGAGACGATAAAGACGGCCGCCTCGTCACGTCCTGCTTTTGCAAAGTTCTTGGACGCTATGGCGAGGGACCATAAGGGAAAGCTATCCTTGGACAATCTGCTCATCAAACCAGTACAGAAGTTCCCTAGCTACAAACTATTGATACAACGGCTGATCAAACATACAGGTAATAGTATAATCACTCCAGCTGCCGGCCTAGCATCACCGCCACGAGATATGTCGCGGACGAGAGAAGAGAAACTGAGATGTAAGATATCTCGATATATTATATCTCGATATCGACAATGTTGATATAAAAGATATCTCGATCGACAAATCTATTTTTGATATTAAAAATCGAGTTTTAAGTGTAATTGTCATGTTAGACCCGGAAGAAATAAAGAGATAATCGATTAAAACACGAGAAAACGGTCGACAATTTTGTCGCGGTTGTCATGCTAGGCCGGCATCTCGATCAATCAATCTTTATCTGGAATTGAAATAATTTCCCGGGATAAACACTAACCTATAACACTCCAGAGGTCGTACTGATATGTCAGAACAGCATTACTGCCACGATAGCATGATACACTGTATATAGTCTTGTCTCGTACCGCCAAAGACACCAGCAATTTTTTTGTAGAACAGTTTGGCAGTCACAAATCTCGAATTATGTTTATACTAAATTATGTCGGTCTGTTGGTCGGGAGACAATAGTATAGGTAGGGATAATATGTAATTACTCAATAAAAGTTATTATATTTTACTTATTTATCTTAATGTCGATCTGCTTGTATTTTTTGCTTATTTTCATGTTCGTTCATAAAATTATAGAAATAGAGACGATACATAGTGATCTGCAAAACTGATAACACGATTTAAAATTCTTGATGTTTTTATACTGATTTGTAGGAACATATGCTATATACTATATTACAAAACTAAAAATTAAATTATTTATTACAGACCAGTCGCACCCCGACCACAAAATGCTTCTAGACGCTCAAAAAGAAATCCACAATCTTCTAGAACTAATCAACTGTACAGAGCGAGAAAGTTTGGAACTAGAAATGCAACAACAGACCTTACGGGAATTGGAATCGATGATCGAAGGTTTATCGAACTTGGTGACGTCAGAGAGGACATTTATACGTCACGAGACAGTGACGATACTATCAGCGCAGGGAACAATAAAGGACAGAGCACTGTTTCTGTTCAATGACACGCTATTGATTACGAGTGTTAAGAGACGCACGGGGACTATTAAGAAACCTATTCCGTAAGTTCTTTGAGCAGTTTTAAATTAAGAATGCATTTATGTTTTTTTCAGGTGGGAAATTCCCCAAATAACGTATAACTGAAGTCATTTTTGGTCGATGTGCTGAAGGTATTAGATGATTTTTGTCCTCGTTTAAGATTTAAATGGTTACGGATTGAAACTCCTTTCTGTCGTTTGATGTTGCTATAATATATAGAACTTTAAAATTCACATAGATGGAAGTGATAAACCATCTTTGAATATTGCCATCCTGCTTCCTTAAAAAAATATTATGTCAATTCTGGTAATTTAAATTAAGAGTCACACTCATGAAAACCGTTCATACAATCTGATGTATCAATCTGATGAAGCTGGATATGTGGAGAATATTCTGGACCTACTTAAGGATGTCATAATATTGGTTCCCGGCAAAATAAGTGTTATGACAAAAAACTTTTTGATAAAGTGAGATTTTTATGACAATTCTTAATTTTTTCATTTTCATTTCGTAGGAACGCTTGAAATAATAACACTGAAGTTTTATATGATAGTTCACTTGGCTCCATGATATAATAATAATAGTTTTCGTCATTTTAGTAGCTAAATGACGAAAACTTATCGTGTTATTCTTTTTTTGTCGGACAGCAATATATCTGAATTCCGAAATGGTGTTTCATTTGTTTTTTACTTAATTTACAACAACAAACACATACAAATCGCAACATAATCTATTTCTTATTGAATACTAGTACTTGGACATTTATTTTTAAGAATATATAAGAAGACTTAATCTGGAAGTAAATATTTATATTCCAGCACATACCAAAGCAGCATAGCCAGCCAGATGGAAGGCAACAAATACAAGCTTCTTATGAGAATTAGCTTAGCTGATCTCGAAATTGTTAAATGTAAGTAAGATATATTAACTTATATATTACTAGCTGATGCCCGCGACTTCGTTCGCATGGGGTTCACTTTAAGCTGAGCTTTTGAGCAAGCTTTCTTCAAATGACATATCCTCCTCCACCCTCTGTACTTGGTGATTTCTTTTGGGAAAGAGCTATCAAATTAGTCATTGACGGTTGCTTTTGCATCATGTTATCGACATGTTTAATGGTGGTTGAGATTGAGGTTCGAAGGATGATTTGAAATTCAATAGTTGAAATAATTAACCTGACTTTAAAGAAACTTTAGGGAGATTCATATTAATTAAATTTTACGTGACCAAAATCCAGATATGTGTCTTTTTTCTACTTATCAGAGTTCAATCGAAGATTGGATTCAATGCATTTTCTGTCTTAAATAGATGCGTGCGTTCATTTAATTGGTCATTTTCATTTTCGGATTTTTTTCCGGGGTTCCTGCCCGGGTTTCCGGTGCTAAATGCGGAAACCTCTAAGATACGGAAGTAAAAAAGCAATATCGAATAATCGTAATTCTGTTTAAGAGAAAGGATTGATGAAAATGTGAAATAAATACTTTTTCATATAATATTTCAATAATACATTTTCTATTTTTGTTATAATATAGTTCTTTCAAAAAATAAATAAAGAAATAAAAAAAAAAATTCTTTCATTTCAACTTCAGATTCGAACTCGCATCAGAAGCTACGCTATGGGACTGCATATCCACTATTCTACGAATACATATATTGGAAATGGCGAAATAATCAAACTATTTCATGTACATATCATACTGTGATTGACATCTGACAATTCGAAAAAGTTCAATGCGAGTCAGTTTGCATTGCAATTTGGTGATATGGTGCCTTTAAAATAATATTTAAATGATGATAACTTTTCTTTCCGATAACCTATTTCGATAAAACAATGCCTATATGTTGCCCCGGGCTTTCCTTAATATATTTGTGTAAATTGCACGATAATCGCTTCAGTATCTTCGGAGATTAGCGTGAACAAACAGACAGACAGACAGACAGACAAGAATCTTAAAAATTGCATTTATGCATTCTGCTACCCTTCTTTTATCACCCCTCTTAATTTCTGGTAAAAATATTAAGTGAAGCGTAATTTCGATCCTACTCTTTTATTATATGTATAGATTAGTTATAAGACGGCTTATTCAGATAAAACGATAACACATTTTTAATTATTTTAACTATGTACTGAGGGTCTAGCACGAAGAACTTGCGAAAAAGTATTCGTGCCGTTGAGCTGTCAGTTGTATGAAACAAATGATTAAAAAAATTAAAAAGTAATTGTTAAAAATAATAAATAAAATTAATTAAAAATAATCGTTGTCGGTCTTTTAAAAATTATTTTTAAAAGGCCGACAACGCATCTAAGACCCTTGACTCACGGATGTCCATGGGCGGTGGTGATTGCTTACCATCAGGTAACCCACCTGCTCAGTTGTCTGCTCTGAAATAAAAAAAATGAATATTTTAAATGAAACAGATCATTTGACTAATTCTTATTAATATTTTCCAGCCAAAGATGAGAACCTCCGGCGTATAATGCACGAAGTAGAAACCCTCACTGAGGACGCGAGCACACTCACACAGATATCGGAGCACGTGGCCGCGTTACACACACAGCACACATCGCTAGAGGAGCTCGTCAGAGAAATGCTGGGTAGCGTGGTGCGGCAACTGTCTGAACGTCAGAATAGTGATACGCAATTGTGTTATATGGAGATCAGCGTCAACACATCGTAAGTATACCAATAGATTTTGGTGTAATGGTTGCAGCGCCTTACAAATATTTTGTAAAACAAAAAATTGGCGATTAAAAAGAGTGACGAAGAATTTCTTGCCAGTTCTTCTCTTCCGTTCTACGCCCTTGATTTGAGAACTGGCGGTAAATGTAAAATTAGAAGCATTTAATATGTATTTTTTACTGACGTTCATAAGTGTACATTGTGTTACCTAAATGAATAAATGATTTTGAATTTGAATAAGGAATATGCATGTGATTCCAATAAGGGTCTAACAATTTTTTGAGTAAACTTTATTACTTCAGAATTACGCTTCTGTCAATATTATTTATTCAGTGTTTCAGTTTTTAGTAAGAGTTTTTTTAAAGTGCAAAAATACTGTGGGAAGTGGGTCCAGTAGTTTTTGAGTAAAATCGTAACAAACAAATAAACAAAAAATAAAATAAACATCAAATATTTCCTCTTTATAATAGTAATATTGATGTAATATTTTTTATCGTTACACAGGAGTGGTTCAGAGAATCTTACGATTATCTTCCCGAAGACGGAGAAACGAAGCAATTGGGAGGAGCTTATCAATGAGACCAAACAGAAACTGAGTAAGTCAATATTTCTTAGAAAAACAAGAGTGAGAGAAATATTTATTGACTGCCGCAAAAAAAGTTTCACAATATATCTAATATCTATTAATTAAGAGAGATATTCAAAAGGCAGAGGACTCAGCCTTTGTGAAGGTCAAAGCACTAACAACAATTTGTTGTTTTTTTATGACAGTTATCGACAGACGAGCATGAGGTTCACTTGATGGTAGGTGATACCTCAGCCACAGAACATCAATCAATGATGCGCTGTTGACCTACTTTTAACTTCGAGCATTCGGAAATCCGTAGACTGAAACCGAAACGCGCAATGTGCACTTCACGGTTTTTCCATCTATGAACGGTGGTTCGTTACCCGGTCGGAATTTCGATATTCCTCCCACCCGATCAATGCCCGAAGTTACCAGACGTGGGGAAAACATGCTTATAGAAAATTATAAACATGTTGGTTAATTGCAAAAAGAATTACTTTAATAATAAATAGCAATTAGGTCTTTCATTAACGCGAGAATCACACATTTAAATAAAATACTTTATAACGGATTAATACGCGATTTATTATTTATCCCGACGTTTCGGATGCTTTTCAGCAACCATGGTTACGGGTATACTGAAAGGTGACTGCTGTCTGATTTGAAATAAAACAAAGTTGCCAAAGTAACGTTTAAATTTTTTAGTGACTTGAACTTAGCGTTATAAACTTTGAATAAATAAAAATTGTATTCAGTCTCAATAATAATTCAAATTCAAATTCAAAAATACATATTAAATGCTTCTATTTTTACATTTACTGCCAGTTCACAAATCAAGGGCGTAGAGCGGACGAGAAGAACTGGCAATAAACTCGCCGCCACTCTTTTTAATCGCCAAGTTTTTGTTTTACAAATGTTTTATAAGGGGCTGCAACCATTACACCATGTTCCACATGACATCACACAATTAACTATAATTATCAAAAAATATATATAAACGAAAAAATAAAAAATAAAACAAAGATTTGTCCTCTATCAGCAGTATGTATGGTGAAATAGGAGCACTCACATTCTAGTGGGAACAACACGCAAATACATAGACGAAATAACTAATATCACCGCATGCACGAATTCAAGTTCGACCTGTCACCACAAGTAGCACCCGTTCACGAGCATGACGCATGACATCTGGGTGTCTTAATAAATGCTTATTGCAAATTAAAAATTATGTACAATGTACATGTTATTACGTATACCTTTTGATTATAGGTGTATACGGTCATGAACGACCCGCTCCTGAGTTTTTGTCGCCGGTCCCAATACGTAAGACCCGGGCGGGACTACAATTCACTTGTGCAGCCCCAACATTACCCCCTAAGGGGCAATCGCCTGATGTTTGGGTAAGTACTTTGCAAAAACCGGAGATGTCTGTCTTATTCCATTGGGATATCCCAACTTGACTCGTTGCAAAATTGCGTAATATCATAAAAGTAGATTTGGTATAATAATTTAGGTATTTAACCTGTATGAAAAAATCATCAAATTCGGATGACGTAATTTATGGATGGTCCTTATCACAATAAAAGAACCACGTTTTGTCTTAATTTTACCAACGTTTTACCATATTTTTTGCAAATAAAGGTGGAATCATACTACTATAATGCTACGCGATGTGTGCGATACCTGATGCGAATTGTGCCAATATATATAACACGCCACACGACGTTACTACACGCTTTGCCAGTGAAAGCTTTGTGAAAGGCGAAATAGTATTGACGTAGTTATGGATGTTATCACGTGGGCGTGTTTTCTATGTTTCTGAACGTATTAAATGTATGGGATTGATTTGTACTGACAGGGTCAGATGCCGTGGCGTGGTGTTGCGTTGTGATAGTATCTTTCCACCGTAAGTATTTCTTATTTATCCATGTTTTTTCTCTAGGTGTGCAACAGCGACGGTTACGTGGGACAGGTGTGCGTGCTCACACTGAGCCCCAAGCCGCAAGTGACGTCCTGCAATGGAGTGTGTAACGCCCGCATCCTGTGCGTCGCCTGCGTGCCGTCCGCGCCGCACACTGCACACGTAGACTTGCCGTAAGTAGTGCAAAACAACAAAGATGTACATAGAAGAACAGGCCCAAACAAACTTATGGCACTGAAAAGTAGTTCTGCTTTTGACTGTAGTGTGCGAGAGAGTGCGCGCACGCGTGCGTGTCGTTCACACGGATACTAGCAGCGCCGCAGTGGCTGGGGTGAGAACTACTCTTACCCCAGAGCCTTATAAGGCCTGTTCTTCTATGTACATCTATGCTCTTTGGTAGTGCAGATTATAATATATATATATAAGTATCAGAGTAATAAATTTAAATAAAATAACTTACGGGCAGACTGACCATGAC
This sequence comes from Anthocharis cardamines, assembly GCA_905404175.1. Lineage (NCBI taxonomy): Eukaryota > Metazoa > Arthropoda > Insecta > Lepidoptera > Pieridae > Anthocharis > Anthocharis cardamines. Next base: position 7,774,759 of record FR989969.1, read on the forward strand.
CACAGTTTCTGGAAAGCATCCAAAACTTCTGGATAAATAATATGTACATATATCGACAGACGAGCATAAGGTACACTTGTTGGTAGGTGATACCCCAGCCACAGAACATCTGTCAGTGACGCGCTATAGACCTACTATTTACTTCGAGCATTCGGAAACTGCGACCAAAAAGTGCAATGAGTACTTCACGGTTTTTTCCACTTATGCACGGTGGTTCGTTACCCGGTCGGAATTTAGATATTCCTCCCACCCGCTTAGTACCAGTAGTGACCACACGTGGGGACATGCTTACAGAAATGATAAACATGTAGGTCGCGCCAACGAGTCCGTCAGTCTTCATAGACTTAGCTAGATGTCCTAATTGCTATAAAAATACGATATTATTTTTATTTATTTATTTAAATCAGGCAATAATAATGAATAGCATAATTTTTACTTTGACATAAATATTATTTGCAGATCCAGTTCACTAAGCGCGGGTCCAAATAAACCAGGCATCAGTATTTCTGATCCAGACGACAGCTGCAAGAATATAAGACTTGATAGGTGAGGAAGACCTACATAATTTAAATAAAATATATATTGTTATTACATATGTAAGTATATTTATTTAAACAAGTACAGTCTATCTCTTCGACTCTCGATAACTTTTTTCATCGATATTAAGCTATTATATTTATTAGTTTGTCATTCTGTCATGCAAATACAGAGCGATAGGTTATCTTCGTTTTACGCTAAAAAAAAGTATGATGTTCGTTTGTACTTGATATACATATATTTTTCTAATTTTATATATTGTTGTTCTGTTATCGTTTTTTTTGTTTTTAGCTGTAAGATATTCGATTAACTCATGGCTGAAAAGCAGCCTACTAAAACCGTCTTCGGCTAGTTAGCCAAACACTATCCATTTTATGCTGATTCTATGGCCGTTTCATCGTATCCATTTTGTGTAAAACTATTTTCAATATTTACTTAATTAAAATAAGTGTAATTATTAAATTTGTTAAGACGAATAGCTTATTATAGAAGACTAGTAACGCGCCCTGGCTTCACACGGGTGCAATGTAGATGTACTATACACAAAACAATGTTAGTCGCTGATAATTTAGCTTTCTATTGGTGAAAGAATTTTTAAAATCGGTCCAGTAGTTTTTGAGTTTATTCATAACTTACAAAAATACAAAAAATCTAAAATACAAATCTTTCCTTTTTATAATATTACTAGCAACACGCCCCGGTTTCACACGGGTGCAGTGTAGATGTAGTATACACAAGAAATAGCCTATATCAAAATCAAAATCAAAAGTTTTTATTTCAAATAGGCCTTTGCAGGCTCTTATGAAACGTCTAGTTGCACGGTTCCAAAAAGTGGGTCTCATGGAGAAGAACCGGCAATGTTACTTGCTAATAATGTTGCTTTCTATTGGTGAAAGAATTTTTAAAATCGGTCCAGTAGTTTTTGAGTTTATTCATAACATACTAAAAAATAAATCTTTCCTTTTTATAATCTTCTTATATCTTCTTATATATAAAATTCTCGTGTCACAATGTTAGTCTGCATACTCCTCCGAAACGGCTTGACCGATTCCTCTGAAATTTGGTAAGCATATTGGGTAGGTCTGAGAATCGGCTAACATCTATTTTTCACATCCCTAAATAATAAGGGTGGTCCACCCCTCAATTTTTTTTTTTTCATTTTTTTGACAAAATTTTTTTTTTTATTTTTTTATGATACGATATTCAAAAATACATACAACCCCTGCTTTTTTTGTAAAAAAATCTTGACCCGTGCGAAGCCGGGGCGGGTCGCTAGTATTAGTATAGATTAGCTATGAGTTCCCTTATAAATTTCATTTTCCAGTTCATCATCAAGCGAAGAAGAAGACGACGGGTCATCAACGAGCGAGAACCAGGATGCGCAATCGGAGCGCAGTCATGAATCCGGCAGCCTGCGCTACGCTAACCGCACACTCACTCCGAATCACAGCAAGAGCCTCAGCACACCGCACACAGGACAAAATATCCAAGTGCATCCGGTTATGAAGAGTAATTCTAACCCCGCGGTTGATAAGCAAGCTATGGGAATTACTTCTGGTAAGAATTTTTATTTTGGTGCTATATTGGGGGTAATAAGCCTGAGGTGTATTGTCTTGTCCCATACCTTCGACTGTTTGTACTTAAGGCTATGGGAATCACTTATGGTAAGGTTTAAATAAAATACTGTATACCGGATTAAAACGCGATTTATTGTTTAAATTATTTATCCCGACGTTTCGGATGCTTTTCAGCAACCGTGGTCGCGGGAGACAGTCTCCCGCGACCATCCGAAACGTCGGGATAAATAATTTAAACAATAAATCGCGTTTTAATCCGGTATACAGTATTTTATTTAAATGTGTGATACTCGCGTTAATAAAAGACAATATTATTATGGTAAGGTTTTTTATTTTGTATACTGAATGATGGATGCAAAAAATTATCTTCACCAAAGTTTCTCACAGTTTATATAAGAGAGTCTCAAATTCTAAATGATATATACAGAGTGTTTGGAAGGGGGCAGGGGATTAAGGACCTATATACCTATATAGGGTAACTGTGACAATTTTAGAACATATTTATTATATTGTAACGCAAACACTCTGTATTATAATATGCTATGCTAAAATGTATCCCAACCGAAAGAATAACAATTCTGCAAAGGAGTAACAATCTATCAATCCATGTTTGATTGAAAGGTTGAGAACAAATATATAGAGTCCCTTTGATATATATATTTTATGATCATACTAGCAATTGCCCCCGCAACCCCCCTTGTGGGTTGAATTTCGTAAAATCCGTTCTTAGCTGACCTCTACTCGGCGAAAGGAATATTCCTACCATATTTCAAGTCGCTACGCCTTATGGTTCCAGAGATATCGTGATGAGTCAATATATAGGTGGGAATCTCTTTTATATATATAGATTACTTATACTAATTTCAGTTTTCCTCGAGATCCGATTGGGTACTCAATATGGAGAAATGTTATAACTAAATGTAAATGTATAGTTTTAGAGTTATTCGCACATTTTAAAATTTTGCAAAAACTCAACATATGATAGTTACTCATATCAAGCATTGCCTAACTTACTGTCAAGCATGATTAAAATAATCCAAAATGTTTTAATTCTCAATACTTCCTTATCCCTATGCATGTCTTGCAGTACACGGACGCATCATAGCTGGTATGATTATTTACGATTTCAATAAGAAGATGGCGCGTAGCTTTTGACGGGCTCGTTGGCGCGTTCGGTAGAACACCTGCCGTGCGCATCGATGGGTCGTGGGTTCGATTCCCACCGGGAGCATATGTTTATAACTTTCTGTAAGCATGTTTTCCCCACGTCTGGTAACTTCGGGCATTGATCGGGTGGGAGGAATATCTAAATTCCGACCGGGTAACGAACCACCGTCCATAGATGGAAAAACCGTGAAGTGCATATTGCGCGATTCGGTTTCAGTCTATGGATTTCCGAATGCTCGAAGTAAAAATTAGGTCGACAGCGCATCATTGACTGATGTTCTGTGGCTGAGGTATCACCTACCATCAAGTGAACCTCATGCTCGTCTGTCGATATCTAACATAAAAAAAAAAAAAAAGCTGAAAGTGCAATATTACATACTAAATAATCTGAAGCAGGGATTGAAATCGGTTAATTTTTATTTTACAAAATACGTGTCTTACTGAGATACCATGATATTAGTTTTAAAAAGTAATACACGTTAAACTTACCATAGTAATTTTTTCAGTAAAGATGGCTAAAAACGAAAGAATATTAACAAAAATATTTATTATACCGGTTGAACTCCCATAGTAAATTAACCGGTATTCAATCTCTGATCTGAGAGAACTATTTCTATAATAATCCCTTATTAATAAATGAATTTTAAAGTATTATTTTTATATTTAACGAGATATTTTCAATAATAATTAAACGAAACTGTCACCATAGTACAATATGCAATGCTATTAGCACTGGTGTACCTGGTTTCATTTTCCGCTGAAATAATATTAAAATATGTCATTACTTGTTAGTAAAATGATCAGCGAATTAAAATAGACATAGAAAAATAATGCATAGAAATGTGACAGCTTAATATAGGAATGTCCGGGAGGAAATATCCTTATAGATAACATAGATGAATACAGTTATGAATGAATGAATAACCTTATGTGGTCAAGTTACTATAAGAGTCGAAGAATTAGTATATGTCTATAACATATTGTTTTGCAATACCCTCTTGCATGCCCTCTTAATTTTCATATTTGTCTGACTTTAAAGTAAGCATATTCATAATTATTTTTAGTATTGTATTTTCGACATTTGATCCCATAAACCAGCTACTGCGCAGTCGCTTGCGCAAGCTTAAGAATATTGTTCTGAAAGCGTAGTGAGAACAAAAAAGAGTTATGCCTTTTATGTTCTCAGGTACTCTCTCTTCGCCCGCCAGTCGCCAGTCCTCAGAGGACAGCACAACTGCGAATCAGCCGACGATGTGGCTCGGAACTGAGGACGGGTGTATCCATGTCTACAACTGCTTAGATAATATCAGGATTAAGAAGAATAAGGTCAAGTTGCAGCATAATTCCGGTGTTCATTCCATTGTGTAAGTATTTAAACATAGATTTTAGATTGAAAAATATAGATAGAAAAAAGAAAAAATTAAAAAATGCGTTTAGTTCGAAGGGCCCAGCACGAACGACTATCGAGAAAGTATTCGTATCATCGAGCTGCCAGTTGTATTAGCTGTCAGTATGTATGATAGTTGATCGTGCTAGACCCTCGCTGCGTGGGTTCGAAAAATAATAATTAATTGATTGTGCATAAAATATTTTTTACTTCGAGCATTCGACAATATACATAGACTGAAAACGTAACGACGTTTTCAATCTATGTATTTCCGAACGTTACGTTTAACGTTACTAGTCAGAATTTCTTTATTTTACCCACACAAGTAATCCCTAATACTCTTAGGCCCGTATTATAGGACGTTACTCAAGTCGTAATCTATTCTTGAGAACTGTCAATAAGTCAAAATTCTATAGAGAAAAAAATGGTTTGACAAGTCTCAAAACTAGATTCAAAACAGAGACACGTCTTGAAATATGGGCCCTGGTCATCAGATATAGTGGAGACATGTTTATATAAATCTATACATATAATAAAAGAGTAGGATCGAAATTACGCTTCACTAAATATTTTTACCAGAAATTAAGAGGGGTGATAAAAGAAGGGTAGCAGAATGCATAAATGCAATTTTTAAGATTCTTGTCTGTCTGTCTGTCTGTCTGTCTGTCTGTCTGTCTGTTTGTTCACGCTAATCTCCGAAGATACTGAACCGATTTTCGTAATTTATACAAATATATTAAGCAAAGTCCAGGGCAACATATAGGCTTTGTTTCATCGAAATCGGTTGTCGGAAAAAAAAGTTATCATCATTTAAATATTATTTTAAAGGCACCATTTCAACAAATTGCAATGAAAACTGACTCGCGTTGAATTTTTTCGAATTGTCAGATGTCAATCACAGTTTGATATGTAAATGAAATAGTTTGATAATTTCGCCGTTTTTCGATATGTGTTCGTGGCATAGTGGATATACGGTCGTACTACGTAATTTCAGACGCGAGTTCGAATCATCACTCAGGGAAATATTTTTGTGTATTTATTTTTTTATATTTTTAAAAGAACTAATATTGAAAATAGAAAATGTATTATTGAACTATTCTATTATATAAAAATGTATTTCTTATGAGATCGTTTATTTCGCATTTTCATCAATCCTTTCCTTTCCAAGGGAATTAAACAAAAATATCTGAAATTAAAAGTGATCAATTAAATGAAATAAATATAGAGGTGGATATAGTATCTTCCACACTAATTAAATTTATTAAACAACATGGCCATACTATTTTTTTCATTAATTTTACGTTGCATTTCTCCATACCTTCATTTTATTCGTATTTAGACATTTTCTTGGCGTTTTATCCATGTGTCGCAAGTATTTTCAAACCCCCGTACAATTTTCGTGCATATATTTAAGACGGAAAATGCATTGAATCCAATCTTCGACTGAACTCTGATTAGTGGAAAAAAGACACATATCTGCATTTTGGTGACGTAAAATTTGATTGATATGCATCTCCCTAAAGTTTCTTTAAAGTCAGGTTAATTTTTTCAATTACTATGGTATTTCTTTTGAATTTCAAATCATCATTTGAACCCCAACCTCAACCACCATTAAACATGTCGATAATAATTATGATGCAAAAGCAACCGTCAATGACTACTCTGATAGCTCTTTCCGAAAAGAAATCACAAAGTACAGAGGATGGAGGATATATGTATAATATGAAGAAAGCTTGCTCAAAAGTTCAGCATAAAGTGATCCCCACGCGAACGAAGTCGCGGGCATCAGCTAGTTTATAAATATGTTATTAAATCAATTTTTTTGGCGTTGAATATTTGTTTTCTATTATATAACGATGTAAGCTACCGAATATAATTGAGGATTCGGAGGCGTAATATTCTTCATATATCGTTTGTTCCAGGTTTGTGGAGGGCAAAGTGTTCGTGGCACTCGGTAACGGTGACCTTGTAGTATATTGCAGAGATATTGGTGAGTGATGCTCGTTTTCTTTTTATTTTTGATTAAACGATAATTATATTGATATTTTTTCAAGCGCTTTTTCTACCTAAATATTACCTTTCCTTTGCTTTAGTTTTTATTTAGTTACTATAGGTTTGTGTAGTACTTAATTTTTTATGAGAATGTTATCTGATAATCTACACAAATAATAACAATGTGAAAAGGCTGTAATAATTTTATAAAGAAAACGGCCTTATTCATAAACGTATAAGCTTGATATAGTTAAAATATGTTTTGTTTCTTTCGTTCTGTAGTCTTTTTATATTCGACAGAGCGAGACAAAACATATTTTAACTATGCTTATGATACGTTTTTGAATAAGGCCTTAATAATATAAGTAATCATTATGCACTTCACGGTTTTACCATTTGATGGATTAATTGTGGCAAGAAGTTATAAACACATTCCTTCTAAAGTACCTGTTTGAATACAAAATATTTTATTGAATTGCAGAGGGATCGTGGGCGGAGCGATCCACATTGTCGGTAGGGACAGGCAGCACGCCCGTCAGCTCCATGCTTCTGTCGGAGGGCCGGCTGTGGTGCGCCACTCACTCCTCCATCAAGATCGTAAACCCGCACACTCTACAGGTGAACTTGGACTCTGACGGCCGAATTCTCGAACGCTAATCAAAATTGAGGTGTACTTAAAAGTATCTCTAACTCTTTCATTACGAAAGTAAAATGAAAGACAGAAACATTTTAAGAAGCCCTCAAATTTTGATTATCGTTTCAGTATTCCGCGGTGACGGCCTTATTATAAGCTGGATAGTTAAAATATGGTTTTATTCTATCGTTCTATAGTCTTTTAATATTCGATAAAGCGAGATAAAACATATTGTAACTATATCAGGCTTATGAATAAGGTATAAAGTACAGAAATGGAAGGAAATTAAATTTGCCTCTTCTTGGTAATAATGAATCCTTTAATTCAGACACAAATACATATTTGGGTTAGTATGATATGTTAGATACAGTTTTTCATATGCTTATTTATCGCACTTATTTAAATCCAATGAGTATTTCATGCCTTATAAGAGTTTTAAAGAGTGTTTAAATAATATTGCAATTTCCCCTGAATTAAATTATCTTTGACAAAACGTGGAGAGGTGATTGCCATAGTATACAGTGTAATAGAATATTTTTTATGTCAGATATCGACAGACGAGCATGAGGTTCACTTGATGGTAGGTGATACTTCAGCCACATAACATCAGTCAATGATGCGCTGTCGAACTACTTTTTAATTCGAGCATTCGGAAATCCATAGACTGAAACCGAAACGCGCGATATGCACAATTTTCCATCTATGAACGGTGGTTCGTTACCCGGTCGGAATTTCGATATTCCTCCCACCCGATCAATGCTCGAAGTTACCAGAAATGGCGAAAACATGCTTAGAGAAAATTATAAACATGTGGTCCCGGTGGGATTCGAACCCACGACCCATCGATGCGTACGGCAGGTGTTCTACCAAACGCGCCAACGAGCAAATAGAAAAATTAGTTTGCTAGCTACCTAAATGGTGAGGTTACTCAGTTTGTGCTATGTCAATACTCTAGGCATAGCGCTGGTTTTCAGAACCTCACCAATGTTGAGGCATCAGTCCTCATCAAGTAACCGCTTTTAGTCCCTGCTCGGCACATATATTTTAAGGAAAGGTCTTTTTTGAAATGAAGTATGAACCAGCCATTGTATTTTCCGGCTGTGTTTTGGTACCGCGTCGATAACTGGACAAATTTTCTCCAGATCGACGAAACATTCCAAATAAGTTCAGAAACGAAGCCGATAAGCCACATGGCGGTGGCCAACGGCTCCATCTGGCTGTCCGTGCACAACGCGGCCCAGCTGCGCTGCTACAGCTGCAGCTCGCGAGAGCAGCTGTGCGAGATCAACATCACGCCCTACGTCACCAAGATGCTGCACGGTGAGATATTAAGGCAACAAACGATGGCAAAGGGTAGGGAAGTTGCACCATTCATTCAAAAGAAAAAAGAAATGTATCCTTTAAGACGTCAGAACTTAAAAATAAATCAAATATATATGCAAATCAAAATCAAAATAGGTGTTGGAAGGTTTCAAACCATCTTCTCTATTGAAGTTAGGATGTTTTTTAATTTTAATTGCCTCACGTACTAGTCAGGGAAAGAATCTACTTTCTCTTGCAAGGGTTTTCGGTTGGTCGAAACGTATGTAATGGTTTGGTTTATCTAGAGTGTGTTCACATACTGCTGATTTAGAGTGACGTCTGTGTTTGATATCCGCAATGTGTTCATTAAGTTAGTTTGCCCAATGTGAGAAAGTTGCTTCATCTTTATGAGGTTTAATCGCGAAATTGTTGTTAATACACCTCCATTGTCAATTTATATTAGTGCTATAATTTAATTTATTTATTGCACATACATTTTAAATTAATTCATTACTGTGTCTTTTTGCTCAATAAAATAAAATCATCGTTGATTCAGGCTGCGACGACATAATCCGGCAACACAAAGCCGCCTGTCTACGTGTGACTGCGCTGCTGGCCCATCGCGACACGCTGTGGGTTGGCACCAGTGCAGGCGTGCTACTCACTGCGCCACTGCACAGTGCGCCCTTGCACCGGGCTGGATCGAACACACAGCCACATCTTACTGGTAATGCTTACTTAGATCATACAATAGGGAATATGAATGTATTTTTTTAATATTTTTATCTGGTAGCTTACCTCGCTATATGATAGAAAAAAATATTCAACGCCAAAAAAGTGATTTAAAGTATTAAAAAGTTCAAAATTGCGAACTGACACGGGCTGTTTAAACACCCGCCATATTCGCGCGTTTGGTGTATTTATAAACAACAAAATCGCAAACACACAAAGCAGAATCACCTAATAATTACGCACTAGCATAGACATTTACGTCATATTCGTTCTGACCAATGGCGTGGCTTTTCAAATATTTCAATTTCCCTCACATTTTTCTTCTTTTTAAAAATTAATTGCTTGCTCAAAACTGAAATGATAAAAGCGTAAATTTAAGTAATTTTAAAAGTTTATTAAAAAAAATGTTTGACACTCATTGGAATCACATGTATATTCCCTATTATCTGTAGTTTTGGCGAGAAAATATGTTATTTATTAATTAATATTCCTCTGTTATTTTCAGGTATTCCATACGGCCATACGGGCCACGTCCGATTTCTGACGATAGTAGAGAACCCCGCCCCTAACAAACCTTCAACGAAGCCAACGCAGACATTGAAAGCCAAAGGACTGAGCCGACGCTCGACCAACGCGGAGAAGCTTCAGAAACAAGCCGAAAGCACCAAAAATAACACGGAAACTCTTATAATATCTGGAGGAGACGGATACGAAGACTTCAGGAGTTCCACAATGACGGAAGATGCCGGAAGAGAAGATTCCACGAACCATCTGCTTCTGTGGAGGGTCTGAACGAACCGAATGGACTTCAGGATCTAAGTTGACGCCGGAACAAGTTTCGGCCTTTTCGAGTTGATTTACATTGCGATGTACGACAAGAGCCTAATTTTTGTTGAATCGAATGTACCAGCTTTTTAATATTTCGTTTTGATAAGCAAGAGTGGTAGGTATTGAGATTATTAACGTAAGTTAGGACATTAAATGTCGATTATATCTGTGTCTAAATATGAAATTTATTCTAACAATGTGCAGTATTAAAATTTGAGATTGGTTAATGCCAAATTAATGTTTACTGTGTTTTAGAGTCGTTTACATGTCCATATCGAATGTGTTTAAATTCCGCAGTGAATACTACTTCATAGTTGTCGTAATACCCCATAAATTAATGTTGAGGTTTATGAAAGTGTAGCTTCACCAATGCAACCCATATCGCTTCGATGTAGTTATTTATCGTAGATGTGAAAATGATAAATGCAAGGAGTACGTCTTTTTGAATTAGTTCTAAGCGATTTCAATGTATGACTTTGTAACAATAGATCTCTCGATAGTCTTATTCAAGTCTATGTACCTTAATGTAATGTTAAACTGAGTTTTAATTGCTCAAGCGGAATTCAAATGAAATGTTAGCGAAATTTGAAATCAAAATAATGGAATTGTAAAAATTTTAAAAGTGTAGGTATATATATTTATGATGATAATAAAGAAAGTTGCACTAAATTCGATGTTTTTCATTTATCAGTTACCTAAAATTATACGACCAAAATAATGGGATTTTTAGAATATATTTAAAGAATCTTCAAAAAAAACTAGAAACACTATTCTTCTAGGAAAGTAACAGTTAAAGTAGGTAGGTAACAGAAAAAGGCAAATATTGAATCAAAATATTTTTTTTATTTCCCTAATGACATTAAATATATAATAATTTAAATTAGGAGCGTTGCGTTGCGTTATCTTCTGTATGTAGTTCCTTACAGTTTAAAATAATAATTTTAATTTAATTACACATTTCTGTGATGTCCTTAATATGAGCCTGTAGTTTCTTTTCGTCTCCATCAATCATATCTTTTTTGCCTCTGCTCACAAAATACGGATCTTCTTGCAACTGAGCAGCTAATTTTTTCAAAATAGTACGCCTGTCCCTTTCAGAATCGTTTTCATCTCGTTTAATCCTTTCATTTTTGTTCAATAATGAGTATAGTAATCCGCAAACGATTTGTTTATTCTTACCTAAGTTCTCAAGTGACATGTTATCTAGTTTAAAATATGAATCCTTTTTTCCCCTTGCTATATAAAAAGGATCTTTTTGTACTGATTTTACTATATCTTCAAGTGCTCCGCGTCGGTCTCTCGCATTCTTAGCAAAGCGATTACTATATTTTTTGCCTCGTGAAATAATATATGGGTCATCTTCGCGAGAAGATCTGCTGCTTCTCTCAATTAAAATATAACGTGGTTCTTCAGCGTAAATTCTATCATCGTGGATTGTATTTTGGTCTGAAGGCTTTATGTGAAACCCTACACTCATCTCTTTATTTATAACGTTAGGTTTCACTCGACCTCTTACTCCGTTAAAGAGATATTTCAGTTTGCTATTTCTTCCTCTGTTTGCCCAAAATGAAGCAATGGCTTCCGTCCCCTTTATCTTGGAAATATCTTTAAAATCATTATCGAGTTCAGAAATTATTGGTCTTAAGTTATAGTTGAAATCCTTTTCTCTTTTACCCCGATTTGCCCAAAAAGGATCTTCTTCATCTAAAAGCTGGGGATTATTTTTGTCTTTTTTTCCACGGTTCCCCCAAAAGGGTTCTGGTTCATCGTGTATATTGTTTCTTGTATCAGATTCTTTTCGTCTGCCTCTATTTCCCCAAAAAGGTGTATCGTCATCATCGTGCGAAGAACGGGATTTCGAGGGTGAATAGTTAACATCCATCGTGCTCTGAAAACGCCTCCCTCGACTTCCCCAAAAAGGCTCATCTTGTTCATCTTGGCGCCTCAATCTATCTTCCAGAAAGTCTATATTTATTTCGTCACTTTTAATATCGTCAAGTCGACCACTTTGACCCCAGAAAGGGTTTTTAATTAAGAAACATCTTTTACTGTTTTGAGGGCAATATTTTTCATAAGGCATTAATTGTTGTATCTCTCCTGAGGTCTCCATAGACGAACTTTCTCGTCTACCTCTTGCACCCCAGAACGGCGTTTCATCTTCAATATTTTCTGATTTTAATCTTTCTGCAAGTTTATTATGTGTGATGATGTCATCTTCACTAGGTATATTTTGGAAAAAGGCCTTGATGTTCGAAGATCGCTTTGACCTATCATTTGCTGTGGGGATAACATTTTTAAGAATTTTAGATTTTTTCTCTGTTTTTGTTTTATTGTTATGTTTACCGTATGCGATTTCGTTTGACGCCAGGAGAAGGATCAAAAATATGAAGACTTTTTTATTCATTTTCATCTGAAATATAAATAAATAATTAAATATATCAAAAATGTGAGGATGCAAGTTATTCTTTCTGAAAATCAAGTTTTGTATGAGATACAGTATTTTCATTATACGAGATTCCTCATTGATAAAATACATATCTTATGACTTTACAAAATAATACATAAACTCAGAAGCCATAAAGTTATTTTTTTTATGTTAGATATCGACACACTAGCATTAGGTTCACTTGTTGGTAGGCGATACCTCAGCCACAGAACATCAGTCAATGATGCGCTGTCGAACTACTTCGAGTTTACTTGGTTTTATAGAAAACCAGGCGTCAAATATTTTTATTAAGAGCACGGCAAGACTTCTTTCCGAGAACGTTTAAATATTGAGCTTTATACAACAGAAAACTACTAATTATAACACTTACATTTGAGCTGAAATGCACTCGATATGACTTATATACATAATTCTTGTGAGCAGGTCAACTGTTCGAATGTGTTTGAGGTCCAGCTATTTCTTCGCGGCTTTTATAATGGAAGACGGAGGTGGGTGGAATCCCCAGGGCTGTCGCAACGAATTGTATTTTTTCAGCTGTGCTAGTAATGCGTTGGGACCATGTGACCGTTATTAAATTAAACACAGCCCGTTTCGAATTGCTTGCGACTTGATAAGGGGTAGTTCTTTTGTATTATTTTTAAGAATAATGGAATACCAATAAATATTAAAAAATATATATGATTGCTACGGATTCACTGACACCTCAATATAATGCAAACAAACATACCCAAAAATGGTATTTTATCTTTATGTCATTTTTGGTTCGAAATAATTGTTCTTTTTCTTAATGATAATGTCACACTAAATCTACCATATTATATGTATTTTTAAAATTTCGGGGATTTTATTGTGTTAAATGATAGATTTCCAAAGTAAATCTGGGCTACCTTTTCCTGTATTTCAAACAGATGCAGATGTTTGTTTATATATTTATATATTCTAAATATTTATTTATTTTATTTATATTTATTTATTTATTTTTTCAGTATTTGAATTATTTATTAAAAGAGGAGTAACAAAATTTCGTAATTTCGTAATTTTTATTTAAAAATAATGTATTTCTTTCATTGCAGTAACAAATACCATTATTTCCGAAAGGTGACTGTATCAGCCCTCAATAAAAACGAATATTGGTGTTATGGCAGCATTTTCAATGAATATATTTTGTGATAATGTAAATCAAGTCCTTGGACATACAAATATCAGTTATAATGGTAATATTATTATCCAATATATTTCAATAAAAATTGGTGCCATAACTCTAGAAACATAATGTTGTACTTATACCCTCAGATTAAATAAAAAAAAATAATCTGAGCTTATACCTTATAATTAATATGAAGAAGTTTTAGCTTTAGAGTTGGATTCAAAAGTAATAAAATATTTCTAGATTTGAATATGCTATTTATATAAATTTTCAGTGGACAAATATTACAAAAAAAGCTATAAGCGTGCGTGACGTGACCTGTCAATTGCGGAGGTTGGCGGAGTTCGGAACCTAATTTATTTTAAAATTAATTTTTTCCTGGTTTTTTAAACGAATCCAACAACAGCCGTTTATGAGTTATTAATGGTGTAACTAACACTACTTTGTTTTAGAATATATAGATTTATTATATTTTTATAGCTGTTAATACTTTAAACCTTTCCAAAATACCTGTGTAAATGTAACTGTATGATGATGATGATGATGGGATTAAAATAATATAGTGCATAATTTTTATTATTTTACTTAATATTAGAGACAAAACATTCGTCTTAACAACGTCGTGTTAGTGGTTACTTGACGTCTCTGTTTGTTGCTTTGATTAAATCCGAGAGCACAGGAGGAGGTTCGGGTTAGGTGTATATATAAAATAATTTAATATGTGTATATATGCATATTTTTAATACTTCATTCTTTTAATCATTGAATAAATATATTAAAAAGGGCCTAGATTTCAAAGAGGATTTTTATTGATTGTACTTTTTTAATATTTTAATGAAATAATTTTAACGGATTAAAATTTATTCATTTTATTATTTATCCCGATATTTTGAGTAATGGTTTAAACTAGAAAGCCTTACCTAAGCGGAAACTATACCCAGCGTTATCTACCTATACAAAATATAATATGCATATAAAGTGGGATGTCAATTATTTAACTATTTCAATGGTGTTGCCATAAATGTGTGAGTTTTGAGTTACATATTCTTCATTTTTAATTAAATTTATTTTTATTCTATAATTTTAGACTGTAAAAATATGTACTAATATTAAACAATAATTTATTTGATTTTTTTTTATTAATTCAGATTCAGAAAGTGGTCTGAGATTACATTACTATTAATAATAATTGAAATATCAAACAACCATTGACCTAAACCCTTGGTTGGCTAAATAAACAAGTTATATTGCGTGTCATGAAAATAGCAATAAAATAGGATATAAGGGTTTGATTCAAATTTGGTACAAGTGTGTACATTATGTCGCACATAAACAAATTGGATATGTTATTCTAGGTAAATAACCCGAACTTTTATGGTGGTGAAACAATGATGATATTTCTTATGAAACGTATATATACTCCATTATAAGTATGTAGTGAATAGTAAGAAGTACGTTTAAGAATCCACTTCACTTTATCGTATAAACAATTCACAATAATTTCTTTAAACAAATTTTTAGTTTAAAAACATTTTAAACTAAATATTTGTTCTTTTTTATGTTAGATATCGACGGACTTAAACATTCCTTTAAACAATTTTTTAGTTTAAAAACATTTTAAACTAAATATTTGTTCTTTTTTATGTTAGATATCGACGGACGAGCATGAGATTCACTTGCTGGCAGGTGATACCTCAGTCACAGAACGTTAGTCAATGATGCGCCGTTGACCTACTTTTTACTTCGAATATTCGGATATTCATAGACCTCACGGTTTTTCCATCTATGAACGGTGATTCGTTATCCGGTCAGAAATAAAATTATAGTATATAATATATATACCGTCTCGGATTCGAACCTACGACCTATTGATGCACATGGCTGATGTTCTAACGAACGCGCCAATGAGCCCATCTTACAATTGTATTATTTTTTCAAACATATATCATAAACTATTCTGCATCCAATTTTCCCCCAGATCCCCTCAGTTCCGGTGTGTTTTCTACAATAATAAGATGTGTTTCTATTACCCACTCCGGTAAACTTAAACATCTATAAAAGAAAGTAGTTTCAGAAAGAAATTACATTTTAGTTCAAATATTGCTGCAGAACAGACCTCTGTTGTTTTTTAATTTAGTTTCAATAACAAAATAATTTTAATACTCTTTTCTTGAGCTATAAAATATATCTTTAGAATAAAATAAAAATCCTAAAGGAGCTTTAATAATAATTAATTATAGAAATTTTGTTTAATATTTTTTTTTACTATTTTTGTGATATGTATGACGTTTTAATACGAGTTATATTTGGCCATATATATACCTAATGATGATGAACCGAAAGTAACAAACCTACACGATAGATATCAAAAATAATTCTAAAGATAAATCCCGAGATGTGTGAAGTTAAAATAATATTTGTGATCGTTTATTTATAACGAATAGATTGTAAAGTGGAAACGAAGTATTTTTAACTCCCCTTTGATATGTCGGGATTGAAGTGTTGATAGCCGCGATGGGTAAAGCCACATTGATATTGACATAGATTATAATTTTTCAGATGGTGCACGGGTATTTACAAAATATCTATCATGAATAACAAAAGAAGGAAAAGCGGATATTGCAAAAACATTTTACACAAAAGGATATACGAACGGTGGAGGAGAAAAAAAATAGGTTGACGGAATATTAATAGAGGTCTGGATATCTCATAATGAAAACACTGTTATCGGATATAAATATGTATATGATCATATAGAAAGAAATATTTTATCTCATAAAACAATGAGTTTTTAATTACTGATAAAAATAACAAAGAAATAATGAGGTAAGTCAAGCACCACTACAAAAGTTAACTGGTAGTGATTTTGCTTTTTATATAGTCGTTATTGTAAATTAAAGTATAAACCTTATAACACTATATTATTGTATGTCGTAGACCTGATAAATAATAACAAACGTTCATTAAAAATTGTGTCGATTTTGTACAAATCCGTTTTCCTTGTTTGTCTTTCAAGAACCTTTTTCTCAGAAACGCCTGGAGTTATCAAGTTGACATTAAATACTTAAAATTGTCTTTTATTAATGCGGATAGCACAGATTTATATAAAATAACTGGATTAATACGCGATATTTAACTACATATATTATCGATCTCGACGTTTCGAATGCTTTTCAGCAAACGTGGTCTTGCCTTCTAATCTGCCCTTGAATGCGTTTAAATCTGGTAAAAGGTTATTTTATTATTAAATACTTAGTGCTACGGTCCTTTGGAGCTATAAAAAATGCGTATTATGTATCTACATATAATTATTATTCTATGTAGCGTTACCAATCATCCAGTGTTTATATAATTCTAACGTAACGCCAGTTTGGTTATTTGTTCATCAAAATATAAACATATTTTATAATTGTTTGTTTGGTTTGACTACTTTATAGGTTTGCGATGAATGTTTTAAAATAGAAGCCCATTGTTATTGAAATATCACAACAATTAATATTTTTAGTTAACTGTTACTGGAAATATTAGCTAATTTTTACGGTATGCAAAGAAAACTGGCATTACAAAAATTACGATATTACATGAGTTATCGGGTATTTTACATATAGCACCTCCGATGAACTAGGGTTACAACTCGAAAAAGTTAAATTTTGAGTAAATGATACAGAAAAACTTAAAATTTTATTTTTGAATTTTGAGTAAACGATAGAGTAATACTTAAAATTTTATTTTTGTTTTTGTTTCTGTATCGTTTACTCAAAATTCAATTTTTTCGAGCTGTAACCCTATTTTATCGGAGGTGCGATGTAATGTCGAATTTATGTTATCTGAAGCGAGCGAAGAGGATAAATAAAAAGTGAAGTACCGAGTGTAATAATAGGGTATGAGGCAGACACAATTCTGTGTCTATATCAATGATCACTTTTCTTTACAAGGACGTTTATGATCTGGGTGCTGCCTATTATTTTTTATTTTTAAGGTATTAGGTTATGGTAAATGCATATTTTAACATATAAGTCAAAGGAAATTCTAATTAGACACACTTTAATAGACGTAGCAGAAAGGCTCTACATCGTAGCATGTGGAGCCGTACATTTTCGCTACGAAGCTCTACGTCGTAGCTAGTAAACACAAGTGTGTGACATGTTGACATGCCTTGTGAGAGAATTTACTATATTTTTATGTTAAAGACGCCATGTTCTTTTTTCACGTTTTCCACATTTAATATAATATGTAACTCATCTTACATATTATATTTATAATATTTCCAATATAAAAGTGATAGGTACTATTGATACGGAGTTTCTTCGCCATATAGAACAAGTGGTAGCTTTAGAATTTGACAATTCAATGGTACTTATTAAATTTTAACTTGAATTCAAATTGAATTTGTCTTAGTTCCAATTTCAAATAATTTAGTTATTTTGTAACAGAATAAATTTGAAAAAAGGATCATGCAGTAACAAACAAATATTTTTTCTAACAGTGATTTTAAAGCTTTATAAAAAATATTAAAACATAACATGAAATATAATAATTAAAAATAGTTTCTACATAATATGTATTTCAACAGACAATGCTTTGTTTTGCTACGTACATCCGAGGCGGTAATCATTTTTATAGCGAACAGTAAAACAAAGTACTCTTTGTGCTGTCTAGACATCTGTGTTGGCGTTACTTTGTTGGTGTCAGGATTTTCAGCGTTTTTATTTTGCACCTGAATCATCAGGACATTTAAAGTAGGTACTACGTAGTTCTTGCACGTATATTTTACAAAAGTTCAGTGACTTATGTATTACACGTGATAGATTACGTATAGATTTCATAATACTACATACATACATATATATGTATATTTATTGCGATTATAATTGTATATTATAATATATGCATATCCCGCCACTGATGCATATGTACGTAAAACATGTACCATTGCAAAGTACAAACCCTACAACAAATCACCGAAATACGAGTAATAAAAGTTTCTCATTTCATGTCTTAGGAAGATGATAACGTTGGTTTATTATTTTTTTGTCATAGAAGGATTATTAAGAAAGGAATTCTTGCAATTAAAACATTTTTTCTGTGAACGAACTTTGTAACAAACAAAAATATTTTTTTTAAAACAAGGCGTTACTAAGTTCGTAGTTCGTCGATTTGGCATGAGTATCGACAGTCAGTGAAGATAGTACCGATTTTAAAAATTCTTTCACCAATAGAAAGCTACATTATCCGCGGATCATTTTGTGTACATCTAGTTTATCGGGGCAAGTTGTTGTAAACTATAAAGGCTCAACTTTACTCATGCAATATAATTGCACGATGCGACGAAAGGACATTCAAATGACATTCTGCATGGACCAAGCGTGACAGCTTTTCCGCGCAATATTAAAAACATAGCCATCTCATTCCGACCTATAGATTTAATATTCGCATCCTTATCACTCGTAGCGCGGGAAATTTGCGCCAATGCAGTCTCTCAGACCTGTAGATTCAAGCGTTTAGAATGGACGTTTCATTTTCGCGAGCTTTCAGCAAGTGTAGCTTGCTAGTAGAAGTGTGCTTGAACTTTCGATCTTTACCTTCGTAGTGTATCTTCCAAAATTGGTGTTGTGTTACTTTTAATATTAAGTGATTGTGTATAAAGTGAAAGACATATAGTGAGGTGAGTTGAGGAAAATTCATTTAAAATAACATTATAGGAATAAGGAAAGTCGTTTAAATAATTGTAGATTAATATGTTGAGGCAAATGTAAATAGTGCAACATGAATTTCTCATATTATAAAGTTGACACACATTTTTATTTCAGTGTGTTAAAGATACAAAAAATAAACACAAATAATAAAATAAAGAATATCATTTTTTTTTATAAACATGTTTATTGTAACCTGTAGACATGCCATCATATCTTTCATAAAAATATGAATACTTCTTCAGTAGATACTCAAGGATCTGGTAAAATTATTATATATAGCAAGAGTGCAATGTAGATGTACTAAAAAAAGCCTATATTACTCGCTGATAATGTAGCTTTCTGTTGGTGAATTAATTTAAAACGAGTCGAGTAGTTTTTGAGTTAAATCGTAACAAACAAATACTCTTTATAATAAGTATACATTGGTAATAATAAAAATATGATGAAACTACGTTTAAAAATAAAAGAATAGATAGTACAAATATTACTAGCAACTACTCTAAGTCAATTCTATCTTTTGTGAATAAAAACAATGATTAATTTACATTCAAATCGAACTTAAAACAACAATGGATAGAAACAAATGAAAAATGAAATAAGTAAACGTCCAAAAATGCTCGCTATTTTTCTTTGTCTTGCGATGAGATAAATGGATTATAATTTCTTCTGTAAAAATTTCAAGAAAAAAATTTTTTTTAAGTACATTTACATAAAATAACCTTAGGGGGTCTAGCCTCTTTAGATGGTGTTTTTTATTACATAATAATAGACAGTAATAAACTTACCATCCTTGGATAGTGGACACCTATATAGATAGTAAGTTATGAGGTAAGGGTGGTAAATTTAAAAGGGAGCTAAAAGGTGTCTATTTACTTTTAACTTAAAATCATTTTTTTGTAGAAGACGCACGTAGAATTTTTTATATAAAGCTAGCTGACCCGGCAAACGTTTATTTGCCATGTAAATAATTTCTAAAAAGCCCCTGCGTTGGTGATAAAAAAGTAAAAATTTAGGGTTGTATGTCTTTTTTAATGCCACATTATAAAAAAATAAAAACAAAAAATTTCGTCCAAAAATTAAAAAAAAAAACATTTTAAGGGTGAACAACCCTTATAACTTAGAGGTATGAAAAATAGATAGTAGCCGATTTTCAGACCTACTGAATACGCATATACAATTTCGTATATAAAAGTCCGGTAACTCACATTGTGACATGGAAATTTTATATATTAAATAGATGACCTAATTTTTACTTCGACCATTTGGAAATCCATAGACTGAAACCGAAACGCATATCGCATGCATAATTTTCCATTTATGAACGGTGGTTCGT
This sequence comes from Anthocharis cardamines, assembly GCA_905404175.1. Classification (NCBI taxonomy): domain Eukaryota; kingdom Metazoa; phylum Arthropoda; class Insecta; order Lepidoptera; family Pieridae; genus Anthocharis; species Anthocharis cardamines. The sequence continues at coordinate 7,795,537 of FR989969.1, forward strand.
TACACGGTCGAAATTTAGATATTCTTCCCATCCGATCAATGCCCGAAGGTACCAGACGTGGGGAAAACATGAATACAAAATTATAAACATGTCGTCCCGGTGGGATTCGAACCCACAACCCATCGATGCTCACGGGAGGTGTTCTACCGAACGCGTCATCGAGCCAGTCAAATCTTAGAAAGGAAAAGTTATTGTCATATAAAATATTGTTTAAATCATTTCGTCCTTAATAATTTTTGAAATACCATTATGGACTACTTGGTAATTGTAATTGAGGTAATCTTATTACGTTTGTGTTTATATTAAGTTGTATACTATTAGTATAATCAAGAGAGTGCCCGAATGTGGATTACTTAGAATCTAATTATACAATTTTGTAATAATCCATCAAAACTTTCGACCCAGTAATCCAGTAAGGTACGTTCATCAGAATAACATGTACCGAAGTTGAATAAATTAACATAATGAAATAGTGAAATTGAACATTTAAACTGATATATTTAATGAAATTAAATGAAATACATTTATTCGGGACGGCACAAAAGTAGATATTAGTATAAGAATAATTTAATAAAAACAATTTACAATTAGAAAAATACACAAAGCAAAAAAAATCCGGATGAAGCAAATAAAAAATACGGATTAAGCAAAAAAATACGGATATAGACAAATTAATCCAAACCTAATGTACTTAAGGTAGGAATATCGAAATTCTGATCGGGTAACGAACCACCGTTCAGAGATGAAAAAAACGTGAAGTGCACATTGCGCGTTTTGGTTTCAGTCTATGGATTTCCGAATGCTTGAAGTAAAAAGTTGGTCGACAGCACATCATTGACTAATGTTCTGTGGTTGAGGTATCACCTACCATCAAGTGAACCTCATGCTCGTCTGTCGATATCTAACATAAAAAAAAATAAACATAGAGTTTTAAAGGATGTACAAGGAATATTTTCAAGGCAGTCTAAGGGCAAATAAGTTTATTTAAAGTTAATTAGAATTAGCAAATAAGTTTTTGTATTTGGATGATCCTTTCTTCAGTGTCCTTGTTTGTCGTTTTTTAAGCTGGGTCATGACCCCAAAGGTGATCGCCATTGTTATTAAAGGGGGTCGCAATCTGTTCAAAAATACAACCTGCTTGTAAGTTTGAACGTAAAAAACCTTTTAATAAAAAATTTATTACAACTTTAGGTAGGTATAGTTAAAATTTTCAACCTAACTTTTTGGCGTTGTTCGTGGTTCGCGACATAAAAAATGTTGTGGAACAATGCCTTTGTGTATCCGAATACAAATAGTTACGTCACTTGGTCCGAAAGAAATTTCATTCAGGGTAAAAAAATCCTTTGAAATTTAAAAAAAAAATCCACGACAATAGTTTTTCAACCCGTGCTTTTTCGCTTGAAAGCTTGATCAAAATATTCAATATAAAAGTTAGATATAGAGTTTGTTTAAAAATAGCGACCTGCCTGCTTAATATGACCATCAAGAGATATTTCGCGGACGAGTGTAGACAAACTAAGATGTAAGATATCTCGAAATATTCTATCTCGACATTTTTGATAGAAAAGATATTATCTCAATCGTCAAATATCTATATAATATTTTTGACATTAGAAGTCGAGTTTTATGTGTGTCATGTTAGACCCGGAAGATATAAAGATATATAGCCCAGCCTTTCCATTCCCCCTTGTCTAAGCCTACGCGCAGTCTAGAGCCACCGGTGGCCGCCACTAGAAGCGGCCTCTAGACGCGTCCACCGGTGGCCGCGTTTCAGCCACTGTAAAATGTATGAAATATCGCGCCCGCACGTTATGGCGGCCACCGGTGGCTAGAAGCTCGGTGGCGGCCTCTCGAGCGCCGTGTTTGCGCGGATGCCCTAAAATGTATGAAATATCACGCCCGTAGCTTGTGGCGGCCACCGGTGGCTATGCTGTGGTCGCCACTAGTGGCTCTAGTCTGCGCACGCCGCGGCCGTAAAGGCGGTAAGAGACTCAAACAAGTTTGGGGGCGTGGTACAGAGGCTTGGGAGGCGATTTGTAATTTCATCTAGCTAGGAGGACTCTTAGACATCGACTGAGCTCTCGACTCTCGAATACAACTTGTTAACATCAACTAATATTAATTAAGAGATTGCTCAAACTCGGTTCGATATTTCTCTCCGCGAAGTTCATATATCTGTCCTGTTTTATTCAATAAATAAAAAAAACATGTCAATCGGTCGGGTTATAGTAAAAGTCTTTAGAATTAATGTTTAATCTCCGCTAATACAGCTCACAATAATTAATTAATTTAATTTGAAGTTATACCTAGTGGTTTTAATATTGTTGAAAAAAATGGGGGCGCTAAAAATATCTATTCTCAAAGTGGGCAGTAGACAAAATAAGTTTGGGAATCCCTGAGAGAACCGATTAAAACACGAGAAAATGTTCGACAGATTTGTCTTCTTTTACTGATCTTTATATATCCTTAATTTCGAAAAAAATGTCATAAATGTATTTTTCCTTATACACTCCTATTACCACAACTATATTAATACAAACAAAATCAACATCTCCTTGTTATTTATCACATAATATAATAATGGTTTCAGATAACAAGGAAAACAAATACATTATTTTTTGTCCAAAAATGTTGAAGTCAAATACATCTAAACCATTATCATACTATCTAGAATCTAAATTAAGTATATTATTGGCATTATATAATAGTAGTAAAAATCATACATTTGGAGAAAATCCGACCCTTGGACATTACTTTCAGTCACCGGACATTTACATAAGAATAATATTATTACCAAGTTTGTAAAACTTGGTTGAAACATAAATATGGAAATATATTTGTCATGAAGTTTAGTAACCGTATATTTCTCTCTTTTCAGGTGAATTAGTGAACTGGAATAAAGAATCTATATTGAAAAGAAAAATCTTTCCAAAATTAAAAAAAATATAATAAATTCGTTGAAGTTTTATCGTTGTATTGTATTAATCAGAAGTAGAAGAATCGTTAAGAATTTAAAATCTAAGTGTATATTTTAAAAAAATAAGACAAATATTAATTAATGTCGTTATTACATAATTTGATGTTTATTATGAAATTTACCTAGATAATTAACAAGAATAAATATATATGTATATATTTAAAAAAACTCATTTAAAAATTGATTGCTAATGCGTAAATGGGGCCAGACGGAATCCGAATTTAAAAAGCGCGCGTAAGATTACGTTCCATAGATAAAAAATACTCAAAACAAAATGGCGTCACCGTCCAGCACACAGAAGGCGCCATCGCCGCCACCACCTAACCAGATGCCAAACAAAATGGAAAGAAGAATGTCACACTTCAAAGAATACAAGTTTTTCAGAAGTTTCAGCGCAAAAATTGAAAATTGGCCGATGAGAAAAGCCGAGCAATTATGGCGCAAGATGAGGGAAAGGAAAATAGCAGGTATTTTTTTTATATTTACTTGATATTAATTTTAGTAAAAAAAATAGACAAAAAGTGTGCCGCCCAACGTGGGGCTCGAACCCACGACCCTGAGATTAAGAGTCTCATGCTCTACCGACTGAGCTAGCCGGGCTTGTTCATGTCAATATGAAATATTGTATAGTTATCTTAAATTTATTAAACCTGAATCATTCTAAGGAATTACCAACAAAATAAAATATCAATAGTTAGCTAAATTGTCTAAGTGGTGAACTTACTTTAATAATATAATTTTAGAAGTTATTATTATCGTCAAGGTATTTTTTTTTTGTATTATATATACAGAAGTATTAGTTTAGAGTCCGTGAATACCTCAACGAATGAAATAATCTTCTGTTTTCAAATATGCATATTGCATATTATCCAATTAAATCTCAAACAGTTCATTCATTTTCAGTCGATAATTTTCATTCGTTCATTTTACGAATGGACCACGTTCATACTATACCTACTACTTTTTCTTTGTAAGCGGAAGGTACCCGTTGCTCCCGAATTAGCATTTGTGTTAATGTTTTAAAAATATTATTAATATAATAGCTATATTTAAATACTATGTTCATATTATAAAATGGATTAATAAAACCAAAAGCTGTAACATCGTGAAAGATAAAATGTAAAGGAGAATAATATTATTGTGGTTTTCTATTATCACGTAACTTGATTACCGAAAGAGCTGACACTAAACTTGGCTATAATAAAAATAAACAAATAGGGTTGTAACATTTTGAATATCAAACGAAAATAGGTTGTGATGTATTAGCTATCGCCGGCTGTTTTTCCGAATCGTTAAATCAGGTGAGCCAACTGCCCGTTTGCTGGTCTGATGAGTATTAAAAAAACAAATATTATGGGGGAGAACAATCATAAAATTCACTTAACGTAATTTATGCATTTTCCAAATAGTGGCGGATTTATCACTAGGCTGAGTAGACTTGAGCTTAGGGCGACAGATTTTATGGGACCAATTTCATTTTTACGTGTCGGGACTGGACGGGGGGGGGGGGGGGGGAGTTAATAGCCCTTACCTTAGAAATATGTAAACGCCACTGGTTCCAAATATTTCTGTTCTTCAGGACTACACGATTTTTATAGTACCTCTATTTATTTATTAAACATTTATTAGGATTCTTTATCAAGGAAGAATTGAATATTTGTCTTAGGGTAGACTGCGCATCTCCTATAAGTGTACACATCGAGCGTGTATTAGCCTATGAGTATGGGTACGTATTATTCATGTTAAATATAAGAAAGTACCGTACATGGAAAGTTGAATATATATTTTTTTTATACTAGAAACTCGATATTTTCAACGTAGCATACTGGAATTACAATTAAATTTAACAGTAACATTAAATATCTATATAATTCTCTCTATATAGGCATCTTTTGGACAAAAAATATAAGGTAGTTCTATGCAATTACAAATAATCTGTCATATAACTTACAGTTTGACGATACGTTTGCTTTCTCGCAAGTCGTTCTTGTTATGGCATCTGGCACCTGAAAAAATTAATTCATACAAAATACATCACGTTTCCAACTGATTTCTGTAGACTAAAAAATAACCTTTTAAAATAATTTACTTTCCAATTACATCTACTGTGTTACAACCCTACTAGTAATAGATAAAGAAAGCAATAAATGTTACAGTATTTACCGAGATGGCTCGTAAAAAGGACATTTCTTCAAAAACGATGTCGTTTCATCTCTTGTTATTTGATTGTTGAAGAAATAGCGGTCTTCTGGATGTTTCTGTTTATTTTATAAATTACCCTTGGGGTATAAGTATTTTAATATTGTCTTTTATTAACGCGAGTATCACACTTTTTTTTTTTTTTTTTATAACTAAGCACTTACCAAGTAAGCACTTAAAATACATTCATGTATCACACATTTAAATAAAATACTGTATACCGGATTAAAACGCGGTCTTTCTGTCTCCCCGCGACCACGGTTGCTGTAAAGCATCCGAAACGTCGGGATAAATAATTTAAACAATATAAATAATAAATCGCGTTTTAACCGGTATACAGTATTTTATTTAAATATAAGTATTTTGTTTTTTAATTTTGATAACATATAAATTAACTGTTATGTATTTTTTATGTTATTATCGACAGACGAGCATGAGGTTCACTTGATGGTGGGTGATACCTCAGCTATAGAACATAAGTCAATGATGCACTGTCAACCTACTTTTTACGTTGAGCGTTCGGAAATCCATAGACTGAAACCGAAACGCGCAATATGCACTTCACGGTTTTTCCATCTATGAAGCATGGTTCGTTACATGGTCGGAATTTTATTCTTATTATATTGCTCCCACCCGTTTAATGCACGAAGTGACCAGACGTGCTTAAAGAAAATTATAAACATGTAGTCCTGGCGGTATTCGAACCCGCGACCCATCGGAGCTCAAGGTTCTACGAAACGCGCCAACGAACTCATTTTTTGATGTTCCTCGACCATTAGTAGTGATTTCCCATTAGGCATGAGGCGGACATGTTTCTATGTCCGTTTCTTTTGTGTCATAATAATCACCTCCTAGCGTCCTCTATGCACTGTTAGACCGAAATATTTTTTTATAGACACATACCTTTTATATTCGACATTAACACATTTAAAATACACCTTTGGACTAAACTATGGTTACATATAGCGTAATGCCGTTATAATTGCAATTCAGGTTTTCTGAAAGGACTATCTGTCAATATTAGCCTAAATGAGAGTGTAATGTGCTAAACAAATTATAAAACAATAAAACATAATAAATTTAAATTATTTAAAAATGGGAAAAAACGTGATTAGGTATATTATTTATATGATTTTCGAATGGTTTAGTTATATTTTTTCAAAACTCAAAGAAAATGATAAATAACCAACATCAATGTAGTATAAAAGACATTAATCTCTAACGTAAGAGGAAGCAATTAATTTTAATAGTTCTAAAACTTCCTCGAAACGATATTTCACAAGAAACTTTGCTTGAATTTCGTGAAACAATAAAAAGTCAACGTACATACCGTTGTAAAAACAATAACAAGTTAAAAACTGCTTTAACGATTACATTAAGGCCAAAAAATATTATTGAGAACTATCAAAATGCGAATGATTTATTGAAAAAAAAAAAAAAAAGGTTTGACAAAATATCACATATTCAAACACAATTCCAATACGAAGAGGGGTATATCCCCCCTTTTCTATATCGAGAGGGAAGCTGACATAAATAAATAAAAAAAACTCCTTATTGTCGAATGACGTAACCCCCTCTAGGCTTTCAAGTCTGCATTTTGGAGTACCGCCCTCCGCTCCTCGGGGGGTATTTCTCCTGGGCCTACTCAACTCTTCTTCTTTCTTCGCTTTTTCGGTCGGCGCAGTATTTTCTCTTTTTCCATTATCTTCTTTCCCTCGTCATCCTATGATCACACCCCTCGTACACATATCATTCTTCACACAATCAATCAATCTCTTTTTGGCCTTTCTCTTGTCTTATACCCTTTCACATTCATAACTTATGCCCATTTGTCCACTATTCTACAAAAAGGTAACGAGTAGCAGTGACTCAATGAAGAGAAACATAAACGAAATATAACCAGAAGTGAGGAAATAAATCAACCACAAGCCCAACTCAATAAAACAAGCGTAAGTGCATAAATCTTATCATTTTAGTTTCAAGGTCTTCGTCATCGTGTTTTTGACCCTGATGAATCACTTTCTATTTGTGTCATTATGTAATATTACAGGATTATACGTTCTCATGGTGATAAAATAATCGTAAACATGTAACCGAAATGGCGGTCGGCCAACCGAGATTATTGCGTCGGAATAAAATGCATCACGCTTTTTCATTTTCAAAGCACCCGATTTAGTACATGCAATCCGCAGTTGTGTGAAATTGCTATGAAAAATTTACAGGCGTTTTAAAATATATTTTGATTGCAGACTCCCGTCTCCCAGCGCCGGATTTAGGGGAGGGCATCCAGCCAAGAGGCCTCCACAAAAGAGACTTTCAAATTCCGACGAGTAAACAACTGATTTTTTTTAGCTGCTTACCTTTACCTGCGAAGAGTTTATTGTCAGTTCTTCTCTTCCGTTCTATGCCCTTGATTTGAGAACTGGCGGTAAATGTAAAATTAGAAGCATTTAATATGTATTTTTTACTGACGTTCATAAGTGTACATTGTGTTACCTAAATTAATAAATGAGTTTGAATTTGAATTTACCTAGGTACTGCACTTTTAACAAACATGATGATAAAGTTCTTAAATATTTTTTAGCTGAAGATGGATGGCTACCGAAATGTTGATAGAAAGACGGAAGTCTTGTTAATTATTATTTATTTACAATAATGAGCTCTATACATACCAACAAAACTAATTCTAGATTTTTAAAAAATATAAATTCATTTATTTTATCAGAGAATGTAATATGAAATTTTGGTTTTAATAAACAGCCAGCGAGTGCTTGTTGCGCGATGTTGCATGGCTGTCGCTACAAATATATAAAATAATTTGGGGCCAGGGGGCCTCCTTTGTTGCCCCAATTCTCCAGACCTCTCAATCCGGCCCTGCATACTCCAGTCACTTAAGCCTAGTAAGTCCTAGCGTAGTTCATAAAGTAGAAATTAATTTTAATTTGTAAACTAAATAGAAATTTAACGAACTAGTTAATATAAACTTCAACTTTCTATTAACCTAATTAACTTTATTTTAAGTTTTTTTCTTTATATAGTGTAGAAAATATAAAACAAAAAAATTACATAAACGATCATGACAGTAAAGCTCATTCTCGGTCTGAAGTATTTTCGATATAATGAACTTTTTAAAGTACATTAGATACTGCTTGAGATACTGTAATTCAAATTGCGCAATTCCTTAGACATTTTCTGCCTCGCACAACTACTATGTGGAATCAGGGGGCTTAGCACGAACAACTTGCGAAAAAGTATTCGTATCGTCGAGCTGTCATTTGTATGAAATTTCAAATGATTTCTCATATAACTAATAGATCAACGAAAAAGTATTCTTTCTCGATAGTCGTTCGTGCTCGGCCCTCAGCTGTCGCCGGCGTCGTCGTAGCTATCGATTCCTGAATTTGTCAAAAGTAATGAAATTCTCTACAGAGTTTCTATAACACTCGGTTATAATTAAACAGTATACAAAACACTTAAAATTCCACACTATATTATCCTATAAGCACAGCTGATATAATGATGAAATGGTCAGTAATTTAGTAGAATGCGGGTAAAAATATATATTGGTATATGAAGATAACAGTCATTGTTTCTCTTATGTAATTATTATCTACCCGCATGGAGACGTCGTTTTTAAATTAGACAAAAAGTACATTTTGCAAAAACTATAGTTCAATGCAAGATAATGATGTTATTATATTTCTATTATGAGGTGTATTCTTCTTGCCAAATAGGACAGCGAATTTGGCTATAACGAGATTTGAGTACCATTCTCAACAAAAATGAAGAAATTAGTTTCTGAAACAGTCGATCATTAAAGAAAACTCAACTATGATATTCTTCCCGCAAATATTTAAAGCTTTCAAGAGAATTAAATTAGCAAACTTAAATGTTTATACTGAAAGATATTTGGCTCATTTCGATGATTTTAGAGTTAAAAGACTTCCTAAATGCTATGTAACAGAGTCTGATATACATTTGAGAATTCATATAAGTACTCTATCTATCATTATTTCATCATATTCATCTATCATTGCTGTATGTTATATAATATACACACAGATATTTGACATAATATATGTATATGTGCTGCAGTATTCAATGATTCACTCATGAAAGTGCAATGAGTTATGAGTGATGTAGAACTAAGTTTAACATTCGTGGATAACGTTAAACATAGGTCAGGGTGAAGGACCGCACTATGCATATGGTGTCTACAATTCTTGATATCTTTGGACAAAATTGAATTTTCTTAAGCACTTAAAAATAAAATATTACTATAAGTAATTGAAAAGTAGCTTATATTTGCATGTGAAAGTCGGGTTTTAATACAATTTTATGATATAGGATAGCTGATTAATTCTATTTTTTAAATGTTCTTGTTATATCTTAAAAATGTTTTTTTATTCGACTTCAATAAAAGCAGATTATCAATTTTTTTGTATGTATGTTATGCGATATCTCTGCCAATTTTGAACCAATTTTCATTTTCTTTTATCATTTTAGTCAAAATCTGTGGACCTTTGGGATTCGATAAAGCATGTTTATATAATAATAATATGTACATATATGTCTAAATTCTATCTTAATAACGAGAAAGTGTGTGTTTACACTAATAGTAAAAACTCAATTTTCTTTTGCATTGTATAGAATCTCTGTATACCTTGCATTATATAAACTTCTCCGCCGATTATTACTATTGTAACCGAGTCTTTGTAAGCTAAACCACTCTTGAAAAGAGTGTCCATGGAGTTTCTTGCCGGTTATTCTCCATGAGACCCAGTTTTTGGAACCGTGCAACTAGACGTTTCATATGAGCCTGCAAAGGCCTATTTGAAATAAAAAAAACTTTTTGACTGAAACAAAAACTGAAAAAAAAAAAAGATTTTGATTTTGAGTGCACACTCAACATAGTGGCATTGGTATAAGCCTAGTATAATTTCTGGCATTGGCATTAAAATCACATACATTTAAACTTTTTTTATTTTCTTTGTCCCGAAATAAATCTAAGATAATAGTTACCCTCTAAGAATCTTTTTTAATGCACGCACGCAGTCATTGTATGGTAATAATAATACGGGTAGATGATTATTACGTGGCCCGCGTGTCAACTGTCGTTTGTAGCCTAGAACACTTGTCTTACTTTGAGGAAGTGACAGTCGAGAATGTTGAAAGAAATCCATTTCAATCCAAAGACTGTCCATCGGTTTCAGAGTTTGATTTATTGTTTAATGTTCGTAAACTAATTGAACTAGAAATAATTGAGTTTAAAGTAGCTTGAAGCTAATAATAAAGACGTTTTGAATTTGCGTTTTCATTAAAAAAAATTGTTTTAAACAATAAATCTATTTATGCAAAACACCACCTACCGTTACCTTATTTGTAAAAGTTATTTAAATAATTTATACCGGATAAAAATGCGTTTTATTATTATAAGAAATTTTATTTGTTTTTCTTGAATTAAAACTACCATGACTTTTCCCTGGAATTCATAGATTTATTTCCTGTAGTTGAGGTATCACGTAAATTTTTGAATGAATGATTGGGGCTTACGGGATCGCTTAGCACGCAACCTTGGTCCCGGCGCTTTATGCTATCCATCTTCACAGTGTCAGTCATCATCACCAACCTTACGTGCCGCCTGCACAGGCTTATCACCATCATTAAGTTCGCCTAAGACATTGACACAAGCAATTAATACTACGCTAACTTGAGAAAGTAGATTTATGCCAAATTCAGTTTAAATCAAAATTGTGATTATTTTTTAATTATCTTAAATAATTTAAAAGGTAATAGCTTAACTTATAATTTATATATTTGTAACTTTAAATTATCTATACTTAATACCTATTATAAAGAGGAAAGATTTGTTTTCTGTATTTTTTGTATCTACATTGCACCCGTGTGAAGTCGGGCGCCAAAGTTATCACAATCTTTTGGCGTAAAATGTACTTTTCAAGTTAGCGTGGAATTAGTTGCTGCCGGCCTAGCATGACCGCCACGAGATATGTCGCGGACGAGAGAAGACAAACTGAGATGTAAGATATTTCGATATATTATGTTTCGACATCGACAAATTTGATAGAAAATATATCTCGATCGACAAATATATCTATTTTTGATATTAAAAGTCGAGTTTTAAGTGTAATTGTCATGTTAGACTCGAAAGAAATAGAGCGATAATCGATTAAAACACGAGAAAACGGTCGACAAAATTTTGTCACGCTTGTCATGCTAGGCCGGCTGGTGTCGACATGTTTGTCGACATCTAACATAAAAAAAACTTATAGCAATTTGAATCAATAATCGTATTTTTCTATTTGGTTATAATTACCCGCTAAAAGTGATTAATGTCAATAAAATAACCATATACGGAAGGCCATCAATTCGGTAAAAATGGAAAATTAAACGTTCTACATTGTAACTCTCGCGAAATTTAATTAACTGCTATTAAATTAATCAAGAAAACTTGCAATTAAAATCGGCAATTAATTTTACAAAGTGGTTAAGTAGGGTGACCATATTTAACGTGGTATTTGGAACAATTTTTATATGAAGTGTTCTGGGACACGTGACTTGAATTGTAAGTATAATTATAATTTTTAACGTAATTCAAACGTAATTTTTAAAGATTATTTGATGTTAAATAAAAAAAAAATATTATCTTTGTCTATACTAACATTATAAAGAGGAAAGATTTATTTTTTTGTTTATTACGATTAAAGTCAAAATAAACTTGACTGATTTTAAAAATTCTTACATATATATTGCACTCGTGCGTAACCAGGGCGGATCGCTAGTATAGTATAAAATCAAACGAGTTTTACGAACCGGAGTTCCATTAATATTATATAAGACGCTTCTTTATTGTGTTTATTGACACAGAACATCAGTCAATGATGCGCTGCTGACCTAAGGTTTACTACCATTCAGAAATCCATAAACTGCATGACTCACAATATGCTCTTCACGGTGCAGGTGTTCCAATATAAACTTTGGAATTTCCATATAGGTACTTCGGGATTCGATTCCGCGACTCATCGGAACGCAGTACCCACTTCAGAGATTAATCTGATTCGAGTTGGCAAAAATTACAGTTGATAATCGTCAATTTGTAATTAATATTTAAGACAATAATAATTTTGATATTCATTCCAAAGAATTATGATTTGAATTAATCATTCTATTTGAAATAGAATTTCTATTCATTCTTAAATTTGAAAATTACCTGCTTAATTCGAATCTTACCTTAATTCGAATAATTACCAAAGTTAAAAAAGTATTACCACATCTATTATGACTTAAAATCTGAAAAAATACTAGAGTAACGATGCATGCCTTTGAAACCCTACACATTATTAATAACACATGTCATTTTTATAGTTAACACAAGCAAAACATTTTTTGTGTAGACACCGTTGCTATGGTAACGCAAATAGCAATTAGGGGGTCAGTATGATTAACATTAATGATGCTTATGCACTGGAGGACTGGTATTATTAACAATTCGATTATAACTGTACCATTTGTCATTTTTGGCTGATGCCTCAACATTGGTGAGGTTCTGAAAACCAGCGCTATGCCTAGAGTATTGACGTAGCACAAGCTGAGAAACCTCACCATTTAGGTAGCTAGAAAACAAATTTTTCTTTTTTATGTTTAACTGATTTTGTATTATTTTTTCTTAGTGTTTGTTTGTTTTGTACCTAATAAATTTATTCTTATTCTTATAATATAATAGAAAAAAATATTGCTAGTAAATAAATCTAGTCTAACTTCGAGCATAACATAAAGTTTTATAAGACAAATACACAAATAACTTTATAAAGTTAATAATATAAATTAGCCGCCATCCAATAAATAAGAATAAGCCCATAAGACGTATAAAACAATACAAATATTTAGATATCAAATTTATGGTAATTCTAAATCTATCTTTCGATTTTCAATTCGCCGACAAAAAAGTCCAGACTGATATTTATTATAGCGTTTAGAAGCTATTATTAAATTCGCAAAGAACTTATTAGCGGTCGTATAAATTTTATTGATGTTGACGTGACTTGAATGGGAATATTGGAAAGTAGCAGTTAAGAAGTAGAAATTATTTTTACTGACAAATTGTACTGTTAAGGGGAAGTTGCTTTGAAAAGACCAGAGTGTTCGTGGTTTAAAAATGTGTAGTTCAGTGGTGGACTCCTCTACGTATTACATGCACTGGAATAAAATTATCTTTGTACATACACATACGAATTAGTGTATTTAAGAAAAGTCTTTAATGATTACCAACCCAGATCACTTTTCATCGATTACAAATTGATATTGTGATGTTTGTAAATGGTGATGCCAATTTTTGACTTTAGTTTTCTTTTTATCCGAATATATAAAAGCTGAGTTATCAACATAAACTGTGACCTGTGGTAAAAAGAGATTTATGTTAATAAATAGGAATAACATTAGACAAACGGTCTTTAATAAACAACAATTCTTTTATGACTGGGAGTTGGTAATAAATCAAATGGCCGAATATATTAACGCTATTCAAAACTGAAGATAACATGAAAATATTTTTAACCTTCATTAATATACAGACTTAGGTACATATAGGTATATATATTTTGACGGGCTCGTTGGCGCGTTTAGTAGAACACCTGCCATGCGCATCTATGGGTCGTGGATTCGAATCCCACCGGGACCACATGTTTATAATTTTCTCTAAACATGTTTTCCCCACGTCTGGTAACTTCGGGCATTGATCGGGTGGGAGGAATATCTAAATTCCGATCGGGCAACGAACCACCGTTCATAGATGGAAAAACCGTGAAGTGCACATTGCGCGTTTCAGTTTTAGTCTATGGATTTCCGAATGCTCGAAGTAAAAATTAGGTCGACAGCGCAACATTGACTGATGTTCTGTGGCTGAGGTATACCTACCATCAAGTGAACCTCATGCTCGTCTGTCGATATCTGACATAAAAAAGAAGATAGGTTTACACTCTTTTGTCTTTTTATTTACCTAATGTAGGTATTCCCCTTAAATTCTAATCACAAATTAACCATCTAATTTATTAACGTCTCTCTATTTTGATCAAAGGCACATTTCTATCATCTCGCATTTAGCATAATATTATTTTTGATTAAATCCTATAAAATATTAATAAGATTGTTATAAAATTTCGATCAGAAAGCTAAATTGAGAACAAAATTGATTTTGGTTCATTCTAAAAGTAGATAAATTCTGTTATTAATACAAATTGATATTGGGATGTTTGTAAATTGTTTTGACATAGTTCAAGTCTTTATGATTACGTTTTTATTGATATTGACAAATACATTCATACATAAGAGGACATATACATCACGCCTCTTTCTCATTGGGGAAAGAAGAGGTCATGTAATTCCCTATTATGTAATTATGAATAAATAATAATTTTAATGATAATAACATTAGCGGAAACTCTTTTGTAATTTGCATACATATTATATGATCATAGTACGTTATTCAAAATTGACATTACTATGGTCTTATTATGTTTTACATTGTCACTTATATAAAACTGGACTTCTACACGCAGCAACTGCTGCATACTTATAATCCTAATATATATTATAATAATATAATAAAAAAATAATAAATAAATACCTTTATAACAATAGGAGATATTCATTTTTATTTATTTATTTATTTATTTATTTGAGGAAAACCTACAGCTAATATTACATTATAATGTATAATAAACAGAATATAAAACAAACAGCTAATTAATGGTTTTCACATATAGAAACATATTATTTTTTTTGACAGTAATTCGCAACACGCAAGCACAGTAAGACACAAGCTATGAATTAAACATTAATAAAAACAGAGAAAAGAGATAGTGTATAATCTAAGTGAAATTAATTTGTCATAAAGAATTCCTGGCTAAGCAGCTGCTTGCTTGCCAGGAATTCTTATATTAAACTAACTGATCTGTCAACACAGTGGCGATATATAAAAAAAACTTTTCTGCTGGTTTTAACCATGAAGAATAGATTGACAGTTGGTAATACCCAGGAAAGTGATAGGAAGTAGGGATTTGCTCATGTCCGGTAAGTCTACCCCATTAATTACAAAATACATCTACTCGCCATTGCGAGCGTGTGTTCCAATTAAGAAGCATAGCGTTTTTATGTGTTTAAGAAAAAATGACAAAGGAATCTTTAAATAGAGTAAATAAAAAAATAGATTAAAAGTAAAGTATAAATAAAGTTTTGCGAAGTTAATACAAATTTTAAGAAAGTTATTTCACTTTAATTTGGAAAGAACACAAAAGATAAGTATATATAAATAAAATGAATCACTAAAACAGACACAAAAATCTGTCTGCTCATTAACTAAATGCACTAGGAAATGACTGTTTCATGTTCTGTAATTACGGTTTTATATGCTCCGGTTTTTGTTTAAGATTTGATGATAAATAATGCAGTAATTTATGTACTAGGTATATAATACGTATGCAATTTGATGGAGCCTACACCGCTGTGGTCTCAAATTAGGAAAAAATTTAACCCGCCACATAATAAATTAATATTGTCAATTGTAGACAGTCAAATTATAAACTATAACAACACGCCCCGACTTCGCACGGGCGGGTGCAATGTAGATGTACAAAAATAGCATAATACTCGTATGTTACTCGCTCATAATGTAGCTTTCTATTGGTGGAAGAAAATATCGAATTCAGTCCAATAGTTTTTGAGTTTATTCTTTACAAACATAAAAAAATACAAATATTTCCTCTTTATAATACCGTATTCTGAAGCCGGTCAGGCCTGAATCCTAAAAAGGTGGATGGAGATAGCCATTGGGCTCAAATAAATATGTGCGTGTATTTTTTTTTTATAGAATAGGGTGCAAACGGGCCGGTAATGGTAAGTGATCACCGCCGCCTAATAGATATTCGTAACACCAGAGAGCTTGCAGTTGCATTGTCGACCTTTAAGGAAAGTGTTGGCTCGTTTCTTGAATATTCCCATGTAATATCGGTTCGGAAAAACCAACGGCGACAGCTGGTTCCACAAAGTGGTTATGCGAAGCTGGAACTTTGTGTATTTCAGAACTTTGATAGTATGCGTGATATTTTTGAAACCAAGTCCGATACCGATAATACTACAAATCATACTAACATAGATTAAAAAAATATATTAACATATTATTATGTACTAACAAATATAGACACATGTTTAAAATGAATGATTTTTTTAACTATAAATAAATGTAGCACAAAGTATATGAGAAATCGCTTCATCTCACAATTGGTACCAAACAAGAAGGATCAATTTACTTCAGCGCGTCGCACGCGCCGCTCGACCCCATCGCTTCCTGACGGAACACAAGCTTTATGTAACGTTGGATTGATTAACGGAAACGCGGTCACAAGTTTGACAAGACGCTTCTATTCTGTTTTTAATTTAAATTTTGTTGAGATATAAGTACTATTATAGCCGTATTTAAGTAGCACATGTTTTTTGTAAAAAAATAGTCTATTATCAAAATCGAACGCAACGAACGCAACAAATCAAAAGATTTTGACGGGCTCGTTGGCGCGTTTGGCAGAACAGCTGCCGTGCGCATCGATGGGTCGTGGGTTCGAATCCCACCGGGACAACATGTTTATAGTTTTCTGTAAGCATATTTTCCCACGTCTGGTAACTTCGGGCATTGATCGGGTGGGAGGAATATTTCGATATTTCGACCGGGTAACGAACAACTGTTCATAGATGGAAAAACCGTGAAGTGCATATTGTGCGTTTTGGTTTCATTCTATGGATTTCCGAATGCTCGAAGGAAAAAAAATAGGTCGACAGCGCATCATTGACTGATGTTTTGTGGCTGAGGTATCATACCATCAAGTGAACCTCATGCTCGTCTATCGATATCTGATTTAAAAAAAAACTTCGTCTTTTAACTTTTTAAGAAAGCTATCACAACAAAAACTTACTTGCCACAAAACAAGGCCCAGAATGACATTCAAGTACTCATTTTGTGCATATAATTAAAATACACCAATTACATTAATTATACACAATCATAAACAAATTACAGGTAATGCGCTCGTAAAGTTTAATGTCAAATAATTCCAAATAAGTTAAATATCAGTTGTCAAAGGTCATTTGAAATATTTATTTGAATTAAATATGGAAAAGTATATCTATACTAATATTATAAACAGAAAACTTCTTTGTTTATCACGGTTTAGCTCAAAAACTACTCGACCGATTTTAAAAAATATTTCACCGTTAGAAAGCTACATCTTCACCGAGTAACATTTTCCAGGAATAATTAGGGATCCCTACTAAAACTTGAATAATGAAACCTGAACCGAGAAAAAAATATTTCACTAATAGAAAGCTACATTATCAGCTAGTAACATTTTTTGCGTATATTATAACGATAAGTATCAAGTTACTCGGAAAAATTCCTGCCTTCTGAGGGATATCTTGGCGTGCGCTGCCTAAACGGTTGGAGTTACAAGATTATAATATATGATGGGATTGTTTGTTTTAAATAGTTCTAAATAAAAGTCCGCGATAGCATATATACCTTTTATGTGGAAGCCAATATACCCTAAACTATGAGCCATAAATACATTTAAATTTAATTAATGTTTTTAATTGCAATTTTTTGAGTATTTAGCTAATTCTTATCAAAATTGATACATTTTTTTGCTTTTAGTATTTAATATAGATGAACTTTGTCTTTTACACTAAGTAATTTGGACGAACGGTTTAAAAATTATCACGATATTATTGACTTGAGTGCAGCGCCATTAAGCGGAGATTGATGAAAAAACAGCTCGGTTCAAAAATAAGCTACCCTTAGTACTAATTCTACGCAGACGAAGTCGCGGGCAGAAGCTAGTATTATATATGAATAAAGCGAGACATGGTGTGATGTGTGTTGTAGACATAATGGACGTCGAGGATTGATTCATCAGCCATGACCTTTAATCGAGTGAAGGTCAATCCTTTCATTCCCTTTCCTGATATCCCGAAAGACCTTGCTGTTCGCTTGGAAATACACGTTATCGCTTGGGACTCCCTTTACATTCACTACAAGAGTAGTTAATTTTTGGCAGGAACTACTGTGTACAATATTCAACTTTTTACAAATTCACACATTGTATTATTTTAATTCGAAGATTACACGGAGAGCTCATGTGTG
The DNA here is from genome assembly GCA_905404175.1 of Anthocharis cardamines. Lineage (NCBI taxonomy): Eukaryota > Metazoa > Arthropoda > Insecta > Lepidoptera > Pieridae > Anthocharis > Anthocharis cardamines. Next base: position 7,813,914 of record FR989969.1, read on the forward strand.
GAAAAATTAGCCTTAGGAAATGCGCAATTGTGAATCGCCAGACATCGAGGTGCTGAGGGTGGAATTATACTTCTAATCAGTGGTCTCGAAAGCCAAATACAACATCGGTAGGATTTCCAAGTAAAATCGGTATATTTGAACCAAAAATTGATAAATGAAAAAAAAAAGAAAAAATGATTTTGATCAAATCTCCTTACTTAAAACTAGGAATGTTAGTTAACTCGCTAATGATGTTATTAAAACTACCGAAAATTCGGTAGATTCGAGACCACTCCTTCTGACTAAACTACCAGACAAAATTCGTAAAAAATCATTAGTTGCTTGAAATAATTTGTGAAGTCTCCTTACCAGTTCATAGCCGTACAGAAGAAACTCTTTAAATAAATGTATAACTGCAATATAATATAGTGTACTCTCCCAATTTTAATATCAGCTAAGATAAACAACGCTATCAAATAAGTAAAGAACGTTAGCGTCCGACAAACATTTCCACATCTTCAAATTAGAACGAGGGAAGACTTACATCATCTTCACTAATATTATAAAGATGAAAGATTTGTATTTTTGTATGTTTGTAAGGAATAAACTCAAAAACATCTCGTCTTTTATTAACACGAGTTTCACACATTTAAATATAATACTTAATAACGGATTATAACGCGATTTATTATTTGTATTATATCGGCATACATACGATAAATAACAAATCACGTTTTAATCCATTTTATTTAAATCTGGACCGATTTTAATAATTATTATTTCATCGATAGATAGCTACATTATCAGCGAGTAACATTTATAAAAATTCTACATTGCAATCGTGCAAAGCCGGGGCGAGTTGCTAGTTTGAAATAAAACTCTATTTGAAGAGAGCATAGGTTAATCGAGTGTGTACTTGATTTTAATTTAAATTAATTTGAGTTGGTATTTTGATGAAATCAACTTAAATCTTCGATAAGAAATTCATTAAAATAGCTCATCGCACTCAAAGTTCACTCACTCAAAGTTTCATAATAATTTAAGAAAGTTTTGCTATTTCAATCGATTAAAAACGAAATGGCAAGACCACATAGCAGAAATACTAAACGAATTTAGGAAGTCTGTATAATGACTGTTCAATTAGAACTATTCGTATTACGTAAGTATGATGATTCAAATAGAAATCATCAAGGAAGATAATTATCGTCATCGTTATATTGCATGATGGCTCACATTATACTTACTTATGGTCTATTGTATTTAGCCTAGTCCAGTACTGATTTTAAAATGATCTTCTTGAGAAATCTTTCTTGCGTTTCATTTTGAGTTAGATAAAATGGTAATTTCTCGTTTAGCATATGACACTTTATTTCTTCTAATTAACAAAACAATAAGAAAGCTTTCCTTCCTTAGAAAATTGTTACGCAATTAATTGCATATAAAATAATAAAATTTTAACAGTTATGTAAGTATTATAACGTACTATGCCGTGTATAATAATGTCAGACAAGCCCCCTTCGGGTAAAAACCCCCTCCAGGGAGTTTACTTCTCTATCTACTCACCTGCCGGCCTAGCATGACTGCCACGAGATATGTCGCGGACGAGAGAAGACAAACTAAGATCTCGATATATTATATCTCGACATCGACAATTTTGATAGAAAAGATATATCGATTTTGATATTAAAAGTCGAGTTTTAAGTGTACTTGTCATGTTAGACCCGAAAGAAATAGAGCGATAAAAATAATGATTAAAACACGAGAACTTTTGTCGCGGTTGTCATGCTAGGCCGGCTGGTCCATGGACGATATGTCGCTCTATTTCTTCATTATATTTTACTCATCCACGGTAGCCAAATCTGATATCAAATATAGTAGCTGTAATATTTGGAGTTTTAAGAGTCACAAATACTCATACAAAAGTACTTATGTGGTGTCCAAAATTGGTTATCTGGAACACTAATTCAGGTCTTCGCGGTCGGTCATCTAACAAGCATTTTTCTGAGAAGTTATTCAACTAATTTTGGATCGGTGACCTATTTAAAGAGTTGATATTGTATATGGCGTGAATATATACATGATAATAATAAGGTTTAATAAGTAGTATAAATCACCTTATTGGTGGTCATAATGGATATGGATTTTATAAGTTACACTTATATAATCTTATATACATTATACATATATAACAATAAATGCTGTTTAATAAGTTTCTGGTACAAATATATATTTTTTTCTTAATATAAAATTTTAATACCCGGTGCCAAGTAACGATATTGCACATTGCGCGCTTACGCATAATTGCATTTTTTATACGGAAAACTAATGGGTCTTCATTTAATCGAAAACGTATTCATTAGGCTTCAGGGGTCGTGACACAGATATCTACATTGTCAATTACCTAGAGACATTGCCAATGTGTATACATACACACACGTACATATATACACGTATGTATAGAAAAATACAGTGGTTTGATTTTAAACTATTATTTATTTATGTTAGATATCGACATACGATTCACTTTATGGTAGGTGATACCTCAGCCACAGAACATCAGTCAATGATGCGCTGTCGATCTATTTTTTTACTTCGAGCATTCGGAAATCCATAGACTGAAACCGAAACGCGCAATGTCTGTCACTTCACGATTTTTCCATCTATGAACGGTGGTTCGTTATCCGGTTGGAATTTCGATATTTCTCCCACCCGATCAATGCTTGAAGTTACCAGACGTGAAGAAAATATGCTTACAGAAAATTACGAACATGTGGTCTCGGTGGGATTTGAACCCACGACCCCTCGATGCGCACGGCAGATATTCTACCGAACGCGCCAACGAGCCTATCAAAATATATAATATAACTATAGCGATCCGCCCCGGCTTCGCACGGGTGCAATGTAGATGGTCAAAAATTCTAAGCTAAAATCGGTTAAGTAGTTTAGGAGTCCATCGCTGACAAACATCGTGACAGGAGATTTATATATATTAAGATATTTAGCAATCAGCTCTCTCATTGTAGAGTTTTAATGCATGATCTCTACATATCAGTATAAACCGCTGAAACTAATAGTGCGTGCTCCATAATTACTTATCATTGTAAAGATTTTTGGAACAAACGCTAATATTGTCACATTACGTTACAAGACCTAGTCAAGGGTTCGATCCTAGGTGTGTCATTTTCATATTAAAACAGATTTTTGAATATGTCTGGCTAATTCGATCTCGCTGAACGCGCATTATGAGTATGAATAGATAAGTTCGTGGGTTCGAATCGCAAAGACAAAAAATTTAAAAAAATGTTTCGGAAGGGCATAGAAATTTCATCACCTAAGTAGATAGGTATTTTGTTAGATAGGTGCCTGTTAGGAAAAATCATCAGTATAATGAGGAACACCCCGCTCTGGAAAATAGGTGGGAAGAATATCAAAAATTTATCCAGATACATACATGAGAAAGCCATGAAGAGCAGAGCGCGTTTTGGCTGTAGTTTAAGGATTTTTGAAAAAATCGGAATGAATGATGTCACATCAAAAAAAATTTTAAGTTTGTATGGCCTGGCGTCACATCAATGAATGATCAGCGGATTTCCGAGTCACGATTTCCTATCTATATCTGAAAAAAAAACGCATAAACAAAATATAACTCCTATATATTATACCAAAGAACTTTGAGATACAAACTGTACTTACATAAATAAAAACCAAACGAGCCTTATTTAGTATCTTTGAACTAAAACCTGTTTAAGAGTTTATGTAGAACTATAATACTATTATAATTATGTAAAGAATTACTTGATTTTACTCTCATTATACACAAAAAAGACAAGAATAACTTGCGTCAATTAATTATGATTTATTACCAAATTTATCAAAACAAAACCATTTATCATTTAATTTAATTGATAATAATGATTTTATTCCTTTCAAATTAATAGTAATATTGATTTATAACAAAATTATTGAACAAAAATATATATCTACCTATAAATCTTTGGTTAATGTGATAAAATATAAAACCTTTTTATATTCAAATAAAATTGTTTCCAGTTACAATAACTTTATACGAGTCGCAACAAAGCATTTGATATAAAACAGGGAACGGTGACCAAAAAATTAATATTTATCAATTCACGAAGTATCTTTAATTGGCACGTAAACCGTAAAACTATCAAATCGGTTGCCAATATTATAAATTAATGTCGACTTATTATTGCACTTGCGAGTTGCAAACGCCTTTGCCCCGTAAATTTTAGGGATGTGTGAATTCAATTGTAGTTATCGATGATATGTTAAGGCCGTGATCGGTGATACGTCGGCCCCCCGCGCTTAGTCGCTTCAAGTTATGAAGTTTAGTTAGTGTGCTACAGCGACGCACTGCGCACGTGAATCGTGATCGTGCGCAGCAGTTCGTTCACCCCGACCTTACGATCGTAACGTCAACTGTCAAATTTGACGGTCGCGTACGCAAAGAACTATCGATTTTGTATTTCGAATAAGTTTTATGTGGTATGGCGGCAATTTTTTTGTATGAATAATTTGAGCGCACATAATGCTCTAAGATCCCGCTAGACGTGAAGTGTTGTGATGATATGAGTCCCGAGTGTGTGTACTCAAATTGTGTTTTAGTGCTATTGTGATGCTGTTATCATGACACATTGATGTCGTACGAAGCTGATATGTCTATAATTAGCGAGCTGCGATGGCTGCAAGACGACGAGCTATTTGCTATATCCTTGCAAAATGGTAATTATGCTCCATCTATGTTAATAAGCAATGCTGTTTCCATCCAAAAATTTGTCTCTGTCACAGTCAACCGAAAGGCACAATGCTTATCAGAGTTTAAAAGTTCAAAGATTCGGTACAGTTATTTTGAATAAACAATACAATCGAAACATTGTATACAACAACTTATAGTCTACATTTTTATTGCTATTATAGTCAATACATCGATCGATCTATAAAATACCGCATTAAAAGTAATAAATCTATATATGTCCTTGTCATCTTTTCTTCCTTAATAAATAAAATACCTGTACATAAAACCAATCGGAAACGTACATATTTATGCGCTTACGCAAATCAAAAAGAATCGATAACGTCATTTATCATAAACTTGAATTTTATTTTACCGGTTTTTGCAATGTCAAAACGAAATGGCGATTCATTTCCTATCTATTTAAATATTTTGCATCTTTATTAATGTCACTTAATTTGATTAACTGTTGCTTTCCTTTTGCAAACTTAATTACTTAATAGATAATTTATATCCTTTTAAATATTAATGTTTATTAATGTAGCTTATTTCTTTTCATTTATTATTACGACATATATACATAAATTACTTTATACGAGAGTAAAACAAGTAGTTTGCATAATAATAGGTATAAAACCTCGACCTCATATGACCTTTAAACATCACTAGTTCCGAATTTAAATATATGTATTTTCGGGTAATTCTTATTACAGCATAATATTTATCTTTTACTTTGAGTGTTTTTTTTAAAACTTACTTAATCATCCACTTATATAATATACTTTATTGTTTGTTTGTTTGTAGACGGTTCCGTGGAACCACTCAACCTATTTGAATAATTATTTATTTTATTAACGTTTGATTTAATTAATGATATAAATCGTTCGAAATATTAATATTAACAAATAAAATTAGAAAATGCGCTATATGACGGCTTTATAGGCACACTCATTACATATTCGAGTTTTAATGAAAATTATGATTCACAAAATATAACTTTTAGTTTTATAATTTATCTTATATCGAAGTCGCCATAAATTTTTTAATTTATACGCTAATGACATGAGGCATCACGTGGGATTACTATTTGATAATATTTTACTAATCAATTTTATATATCTATCCAAATAGTTCACATAACTTCTTTTACGTTAAATGTTTATTGATAGAGTCATTAAGTCAATGGATAGAGTTAAATAAATATTATTATATGTGATAGAATGTTATTTTTTGGTAACGATTCACTAAGATAAATAAACTGGCAAATAACTTGTCATTATATGTAAATGTTTTAAATTGACTAAGTTGAATAAGTTTATATTATAAATGAGTAAGTCTGAAAGTTGTTATCGCTTCTTACTGTTTAAATAGATGAATAATGTGTTGTGCAATATCGATTTTTATTAATGAAAAATAAGTCAGGTGGCCAGCCACGATTCGATCAGCGGATAAATAGGAAATAATGACCAAGGTGAACCAGGTACTTACCGGTAACGCGTGTCTACAAAACAGTGGCGGTATCTCTATAATAGTACACGTTGAACATAAAAATTGAATATAAATTCTATTTGACGAATATAAATTCTATTTGATTAATAGTTGGCAATAATTACTTTTATATTAAAGCTAAAAGTCAACTTCAGGATGTCGACCTCGTTGCTTTCAAAAAATATAGGCTATATTTTTTTTTAAATGCCGATAATGCATCTATGACTTTTGAATAGAGAATGTCCATTATAAAAAATCGATAAAACCAATTAGGTACTCGTGCTAATTATAATAATTGCTATTAATATGTTGGTTGATGTAATAAGATAAGGAGATTAAAAAAATACACACATATATGTAATAAATATGGAAGAATACATTTGGAGTCACACTATACCGTGATTTAGTACTGAAAAATTAATTAAATATTAAATAATTAAATGATAATGTCGTCAATTCTACTTGATTTATGTGGTACATACACATTTCAACCTACTAATGTTATAAATGAGAAAGTGTGAGGATGTTTGTTACTCTTTCACGCAAAAACTACTAAACGGATTTTGATGAAGCTTTACAGTATTATTGTTTATACATCAGAATAACATATAGGCTATAATTTTTAACGATATTGAGTTAATTGGCCAAATTATAACGGTGAGTGTCAAGTAAGTCAGAAAAAAATCGGCCACTTGAGAGCTATTTCGCTCAGCGAAGTGAGCACGAGTCAGTTAGTATTATATAAATTTACCTTAAACATTGACATACATATACAAAAATGTCAATGTTAAATACAATAAAAATATATGTGTCAACATATATAAATATTGTATCGATGAATTTATCACATAAAAATTTGTTAAAATTGTTTGTTTTTTTCTTTATTAATTTTAAAAAAATCTACATCTATTAATAGATTAATTTTTATGGATATTGTGTGCTAAGTGGCATTGTATGCTTTGCTATTTTCATAATATTATTCTTTGGGGCTCACGTACCTAAGCCCCAAAGTGTACTAAGTTTGTTTTGCTACAGCACCACTGCTTGTGATATTCAACTGGATTATTATTATTTACTTATTTTTAAGTGTAGTGAATAATACTAGTGTAGAAAAATGTAACAACTATGTACTGAACTAACATAACATACATTTTCAATATTACAAATGGTTGTTTAAATAAACTATTATTATATTTTTTATTGGTCATTATTTACTGAACACCATTTCTAGCTAGTAGGCAAGCGGAATTAGTCTTAGATTTTTACTATCGATTACGCATGTGTCAAGTGAGTGCGAAATAACCCACCCATAAGTAATAAGTAATAAGGTGTAATATACATAGAGGGCATAAATCCAGAGACACGAAAATATATTAGGATAATAAGGAATAATTAAAGGAACTCCCTACCGGCTTCTATCTTTCCGGACGGATAACTTGGGTATTTTTAAGGCCAGGGTGAATAGGCTTCTTCTAGACATACGTGCCTCTTCTTAGAACGCATCACCACTAACCACCAGGTGGGATCGCAGTCAAACGTCTGACTATTATGCATAAAAAAAATACTTATTACAAGTTGTAATTATATAACAAACACGGAAATAATTAAAATAATTTCTCACGTTTGGTTGAACTTTACTAAAATGTAGAGTCACTCTCGATAAAAAATAATAATTTGTAAAACTCTATCACAAAAGATAAAAGTATCTAAATGTAGAGTCATTACAGTTTCCTCAACAAAGTTATAGAGTTTTAATATTCGAAAGAGATTATTTTTAATCTTTAAATTCCATCAAATCTACGAGTATTTGTTTACTTATGGCAAGGTCACGTTAACTTGTGAAATACCTCCAAACCAAACCAAATCCGCTATGAACTAAAATGATGGAATTGTACGAATAATATAATTATAATATTTTACTTATATATGGGTTTTTTAATCTTTATTTTAGTATATTTATTATAATTAACCAACACTTCTATTACATGTCTTGTACATAATAAAATTCTATCAAATCTATACAGTTACCATAATGTTAAGACTGTGCTATGCCTAATCGAATCCTATTCATACCGTAATAACTGAATTATATACAATGTATTATATACCATTGATAAACCTAATTAACCTTCTCGTAACGGTAGTCTTCTGTTGAATTTTAGCTATCAAATAGAGATTATGTTTTATGCTTTTGCCTGTATATTTTATCAATTTCCAGTTTTACAAGACTACACTAATCAAATTATTTTTATTATATTTTGTGATTTTTTTTCGCTGACATGACGCTTTCGTGTTTTTTCTATTCTTATCTTACTATATCATCATGACCGGGAATAAACCTTAAGCGATAAAATAGCTTAAAGATTTCAATATTTTTTTTTTATATTTTCTTTACACGCGTTAATGTATTTTTATTTATTTCATTCGTTAATCAATACTATAAACAAAATTATTAACAAAATTAGAAACAAAAAAAGCGCTAAAACTGTTTAGGAAAAATGCAAGAAACGACCCTGATTCATGGTATAAAATAGATTATAAAAGGAAAAGGGCGTTCTTTAGAAGACTATTGAAGGAAAGTAGAAAAAGATATTGGGAAAACTGGGTATCCTGTATAAACAACAAAACTCCTATTAGTGACATTTGGAAAAAAATACAACAACTTAACCATCGTAATGTACGTTTTAATACTATAGTATTGAAAGACTCGGATGGTAATCTTACCTCTGATCCAATAGAAACGACTAATTTACTAGCAAAAACTTTTTCAGATAATTCTAGTACAAATAATTATAATGATGAATTTATTAGATATAAAACTACAGATGAATGTAAAAATAATAACTTTGAATTTAATAATAATAATCCAATAAATAAAGATATTACAATCGAAGAACTACTAATAGTTATTTCACAACTGGGTAACACTAGCCCCGGCCCGGATAATATTACAAACACTATTATAAAACATTTACCTCATAATATAATTCAATATTTACTAGATATATATAATTTCATATGGACAAATCAAGTATTTCCCGACAATTGGAGAACAGCTTTAGTAATACCCATATTGAAACCCCGAAAGAACCCAGGTTCTCCGACTAGTTACCGACCAATATCCTTAACTTGTAATCTTTGTAAAATACTTGAGAAAATAGTGAGCAGAAGACTAAGATGGTATTTAGAAATTAATAATCAAATTTCACCATTCCAGTATGGATTTCGACAATTCCGATCAACAACTGATCATTTGATGAATATGGAAAGTGAAATTTTAGATGGTTTGGCTGATAACAGTTATGTTGTTACTGTGACCTTGGATATAGAAAAAGCATATGAAATGGTTTGGAAACACCGAGTTCTTAAGTTATTATATAGTCTCAATATCAAGGGAAATATTTTTATGTTTATTAAAAATTTTCTATCTGAAAGAAGAATTAAAGTCAGAATTAATAATACGCAAAGTGAAACCTTCTATTTAGAAAATGGTCTACCTCAAGGATCAGTTCTTAGCGTTATCTTATTTTTAATAGCTATAAATGATGTTTTAATACATATAGAAAAACCGGTAAAAGGATTTTTGTTTGCTGATGACTTAACTATAACCTGCAGTGGTAAAACCTTAGGACCTACTATAAAACTAATACAAAATACACTAAATAACCTGCAAGAATGGTCTAAGAAATCTGGCTTTAGATTTTCGACTACGAAAACAGAATTTATAATTTTTTCAAATAATAAAAGAAATGACAGGAATGTAAAATTATCATTATGTGGGCAATATATTAAAAGAGTTAATCATTTAAAAATTTTGGGCTTAGTATTTGATAAGAAAATGACTTGGAATATACACATAAATAAACTTAAATCCGAATGTAAAAAAAGATTAAATATAATAAAAATTCTATCATCGACCACTTGGGGATCAGACAGAACTTGTCTATTAAACACATATCGTGCCCTGATAAGACAAAAACTTGAATATGCAGCTGTTATATATGACTCAGCTAAACCGCGTACATTGAAAACTTTGGAAACGGGTACCTTCGATTGAGTATTGGTGCTTTTAAAACCAGCCCTATTAAAAGTATTCTGGCTGAAGCCAGAGAATTACCATTATACTTACGCAGGAAAGAGCTCGTATTAACCTATGCGGCCAATATCCTTTCACAGCCTGATAATCCTATTTATAAATATTACACAAAAGTATCATCTACTGATTTAGAATATCAGTTCCGACTTAATTTACATCAACCCTTGCGAATTCGAGCAAGAAAATATTTTGAAGAATTAAATATTAATGTACCTAAGATGTTTAAGAAGAAAGTATCTAATTATAGTCCTTGGGAAAATGTTATATTACCCATAAATCTGGAACTTGCTTCAAGTTGTAAAGATAACACACCTGAAATTGTATATAAAAAATTGTTCCATGAAATAAATTATAAACGACCAAACAGTCACATTTTATATACTGATGGATCAGTTATAGATGGAAGGTCAGGGTGTGCAATAGTATATGGTGACCGAACTTACCGATATAGACTTTTGGACTACCAATCAATTTTAACATGTGAAGCAACAGCAATACTTAAGGCCTTAGAAGTAATACACTCTGAACCCAGTAAAGATAAACTGTACATAATATATAGCGATTCAAAGTCATGCTTAACAGCCTTACAAAATACTAAAAATATAGAACCAATATTTATGGAAATTAAGGATAAAATGATAAAAATGTTAAAAGATAATTTCAAACTTGAATTGATTTGGATACCAAGCCATCGAGGTATAATTGGTAACGAGAAAGCTGATAAGGAAGCTAAAACCGCTGCACATGAAAGTGAAGTTGATAAATCAATTAAATCGTATCCATCTGAAATAAAAAGATATTTTAAACATAGAATAAAAATTAGTTGGGACTCTGAATGGAAGACAAATAATACAAGTAAGTTATCTCGTATTCGGAATTCAGTTTTTGATACTGGACCTAAATTATTTTATTGTAGGAAGGATCAAGTGGTTATAACAAGATTACGTATAGGGCATACTAACGTAACCCATATTCACTTAATAACTAAAAGTACCCCAAATAAGTGTAAATGTGGATTGGACTTAACCGTATCACATCTATTAGTGAATTGTGTATCATATCAGCGTGAAAGAATGCTTTGTAAATTACCAAATAGTTTAAAAGATTGTCTTAATCAGGATGGATGTCTACAAACAATTAAATTTCTTAAAGCTATAGACATGTATAAGTTGGTTTAGCTAAGAGGAGCTAGACCAGCTTATACATTTTCTTTTCAATTATTATTTGTTTTTTTTTTTTTTGTTTTTTTGTTGAAACTGTAAGACTGAATAACATTGTTATAAGTAACTATAGTTCATATGTATTTTTGTTTTGTGTAAAATTTTGATATGTAGCTGATTTGTATGTGGTCGTCAAAGACCTTGATGTTATAAGGCGACCTTAAATAAAAGAAATAAAAAAAAAAAAAAAAAAAAGGAACCTTCTTTGTTAATATCTGATAAAGATTATACATAGATAATAAAGCCAGTTTTCAAATATTTACTAGTTACTAAATATATCTCGAACTTTCTTTTATGTCAGACAAAGAGACTTAATAGATATCCTTTAAATAAATCTGCTATTTTGATCAAAATATATTAATTAAATAATTTAATAGAATCACGCCGAAGTAAGAAACTCTACCTTTTTGAGATATATAAGAACATAATGGCGGTGTTATAATTATTATCAGCTGTTTATTTGTTGTTTATTTTTAATAATTAATTAAACATGTGTCTACATTTTTTTAGTTCAACGCCATGTTAATGCTAAGTGGCATTTCCTGACAGAATTATGCTGTAAAAATACCTACGCATTATGTAAACATTGCGTTGCAAAATTACTTTTACTTGTACAAGTCATATTAAAGATAGTAATATTTTAAATAAGAATTCGAACTTTTTAAAGAATAAAAAACTCATAGACACGGATATAATATTTAACACGAATGTGACACTATGTACAACGTTTGTATAAATGACGTTAACCAAACCGATGTAGGCATGTTAAAAAAAACATCTCTGAAAACAGAATATATTCCAAAACATTAAGAACTAAAATCGCTTGAAAAATAAATATATATATATACATAATTTTATAAAGTAATAAGGGTTTCTTGGGGACGAAATTATAGCGATATTGATGCAAGGATGATAATGTTGTCTATAATATATTTGCTATGATTTAGATCTATTATAATATTATAAAAAGGAAATATTTGTATTTTTCTATGTTTGTATGTATCGAATAAACTCTAAAACAACTAGACCGATTTTGAAAATTATTTCACCAATATAAAGCTACATTATCAGCGAGTAACATAGGCTATGTTTTGTGTATCACGGGTGCAATGTACATCTACATTGCACCCGTGCGAAGCCGGGGCGAATTTCTAGTACATAAATATATCATAAAATTAATGCTGAGACCTTTCATCGGTTCAAAAATATAATCTATCTATCTATCCATCTATCTATCTTGAATCTATGTTGCTAATAAAGTTGTATGCAATCTATATTTCACTGCTTTGTTATGGTAAAACCTAACTTACCTTCCATAGTACCGTTTATATGATATAAAAAAGTTTTAGAGGTACTAAAAGATATGGACTCTTAATACGTTTATATATTCTAAGTCGTAGTCTTCTAGCACTTAATGGGCATACGAGTTTATGCCTACGTTTATTGTATCTTATAGCGGAGTTAGCTTCAATGATTACACGATAGCGCTGTAAATTAACTCGGACGTTAAAAGTATGGGTTACGAGATAAGTCATATATTACTTATTTATTATTAGATAATTAAAGCGCTTGAATAACACGGTGAATAGCGTTTTATAGTTTTATGTTGTATTCAAGACGACTAATTAGATTTTAGCTTTGATACACATGACTATTAATTGTTGTTGAGTATATTTTCAGACTCATACAAATCTTATTCTTCCTGCCCTGTTCCCTTTTTTTATTTGGAGTCGGCGCAGTATGTTCGCTTTTTCCATTCTCTCCTTTCACTCGACATATTATCAGTCACACATCTCAAACACATATCATTCTTCTCACTGTCAATCCATTGTTTTTGGCATTCCTCTTCCCCTATACCCATCCACTTTCATATTCAAAAATTAATTTCAGACTCATACCAATAATCAAAGGAGATAGTTTTTACCAGGTGTTATGTGTCAGTTGAGTCTCCATTTTCAAGTAAAAAATGTGATTACGTAATAAAAAAGCGGAAATGAAATAATGTTAAGTCCAGTACAACAACCTTCTACTATTTATAATCTCTTACTCATAAATAAAAATTGAATAATACTTTTATAATTTTATGTAAACATAAAAGCGTGTGCAATTAACATGTTTTAATATGGTTTCAAGTTTAAAATATACTATTAACATACTCCGGCTTCGCACGGGTGCGATTTACAAGGGGACCCGCGTACTCGTCATCGTCGATTTGGGCCAAACTTATCCTACATGCAGGGCATGACTGTAAATGAAAGTAGCCAAAGGGAGATTTATAGATGGCCAAGCGTTTAGGAGATATTCAAATTTTAAGCGGCTCTCGCAAGCGAAGTACCATTTATGTTAGGCTCGTTTCCAAGCAGCCGTTCGCGTTGGTGTAGTAGTTAGAGTGTTTGGATGATGATGCAATGGTCCCACGTTCGATTCTCCGTGTGAGAACTTTTTTTACTTTCAATTTTTTATTTATTTTTTTAATATTCACTTCGTTGTTAAGCGTAGTGAAATAATTTTTTTTTAAATTTATTTGTTTATTTATCCACAAAAAACGTATGCATATGATGATATTTTTTGAAAAGGCATAATCGTAGGAAATTTACAGTTTTCAAATTTCTAGACTTATTCAATCCGGAATTCCCATTCATATTAAAAAAAAATTAAAAACATTATAGTGAAAAAAAAAGTTGAACCATTGCATCATCATCCAAACACTCTAACTACTACACCAACGCGAACGGCTGCTTGGAAACGAGCCTATCGTAAATGGTACTTCGCTTGCGAGAGCCGCTTAAAATTTGAATATCTCCTAAACGCTTGGCCATCTATAAATTTCCCTTTGGCTACTTTCATTTACAGTCATGCCCTGCATGTAGGATAAGTTTGGCCCAAATCGGCGATGACGAGTACGCGGGGTCCCCTTATTAGATGAAACAAAAACAAAGTAAAAAAAAGACTATGTTACTCGCTGATAATATAGCTTTTTATTGGTGAAATAATTTTTAAAATCATTCCAGTAGTTTTTGAGTTAAACAAAAAAATATTTCCTCTTTATAATATTAGTAGGTACCTATAGAAGATAAAAATTCACCTCCATAAAAATATCGATAAAACGAAAATAATTATATATCCGAATGCTCGAAGTAAAAAATTTGGTCGACAGCGCATCATTGACTGATGTTCTGTGGCTGAGGTATCACCTACCATCAAGTGAACCTCATGCTCGTCTGTCGATATCTGACATAAAAAAAGAAAAAATATATATTAATGAATTAATAGTTATATTTGACTTCATTTTTGATCGTAGTACTATAACGTTTTGCAGCAGGATATGGATCGAACTTTGATAATATTTCGTCATTTTTAAAATCTGTGTTTAATTGGAATTTTCAATTATGGCACACATCTATATAGGTACTAATATTATAAAGAGGAAAGATTTGTATTTTTGTATGTTATGAATAAACTCAAAAACTACTAGACCGATTTTGAAAATTCTTTCACCAATAGAAAGCTAAATTATCAGCGAGTAAGGCTATATTTTGTGAATAGTACATCTGGTAACGGGGCCCTTCTTAGTGGCTAGCCTCGGGCCCCGTAAGCGTGAGTCCGTCACTTCTTTTATGACTACTGAAATGCTTTCAGTTGTGCATTAGCTATTTAAAAGGCTTTTGATGTTTCCTTGCGTGAAGTAGCTTTGTTTTTCATATTACTTAGGGTAAGATGCAACTCGTGTATACGGATTTAACAATAGCTCTTAGCAATTTCCTTATTATTTCAGTAAGGAAATGTTATACTTAACATTTGTATACATAACTAAAAAATTACCTGAAGGGCGAGCACGAACAACTATCGAAAAAGTATTCGTATCGTCAAACTGTCATTTGAATGAAATTTCAAATGATTTTTCATACAACTGACAGTTTGACGATTCGAATACTTTGTCGATAGTCGTTCATGCTAGGCCCTCTGATACGTCAACCACAGAACGTGAATTAATGATGCGCTGTTGACTTATTTTCTACTTTAATTATTCGGATATCGAAATACGCAATCTGTATATATATTGTCACTAGCGATCCGCCCAGTTTTAATGAATTTTAAAATCGTTTAAGTAGTTTTTGAGTTAAATCGTAACAAACAAACAAATCTTCCCTTTTATAATATCACTAGTAGGTATATAAGTATTGATAATCATAGGTATAATACAATCCAAGCATAAACAATCCCGTTCACCCTTAAACAACGTGCCTTCACGATGTCTGTAATCTTTATCACAGAATAGACTATGCAAAATTCTATCAAATTGTGTTGAGCTGTTGCCATGTATCGAACGTTTCCTATTGTGTAAGGAGGTAAATTCGGATTGTATGAGGTATGTCAATCTCAATATTAGTTACATTAACACTCAGGAATTCATTGAACATGTGGCGGCCATCACACGATGATGTCATTGAGACGTTTGTGAATGGATAAGGCGAGTCGGATGATATAGTTTAAGAGCCAGTGAAATTTTTTTTTAAAAAAATATCTCGATGCACTGTGCAATTGTATCTATTTAAAGTAAATATGCCGTTTGTATTTTTTTAAGAGTGGCTCAGTAGAATTAGGAATGGATTTTTAACATATTATTTAGACTTATTTTCCATTAAGGAAACAATCATTAACATACCGTATAATAATGCCTGTTATTAATGTAAGTATACAAACATTTTTTTTATTACTTAGCAGACAATCGAGCAGGTTGGTTACCAAATGGTAAGTAATTATCACCTCCCATCCGTAACTTAAATGCCCTGTCGGCTAAATGATCTAAATCTACGTCCCAATAATTTCTTCAAAACGGTAGCAGAAACAAAAAACCAGTTCTATTCGATAAAAATATCCAAAAATATTCTCATTAAGTAGGAAAAAGGATTAAAACCTTATCGATTTCTTCCATAAACTATTTGAAAAGTATTGAAGTCATCATCAATTAGATTTTACGTATTTGTTTGATAGTTAAAGAAAATATTATTTAATACAAGCTCCTAGACTATACGCGAATGTCTGTTAAGCATTTTAACGTTGCAATATTATGACTGTGTCCGGTAACCAGATTCCGACTTACATTTTTACCCACATCCACTTTAATGTTTACAAACATTAAAAGAACTCGCGGTTTAATCTTAATATATATAAATCTCCTGTCACGATGTTTGTCCGCGATGGACTCCTAAACTACTTAACCGATTTTAAATTAAATTGGCACACCGTGAGCAGTCTGGTCCAACTTAAGAGATAGGATAGCTTAGAATTTTTGACCATCTACATTGCACCCGTGCGAAGCCGGGGCGGATCGCTAGTATGTCATAGATATACAACTCTATATCAACATTAGACTAAATTAAGGCATTTAAGGTAGGTCTCTCTGCGATAGTTTTTTTTTTGTCAGATATCGACAGACGAGCATGAGGTTCACTTGATGGTAGGATACCTCAGCCACAGAACATCAGTCAATGATGCGCTGTCGACCTACTTTTTACTTACAGCATTCGGAAATCCATAGACTGAAACCGACACGCGCGATGTGCACTTCACAGTTTTTCCATCTATGAACTGTGGTTCGTTACCCGATCTGAATTTCGATATTCCTCCCATTCGTTTAGTACCTATATGACATGTCGTTGAGGGAGGCTTACAGAAAATTATAAACATGTCGTTCAGGCGGGATTCGAACCCACGACCCATCGGAGCGCAAGATAGGTGTTCTACCAATCGTGCCAGCGAGCCCACCATAATATAAGTAAGAATTTCGCATCATTTGCAACAAGTCGTTACGATGTGATGTTTAAATGGTTATAAATTCGTTTAAGCTGCACTGATCGCTTCTGCAATTAGCTTTAAATAGTACCGAGTGTGAGATGTAGGAGATATCTCATTATTTATATTAATGCCTCAACTTCTTGGTAACTGTTAGCTGTAAATCACAGCGGCTACGTCGGGCTGGTCATATACAGAATGCAAACATAGAGTAACAAGGGCACTGTCTCTTTGGGACCCTCGAAGATACCGCGAGACAGGGCTCGTTGGCGCGTTCGGTAGAACACCTGCCGTGCGCATCGATGGGTCGTGGGTTCGAATCCCACCGGGACAACATGTTTATAATTTTCTGTAAGCATGTTTTCCCAACGTCTGGTAACTTCCAATTATACAACAAAAAACGGGGAATATTATCCATATAAAACTATTCCACCGATTTTATTATCATGATCTGATACATTACACCCGTGCGAAGCCGGGGTGGATTGCTAGTCTCAAATAACTGGTTAGGATTTTATTAACCCTCCGTGTGTAACTATATTTCTTGGTGCACGGTGTGTATACTGGGTCTTTTAGGGAACAGTCGGGCTTACAAAGCTTTCTAGACTTCCAAAAAATCTGAAATAAATCTGAGTTACTTATTGAAGTGTCTACTAAATGGCCCAGAAGCTACCAAACTCAAAAATTCAAAACCGTTGTTAATAAAAATTGAACAATCATCTAAAAAGCGGAAAAAACGGAATTTTGCTATCAATTTCATAACTTTACAATAAACAAGTATTTAAAAAAATATTTCTAGGCTTCTGTAGCTTAGACTATGAGCTTTCAAAAGAATACAGTATTTTTTGCATGGGTTCCAAAAAGTTAAATTATTCAAGCACCTGAAAGTGGAGAATATTTTATAGATTCATTCATGTCATAAAATAAACGAAAAGGTAATTTTACGGTACAAAATGTTTTTATTTATTATTTGAAATACAAATGGAATAATATATTAATATTAATCATTTCAAAAAAGTAAATTATTGTGCGCAATTGTTGCAAAAATGCGTAAAATGGTCCTTGCAAACTGACATTACGCACAAGACACAACACTATAGTGTTTTTGTTGTCTCTCAAGCTACAAACATTTTTTTCATACATTTATCATACATTACACCTTTTTCATACATTTATTTTAGTATAAAAAAACTACGAAAAAATATTTACATAGTTCACTTAGCTTCGAAAATACCGACGTGCTGTGTATACTGACCCTTTTAGGGAACAGAAACCACTTGCATTCGCTGGTCTCTGTATGTAAACAGCGAGACCGGGCGGTTCCTCGGATGTTTAGTCCCCACTACTACCTAGATTTTTTAGGGGGGGTTACCGAAGCCTTGCCTCTATCCATTAGAGAGTATTCCGAGTTTCAAATTTTGACTGTTCCTTAAAAGACCCAGTATACACACGGCGGGTTAAGTAGGACCACACCACACTTGTCTCACACACAGTGTACTCAGTAAAGTCATAAACACATTATCATGCGACTATAGAATTTGACGGGCTTTGGTGCGTTCGGTAGAACACCTGCCGTGCGCATCGATGGGTCTTGGGTTCGAATCCCACCGGGACAACATGTTTATAATTTTCTGTAAGCATGTTTTCCCCACGTCTGGTAACTTCTGGCATTGATCGGGTGGGAGGAATATCGAAATTCCGACCGGGTAACGAATCACCGTTTATGGAAAAACAGTGACACACATTGCGCGTTTCGGTTTCAATCTATGGATTTCCGAATGCTCGAAGTAAAAATTAGGTCGACAGCGCATCATTGAATGATTCGCTGTGGCTGAGGTATCACCTACCATCAAGTGAACCTCATGCTCGTCTGTCGAATATCTAACATAAAAAAATCTTACATCGCGATTCAATGCAGAACAATAGGTAAGTACCTATATATTTTACGGTTCTTGGTCTTATTTCATTAGAAATCTCGATTCATTTGAATCTCATGTATGAATCTTCTGGAGCATAATTTTATCCCAACTAAGGCAGTATTACAAAATAAATTACTATACCTTATAGGCTTTCATATAGCGTGGGTTTCAACACTGTTGGAGTGAATTGACTCATGACTCTTCTGATTATAGGTAATAAAATCAGTTTTCTAGGCTAAATTTTGTCTCAAACAGGTCTGGTTCTTCTGAGGTACTCAAACATGATTTGAATAGTAAGTATAAGGTATTTTTCGCGTGAATATACTTAAGTACATGTTTTATTGTGAACGCATTGGAATTTAACTACGATGCATCTATTTGTTTAATATATTCATACAATGCATCTCTATCATTGATTTTTAATCAGAGTCACGTCTGATATAAGGACTTTTATAGTATAATACAAATTTTAATTTAAAATCTATCTCTTTCCTCTTTATAATATACTCATAATATTATAAAGAGGAAAGATTTGTATTTTTGTATGATATGAATAAACTCAAAAACTACTGGACCGATTTTGAAAATTCTTTCACCAATAGAAAGCTACATTATCAGCGAGTAACATAGGCTGTTTTGTGTCTGTTTACTTTTTGCTTTGTTTTATTCGATTTACATTTGTTGGGGAAGCCGTTAGAATGAATTGAAGTATTTTTTATTACACTATTTATAGCCGATCTCATTGTAAAAAGTCAAATTAATTTATGCTTAACTCTGTTCATTCACTTATTTTAGAAAGAGATAGATATACGGACAATGAACGCTTGAACGCTTTGACTTGTGGCGTAAAAATTACTTAACTGTTAATTTCAAATATAGAACATAGTGTAATTACTTTAAAGTTTGAAAATGGAAATAGAGTTTAATTAAGTTTACCATTTCCGGTACTACGTCAATAAAAGAGCTCGTTCATAATAATACATTCTTTAAAAAAAGAATCTCATATATTATGTCCACTGCTTTATAAGGTTGATGACACAGTGTTATCAATCAAGCGAAGACGGAATACGACTGATAACGGATGCACCTGAGAAAGATCTGTAATGTGAACTATTCTAATTAAACTATATTTTTCTTTGAGTATGTATATATTTTATATAGATAAGTTATAAGATAAGTTTTAAAGATAAGTAAGAATGGTAAGTGATCACCGCCCATTTGCAATACCAGAAGTTATGCAGGTGTGTTGCCGACGTTTAAATAATGGCTTGTTTCTTCAAGGTTCCCATTACGATAAGTTAAGTGTTAAAAAATATCTCATCTAAGTCCTGCCAATCAATCTACTATACCAAATTCCTACAAAAAACGTTAAAGCCAAACAATTATTTTATAGATTTCCGAAATTAAAGAAAAATAAGTCGACATCATATAATTGATTGATGTGATATGGCTGTACTTTCTTTCAAGCAATCTTTCTATTTATCTATAAATTAATACGACAGCCACTTTATTGAGGTTTTATCAATTACTTTTAGTAATAAAGAGTTCATTAACCTCTAATTAGAAAACTTAGAACAAGTTCGTAAAATATTTGTGTTCGAGTAAAACGCAATCGGAAGTTATCTAAGTAGCGTTAAGATAAAGAAGCGTAGAATGTGCGTTTTTTAATTAACTGAATAAATAAAAGTTTAATGAGGAAATGTGAAAGTTTTCCTTAAATTTTCGCCTTTGTTCTCAGTCATAATATCAAAAGTCTTCCTTGGCGGTTGCTTTGTCCGCGAAAATGAATAAATTACGTTTAATATTGTCTTTTATTAACGCAAGTATCACACATTTAAATAAAATACTTTATACCGAATTATTATAAAATGCGATTTATTATTTATATCACAATATTTATGCCGACGTTTTAGATGCTTTTCAGCAACAAGCAGACTGAAAGGTTGCCATATTAACGCCATCTATTCCTACGGCCGGCGTTGACATTTACTGTAATTTTCTATATTATGGCAATATTGTTGTTTTTAGTATGTTTGACTTGGAGTCTCAAACCATCTTCTCTATTGAAGTTAGAAGGTTTTTTTTTTAAATGACGTTTCTCATAAATATCAAATAAATGCATAAAGTTGCTCTGTTTTTATTTGAATGACTATAGAGGATATGTTTGGATGTAATAAACACAGTTTAGGTAAGCGAATATCGCACTGTTTCTCCAGAGATGGGCACCGCTGAAAATCAGTGCTGTGACATAGCCACGGATAATGCTGAGTCGGTAATCCATTTCTGGCACTGCACAGGAACTTTCTGATGTTAAATATAATCATTACTTAAATATGTTCTTTTTGTTTTTTTTGACTTTATTTTATTTTTATTAAGTGTATCCTGTGAGTGTTTTATGAAATATTTTTTCGTTCTTTCTCTCTTAATATATATAAAAAGAAAATATACTTATGTCAAATTATGTGTTAGATAGTGCTAAGTGACATTTTATCCGCTTATTTAGAAAGCAAACTATAAACTACGAACAAAGCAAACTAACCCGTCATACGATTATCACAGCTCATTATTAATAGTAATAATACAGCCATATTTGTTATACTTTATCGTTGTCCATTGTTAATCTGTGACATGGTTTTGCGTGTTATTGATGTGGTCTTTCTGGTCTCCTCATACACAGTACTATAACCTATAATACATAGACCACCATCGGTATACGTGTATTTAAACCTAATTGTGTCTGTTTAATTTCATCAAAAAAAGTGCGCGAGTCTCACTTGATTATAGGTACCATAAGACATGAATCAGTGATGCGCTGTCGACTTATATTATTTTTACTTTACATATGGAACCGAAACGCACATTTATGTATTAAGATCATTCCAAGCCAGCAATGTTGGAGATGATTCGTTGTTCAAAAATGACATTGTGTATGTAAAAAATAAAACAATAATATATGGGAACACCTCTGAAATATGCCCTACAAAAGAAAAAAGAATCATCAAAATCCATGCATAATTGGCGGAGTTACCTCGTAACAAATATACAAAAAAAACATACAGTGGAATTGAGAACCTCCCCCTTTTTCGAAGTCAGTTAAAAGTTTATGTTACTCGCTGATAATGTAGCTTTCTATTGGTGAAAGAATTTTTTAAATCGGTCGAGTAGATTTTGAGTTAAATCGTAATAAACAAATCTTTCCTCTTTAAAATAATTAGTATTAATATATCATGTCTCCGGTGACGTTTACTAGTGTTGGGTTTCGGTTAATAATTCATGATTATCATTATAATGTTCGGGCTATTATTTTATTTTACAATTGCGTTCGATTTAGCACAATTATCAGATCCTTATGATCACTTTGCTTACATTATGTTCCTCTATGCAGTGTACGCTGTAATTTAATCCTAACCACGGTTTTCAATCAGTAGCTAGACAATGTACTATTGATACAACAAACGATGTAGAAGTTACATCACTACAGGGCCGGATTTAAGGAAGGAGGAGAAGTCTCTATTATGGAGGCCCCGGAGGGCATTGTGGGGACAATAGACTTCGGAAAAAAGACGACGAGTAAAGTGTTTACTAGTAAACAACTTTTCCTTTTATATTTTACCTTTACCTATTGCTATTTGTACAGACATAACAATATTCTTACTGTGTTAATTATTTGGAAAATAATTTGGGGCCAGAAAAAACGGGCTCCACTCTTTTTTTGCCCCAAGGCGACCAGACCTCCAAATCCGGCATCACTTATACATATAGCATCATAGTCTGAAGCCAAAAGCGTGCGTGGTATGGGAATGTGATGAGGAGGAATGAAAGTCATGTAACTAGAAGAGTTTTGAGCTTCTATGTGGACGAATATAGAAGTATATGAAGCAATATATGAATGGTTGGAATGATGTGTACGAAAGGTATGGTTAAATAATATAAAAATATAATTGAATTAAAATAATTTTGTGAGATTTGTTTGCCTCACAGAGGCAAAAGTATATTAGGCATATTACATACCAAGATCATAATATTATGATCCTGCTGTGTAATATACGTAATTGTCTACATTACAGTACTTTTAAAATTATTTGTAAAATATTCACTTCACAGTTTCATAACATTCAAAACAGATCTTAGTTCACTTTGTTGCGTAGAATTGGGTCAGACAAACAAAAGAGCAATTGGTTTTGGCGCGTTATGGTAAAGTCGTGAATTCCCATAGAATATATTCAAAATCGGGTCAGAGTGTATTTAACTGTCTGTACATTTATGGTTAAACTTGGTAACTTTGATGTCTAGATATGGTTTGAATGGTCTTGGTTTGCGCCCTTAGCTATTACAGTTTATTTCTATTATTTTTAGAAAATGTCACTTTTAAAAATGTGTATGTATGTTACATTATTTATTACGCATAAAACATTATTGTTTGTAATTAGAGTTAAATTTATTAAATTAGTATGCATCTCTGATTTTTTATTTTAGTTATGTATTATGTGGCTAATTTGATTGTAGGTAATACCTCAGCTACAGAAGATCAGTCAATGATTCCACATTGACCAATTTTTTTCTTAGAGCTTTCGAAAATCCATAGATTGAGACTTGTTACCCGGTCGACGGTTACTTATTGCCCGAAGCAACCAGACGTAGGGAAAACATGTTTACAGAAAATTCCAATGGGTTCCGTCGGAATTCGATCCATTGACCCATTGGATCGCAAGACCCAACACGTCAAAGATCTCGTTAGTGGTTCCAAATTTCCAAAATTTTATTTTCATTTCTGATAAGAATTTGATTCACTGTAAGGTGATTTTTTATAAATAAGCGCTATATGAAATAGCTGAAAGCTTTATCATGCTATGTAAGTGAAAATATTTCTTTTATCACAGCTTCACCACATATTCATCGTGGGTTACTGATAGTTAACCACTAGAGACCTTCAATGAATATGTAATCAGTACAAATGCACAGTATACCGGCTTAGGATCCGTCTAGGATTAAATATTAATGTTTAATTACGTCTGATGTACACACAGCTTATAGCTAGGGTTGTCAATTATATCTTAAGTAATATGCTAATGTGAGATTACTCGTAATGGAATGTGATGGATGACGGAAACGATTGAAAGAAAAGAAAAGATGAAGGATTGAGAGAGAGGGAAGACGTATGATGTGTGTGCTCTAGGTAAAAGCAATAAAACTAAAATATATAATATAAGATTTAAGTGATATAAACTATTCTATTTGGAAGCCCATCAAAAATCCCACACTAATGTGTTACGCTCTGTGTAACTCTTGTTAGATGAAGGAATTCTCAGTGGAATGATTTTCCACGACGCTGTTTTACGGGAAAAACTGCGAGCCAACACTAAATAGTACACTGGAACCTGCGCCATAATCTTTCCCGGAAATCTCGAAAGACCAATTTGTACGTAAGTATATCTATTACGTACGTTCATCTAATATACTGTAATATATAAGAAAATTAATGCGATGCTATTGCGCGCGACTGCTATCAGCGTCCTAATGGTGTCCAAATTGCCCTATATTTCAAACGGGGAAATATGTATATCAAATTATATGAAATAATATAATATCAATACTAAAAATATAATTTTCTATAATATCATTCTCATATCAGTTTTAATCATCTGTGAAATGTATGACATTGAAAACATCAGTAAATTATTTTATAAATAACAGCGATTAAAAACAAAAATGACATGCCAATATAAAACAGTATAATATGCTTCTTCTGTTTTTGTTGAACTGAACAAAGTTCGTTCCTGGTATATCTGTAAGTGACAGCCCTATTAACCCTTAAAGGCCCAGCATCGTTGGTTGCTCGTGTAATGTACCTATACAATAGTTTTCAAAGTCAAGTGGTTTTATACTTGTTGAAAGGTCACCGGAAACACATTATTTATAGATTTTTTAATGTTATATACATTAGTTTTTTTTACTAATCTGAACACTGTACTCAATATTACCAGTAGTTTTACTTTTTTGAATAAGTGAGATCGTCAATTTGAGGACTTGTTTGTATACAGCATATTTACTAACCACCTTGCAAAATGGGAAATGTAATTTTTCTTGATAGACCTCAAAGGTCTGTAGAAAATACCTTTATCGGAACTATTCTAGATTCACAATTATATTATAATAGCGTTTTCATTATTTGTTAATATTTAAAACGAAAAACACTTAAAAAAAAGGCCTTTTACAGCTTTCGCTTTCGTTTTCGTTTTTGACTAAATCTTCGTGTTTGAAAACTTTGTTTGTAAGCTTGCAAGTGCATTTATTATGCAATTAATCCTTGTAGGGCTTTTATTTGTACCATTTTCGTTTATCAATGCTACCTTATCGGAAACTTAACATTTCAATAGAGTTTGTTAGCTAGTCATTTGTTTTGTCTAACGTTATCATTTTTAGGTGAATTTATGATATTGGCGTTCGAATAGCTGATTACGACAGCCATAATAGGTATTTATGTGGTATTTTACGCTAAATAGTTCTAGTTAATGACTCATTTATACCAAACAACATATTACAACATAATTGAATTGGAAAGTTAGGAGTCGATGTGGGATTTTCTAATATGGAAACTTTTATATACAATTTCAATTTCGTTTTTCTTGGAAATTTAATTTCGTTTTTTAAAACGATGTAGTATCGTTTTTTAATTAAAATGTTTGATAGACTGAAATTCGAGCACAGAAGTAGAATACTTTAATTTTATTCATACAAAACAATATGGCGTAACAATTAAAACATAATAAAGATAAGTAAAGTATTAAAACGAGTCAGTTTTAAATTTCAATATGCAATATCAATTAAATTTTCATACTTTAAGCAAAGTTTGACACTAATAATTAAATTCGCGATAAAGTTGTTACTTATTGAATAATCAAAAGGTGCACAAAATATTTGGTAAATTATGCAAGGAACTACAATATTGGCTAATAGTAGGTTTTAAATATTTGACTGAAATGATAAGAGAGTGTTTTGATTTTTATACTGCGTACATACTACATATACAAATTGTACTCGCCGATATATTTTAAGAAACGTAAACCTTTCCTTTTGTTGGTAAACAACTAAACTCCTACATAAACCGTTCAACCGATTTTGTTGATTTTTTTATGTGTTTTAGTGAGTTTCAATTTAAAATTGCGATAGTTTTACAAGCCAACGTTCGGTTAGGTCGACGTCTGTCCGGTTTTATAATAAAGTATTTTGCATATTTTTTATGTTAGACATATTATACGAGCATGAGGTTTACTTGATGTTAGGTGATACCTCAGCCGCAGAACATCAGTCAATGATGTGCTGTCGACCTACTTTTTACTTTTGCATTCGGAAATTTGCATTTTTGTATAGTTTTGGGAAACAACGAAAAACGTATTATTGACTCACATACGGAGTTTTTCTTAACGGTCAAAACACATATGGAATTAGTTAAACTCCTTTCCAGTTCGAATATCACAAAAAGGATTTTAGTAACACATAGAGAATAAAACGAAGATATTTTTTTTTGCAAACCCCAAAAATCAAAAAAATGCACATATGGAATTTGGCAGGCGAAATATAGCATAAAATAGACCAACGACTCTACATTATCTGTGGCGCTTTGCCTGTTCTATTACTATGACTCAGTATAGAAATCTATGTCTGTTTATCACGCCGACATTGTCAAAGGTCGACATACTGGATTCCGCAGAACAGGTTGTTCATTTTGCCGTTTTATAACTATTCTGTGGCTTTTGTTTTTACTAGCGGTGACCTTCACGCGTAATGATGGTACCTGTTTGCTTTTTAAATTACTTTTGCGTCTTAATCGGTTTTGGTAAGTAGTACACAAGTTAATATAAGTAATTTACTTTATAATTGAAATGACGTAGGTGGTATTTATAACAATTTATATCTCGATAATTGTATTTGCAGTTTTAATATCGTTATAATTTCCAGTCAAATTCTTGTAAATGGATTCTGTGGCCCTTTATTCGTATTCAAATTTTCCCGCGTATATTTTGATGTTTGACTGTTGAGTTTTGACACGTTGCCCCCCTATACCTGCTGTAAAAAAAGTTTCATTTTTTAGGTTGGCTGTGAACGATTTATTCACACTATCTCTCTCCTTTGATGTAAAAACTATTTAAAAAGCGGTACAATCCGGTACTATCGAATTCAATTAATAAAAACTAATTATTATTGTTTAGATAGTTGTTTTCTTCACATAGGTCACATGAATTAAAATCGGAACCTCTTTTTTATGTTTGATATCGACAGACGAGCATGAGGTTCACTTGATGGTAGGTGATACCTCAACCACAGAACATAAGTCAATGATGCGCTGTCGACCTACTTTTTACTTCGAACATTCTGAAATCCATAAACTGAAACCGAAACGCACTTCACGATTTTTCCATCTATGAACGGTGGTTCGGTACCCGGTCGAAATTTCGATATTCCTGTCACCAGATCAATGCCCGAAGTTACAAGACGTGGGGAAAACATGCTTACAGAGAATTATAAAAATATTGTGTAAAAGGATTCGAACCCACGACCCATCGATGCGCACGGCAAGTGTTCTACCGCCAACGAGCCCGTCAACCTATGGCACTTAACGTAATAAGTGAAAATAAAACAGAGTTTTATTAGTTAAAGATAAGCTTTAACAGCTACTGATTACAATATCAAGCGAAACCGCGAGAAAAGCTTTGATTAATGTTACATTGTTTTCCTACTAAGTGCTAATAAAGAAAGTTGCCGAAATAGTGAAATTCACTTAACTGAGACGTGTGAAACTATCTTGCATCTAACAATGCGTGCTTATGTAACTACCTTAGAAACTATATAATTAGATCTAGCCTTATAACAACTGATAACGTTAATAAAAACTAAACTAAGTTAATAAAAACGTATACGAAACATCATGTCCGTTTAATTCTTTTAGCAGTTGTGTATTTGTAGGTTTGCGTAAAAGGTAACATAAAAACAGAAAATAAAATCCATAAAAATGTAACTCTTTTATGCGTGCTTTTCATTGAACTACTCGTAAACCGCTAAACGGATTTTGATGAATTTTATATGTGTTTTTGAGTGGGTCACATAAAAGTTTAAATTTACAATTGGACACGGCAAGTGGCACTGAGATGGGATTCCTATAATATGGAGTTTTTTTGAAGATATGATATTTTTCTGCGATGTATGGTTTCTTTTGAAAGATAATAGTGTTTCTGGTGCTACGCCCTACGGGTGTTCGTGCCGTGCCGTGTTTAATGTAATGTAGAAAAAAAATAATCGAAACATTCTTTTAATAATAACTATTATTATAATTTTTCATTACGGACAAATCTCCACATAACAATTACAAAATATAATATAAAACACAAATTACAATTAAATAAATGTTAACTCGCCTCCAAATTGGGCATACGAAATTGCATCTGCTGTTCATATATTTGCAGTTATCAGTGTTGCTTTCAATTATATTGTGCATGTTAATTGAAAGTGCTTTTTTATTATTCTTTTGTAATCATTTAAATGAGATTAATGTAAAATGCAACCCTCATATTAAAAGTTTCTGTATTTTAGTTGCACTATTTAGATTTTCTGAGTCTGACAGTGACCAAATTTGCTGGAAAGCATTCGAAACTTCAGGATAAATTAAATAATAAAACGTGTTTTAATCCTATAAAAGTTATTTTATTCAAATATTCGCAATTTGTTAATAAAAGACAATTAGTGTTGAAATTTTTTTTATATTCCGATTATAGAGCTTTATTCATGGTTAAACAGTAGGGAATTAAAAGAAGGAATAGGGGGGCAAAAGGGCACACCTGATGGCACTTCCCTGATGGCAGTGAACATTGTCATCCATAAACACCAGCAACTTCAGAGGACTTGCAGATGCGTTACCGGCCTTTAAAATAATAAATCTATACTACTAGGAGGAAAGATTTTTTTTAAATAGTACGGAAGCTCTTGATGCCCGCCCCACACTCACTTGAAGGCGAACGAAACAAATATTGCATTGTATAAGCGCGTATTCCCATGGCGTTTTCTTTTATTTTAGTAGTACACCTATGTCGAACCGAGTTCCACTTGACGTAAGTGAAAATGTCGAAGATTCCGCGTATTTGAGATAGGTTTCACTTCACCGTGTTTGTTGACCAATAGTGGCGCAGTAGCGTAATGCGAAACGCAATTTAATTGTGTTTACTTTGCGTTAGAAAGTGCGAATTTTCAATGGTCCTTGAAAATGATTTTTATGATGTGGGAAGTTTGTTATGTAATTTTGCATTATAAGATCTACATACAATCTCTTTGGATAAACTTCCGAAAAGTCAAAACCGAATTTTGACTTCAAATTTGGTACACACGTTCCATTTGAGTCCGCAAGAGTCCCCGTGAAAGGATTTTTGGCGACTCGCAATATTTTTCAAAATATTAATTTTTGGGTGAACTTCCGAATAGCAAAAACCGGATTTTGAATTTAAATTTGGTACAGGCGTTCCATTTGGGTCCCCAAGAGTCCCCGTAAAAGGATTTTTGGAGACTCGACATTCAAACAAACAAAAAAAAATTCATCTTATCGTTTTGAGGAAGACGATAAGATAGGCAATAAGAAACTTATTCCCTATAATAAATATATTTTATGTAAAAGGTATTATATTTTACAGAAGAGGTTGTTGCCATATACTTAGTTCAATCTGTGACAAAGCTACATGAAAATCAGTGCTATATTTTCGGACATTAGCGTGAACAAACAGACCGTCAAACAAAAAGTTCAAAACGATTTTTATGTATAGGTAATATTAGTTAAAATTTTATTTCTACTGTTGTATTACATAAGTACTAGCAGAGCGACATACCTGTCATACTGGCAGAACAATCAGAATGTTGCCTTCCAAAATAAAAATATATATTTTCTAGATCTGTAGATAGATATATTGAATCTATAGCAATGGTTCAAGGATACGATATTTTTACAATCACGAGATATGGCGATCTATCGAGTTGTACGAGTATCATAAAGCAAATCTACGCTTAACTTTTATTTTACTTCAAGGTGGTCTAATATTTATGAGGTCTTATTTTAGTACGAACGAGTATTTCTACGAACATCTGATATATGACAGAAAGTATGTCTTTGATATACTTTTATTGGTTTATTTAAAGTTATAATTAATACATTGCAGTTAATACGTTACGGATGATTGTTCTTCGAATACGCAAACGTTTTTGGGCTTGGTATGTCTGAATGAATTGCTTTGGGTTTATAATAATTACATATAATGTTGTTTCATTTAAATGATAATATGTGTAATGTGAGGTTAACTTGTGTTGTGATAATAATTCAGTCCAAGACATATTCAATAATTCCCGCAAAAGTGTGTGATTCCTCGACCGTATTTGGGCAAAGCAGACATGCGTAAGGTTCACTGATAATTTTTGTTTAAGCATACAATTAAGCCACGAAGCCATGAGGTGTATATATATATATATATATAATATTATTGATAGGAAAAAATTGTTTGTTTGTTACGATTTAACTCAAAAACTACTTGACCGATTTTAAAAATTCTTTCACCGATAGAAAGATACATAATCAGCGAGTAACATAGGCTTGCACCGAAGCCGGGTGGATCGCTAATATTATAATAAAAGATCGATGATACTGTATACTAGAAATAGGTTTACCAATTATTAAAAGGAACCCTCCTTTTATCATCCCTCTTAAATCCTTGCACATTGATAAATAAAATAGATTTAACTTTGAATCTCCATTTCCTATCGCCTCCAGTGGCGTTGCTATCGTAGGGCAAAGTGGTGCAGTGCACCAGGGCCCTGAAGCTAAGAGGTCCCCCTGAGCTTTGGATAGAGGGGGAGGCAGCTCTTGAAGCTAGAAAAATTCTCACAAGAATTTTAATTTTTTTCAAGATTTTAAACGAGAATTTATAACGCCGATAATGGAAGCGCCCTTGATTAGTAATCATTTGCAATTAATTTTGTGTAGTTACTGAAAAAAAAAATCGAAGGGGAGGGGATTGTGATTATTTCTTTGCACCGGGGCCCTTGTCCACCTTACTACGCCACTGATCGTCTCTATTGCTTCTGTCTCTTATTCCTATACATTTATACGTACATCATAAATCTTTAATACTGATGTACATCGATATGGCCATCAACACGTCGTGGTATCACGCCCGATATCTGAATAATTAAGCCATGAAACTAATGAGCGGTCAAATAATGACTAATACAGTCGTGACGCGGACACAGCGTTAATATTCACGCGTGAATGAATGAATAAAATGTATGGACTTTGAATTTTAAATTTAGTAAAAGTTTTTTTATTAGTAAAAGACTCATAGTGTAAATAATGTCATAGTCAGAGTTTGTAGAGTGGTATTTTTTTGTATGGTATCTCACTGTTGGCCCTAGTAGCCTCTACAGCTTAACACGGACAAGAGTGGCGAGCACTGTGGCTCAGCCTTGAAATTTGCTACTTGTATCGTGCTGTCATAATTAAGATGTGCCTTTTTCCAAATTCAAATCGAAAAATTCCGGAAGTGAATTAAATATTAAGTGATTAATGGCCGTATCGAACGCTTATCAGTATTGAAGTGTAATGGAAAGTATTGCTGTCCCTTTTATTAACATACGCAAACATATGACGGGCTCGTTGGCGCGTTCGGTAGAACACCTGCCGTGCGCATCGATGGGTATGGGTTCGAATCCCACCAGGACGACTTGTTTATAATTTTGCGTAAGCGTGTTTTCCCCACGTCTGGTAACTTCAGGCATTGATCGGGTAGGAGGAATATCGAAATTCCGACCGGGTAACGAGCCACCGTTCATAGACGGAAAAACCGTGAAGTGCCTATTGCGTGTTCTGTTTCAGTCTATGGAATTCCGAATGCTCGAAGTAAAAAGTAGGTCGACAGCACATCATTGACTGATGCACTGTGGCTAAGGTATCACCTACCAAGTGAAGCTCGTGGTCGTCTGTCGATATCTAACATAAAAAAGTAAAAGAGTCATAGTGTGAAAAATATCGTAATCGGAGTTTGTAAATTGGTACTTGTATCGTGCTGTCATAATATGGATGTGACTTTTTCCAAATTCAAATAGGAAAGGTCCGGAAGTGAATTAAATATAAAGTGATTAATGACCGTATCGAACGCTAATCAGTAATCAGTATTGAAGTGTAATGGAAAGTATTGCTGTCCCTTTTATTAACCTACGCAAACAACCATTATTTGTTGTTTAATTAAAAACATTAACACTGGTTCCATTCAATCGAATATTCAGTTAAATAAACAACCAATTCATTTTAATCTGCAAAATAAATTAATTCTTTAGTTAAGTGAAGCGAGAATTTATTATAGTAAAAAGACGAGGGAGGTGGAAAGAGTGACACAAAATAGTATAATAATATAAAAAAGTAAACTAAATGTTACGTAACATCACCAGTCTTAGTTTAAAATGAACCTTGTATCCATTGGCATAGACATTTAAAATGTATTTAGGTATATTGTACTTATCTGTGTCTCACTATAAGTAAACTATGTAATTTTACTATATAAGAAGGTTTCAATGTTTATAATTATCGTCTCAGTATTCCGCAGCTAATTTAGTAACTACTACATTATTTTGAAAGAAGTTGTCATAAGGCATTTTAATGGTTTATGATTTTTATTTATTTTCTCTAAAAGAATTATGTACATTTAAATAAAATACTGTATACCGGATTAAAACGCGATTTATTGTTTAAATTATTTATCCCGACGTTTCGGATGCTTTTCAGCAACCGTGGTCGTGGTCCAGTCTCCCGCGACCACGGTTGCTGAAAAGCATCCGAAACGTCGGGATAAATAATTTAAACAATAAATCGCGTTTTAATCCGGTATACAGTATTTTATTTAAATGTGTGATACTCGCGTTAATAAAAGACAAATTATGTACATTTCACTTAGCG
Organism: Anthocharis cardamines; assembly: GCA_905404175.1. NCBI lineage: Eukaryota > Metazoa > Arthropoda > Insecta > Lepidoptera > Pieridae > Anthocharis > Anthocharis cardamines. Next base: position 7,847,146 of record FR989969.1, read on the forward strand.
AGATAACAGGCATTTTTAATTGATTTATAAGTGTAATAATAATATATTTTTTGTTTAAATGCGTCAAGTTTAATATTAATTATTTTGGAGTTCCGGAATCCAGGAAGAATATCCTTATTAAGATATACATACGTTTGAGGTCATTGACCCCACATCAATATACATACACCGAACAGGTCATCACCACTGTTTTGACTGGCTCATTAGTTTTAAGGTAGAGCATACTGTGTGAGATTTGCAGGATCAATTTCAGCTAACTATGTATTTACAAATATTAATTAAAGATGTCATGTGGAACATGGTGCAATGGTTAGCTCCTTACAAAAAATTTATAAAACGAAAAACTTGGCGATTAAAAAGAGTGGCGGCGAGTTTATTGCCAGTTCTTCTCGTCCGCTCTACGCCCTTGATTTGAGAACTGGCAGTAAATGTAAAATTAGAAGCATTTAATATGTATTTTTTATTGACGTTCATAAGTGTACATTATGTTACCTAAATGAATAAATGATTTTGAATTTCTTCTATCGGAATTACGTTCGGGTAACGGACCCAAAATAAATAGCTATAAATGGATACGATATAATTGGATAACACATTAAAAAATATACAATAAGGTCATTATTGTCTAATTTAAACTCGAAACACGACCAACGACCTATAATGTTAGTTATCGATGAGCAACTTCAACCACAGAACATCAGTCAATGATGCGCTGGCGATCTACTCTTTACTTCGAGTATTCGGAAATCCATAGATGGAAACCGAAACGCGCAATGTGCACTTCAAGGTTATTTTCCATCTAACGATTGTTCGTTACCCGGTTGGAATTTCGATATTCCTCCCACCCGATCAATGCCCGCAGTTACCAGACGTGGGGACAACATGCTTATAGAAAATTATAAACATGTCGTCCCGGTGGGATTCGAACCCACGACCCATACCTTCAGTGTGTTTTATTACACGGCAGGTGTTCTATCGAACGCGCCAACGAGCCCGTGTAAATTTTATAGCCATGAACCGGTTTCAAGATATTATTATGAAATGTTACAGTCGACATTGAGGTGTCAAATTGATAATTTCATAATTCGCTGATTAATTTGCATACAGGAATCAATTTACTTAATAAATTGTTGAATTAAAGACAAGTGTATTTTAAGTGTCTCCGGGTAATTAAATGGTTGTTTATGTCTTTTGACGTTATTGTTTTGTGCCACTTAATGAAATATATCTTAATCTTATGGATTAAGAAGTAAATAATAATAGTAATTTGTATTAATATTTAACAAAATATATAAAAAACTAACAACGCGCCCTGGCTTTACACGGGTCCAATGTAGGTGTACTACACAGCCTATGTTACTCGCTGATAATGTAGCTTTCTACTGGTGAAAGAATTTTTAAAATCGGTCCAGTAGTTTTTGAGTTTATTCATAATATACAAAAATACAAATATTTCCTCTTTATAATATTATTAAACCTATGTTACTCGCTGATAATGTAGCTTTCTACTGGTGAAAGAATTTTTAAAATCGGTCCAGTAGTTTTTGAGTTTATTCATAATATACAAAAATACAAATATTTCCTCTTTATAATATTATTACAGATAATATAGACACACATGACTTTAATCAATCTAAAATGTTTTTATCGTTATATTTTTTTTAAATTATTCGAACTTAAGTTAGACTTTTAAATAATTACTACGAGATTATGAAAGGCTTCTCTTATTATGAGAGATGTCGGCTCCATCTATCCGGTTAAAAAAGAAACCACGGGATTCGAACCTGCGACCCATGGAAACGCAACGCTAACAAATATTGAATTAATGTCTTCCCATACACAATCTGGCGAAAATCTTATTGCTAACTTAAGAAATTTCATACGTTTCATAAATCTTGTAAACAAATGACTGCTTCATATTACGATTTTTTCTTGTTAAAGGTTTGATCCATTTCTTAAAAAATATAAATACAAACAGTTTATATCCCTTTTTTTATGTTAGATACCGACAGACGAGCATGAGACTCACTTGATGATAGGTGATACCTCAGCCACAGAATCAGTCAATGATGCGCTGTCGACCTTCTTTTTACTTCGAGCATTATATTTATATTTGCATCTTGTCACACCGTTTCGTTAATTAGGTGACAAAAACAGCTCATTTTTCGCAGACAGCAATAGACGTGACCAAATCTCGCAAAATTTGCAAAATTATTTAGTTTTGCAACAATTGTTATTAAACACTTTGATGACTTATGTTTTTTTTAATATGCAAATGTTGCAAGATGAGTCATATTTTGCTCTTAGTGTCACATACTACTATGAAACCGGATGTGTTTGGAAATATTTGTCATTAAGTGATTAACTAACATTACCTACTTCACGTTTTTTTTATATTAGATACTAGCAACGTGCCCCGGCTTCACACGGGTGCATGTAGAATCTAATACAAAAAATAGCCTATGTTACTCGCTGATAATGTAGCTTTTAATTGGTGAAAGAATTTTTAAAATCAATCCAGTAGTTTTTGAGTTTATTCACAACATACAAAAATACAAATCTTTCCTCTTTATAATATTAGTATAGATCAACATACGAGCATGAGGTTCACTTGATGGTAGGTTATACCTCAGCCACAGAACATCAGTCAAAGATGCGCCGTCGACCTACTTTTTACTTCGAGCATTCGGAATTGATAAGACTGAGTGACATTTAAGTAAAACTTATTTAAAGGCCGCCAAGGCCTGCAAATCCTATGCTGCAGTATTCATAAGAATTCCTTATCATGTTGGCAAAGTCATAAAAAATTACATCAATATAATCTATATTATCGCTACTAATATTATAAATTTGAATGTAATTTTTTTTGTTAATCTATCACGCCAAAACTACTCAATGGATTATCATAAAACCTTGTACACAAATTATTAGAGGTATTAGAAAGGGCATAGGGCATTTTATTCAAAAAAAAAATTCTACGGAGGGTAAAAAATTTTTTTAGCAACAATGCATATGCACCCATGCGAAGCCGGGGCGTTTTGCTAGTCTATATTATTTAACTCAAAAAATACTCGACTGATTTTCAAAAATATTTAACCATTAGAAAGCTACATTATCAGCGAGTAATATAGGCTTTTTGTGTATAATACGAGTATATTGCACCCGTGCGAAGCCAAAGCGGAGCGCTAGTAATTAATACAATGAGGTATTTGCCGTTATATTGAAGTCTTGTAAAAACTGCGCTGCAATTTTTACCGGGACATTGCTTATTTGATTGCCCCGAATATTTATATTAAGCGGCATTCAAAAGTAAACACAGGCTTACAATTACTCCGTCGCAAATAGCAGGCATGGCGATGGTGTATATTTCCATCTTGTTCGCTTGTGACAAGCGATTACGACAGTATTCAAGATGTTTACTTGATACTATATTTTTGTAAATGATCTCCCAACCTCTTCGTATATCTATACTAATATTATAAAGAGGAAAGATTTGTTTGTGTGTTTGTTACGATTTAACACAAAAACTACTCGACCGATTTTAAAAATTCTTTCACCAATAGAAAGCTTTTTTTTTATTATTATAGAGGGGAAATAGAAAGCTACGTTATCAGTTAGTAACATAGACTAACTATATTACGAGTATTTTTCATCTACATTGCACCCGTGCGAAGCCGGGGTAGATCGCTAGTCGCAGGTAAAGAGTAGTATTTGTAATACTAACTTTCGTCGTTGTATCTACGTCTTTCCGGTTTAATATGAGTAATCCATTTTTCAAGTCCACACTGATTGAGTGTTTCGACATCATTATTTAGAATTATACAGATTTGGTGTGATGATAGAATTGAAAGATAGTCTTCTTTAGGCTCGTTGTGATCTAAGTTAGTGTTCAAGTTTGATGAGACAGTCAAAAGCAGTGGCGGGACTACCATACAAGCCCAAAAGCCCGGGTTACTGACTTTAACTTTATACGTGTTTATATATAACTTATATAATTACGTAATCATATAGGTTCTACATATATGATTTATATAATTACGTTATGGGCATTTTTTCCTTTTTATGGTTGCATTGTTAGGGTATATTGGGCTTTTGGTCTTGTATGGTGGTTCCGCCACTGGTCAAAAGGTGTCCAAAGGAACTCCCCAACTAAAACCCCACCATGCTCGTTGAATTTATTTTCTACACACAACACTACAAATATTAGTTCTAGGGTATATCACTTCGATTAAGCGAATAATTTCTAAATAAAAGCTTTGGGTAATTAAGATAACAAACAAAAACAAACAAACAAACAAAATCTCTTTATTTAAGCTAAACGTAATATTAATATTTAACTTACTAATTGTGTGGCACTTAAATAGGCGGCGACTCAGCATATGCTGTGCTGCCGACGATACAACACAGCGCTGATATTCTGTCTCTACCTAGTGACGCTTGTAGGAGACAATTACACTCATTTGTATGTATCTTATATATAAAATTTCCATGTCACAATATTAGTTACCGTACTCCTCCGAAACGGCTATACCGATTTATAAGCGTATTCATTAGGTCTGAGAATCGGCTACTATCTATTTTTGATACCTCTAAGTGATAAGGGTTGTTCACACTTTAAATTTTTACTTTTTTATCACCAACCCCTGCTTTTTAGAAATGATTTACATGGCAAATCAACGTTTGCCGGGTAAGCTAGTACATTTATAAATATTGAATAAGTAATAATAACAATATATTTTATGAACTATTTTCCATTTTTTTTATCTCAAGCCGAATTCCCACGCATCATTGTCAACTTATCATGTTACCTAAACAAGTGTTAATTTAACACAAACCCGTAATGATGAGGTCAGAGCGACTTGTTCCCCGACTTTCCAAACTTTCGCGTTCGTACGTGATTGAACACTCAATTTCATCTGTTTTATAGCTCCGTTTTTGGAAATTATAGGTTGCGGAGGGTCAACAATGCGACTTTCATACGCAAGAATCTTCTTCAAGTTTCTTTCAAAAATATCGAGAAATGTCTCGAATTTCACATTTTTTTAATGACAGTATCAAGGATTCTTATATGGTCCGATGTATGCATCTACTTCCGCTTCCTCTACATTCATCACCTCTTAATAAGTAGCTAATAACAATCCAGAAATTAAAATATAACATTGTATTTTTACAGAAATAAAAAAAAATATATATAGAACAATGAATCTAAAATTAAAAACCTTAAAAAATATAATATATTAGGGTATGCATTAATTTTAAAGGATTTTGTTTGTGTAAAAAGCTTTTATTTAACTAAAAGGGATAAAAAATTATTGATTCGAAGTGTTGTCCATCGCTAGCTATGACTTTTCCCATCTTCCTGGTGATTCATGGATTCTGTCAAAAAATAATTACTCACTTTTTGAGCCCAAGAACGAATCGATTGAATTTTTGACACCGTCGACTGAAGTGAAGCGTATTTCAAAAAGGACTTTTTGAATGAATCGAAACAAAAGGTAATTGGATGCCGCAAAATCTGGACTATATGGCGGGTGGGGCAAAACTTCCCATCCAATGTTTAACATATAAGTTTTATCGGGTTGCACAACATATGATCGGGCATGACCATAGTGGAAAATCAATTTGTCGTACCAAGTCTCCCATTCCGGCCGTTTTTTCTTTATTGCTTCGTTCAAACTTATCAATAGTTGTCGGTAAAGAGGTCCATCGATTGTTTGACCACTTCTCAGCAGCTCATAAAAGACCACTCCCTTCTAGTCCCACCAAATACACAGCATTACCTTGGCAGCGTGGATATTTGACTTTGCAGTCGATTTGGCTGGTTAGTCAGGTTTGACATATGATTTTTTAGACTTGGAATTATTGTAATAGATCCACTTTTCATCGCCCGTAATAATGCGATGCAAAAAATATATTTTTTTATGGCGATTTAGAAACATTTTGGCCATACAAAAGCGCCTTTCGAAGTCTCAAGGTTTAAACTCGAAAGGTACCCACATCCCATGCTTTTGAATAATTTTTAATGCCTTCTACCTTCTTAAAATTGTTGCTTGGTCAACACTTAATGATTATGCAAGTTATTCTTGCATTTGACATGGATATTCATCGAGTATTTCTCCAATTCTTCATCTTCAAACTTTTTTAGCTGTTCCGGACGTTCCTTGTATTCTGTGTCAAAATAACCACTCTTAAAGCGACAATACCAGCACTTCCAGGTCGATATCGATAGAGTATGATGACCATAAATTTCCAATAGCAACCGATGACTTTGAGCATCACTTTTCTTCGAATTTAAGAAGTACAGTGAAATCTCCCGCAAATGCTCTTTCGTTGGCAAGTATTTCGACTCATTCGGAGATCAAAAAAAATATGTTGTTTACATATTGATGAATGGATATATATTGCAAGCCAATGCCAGATGACGTAGCTTTAATATGACCCTATTTACAATATAGTTGGATACGTATATTACTAATTACACCATCTCTTATAAATCCTTTAAAATTAATGCATACACCAATATTAAAAGGAGTCCCTTTAAGCAAGGTTCCGAAGATATTGGCAGCCTACCTTTTTTAATTGTCCCATTGTAAAAAGGTTTTTTTTCACGCATTATAGTGGATAGTGTATTTAACCTAATTAATAAGATAAGAACGCTTGTAGTATAATATCATAGCTGTTTATAAGAGGGACACTAGATATTGTTACACTACACTACTGTATTTTGGTTGGACTCGAAAATAATTTGACGAACCGGCGCGGCGGTAGCTTTTAAAATTGACGTCTCAAAAATTATATTTATATTTAAAATTGGATCAGAATATCTGAACTCTGGACCAAAAGATCCATGGGTCAATAATAATAGAACCTTAAACAATTAGATACTTATAGGTGTGTATTATTTATTTTTAAATAAGACAAGATTTGAGCACCCTTTTAAGTAATAAATAAATACTTGCGCCAGGATGCTCAGCTCTTGTATACAAAAAAAAAGAAATAAAATAAAAAATCAATGAAACTTGAAAATTTAAGCTTATTAGAATTTTCTTTTTAAATATTAAATCATCGTCTACTTCCGGTATAATTCCTCGGATTAATCACTTGAACTATAGAAACTTTTGATGTATTGTAAAATATTTACTCAACAAAAAAAAAACAATTGACAATCATCTACGTAAGATTATAAATATTATCAAATCAAGATCCGCGCAAAAACTTAAGCCTTATTATCACAACACGATGATCTTATCTCCATATTAGAAATAATTTATTTAAGTTCCGACTCTTTTCGCATGTAATAGAGTTTACTATACCCTGATACAAATATTTAAATTTTGAATTTTTTCCCCACTTATAATGCGGATAGTGTTTTCACAAAAAAAGCCGAATGTATAATTTAGAAGATAAAACTTATATGGTGTTCATTTGTATTTTCCTGGGTATCTTCTTAGTATTAATGCGGTTATGACTCATTGGATAAAAAACGTAGGCAAAGATTATTTCCGGAAAGCGATTATAGGCGGTAAGTTATGAGTTATTTATTATATTTATGGAAAATTTTAAGTTTGCCTCTGAGCGGGGGCTACCCACTACCAGCTCCTTCCATTTGACCTCATTCAACGAAGAGCAGCTCGAATCGTCGACGATGAGGCTTGATCCTTTGGCATTGCGTAGAGATGTTGGATCACTCTGCATCTTCTATTGCATATCATAGGGATTGTTCTGTGGAATTGTTTGATCTTGGATGCTGGATTTAAACATCGCACATCGCGACAATATATAATTTCACCCTCACCACTTCGATGTCTGGCGCTCCACAATTGTGCGTTTCCTAAGGCACTTTTTGCCGCACGACTGCTCTGTGGAACCAGCTCTCGCCGTTGGTTCTTCCGAACCAATACGACTCGGAAACCTTCAAGCATCGACCTTAAAGGCCGGCAATGCATCCTCAATACCTCTGGTGTTGCGGTATTCGCTTACCATCAGATAACCCACCATAGATAGATTCGCTTACCATAGATAGATTGTAAAAATATCGAAAATACTACAGGAACATCCTGCCACACCATACTTATGACTCTACATGATTTGTCACACAAACTTTGAAAATCCATGCAATTATACTCCCGGACTATCATAGTGAGTCACAATAAGAATAAACTGGCAATAAACGTAAGATTCTTAAGAAGTAGCTAATTATTTGCTTGACTCGGTATTAAATGGTCAATAGTAGTAATAAAAGTCTTCATTATCGATACAAATCAGAAATTTTACGAGCGTTCCGCGTCTTCGTCACAAAGCCGTTTAAATTGAATTGTTTTAAAACGAAAGGTATCCAGATAGATCACTGAGATCTTAATATGTTGTGAGCCGATAAAATTCAGTTTATTATTTCATACTATACGTACTTATTTATTACCAGTTCTGCTCGTCCGCTCTACGCCCTTGATTTGAGAACTGGCAGTAAATGTAAAATTAAAAGCATTTAATATGTATTTTTTATTGAAAGAATAAATGATTTTGGTTGCGTCCTGATTGCGATGATACGAACACATTGACTGTTCAGAATCAATAAATCAATCTCCTTGTAACTGCAATTTTATTAAATGCAGTATGATTAAAACAAAATGTAGTAAAAGTATTTATGAACTAGCCGATTCCCAGCTAGGATTTTTCAAAAATTATACAGTTTTTGTTACTATCAACATCGACCCGGATATTCAATTGAATAGATTTGACCATACCTTAGATATACTTAAAAGGAATTGACCATTAGAATAGGTAACATCAAAAAAATATATGATGGTCTATATGTCCCGTAGTTTTATAAATATACGTGCTCATTGAACGCTTTTGTACGAGTATTTTAGTACGTTTAAGTCTCTAAAGCCTGGGATAACACAGTAAGTAATTAAAAAACTAAAGTTCTATATTATTACACTTAAACCGGTCCGGATATTATACTCAGCCATAAACACTTGTCACTCCTTAAGGACAATTTGAACAATTTTAGTTTTAAAAGTGTAATTATAGAGTTTTTTGCTAGCTTTTCTTGGTAGAAGCAGCATTCCGAATCGTCGATGACTTTAAAAATTAGCGAATGAAAAGTTTTGTTTTTATTTATTTAATTATTATGACTTACCATAAAGACCTGCCTCCTGGCTTAAGTCTACTAGGATATTATAACCCAATGTGCGTCATTAACCATATTAAGAACACAACCGTCCAGTAAACAATAGTCGGGAACAATAAATATTTATCCCATTTCCACTAAGATACGAGTAATATTTGTGAATAATTCATCAACATCCATGTCTGTCGAACATCTGTCTGAATGACATTTAAGCCATATACACATTTATGTTTTATATGATTTTTTAGGATATAAGGGCACATGAGTGAGGTCACTTAATGGTATGAAATGAACATCTGCCAAATGGAAAATGTCATATCTAAAGGTTAAGCCTTATTTGAGAACAGAGAAGAAAGAGTCGACTCTTAAAGCTGATAAAGCGTTCATGGTTGTTCATATATTTTTTGTTTTTTTATATAGTATTACTAGCAATACGGCTTCGCACTATGTACATACCCAAAAAAAAACCTATGTTACTCATTTAAGGTGGCATATAAAATTTATATCTATCTATAATACAACTAATTAAGACACAGTGTATTTAAATCCAAGCAAAGCCTATATATAACTTATTTGTAAAATGCACTTATAAAAGTTTACTTGAACAGTCATCTTTGAATTTGAATACTAGTTAGACTATAAGCTGTCTGCTCATTACACCTGTAAATACATATGTACATAAAACCAGATATTAACCCTATTTGCCATCAACATCACCTGTAATTTACTTTATTAACGCTAAACAAACTTTGGTTCCACGTTGAATCTTATTCATTAAGGAACCAATTGCAGCGAGCAACGACAAATTACAAGGCATCTTGTAATCTATTCAATCATAAATAGTTCTTATTGCTTTATAATAAATACGATAATATCCTGAACCCAATGATTCTAGGAATGTTGATGAGTGTATAATAACTAGAAGACATAAAGTTTTAACAGCTCCCAAGTTATAACAAGCTAAAACGCAGCTATAAACAACTTCTGTAATTAAATGCACATGAACTCATTGTGCAGTGGTTAAAAGGTAATAAGTAGGGGTATAAGTGATTTTTCTTATAATAACTAAACCTCTAATGGGTCTAATAGTTTATAGCTAGTACAATGCGTTCGTGATATTAGGTAAACCACATAGAATTTTTACATAGTTCCACAAGCTTGGGATTATTTAGAAATACTTTTATTTCAGGATAACTTTTACTGAAAGCGAAGTAGACTGAGTTCTGAGCTCGGCATATTATCATTCTTTACGAGAGAATACGACGGTCTTATATATTTTGAGTATCTCTGTCTCGGTCTATCTTTAGAACTCTAGCAGAATTTTCATCTGAGAGATTGTGGTAGAGCCCCATAAGGGCAGCAATTTCTTACAGTATATTCAATACAGGTTTCACTACTCGGATATGAATATATTCAACTACCAACACGTGTACAGTTTATGAAAATATAGATATTCATTTTGTATAGATGTTAATACATCATGACAACTTGAAAATATTTTCTTGTAATAACTAGAATTTAACTGTAGCACGACGGTTGCCAGAATATACTTTTTCTTATACCTCACTCAACAGCTAGATATAAGTCGATACAGTCTCGATTATGAATCATTAAATGAATGATATTACTTCCACAATAATAAGAATTGAATATCTGAATTAACTATACTTAAACACGTATACATGAAATCACTTAACTCTAACGGCGTTTGATCACCATGAAAATTGGCACATACCTACATGTATTTTTTCATCGAGAAGTTTTTTATCCGCTTTGTTGCAACTCGCCCGTCAGCTGTGGCTCTACCAGCTAAAATAGGGTAATATCTCTATTAGATATCTTTACCTAAATGAACAAAACATGATTTATCGAGTGTACAGTTATAAAAATAGCGCCCACGCACTCTCAGCTGATTCTTTACTAGAAATTCAAGGTTGAATACCGGAAACAGGAATGTCGTGCAACGAGTTTTATTCGCAGTGTATGTATCTTAATACTTGTATATTTAAAGATAAATCATTAATCCCGAACTTTTCTTCTAAATCGGGGTAATGTCTTGTAACAATATTTACTATATTTACGTCTATCTTCGAAAAAAAATATTGAAAATATTATACATTCCTAGAACCTTATTGCAGCACTACTAGCGGTTCCAATTGTGAATCTTAACCATTCAGAGACAAACAAAAAAATCAAAATCGGTCCTGGAGTTTAGAAGGAGTTCATTGACATACACACGTACGAAGATTTATACTATATACAAAGATAATATAAGAGTGCTACAGCAAAATTCAAGGTAGAATATAAACCTGAACACTTGAATCAAGGTTATTAAAATAAATTAACTAGGTGTTGCCCGCGATTCCGTTCACATTTCATCTTAAGCAAGGAAGATAACTTTTCATCCCGACAACCGATTTAGATGAAACAGTTTTTATGTTGCCCCAGATATCAATCTACGAGTATGTGTCAACAAAGTACATTAATATTAGTTCAGTTCGGTTAGTGTGAGCAAACAGACAGACAAATTCTGATAATATTTTTCAATGTACAGAAAATGCATTAGAGCATTATTATATGCATAACTAGTAACATACCTCGGCTTCACACGGGTGCAATGTAGATGTACTATACACATAAACTTGTTACTCACTGATAATGTAGCTTTCTATTGGTGAAATATTTTTTCACACCTTGGTTTTAGTAGGGATCCCTAATTATTTCTGGAAATGAATATAACCTATATGTTACTTGGTGAAGATGTAGCTTTCTAAAGGTGAAAGAATTTATAAAATCGGCCGAGTAATTTTTGAGTTAGATCGTAACAAACAAACCTTCCTCTGTGTAATATTAGTATGCATAATAAGTCTTACGTAAACTATAATTAGATATTTATTTTGTCTTACTATTTGTTTAATAATAGTTCACCACAAATTCTTTAGTTCAACACTTAACTGTTTGTTGTTCAATGCGAGTCTATTAACCTTCCTAGTAAGTGCCCTCTTGCATTTGCAATTTAAATGTTTTTACTCATAAAAGAGCTGTTGAGTGTTTCTTTTAGTTCACTCTTCGAATGGAATGTGAATCACGACTTCAAGTGTAACACTTTGTTTAGAAACAACGATTTTTTAATATAACATAACAACATTATTTCAATATCATATGCGTATATTTTTATTTATTTTAAATAATGTTTCTTTTGAAGCGAGCTATAGAGAAATAAGCATGGGGTGATGTTAGATGATATACTATCGGTTAATTATGTGCTGTCGTCCTATTATATTTTTACTAACGTCAGGCCATCATAAAAGCTTTTTTTATCTAATCTGTGATAAAAGCAGTAGTATGTGATTAATGATTCAGTAATAATAATATTATTAAATAAATAGTACCTATATTATTTAAAATAACAATTATGTTACTTTAAAGGGGGGTTTTGAAGGCATTGAGTGGACGTTCATGGCTAAAAATGTTAAGTTAATTTCTCATATAAGTGATTTTTTTAGATATTTTTCAAAATTAAGATCTTAACTGAATTCAGTTGTATGTTGTTGTTAACAGCGGTATTTCCGATTATTTCTTTGTCTTCCGGGTCTAACATAACACTTACACATAAAACTCGACTTCTAATGTCAAAAGAGATATTTGTCGATCGAGATATCTTGTCTATCAAAGTTGTCGATGTCGAGATGTAATATATCGAGATGTCTTATATCTTAGTTTGTCTTCACTCGTCCGCGAGATATCTCTTAATGGTCATGCCAGGCGGGCAGAATACCGTTTCTTCTTATTATCACTGAAGTATCATCCGTACCATCTTGACGCTTGGAAGTCTAGCACTGTGCGCTTTATGCGCAATTTTCTTCCACGCACTACGCTATTGTGGAATGAGTTGTCGCCAGCGATTTTTCCGAACCGGTACGACTTGGGGACCTTCAAGAAGAGAGCCTATTCCTACCTTAAAGGCCGGCAACGCAACTGCAAGTCCTCTGATGTTGCAGATGTTCATGGGCGGCGGTGTTCACTTTCCATCAGGTGAGCCACAGGCTCGTTTGCCCCCTATATAATAAAAAAAAAGTATTCTCTCAAACTTATAAGGTACATAAATGACACCAAATAAAGTGAAAAAAGTATCGCGTTATTCTGTACCATAAAACGTTACTATATCTATTTTAATGATGCTAATATAATATGATGAAGTCACGAGAATAATTTCGTTGAAGGTCTCATTTATTGTAACAGTAATGAGTCAATTAATTTCAGTGTTAATTTACACGAATGGCATTGAAATAACTGTGGATATAATGATTCAATACAGTCCTACTAATATTATTAATGTGAATGTTTGTGTGAATGTTTGTTACTCTTTTACGCCAAAACAACTATTATTAAATTTTTGACCTGTTCATTGGCAATACTTTTTTTGTTTTTTTAAATAGATTTTTATATTAATTTTTCCGTCTAATAACTATAAGTCTTTTCGGGAAAAATCTTCTATTAATAAAAAAGATGGATCTCAATATCGTTTTAATGTAAAAACATATTTTACCAAATTATATCATTTTATTACTTCAAGTTAATTTTTAGTCGGAAAAGATCCTGCTATCTGAGAGCTATTTCACCCAGGAGTGTTCACATATCAGCTAGTATAAAATATTGCTATAGGTATATTGTTTAAGATTCAAAGTACTATGTAGTTTAGAAAAAGGCCCTTATAGTAAAATAAACTGTTCAGGAGAAACTGATATGAGTTCACATCACACTTTCATTAAGGCGAACAAGTGAATAAAGAAAGTGAGCGTTTCAAATTACGGATTTTATTGCAGTAATATTATGCTAATGCCATGGAAGAAACGAAGGAATCTAATTTTATAACATTTGATACAGTTACACATTGTAAGTGGCCACCCACGTCGAAATGTCGGTGTTTTTGGTATAAATACGGACAAAATGATGATGAATGATGTGTGTATGAAAGCATTGATGAAAGTGGAAGAAGCGGAAGTAGTATGTAAGGATCGGAGCATATGGAGTTCCGTGATCTCTGCCTACCCCAATGGGAAAGAGGCGTGATGTATATGTATGTATGTATGTAAAATGATGGAAGGAAAACATAGAACAGGTTACTGTGTTAGGGACTTTTAAGCATTTTTTCTAGAAAAGTAACATCCTGGTACATCCCAAAATACGATTCTGACGACAACAGTGCGACAATGGTAAAAATACGTTTCCTAAGAAGTAAGCAAGCTGATAGAAGCAGATAGTAACATGTACGAGGACGATACATAAATAATTTTGAAAACAGTTTCTTGGCTGTTTCTATGTTTAACTGATTCACATTTAGTAGTAGAGGTCATTCATGGCTTCGAATGCCAGAGAAACGAACAGGGCAGAGAAGTCTGATACATGCCTATGAAAAATATGACCTATGAAACACGACCTATTCTGACTAAACAATATGAATATAAAACGCACCTAAGAAATATAAAAAAAAGGTTTTAAGGGGAAATATAGTATTGTTGTAGATTACCTGGGGATCATTGAAAATCGGCGCTTACCGCTCTTACGTGGTGTAGCAGAAGCTGAGTGGTAACTGATAGTAGATGTAGTCTCCTTCAATACAATACTTAAAGTTAATGCCTTACATATGTCTAGCAGTGCCAACATATTTTTAATTGGGTATAATAATAAAAATACACGACATTTAACATTTTTTTTTATTTTAGTAATCCATCAATATTTTACTGGAGAAATTATGACGACCGAGGAGCAATTTTTCTTTCCTAGTTTTGTGGATCAGCGATGTTTATAAAGTTTTAATACCAATAAACAATGTGTACCTATTTTATTTAAATGTGTACCTACCTAATACTTTTTTTTATTAATTTCCATTGTTATCCCCACTATTTTTTTCTTTTAGCGCAATTTTGACCCTGCTAGACATGTATGCTATAGGCCTTAATCTAATACTTGAACTTGTACTATACAGATGGAACTTATAACATTGTGTATTGAATTCATTTTCAATTTCATTATAAATTTTATGCCCAAATACTTACGGAAGATTGTTTTGGAAGAGCACATACAATCTATACGACAGTTTACAACAAAGCAAACTGATAGCAAATTGTGTAATACTATTTAGGTATTTTCAACAAAATCGCTTAAGTCTACCAATAATAATTAGCAATGAACTAAAGTGCTTAATAATGGTTATCGAAACAGCAAGAGATTCTTAGAATTGAATGACATTGCAAATAACACAAAATTACTGCTTACTAATAGGAATATTACAGAAAATGTCCCATTGAATACTTGTTCTAACACGCTTTGACGGCATTTAACCTCTTACGTGTTCTACAAGTTAAATAACTATTGTTTGTTTTCGGTGGAATTCACATATGTTTCTCGAATGCCATAATGGCGTCAGTTGACGGTGGTATTAGAAATTGGTAGATAGCATTTACGAGCCTTAAAAAGAAAAATGAAAATGCCCTTACGAAAGTGTATGCTGCTTTAAGTATTGAAGAGGTAGTACCGAAATAGTGTCCATGTACCAAACTACCGTTATAAACCGTAGTTTCGTACATGGACAAATATAAACCGTCAAATACAGATTGCGCAATTCGACTGAAGAGTATATCTTTACGAAAGATCGAATCTAATTGGTAAATGTTAAAAACAGTTAATTGACTGATGATATATTTGATATTTTTTTAAATTGACAAAATAAGTCATCATATAAAATGGAAGATGATTTTTTATGCGACATTAAATGTTTTCATGAGAGAAAGAGAAGCTATTTAACTTAACTTCCAAAATATTTGGACTCTGTCCCTAGGTATGCGAAGATCTTTAAAACTACGTAACGGATTTTGATGCGGTTTTTTAAAAGATAGAGTTATATAAAAGGCAGGTTTAAATATATAATTTGTCAAGGTATTGTGTTAATGCATGGTGGAATATTCCTCTTGTATAGAGCTACAAAAAAGTCCGCCATGGCATATATCTATCCTTTAAGTTCGGGTCGCTAGTAAACAGTAAACGATTGATAGCCAAAAGATCGCAATATCAGCATCGTGTGGAAACTATAGCGACACGACAGAAACGATGCTAATTTTCAACCACAGCCTCAGTAACGCCACGGACGGTCAGACAATTCACATTAACATAATATATAGTAAATGTATCATCTTTGTTTCTAGCGATCGTATGAAAATAAATTCTATATTCGCCTTGACGTCATCGTGCGATATAAAATAGATCCACTCATGAGGATCAGATGCGCCGTAATAGCGGATGTGTAGTAAACTTTGTCGGAGAAAGCTTAAAGCTTCGCTGGAGAGATATTAAAATAGTCTATTTAAAATGAATGAAGAATGTTGCCAGTAAAAGTGTAATGTAACTTTATATATGCCGTTAATAGATAAGAAAGCCCTGAAGTGCAGATTGCGTTTTAATTTCAGTCCATAATTTCTGAACGCTTGAATTAAAAATAAAATAGGTCTTATTGCCTTATTGGAGTAGCACATACCACCAAGTGATCTTCTATATTATTATGATGTACTAGTAACACGCCCTCGGGTGCAATATAGATGTATTATATACAAAAAACTAGGTCTAGGTTACTCTCTGATAATGTAGCTTTCTATTAGTGAAATAATTTTTAAAATCGGTCCAGTAGTTTTTTAGTCAAATCGTAACAAACAATCATACAAACAAACAAATCTTTTCTCTTTATAATATTAATAAAGATTTAAAACAAATATTAATACCAATACTCGTATATAATAAAAGAATTTGTTTAAGCGAAACTATCAAATATCCTAAACAACTTTAACAATTTGAAAATTATTTATCTTACATACCAAAGGCATATAACACATTTATTGAGGAAGGTTTTGTTGGAAAGTTTTTGAGGAACATTGAGGAAGGTTTTGTGGTGAAAACCTAAAGGGAGGATCCTCGACCAATTGAGTTACTGACTGGTCGTAAGTTAATAAAAATAACACTACTAAGGGGAAAAATTTGTATGAAATTTAATTCTCGTAAAATATGCGGAGTGAATCGCGGTCAAATTCACACTTCAAAAGACCAACTTCTTGTAGACACGTAAAAATAAACCATCGAAGTAATTTTTAGTTCAAACCGTAACGAGAGCGGCATTGTAAAGCGAAACAATGAGAAATAATAGCAGTAGCACAAAGAAAAATTAGGTAAAGTAACGCAACTCGGTCTAAATCTTTGCCGAAGTGATGCAATGTGCTTTAGAGATGTGTCTGCGTTATCGATATCGATAGTTTGTATTTTCGTAGAATTTAAGTTATGTAATTTTCATAAAGGACAATAAATTCCATTTTTTTTAATTCATTCTTTTTTATTTTCAGGTAAGCCAAGCCGATGCGATTAACGAGTCATCTCAGTATATTTTTGGTAAATAAGCATGGTAGAGTGGTACAATATATTAAGAAGCTTTAATATCTATATATTTGAAAGAAATTTGTGATTTAATTTCAATTTAAGTTTAAATAAATAAATCCTAAATATATATCCTAAATAAATCCTAATATATTAAAAAAAAAAAATTATTTACTTCAGAAATTGTGTATTTAAGTATTCCACTGGAATTAAATAACATAAAACACTATTGTATGTAATAACTTAGCTTAAAAAAATCGTTATCTATACTAATATTATAAAGTGAAAATACTTGTTTGTTTATTACGATTTAACTCAAAAGATACGTTATCAGCGAATATACAAACATAACATACAATTTTTTTTGTTTGTTTTGTGTATAGTAGGTACATCTACATTGAACCCGTGCGAAGCCGAGATGCATCGCTAGTCGTCATATAATTTCAACGTAATAGTTGGGACCATATAATTTGGAAACCACGGTGGGATCTGACTACTTTAAATATTAATGAAGGAATATCTTAATTCTGATTGAGAAATGTATCACCTTACATGGAAAACCACTTTTCTGTTCCTCAATTCAATCAATTGTCAAATTCCTGTGGGAAAGATATCACGATCAAACGATTAACGCTTAATCGATATCTGACGTAAAAAAAAACTTTTGGGACATCACTATAGTTCAAAGTTGACCTATATCGTTTAAAACATGCTTCCTCGTTGATTCACAAGCGGCCCACTGTTCGAGTGTTGTGCCGTAACAAGTATTTGGGTCGATGACATCGAACTGTTTCGGTAGCGGCGTGTCAAGTGTATTATATCACGCATTGCGTTCTCAGTATTTGAATATCTAAGATCTGAATGAAATAACATTGGCTGTTTAAAAGGCCGACAACGCATCTGAGACTTTTTAAGTCGTGGATGTCCAGGGCGGTGGTGATTACTTACCATAAGGTAAACCACCTGCTGAGTTGTCCGCTCTGTTATAAAAATAACATTGACTTTAGATCTGTTTATAAAATTACTTTGTACTTAATTTTTTTTTCTTAAAACGAGCTCGATGGCGCGTTTATCTTGCATTCCGACGGGTCGCGGGTTCGATTCCCGACAGGACGACCTGAGGGCTGAGCACGAACGACTCGCTAAAAAGTATTCATATCGTCAATTTGTTCTAATTTTAGTTCACATCTTAACGGGAGGACTTGACATTGGAAATAAGACATTTATTTATTTACAAATATAATTTTTGAAATCTTATAATCTATGGAAAATATACTTTGTCCCGTAGCTTAATAATGAAACAAAAAAAATGCCCAATAAATATTACCAAAAAAAAAACATAAATATAATAGCACCACAAAAACTAAGGTTTTAAAGAGATGCAGACAGATATATCAGTAATTCAGTATGCACAAAGTGGGTAGATGTTTTTCATTTAAAGCTACTTTATTAAATAAGGACTATATGTGGGACGCAGGTAACTATCTAAAATGTAACAAAATGTTTATTTTAAATATATGTAGCATGAAAAGGCCAAGTGTCCAATAAAATCTATAACTGCTGCAGACATTTTCAGAGTTCACGAAATCCTCTCACCTTTCTATGTTTCAATAGGATTTACAGTTAAGATATTGTCCAATAATATATTCAACGAATGCGATATGTCACATAGATAAAGCAGAGTAATAAGAAAGTATCCACTTCCACGCGATAGTAATTTTCGATCTATGCAACTTTGTTAAGGTTCTAACAGACAGATAAATATTTTCATTTAGTTTTGTCGTAATCCTGATTAAACTATATTTTTCTAATATATAATAGGAGACTAAGCTATCTATCAATCTATTAGAAAATTAAAAGTTTCCCTCAAGACACAAAAAGCTGTCACACCCTCTCTTGGTCACACACCAAGAGAAAATTAAGTTTTAAAGTTTTAAAATATATTACCAAACTAATAATAAATAGTGTCAGATTTGAATGAGCACTCATAATATAGGTTAACTAGGTTTTTATTTCGATATAAACACTAACAATGAATGAAAACTTTGGTTCTTAATATATTTTTAACGAGGGCCCAGTTGACCCTAATAATTGGTGGTGATACCATCCCACCAAAAACCATTGAAATCCCGACCCACACGTCTGAGGGTCTCCTTATAAATAATATGCCATTATAAAATATTTATATCATTTTTTATACTTAACTCGATCATAAAGTTATTAATAATGATATACGATTAAGTTTGACAAAGCTTTAAACTTTAAACTTGTTCACGCCGATAAAGTTACGACTTTACTCATATTTTAGATTCAATTATGTTTTATGTATACTCATACATATAAGTGTACCTTATTATTTAAAAAAAATATTCGAGCGAATTACCTATTTTGTTATTTATTCCTTTTTTCGTACACAATTAAAAACATGTTTTGTTTTGATGCTTATATTCATAGTAATATTTGAAACGCGAGAGAAATGGCAAAAAAGAAACAGCGGCTAAACGCATTTTTCATACTTACATATATCAGTTAAGAAATATACAATATCTCCCTACTAAACTGCACAATTAATATTTATGAAATTTTGTATGGATTTAGCTTGAATAAGATTTTTTTATATTTCATGTACAAATTTTCAGTCTGTAAATTACTTAGACCTATTATTAGTCTGGTAAAACCCCCCATTTTTCCATTAGAGCAAGACCAAGGCAAACCTTAGTCGAGAATACTTTCTAGATTCTGGCAAACATGTACAACCTTTACTGAAAAGTTTATTTGGGAAATTTTAAAAACTTTGCCTGCTTTCAAAGTTGTTTTTATGTAAAACTTTAACTAAAACTGTACTTTTTATTTATTTACTCTCATACATTTTTGCTTTATTAGTATAAATATAATAGTTACATGAATTAAGTACAACAACTTAGAAAACCCAGAGAAACTGCAAAATAAGTTTCTTTCTGGCGATAACTTTGTAGTTTCCGTCTAAAGCTTGTCATCTTCCGTTAACCACACTGTTCAAAATGTGAAAACGACCAAAGTAAATAACAATAACCTGTGTTTTAAATACACAGTGTGTAAAGTAGTTTTATTTATTACGCTTTGTTTCTTAAGTTAATAACTGTGTTTAGTTAAGGTTTTGTATGTTTTCAGGAAGATGCCTTGTGTAAGATTTGTATGATAAACAGGCGTACCACTAAATTCAGATTTTCTTTCTATATTATTTTTGACAAACACACTATCTGTATCCAGCATGCATTGCAATGTAATATAAAGTATAAAAGTTTTTATTTTGGGCCAAGAACCTTCGCGTATGGAGATTTGGAGAAAAACTCACCAAAAAGTCATAATCAGATGAATATTTTAGGAGTGCATAAAGGACAAACATATATTGATTATATATATATATTATTTCTTAAGTCTGGATGCTAAGAGCGGACGACAGGAGTACCAGGAATACAGGAATAAAATATACGTCCGTCCTGCGTAGAACAAACATCCGTTGATTGAGACACGTAGGTGTATATGATAGATTTTTCATAGATGGAAAAACCATTACATGTTTAAATGCCGTATATGGTATTCCGAATGTTGAAATAAAAATAAATTAGGTCAATAATCCACCTACCATCAAGTGGGCCTTATCTGTCAATTATGCCATAATATAAAGGCCAAAAAGGCCAACAGTGAGTTACCATAAAAAAAAACAGTACTTTCCTTTGTCCCGTTTTACATCCCTTTTCGCTGGCAGTACTTGTTTGCCTTCGGCTGTAAATTAAACTTCAGTATTTAACAGTTGGTATTTCTTAACTATCGATAACATATCTGTTGTATATTAGTATAATACAAGGATTTACTAAATATTTGAACTCCAGTTACGTCACTTTAGTTAACACAAACATTGATAATAATTGATACATGAATGGCGTATGATGAAATTGCTTATGTGGGTGTATCATGACCTAACGCTAACCCCGCAGTCTCGCTCGGATTTGATAATTGTTCAATTGGCATAGAAACTACTATAGCAATAGTTTTGGAGGTTAAAGGTATATCGTTTTCTATTTCTGACTTTAGGCTTAGTGACATGAAACACAATTATTCTGACGACATTGTAGGTACGCCCAACACGCGATATCATTACTGCGGAATGATACCGATATTTGAAGTTAAGTTTTTACAGCCAGTCTTTAGAAGAAAAATGAATGGATTAAATAGTAAGTTGGTTGATTTTTTTATGTTAGATATCGACAGGCGAGCATGAGGTTCACTTGATGGTAGGTGATACCTCAGCCACAGAACATCAGTCAATGATGCGTCGACCTACTTTTTACTTCGAGCATTCGGAAATCCGTAGACTGAAACCGAAACGCGCAATGTGGATTTCACGGTTTTTCCATCTACGAACGGTGGTTCGTTACCCAGTCGGAATTTTGATATTTCTCCCACCCGATCAATGTCTGAAGTTAACAGACGTGGGGAAGACATGCTTACAGAAAATTCGAACCCACGATTTATCAGTGCGCATGGCAGGTGTTTCTACCAAACACGCCAACGAGCCCGTCTGTTGTTGCAATTCAGGTAACATCCAAATGAAAACATTATGTTAAACAAGTTGTTTACTTACAAGCGTACCTAAGTGTAGCCTATATTTATTGCGTATATTTTAATAATAACGCATAGCAATTTTGAAAATTAAGCAAAATATTGTGACTCGAACTTAAAACGCACCGCCAACCTTTGATGTCTCTTGCGCAAACAAATTACTCGCGGCAAGATGGCCGACATTATGCTACATCAAGTTGTCGCTTCGATTACGAAAGATGGCACTTAGCACGCGCGCGCGCATCGCACCGTTATTAAGATCGATCGTAATCGATGTTGTAAATTATTGTCATACGATAAGTGTGTTGAAAACCACACGTACGAGTAATTATCGATTTTGAAGTGGGAAATCGGTGCTTAACCAATTCGATTATAAAATATAACAGAAGCATTGGTGTAGTTATGAGGCCAATGCCTTTATGGAAAAAAAATATAAAATCGCTCACAAAAAATCGTTATTGCTTTATTTCCGACAAAAGAACTCCAGAGGCATTGAGTATAACAAAGCGTAAAATTGCCACAATAAAAAATATATACTTCTCGAATAGCAACCTCGTTTTTTTTCTTTTTTACCAGTAAGTGTTATTCAATTACGTTTTACGGGTGTAGTGGCAACACTCGGTACAGAGGGGCGACTCTTGCGCAGCCCGCGGGCTCATACGTCACACTACTTACCTCTACAGCTGTATAAATGATACACATACATATTATGATCGATTTACTGACGCAACGAAATCATTTTATACGTATAACAGGTTAATAATCGTACATTCAATCAATGTTTAAAATATTTATCAACTAAACGACGATTTTTCTCTTTGCGTTACCTACTTACCCATCAATTTATTATTTTGTTTTGGACTCACTGTGTATGTATACTGTATATGTAGTTATATTTTATAAAATCTCCTTAGTATTTCGAATTGTATTATATTACATGTATATCTTTATCTTAAAGACAAACCAATTAATTGATTAAGCGATCGCAAAAAATTGCTAATGAAATAAAGTATTTTTTGATTATTTAGTTTTTTTAATTACTGTGTTTTAAATTAACAGTCAAGCCGATGTAAAAATATCAGAAACTGACTTAATACATTAAAGTTAAAAACGTGACTCGTAAGTATCTTCAACTTCCGGTCGAATATTGATGCGGTTCGAAAATAGATGCAAATTAATATTAGAATTGCGCCTCTGAACTAGAGTCAGAACTGCGTTTTGATTTATCGCTCCGTTTATTCCAGAGTTATTGTACTGGCCAACACTAACGGTGAGCTGCGGTGTTGTGTTAAGACTGCTTGTTATAATTTGTTTTGCTGTTGAAATTTATGACACTATTTAAGATGCAGATCTTATTGCCGCTATAATTTTTAAGTTGAATGTGCTTAATCTGCGAGTCTTCATTATGTTATATTAAGTATTAGAATGGTGGAATAACAGTATTATGATTTTAAAAAGAGTCTGTTGATGTAAAAACTATTTAGTTGGTATAATAACAGTAAATATTTATTTTTAACCATTTGTGATAAGATACAGGGAGGAATTTAGTGAATTCTCGAGTTCACTAGTAAGCCATAGGGCAGACATCTTTCTATGTATTATTTATTTTTATTATGTAGAATTTTAAAGTTGTCATAAATCCAATCAACGTTAGATAGTTTATTATTATACGAAACAACTCTCTTAAATATACATAATGGTCTGACTACCATATCGTATTCATATCTTGATACCTACTTGATAGAACCTAGATTAATAATATCCCAAATATTAACAAAAACCTACAGATTATTGGCTAGAATATTATAAGTATATCCCTAATACTTAAAATTGATTATATTAACAGTGCGACTATCTCAATCCAGTATTCGAAGAGTGATTCAACGCTAGACATGTGTAGCACGTTCAAAATGTGTTGGCGCACGGCGCGGCGCAGAGGGCCTAGCGCGAACAACTATCGACAAAGTATTCGTATCGTCAAATTGTCAGTTGTATGCGAAATAATTTGAAATTTCATGCAAATGATACAAATACTTTTTCGATAGTTGTTCGTGCTCACCCCTTAGGACGTCACTTACTGAGTAAACTATGAGCGTGACATGGCGTGCGTTTCGGAAGCTTCGCTGCTCACTTTGCGCGTCCCACTTTGATGTGTTATAGCGCAATTTTGAGTTACCTCAAAGAGCCGACACTGCGCCTGAGTTACTGAGTTAACGCAAGAAATTTCGCTGAGTTACCCATGTCTCTTCAATGCTGGTATTTATAGGTAAATATAGATGCATAACGACGTCACCGCTGTGCGTGTGGGAATCACGTGTGTTATTTGATCTATAATATGGTATTACTTAATCTGTCCTA
Source organism: Anthocharis cardamines (assembly GCA_905404175.1). NCBI lineage: Eukaryota > Metazoa > Arthropoda > Insecta > Lepidoptera > Pieridae > Anthocharis > Anthocharis cardamines. The sequence goes on from FR989969.1 coordinate 7,871,657, forward strand.
AGTATAACTCTCACGTTTAGATACCAACAGATAACATTACCAAATTTAAAAATTAAACATAATAATTGGAAAAATGGTAGAGGATACAATTTTTTTAAAATTCCTTATTTTAATTACCTATTCGTAATCAAAAATAAGATTTATTTGTCTTTGGTTATAAGCATAAAGTGAAATATGAGTGCCCCTAGTGGGGCATGGGCAGATCCATTTCTGTGTCTGTTTCACTGATCGTTTTTCTTTACAGGCAAGTAGGTGATCAGCCTTCTATGCCCTGTCTGACCGAAAAATTTTTTTTTTAAATATTATTTCGTCGAGATTCGAACCCGGGATCTCCGATGCTAAACGCATCACGCTTACCACTGAGATAGGGAGGCGATTGGTTATAAGCATACTCATACTAAATTGTGATAGAAGATTTTTTTTTATTTATTTACGCGGATACAAGTCCTTTCGCCGAATTCTTCGTTTATGATGGTAGAGTTACACCCTTTGGTGCCAGTCGCTACGTTTTGAGCTCAGCTAAAATAGAATTTAAATTTTGATTGAACCGCGTGGAGGATTACGCGATCAACGTATGCTTGTTCAACAAATAACTTTTTGTTTGAGCGGAAATTGATTGAGATAAATTCGCTCTCGTGTAAATATGTATAATCTCTTTAATTTATATTTAGTATATGACACCGTCGAATTTCGAAAACGTTTACATAATTTTAAGCGAGATTTAACTTCGCGTGGTTTGAACTCTTGTGCAAATAGGTGACATTTTTAACTAGTATGTGTGAAAAACACAGAACAGGGAAGAACGTTTTGTTTTTTTTTCTATGTTAGTTATCAACAGACTATTGTGGCCTTCAGTTAGTAGTGAGCGACACTGCAGCCATAATAGATCAATCGATTATGCGCTGTCTAGATATTTGTTACTTCCCACATTTGAAAATGCATAGACTGAAAACGAAACGCGCAATTTGTACTTCCTAACTAGCCCGACAAGCTGCTATTATTGTCTATGGGCAAAATATTTTTTAATATATAGGTCATTTCATACTATGTCAATGATAAAGGTAAATTAAATTCTCATGTAATTTAAAATTTAAATACAGTGTTTCATTGTATTCCAATGAAATACCAGATTTTAGATAGACAACCAACTGATTTCGAAAAAACATTGTACTTACGAAAGTATTGATTTCCATCGCTTAGTGAAATATAGAGCGGACTATGCGGATATGTGTCTGTTTTTCTGATAATTTTAGGCAAGTTAATAGTTAGATGACTATGAGTTGACTGACCAAAAATTTAAAAGTGCATTTAAACTCAAAGCCTTGTTTGTCCTATTAATGTGACCACAAAAAGAAAAATAATAATGCCCTTAAATTATATGTCATATGCATATATGATATAACTTATATATGATTACGTAATTATATAAGTTATATATAAACATGTATTACGTTATTACCGGCAATCCGGGCTTACGGGCTTGTATAGTGGTGATACAAAATGCTTTTATTTTCGTCGAAAATATTGATTATTTAAACATAAAAAAAGATCACATCAAAACTTAATGATTTATCGAAATGACAGCTGTCATAGTTCTGTCAACATTCCGAAAAATTTTAAAGGCCATTTCGTAAAGCACGCGGCCCATATAAAGCGCCTACGTATTTCGTAATCATTTATTTTGACTGGTTCACTTTGAGCTTACCTTGATTTTTTTCTAAACAAATGACTTTTCACACTTATTTTGGTAAGTTTTAATTACAGAGTCTATATTTGGAAATAATCTCGCTCTGTCTATAATCTTAACCCATTTGTAAGTCATTTATAGACAAATATAACAATAGACGAATGATTTGAATCATTTTTGTCTTTTAAAATTTTAGACTAACAATGGAATACTAAAATTTTTAAGGTCGGCAACGCACCTGCGAGTCCTCTGTATTGCAGATGTCCATGAGCACCGGTAATCACTGATGGTAAGTGAACCGACTGCCCGTTTGCCCAATATTCCATAAAAAATGGTAATCAAATTGAGAGTTACTTAAACTCATAAGTTCTTTGTTTTTTTCGAACAGGTGTACCTAGTTTGAATGATCTAAAGTCCTTCAAAAAGTAGGTACATATAAAAAAATCCAATCGAGACGGCAAAACAAGTATCGGAGTTTTTAAAGGTCGTTAGTCGTTTGTGTTATTTGTTTGTTTTATATAACACCTTATGAAATAGTAGAATTAATTTGTTCTTCGCTAGGACGTACAAGGTTGAAATAATTTTAAATTGGTCGAGTACTTTTTGATGAAAATCGTTAATGAAAGTGACAGTATATTGTCTTTTATTAACGCGAGTATCACACATTTAAATAAAATACTGTATGCCGGATTAAAACGCGATTGATTATTTATATTGTTTAAATTATTTATCCCATAAACAATATAAATAATATTTTGAGAAGCGTTAGTATTCGGCTATTTTATCACTATAAGTATATTGTTGAACTTTCATTTATGGTACTGTTAAACTTTATATTGTAACGTAATTAGCTAATTATGACTGTTTTGTTATCATTTATTCAACTCATGTGTATCAACCAAATATCGACTGATATAATTCTTGACCACTAATTCGATTAACCTTGACCATGAACCAGTATTATTACATTTATATTTGAATCATAAGCACTGATTTTTACCTTTTTTATATATTCTTTTTAATATTCGACCTTTGGAATACAACTTCTTTTAATTTTATTGTTTTATAGTATACTAGCTGATGCCCGCGACTTCGTTCGCGTAGGGTTCACTTTAAGCTGAGCTTTTGAGCAAGCTTTCTTCAAATGACATATCCTCCTCCACCCTCTGTACTTGGTGATTTCTTTCAGGAAAGAGCTATCAAATTAGTCATTGACGGTTGCTTTTGCATCATGTTATCGACATGTTTAATGGTAGTTGAGATTGGGGTTCGAAGGATGATTTGAAATTCAATAGTTGAAATAATTAACCTGACTTTAAAGAAACTTTAGGGAGATTCATATTAATTAAATTTTACGTGACCAAAATCCAGATATGTGTCTTTTTTCTACTAATCAGAGTTCAATCGGAGATTGGATTTAATGCATTTTCTGTCTTAAATAGATGCGTGCGTTCATTTAATTGGTCATTTTCATTTTCGGATTTTTTTTTTAATTTCCCGGGATTACTGCCCGGGTTTCCGGTGCTAAATGCGGAAACCTCTACGGAAGCAAAAAAGCAATGTCGAATAATCGTAATTCTGTTTAAGAGAAAGGATTGATGAAAAGGTGAAATAAATGATCTCATAAGAAATACTTTTTCATATAATATTTCAATAATACATTTTCTATTTTTGTTATAATATAGTTCTTTCAAAAAATAAATAAATAAATAAATACAAAAAAAATATTTCAACTTCAGATTCGAACTCGCATCAAAAGCTACGCTATGGGACTGCATATCCACTATTCTACGAATACATATTGGAACTGGCGAAATAATCAAAGTATTTCATTTACATATCAGACTGTGATTGACATCTGACAATTCGAAAAAGTTCAACGCGAGTCAGTTTGCATTGAAATTTGGTGATATGGTGCCTTTAAAATAATATTTAAATGATGAACTTTTCTTTCCGATAACCGATTTCGATGAAACAAAGCCTATATGTTGCCCCGGGCTTTCCTTAATATATTTGTGTAAATTGCATTAAAATCGGTTCAGTATCTTCGGAGATTAGCGTGAACAAACAGACAGACAGACCGACAGACAGACAGACAGACAAGAATCTTAAAAATTGCATTTATGCATTCTGCTACCCTTCTTTTATCACCCCTATTAATTTCTGGTAAAAATATTTAGTGAAGCGTAATTTCGATCCTACTCTTTTATTATATGTATAGATAGATGGTGCAAACACGGAATAGATAAAAAGGCGGGCAAACGAGCCTGCTGCTGCTGGAAAGTGAACACCGCCGCCCATGAACATCTGCAATACCAGAAGATTTGCAGATGCGTTGCCGGCCTTTAAATTTATCATATACTAGCAAAACGCCCCGGCTTCGCACGGGTGCAATTTAGATGAAAATAAGTTACACGCTGATAATGTAGCTTTCTAATGGTGAAAGAATTTTTAAAATCGGTCAAGTATTTTTTGTATTAAATCGTAACAAAACCACAAAAATTGAAGAAAATGACAAAGTATATACAATACTACCCCTCGCAGCATTGCTCGCTGCGCTGCGCTGCTTGAAGCCGCACCGGCCGTAAACATAACGGTGACATGACTGTAATAGTTAGAGATATGCTGCCGCTGATTTTTTGTAGATAATGGTGTGTTCTAAAAAAATGTAGTATATCATTTTGTTCTATCATCAATAGTTTTCGCAGCGCACGCGATGTAAGGTAGTTTTTTGATATTTTTTTCACACCTTGGATTACGTTATCGTAATTTTAGTAAGGATGCCTATTTTTTTTGAAAATGAAATATAGCCTATGTCACTCAGAAATGATGTAGCTTTCCAACAGTGAAAGAATTTTTCAAATCTGCCAAGTAGTTTCGGAGCCTATTCAATTCATACAAACAAACAAACAAACAAAAAATCAAACCTTTCCTCTTTATAATATTAGTATAGATTGTTTTAATATTCGTTGAAATATTTATTGTAATTGAAAGTTGACGTATCAGCGTTTTTTATATCTACTGAGAAAAAAACAACTCTAATTACGTTTTACTTTTAATTAATTTTCGAATAGTTGCGTATAGGTAGCGGAACATATCAAGACATTGTATCCTATCTTTCATATCAAGCAACTGAGTAGGTGCATTGAAATATTCAGAGCATTATAGCACGTATGCTAATAACAATATGGACTATATTCATGTCAGCTACAAATGCATAAAAGTGTGTTGGCGTGGGATACTAGAAAATACTGTGTAATGAATGCATAACATCACAGTATATTAAATTTGTAGTGGTAAATACCCTTTGCAATAGTAAGCATTAATAGATTTGTAAATAGCTAAATAGTTTATGATTAAAATTAATTTCAAGATCATTGGGAGCTCTTGAAAATACAAAAAAAAATATAAAGCAATTATTAGAATTGATGTCTTAAATAATTCTAAATTTATAAATGGAAAATAATGGGTATCTTGCTAAATATGTAATAAATTACCAAAAATTACTTAAATAATGCAATCATTTTTATTGCATAAATAATTATAAAATCTAACATATAAACCTCTAATCGAATACACTCGTTAATTTCGATTTAAAATACCAAAAAATTCAGAATTTTTTGTTTTAATTTTGAATTTTTACAATTAATTTAAAGACAAAACAGCCATATCAAACTAGTTAAGGAATTATGATTTTATCTTAAAATATTACAGAAAAAACTAGCCTTTATATATTACTTGTTTGTTAATATTTCATGTCTTTTTTATGGATTCATTTAAGTGATGTTTATTTCCCAACTAGCAACACGCCCCGGCTTCACACAGGTGCAATGTAGATGTACTATACATAAAAAAACCTACGTTCCCTGATAATGTAACTTTCTATTGGTGAAATAATTTTTAAAATCGGTCGAGTAGTTTTTGAGTTTATTCATAACATATCATACAAAAATACACATCTTTCCTCTTTATAATATAATTATAGATGAATAAATAAAATAAAAATATTACATTCAACGCTTGATCCAATCTAAAAGAAGCGTCTAATACGTAGGTACGTAATAAAATAAAAAAAACTGGCCGTAGCTTTTGACTGCGTCTACTTAGAAGTTTGATTTTAACACTGCTTCAAGGGATTACAGACCTAAGTATTTAACCCAATGCCTAGGCGTTCCTGTGAAAAAAATTGGACCATGTATTTGTAAGTAAACTGTGGTATTATGAGCAGTGACGTCATTGTATTGAGATCATTTGAGAATGCCTTGCGTGGTCTCTGAATAAGGTAAATGACCGTGAACCGTAAATAAACTAAAGATCTATTGTCAATAATATAAAGTATAGCTCGGACTGATTATGAATGAGTGACGTCATTTTTACAGAATACAATTGATTCTTGATTTTATGTAACTAATAGTAATAACTAGTATTTTCTAGTGATAAGGTATTAATGAATGAATGAAACTTACACAATACTAAAAACAAGAACAGGAAATAACATATAATTTGTAATTACGTATATGTATATTGTATCTACCAAATGTAATTTTAGAGTCAAACCATAATTATAAGTTCAAAGCTCTTAAACTACAATAAATAAATTAATATTTATTAGCTAAATGTAAAAAAGCTCTTTACAATTTTAGGAATATCTAAAGAAGTTTTAAGTAAATGTATGTAGCCATATATTCAACGTCTTTCGTTTTATTTTTGCACTAACCATTTCTTCTATCATTTTCGCATTTGTAACATATGGAAGCCTGGAAGAAATTGCTGCTTAGCGATAATGTCCCCAATTTCGCCACTTTATATATTTGTATTCTGTTTCTCTTATATAGAGCAACTAGTTACATGCCCTGGCTTTGCACGAGTGCAATGTACTACACACAAAAAGAAATTAAAATCGGTCGCGTAGTTTGAGTTAAATCATAACTAAGAAACTCTTCCCTATTTATAATATTTATTAGTATAGATAAATGTTTAAACGAATAAAATTGGTTGGAACTTATTAATTAATTTAACAATCATACAAAAGCGGTTCACCTTTTTGAAATCCGTAGGACACCTGTGTAGGTCATTCTTATCTAAATACAAAACAATAAGCATTCCTCAGACAACCTAGCTGACGTAAATTAAAACCGAAACTGCATTGTAATAAACGATTTACGAAATAAATTCCTACAACCTGTGATCAAACTTGTTTTGGCATTTGCAGATAAGCCATTTTAGTGGTGTGAAGTTTCAGGGATTCCAGCACGGTACTAGTTTGTGAGATTAGTCACCGAATTACAATGATTTTATTTGCGGTTAAATAAAATTTCAAATAAAAGCTTTTCTGGAACTAAGTATTCTAGTATGTATGCTGTGCCGCATTTGAAGATTTGATGTATTTTGTAAAATAAGCTTATGTCACCAAAACTGACCGTCTCCTTAACTTAGTAGTAAGCGCGATGCATTTAGAACCGGAGCTCGTGGATTCGAATCCCGGGGAAATAATATTTAAAAAAAAGTTTCGATCGGGTAGGGCGCAGAAGGCTGATCACCTTCTTACTTGTATACAAAATGATCAGTGAAACAGACACAGAATCGGCTCTACCCCATGCTCAACTAGGAGACTCGGGAATTCACTTTTATGTCACGAAAATTAAAAACAAAATATTTATTGTATATTCCCGCTTGCAATAAAAAGGAAACCTTGTAGAAAGGAGTAAGGGACATGGATGACGTCACCAGTTATGACTTCTCATTTCTATTAAATGACTAACCGCGGAATACTGAAACGATAATCAAAATTTGAGGGCTTCTTAAAATGTTTCTGTCTTTCATTTTACCTTCGTAATGAAAGAGTTAGAGATACTTTTTAGTACACCTCAATATTGAATAGCTTTCGAGAATTCGGCCGAAAGTCGCATGTATGAGTTTATAACAAAATTTTGGCACGTATTTTGCTGTAACCATTTTCGTACGTATTTTAAACAATGCGGGTTGAAGGGAAATTCGCAGGCTAAGGTTGCTACAATGTTGACACAAGTAACCAGAGCCGAACACGACCTCTTAATTACGCGTAACCATTATAGTATTTCACAATTTGTATGGATATCAATGTAACCACAATATACAAGTACACGGAAGGTGTTATTCAATTAGAACCAGTTTCTGAATTGCTAATTATTATCAGTTAAGAAACTTGATATACAAATCGAATTTCAAAAATACGAATTAATTTTCGACATCATATTATGTTTTTATGCAGATCGAAAAAATCAAATTAAATATTCTTTTTTGTCGAAAATTTGTACATTTGGTTACTAATTATCCGTCTGTTTTTTTTTTTATTTATTTTTATCCGTCTGTCGAAAGGCTCAGTGATTCTTAAGTTATATAAAGCGATGCAAAAATCGCCGCTAATAATTCTGTTCATCCAGCATTCATTTTTATTCATCTATTCTTTAACTTTAATTTAAATAAATAAGAGATTCTAACTTAAAACCTATAGTAAAACAAAGACAGAATAACTCAGTTAATGGTCAAACGACTTCGACTATATTTGTAGAGTAGATTGTAAGTAAGCTTATAAATATTTCCAATAAAGAAGTCCTTATGTAATGTCGTTATCGACATTAGTTTTCTGAGGCCCTAGTGCCCTACTAGAGCCTCAGAAACAGGGGCAAACACATTTTTTGTCTGTTTCAGTGATCATTTTCATTTACAGCTAAGTACTATCTACTCTACCTTTCGTGCCCTGCCCGACCAAAACAATGATTAGTTTTCCCGGGAATCGAACCCGGGACCACAAAACGTATGCTTTACTGAGCCATGTAAGCGGTTATAACATATATTCGATAAAAAATAAATTTATGTTCCTCTTGCAAACTAATAAATCAAAATACGCATTTTGAATTTTAAATTATATATTTAAAGGGCCGACGCTAATTCTCAGTATTCCGTAGTAGCAATAAAGATGATTTGATACTGACCTAGTAAAATAATTTTGAGGACACATTCTTAAAGTTCTGTGGAATTATTTTGGTTATTATCGCGCTTAACTGGTTTACAGATTGCGATATTTTATATCAAGTTGAGTTAATATTATAAGATAAGAATTGTCTTGAATAAAATTGTAATTTTTTATTATACTCAGGTAAGGTCCGCTGATTTTACATTAATATATTGCGACAATAAACATGACTTTCGATGAAATAAATCTAAAATACAGTGTTTTTTGACACGAGTGAGTGTATTTTTTTAATTGGTATTTCTTTTGTTCGTCGTTGTGTTTTGTTGTTGTGCGTCATCAAACGATTCAAATTCAAAATCATTTATTCATTTAGGTAACACAATGTACACTTATGAACGTCAGTATTTTACATTTAACGCCAGTTCTCAAATCAAGGGGGTAGAAAGGAAGAGAAGAACTGGCAATAAATAGAGGCAATAAAAGGAAGAGAAGAAGTGGAGCATAGTGTAATGGTTGCAGCTTCTTACAAACATTTTGTAAAAAAAAAAACTGGCGATTGAAAAGAGTGACGGAGAGTTTATTGCTAGTTTTCGTCCGTTCTACGCTTGATTTAATTTGAGAACTGGCAGTAATATTGTCTTTTATTAACGCGAGTATCACACATTTAAATAAAATACTGTATACCGGATTAAAACGCGATTTATTATTTAAATTATTTATCCCGACGTTTCGGATGCTTTTCAGCAACCAGTCTCCCGCGACCACGGTTGCTGAAAAGCATCCGAAACGTCGGGATAAATAATTTAAATAATAAATCGCGTTTTAATCCGGTATACAGTATTTTATTTAAAACTGGCAGTAAATGTAAAATTAGAAGCATTTAATATTTTGCTTTTATTGACGTTCATAAGTGTACATTGGGTTACCTAAATGAATAAATGATAATTTGAAGTTGAAGAAGCCTAGATATAGAGCTCGTATAAAGATATAATGAGATTTCCGAGTCCCCTAGTAAGGCATGGAGCAGACACATTAGTATGTCTGTTTTACTGGTCATTTTCCTTCACAGCTTACCGAAGCGTGACCAAACCTTTTTTTTAAATCTTTATTTCCTCGAACTTAGAATCTCCGGTGCTAAGACTTGCTTATTACTGAGCCATAAAGGCGTTTATACATACTCGTAGCTCAACCTTGATAACCATGTCGGGTATATCACGAGAGTAAGGTCGTAGTACAGTTGACATTCGTTTTTCTCATCTAACTGTCAACGTCAATGCATTGTTGCGTTGACGTTTTGTTTGAATGGCTTTTGTGGCTCTTCACAAAAGCGGTGGAATGTTTTGCAAAATTTGAATTTCGAATCAGTGAACTTTGTCCGCCATATTGATTTCAATAATGGGATTTTTAGGACGGAATAGTGAAACAGTAATCAAAGTTAAATACTACTAGCGAGGACGCTATTCAAGTCAAACGTTATTCTTGAGAAAATGTTAAATATCTGTAGAGAAAAATGGTTTAAGTCGCAAAACTAGATTAAAACGTGTGTCATGTCTTAGAAATAGAATATTGGCTTCAGACAATTAGTTTTAACCATTTATATTTGTGATTTATTACTGACATACAGTTAAAATTATTCTTATGGTTACTAAAGGCCTCTGATTTGTGTCACTTTCTGGCAAGTATACTTATTACATAGCTTAGTAATGTGTTCATCCGTCTGAAAGACCTTAACCATAGCAATCATTACATCGTTCAATATCATCTAACGGGATCCTATTGCGTAACAGTGTTTTTGCTATTGGTAGTGATTTTTTAATAGAACCTTCTTTGTAAAAGGTCGGTTACAATAGAACATAGATCTTAGATATCGTTCGGTAAACATCAAGGCGGTGTTTTCATTGTTGGCATAATAATTCGGCGATATGATAGATGGCTTTCGTGACTTTTCGATTTTTAAGCGATAATAAACAGGTACCAAGGGTCTATATTATACAATATAAAGTATGTACTATATTAATTACATAATTTTAACGTTTCGTCAGAAATAACCTCTTATATTACTTCCGGTCAAAGTTTCAGTCGTTCAATCATGTAACTTACAAGTTCTATTATGCGATTCCAATTCAGTTCATCTCAGAGGTTTCTAAATAGCCATTCTTAAATAAAATTTGAATTTCGAACTTCCTGATTTCTATTTTTAAATTCAGTCATAAGTATGGTAGGTCTACTAAAAAAGCACACCTATGTCAATAAATACACTAAAATAGAAAACTATGTGATTACAAAGTTACCTATTTTAGATCCTTTTTGGAATCTGCTACAATCATGCATTTTTATGTCAGATATCGACAGACGAGCATGAGGTTCACTTGATAGGTAGGTGATACCTCAGCCACAGAACATCAGTCAATGATGCGCTGTCGACCTAATTTTTACTTCGAGCATTCGGAGAACAAGACACAAACCACAAGCTCACGTATTAAAGAAACAGTCTAGGTCACTATAGTCATTATATTGACGAAATATTTATCTGGCATTTATTGGTAGACTTATGGTATGCAGTGAGTAATTTTACATAAATACTATAAGAATGTCCTTCTCATTCTACTATAATATAAAAAGGTAAAAAATTGGACAATTTCTAAAAGAATTTTCTTCGGTTATTTTTCAAACGCGATGCTATGATGTTATACAAGTCACGTAGCGATTGAGGAAAGGTGAGGGATAATTTAATATTCCTTAAGTAATGGGATGTCTTTGTCATTTCCTCAAAGGCATCGTCATATAGCAAGAGTTGCTCATTGGTGAGGAAATTTACTCGCTTGAAGTACTTCGGAATTGTAATGTTTCTTTATGCCAGATATTGCCTGCCTAGCTTGAGGCTAGTAGGTAGGTATGGTCGGTGGTAGCTCAACTGAAAACTCCATTTGATGATTTTTTTATGTTAGATATTAAGTTCACTTGATGGTAGGTGATACCTCAGCCACAGAACATAAGTCAATGATGCGCTATCGACCTACTGTTTACTTCAAGCATTCGGAAATTCATAGATTGAAAACGAAACGCGCAATATGCACTTCGGTTTTTCCATCTATGAACGATGATTCGTTACCCGGTCGGAATTTCGATATTCCTTTCACCCTTTCAATGCCTGAAGTGGGGAAAACATATTTACAGAAATTTATAAACATGTCGTCCCGGTGGGATTCGAACCCACGACCCATCGCGGACTACCCAACGCGTCAAGTCAAAACTAGCAATTCGATAAGTATTGTACATGTAGAACTGTTCGAAATCTCGTTCGAAAACCACTTACAATTTAGACATAAGCAGTTTTCTTCATTTAATATGTAATTCTCAAAAAAAATGTACAATTAAATCGGGTGACAAGGAACGTATTCCTTGTATCCAAATAAATAACAATACACTGTTTGGCCCATAAGAATGTTTGTTTAATACTTTTCTGAAAAGCCAGCGTCGCTACAATGTGTGGACTGGGTCAATGTGTTTACGCCTAATCTTAATGCGCTTTTATGGCTTCTTTCCGAGAATACCAGAAGATATTTTAGGACTGTGACTTATTAGGTTTGGTCATGCGAGTTACTTGTCCTATATTCCATTATAAAAGTCACAACTACTTTAAACTTTTAAAGTCTCCGAAACATTCAACACAATAGACGGACAAGACCAAGGGGTCATTGGCGCATTTGTTAGAAAACCTTGCGCTCTGATGGGTCGCGGGTTCGAACCCCGCCGGGGAGACATGATTATAATTTTCTATAAGAATGTCTTCCCCACGTCTAGTCACTTTGGGTATTCGGGTGGGAGGAATATTCAAATACCGATCAGGTAACCACCGTTCATAGGTGGAAAAACAATGAAGTACACATTGTCCGTTTCGGTCTCAGTCTATGAATTTCCGAGTGCTCGAAGTTAAAATTAGGTCGATAGCGCATTATTGACTGATGTTCTATGGCTAGAGCATCAAGTGAACCACATGCTCCTCTATCGATATCTAACATAAAAAAAAAATCACCAATAAGCTATGGAACTCCTTACCTATTAGACCTTTATTACCTATAGACTTTCTTACATAAACATTACTTTGCTATTTTCTATCCTACTTCATAACTATCCTTTACATTTAAATAAATTTTTAGTGCATAATATAATTAAATATGTATAAGTTAATTAAAACTACCTGCACGAAACAAAATAATATGAGATTCAGATCGCGTAAATTCTTGTAAGAAAAGCATAATGTTTAATTTTTATACTTAAATCCCTTTTTACTCCATCAATTGGGAGTCCTTTTATAACTATAAATACAAAAACGACATCTCATAAAGCGCCTGTCAACTGAGAAGGGTCTTTGTGTCCCTCAGTGAAGGAATAATTGCCCACATCCAAGCCCAGATTAACTTAATAATTAATCTGGGCTTGGATGTGGGCAATTTAAGATTAAAAATTAGATAACAACAGTGTTTCGGCTATTTTTAGAAATAATGTCGTCATAATTATCTCTACACTACCAAGTTTCGTTGATACAAGACTCCCTATAACTACTCATTTTGATTGAAACATATTATTGCATTTACGAGTATTATTATTACCTACTGCATAGTATTTTAATTATATTTGTCTCTTAAAATACTTGATACCATTTACATTATAAATCGGAAGATTTAACTTTTACTATTGATTCACAAAACTGTGACTTCTACATTTTATTTATATTTGACTAACAACGCTCGGCTTCACACGGGTGATATGTAGATGTACTATAGAGAAAAAAATAGCCTATGTTACTCGCTGATAATGTAGCGTTCTATTGGTGAAATAATTTTTAAAATCGGTCCAGTAATTTTTGAGTTTATTCATAACATACAAAAATACAAATCTTTCCTCTTTATATTATTAGTATAGATGAAAAAAAGAAAAATGATGAAAATGTATTAGTTTATTTCTTTGTCACGATAAAACAGACCATATATTTTGTCCTTTTCAAACAACGAACCTTCAAAAGGCCGACAACGCATCTGAGACATTTGAATCGCGGTCCATGGGCGGTGGTGATTAGTTACAATAATAATAAATAAATAAAAATTCTTTATTTACACCAATTCAAATACACCAAATATATAAACCCAGACTCCCGATGTAGTTATGAACTGTGTTTCAGGAGTCTGTGTCTTCCCAATTGTTTGTATTGTAAACAAAGTTATTTACAAAAATATTAAATTCAGTGACTAAAAGCTAATACAATATTACGATAGTAATAAAAAAATATGTCAAACAATATTTTATTTTCCATTAGAATGGAAAATATAATCGGTATTTTAATCCGCTAAAATATTTTCAACGCTAGGAAGCTGAGGACGAAAGCTAGTAATGAATGGACCGTTAATAAAATTATTGTATGTCCAATTTAATGTTCAGAATTGTTTATGTGTCGTATGAAAACAATCTAACGTATTGACAGAAATATCTGTCCACATGTGTGGCCGAACCCTCACATTTAGATGTTTGCTTTCTACTTCAAATGGCTTATAAAAATAACCTCAGGCGATTCAATTCGGTATTAATAATATAGAACGTTACTTATTACAAACCATAATCAAAATGTATACTTACCAGTGCCAAATGTAGCAAGATATTTTTGGCATTTTACTACGTGACATGAAATATAAGGGGAGTATTGTGGAATAGTATTTTTGGAGTCGGTTTCAAACGGTGGTAGGTACATTTTGAGTGCGTTGACGTAGTTGATACTGACTAAGTTTGTAATAGTTTTTTATAGCTTAACTATCGGGTTCAGTTTGGTAAACTAGTATAAACAATTTAGTGAGTACAGTAAAATCTCACTATTACAAACCAGAGGGTGCCGGATTATTGGAATGTTCGGATTACTGGATCATATACAAATCATAATAAATAAAATAAAGCATAGTTTTAATGTTTTTGCATAAGTCAATATAAGTTTAGAAGTCTATTTTTTTTTCCAATTTTTCATAAAACTATAACAATTTTTATTTTTATTCTCCGGAAAATATGTAAGAAATATAACGCAGTTTCTTTCCCACACTGTACAATTTACTTTTGTCTATTACAATTTTATTCTTCGGATAGGTTGATATCATAATAATATTTTAATGACTGTAAACAGAAGGTACGATAATAAAACTATTGCCCTTATGGTCTATGATTCTTTACTTTCTCTATAAAACATGCGCATCAGTATCGACAATTACTATCTTTAACGTGTTTAAAAGAAAATAAATTAGGTATTTTATTAAATTTGTCGTCGTATACCGACAGCATTTCTAATGACCTTCGATAAATACGACATTACCTCCATGTCATAGCATTATAACCAGCATGGGGTATAGGCAGTATATTGGGTTACTGGCGTGATATAGAGACGGAAAGGATAGTCAGTAAAACCTCCATAGATTAACTATAATTGTTTTTTTTTTATGTTAGATATCGACAGACGAGCATGAGGTTCACTTGATGGTAGGTCACCTCAGCCACAGAACATCAGTCAATGTAATAATAACTTTTACTTCGAGTATTTGGAAATCCATAGACTGAAACCGAAATGCGCAATGTGCTGATGAATTTTCCATCTATGGTCTATGTTTATATAAAAGGGGACAAAAATAATATTGTCTTTTATTAACGCGAGTATCACACATTTAAATAAAATACTGTATACCGGATATATAACATACATACATACAACAAATATAAGACAACTGTCATCTTTCAGTCTCCCGCGACCACGGTTGCTGAAAAGCATCCGAAACGTCGGGATAAATAATTTAAATAATAAATCGCGTTTTAATCCGGTATACAGTATTTTATTTAAAAAGGGGACAAAAAGTTAATTGGTTTTCGCGCGGTAAGTGATCACTTGCACCCATTTAGTGCTGCTGCATATTAGGCCACTAACACGTTCCCTGCGCCATCATGTCCTTGAATTCAGCTTTAAGAAGGAAGCATATATGTATATTTGTCCTGATCATACTTAAAGAACTTTACACGTTAGATCCTCCCACAGTGAAACAACACGATTATGTTCAACGCACACCTCAAAAGTCCTGTATGAGATCTGACAGATCTCGTAATGCAACGAACGTGCTAACCGCAACTACTAGCCGCGGTGTACATTCGTGGCCACTAAATAAATAATATGTATATACAGCAAGAGTGAAATATGGGGGAAGTTGTCGACTGTGGTATCGGCCACAGCCCTCCCGAACACCGATGTGTTAGCGACAACCCGCCAGAAGCAATGAGCTATGGCTACAATTATTGCAATTTCTATTGGTACCTTGCGATGATTCATATTTAAACTTTAATATTTATTGTTACACCCCACAGATGGGGTGAAACGGGATTCATTAAATATTAACAGCAATGCCATATCAATATTTAATGTTATGCAGTGTGTTCTGGTTCTAGTATGTTTTGTGTGTGAGATATAACTACAAACTATAACTCTCTTTTTCTTAAAAATAATCTTACACTATTGGTGTAGATCATTTTGTGTTTGTATGGTAATATTACAGAGTACAAGATAGATTTTGATATGGTTTTTGAATGAATGAATGAAGAATAAGTACAATAAGACGTCGGAACACTTGACTAGACGTCTACTTATAAACCTTCCAACAATTAGCTGTTTAATTTTGAATATAAATAAATATATTATTATTATTTTAAAAACAGTGTTAATTTGCCCTTTAATCTGGTTTCTGGATGCATCTTAATATAAAAACATGTTTTACGTTTTTAGATTATAATTACGATAGTTTATTGTCAAGGTGCAGTGACTGCACTTTACTTTCACGACAAAACAAACGAGAAAAATACCTTTTTATCATCTTAATGCCATCATGTTGCATAGATGTTGGGATTGATAACGTCACTTCCTTGTTTTATTATACGACTTATAAACGCAAGAGATTTATAATTGTTAACTGGTGTGCTTAAAATGAAGTAGCACGTTACAAGATTAAGGAATTAAATATTATTAACATCCGTTCGAATACCAATGTAATAAGGGTCTCTACAGTACTGCGAACTCTAAGAACGGTATTATTGCAATCTTATTTAAGGAGACAACGAGAAACGCGATAGATTTTGATAAAGATATGTTTCTTTATAACGTTGTGTGTGTGTGTGTAACGGTACTGCTCTGAATTTTGGAGGATAAATAGGTAGGTGAAGGGTTACGACTATCTAACCTGAAGGCCTATTACCAAAACAAAATACGAAGGCTGACGGATCGTACATTTTCCTATTACGAATCCGATGATCGATCCGTCGTTTGCAATTATACATTATATCTTTCGTTTGACATTACTATGATCGTAAGTTTAATCGTAAATTAGAATTGAAAATGTTTTCTTAATAAGTTAAAATACGAAGATGTTTGTTCTGTCGTTTCGTCCCGTTCGTTGCGTTCGATTTTCGTAATAGACCTACTGGATCGCGGAATAGTGCTCTTTCGTACTCGTGTCCCAGGTAGCAATTAACCTGAGGAACACCGTGGCATAATTCCTCACGTTAAAAAAAAAGATGTCCAAAAATCATCTAAGAAAAAAAAATACTTGAGACACATAAAAACTTAGGCAAACTTACACATAGTGTTACGGAAATTCACACTTTTAATAAAATAAGTTTTCATACCAATAATTTATGCATCATAATTTTTTAAAAACCGTCATCTTTTTTAAAAAAAACATATTTTGTAAATGTATTAGTATGCCATGTTGCAGGTTTTTAGTGGTCAGTGTGTCACCAGACTAAAGTTTTATAAAATATGTCCGCATTCATTATACAGCGCTGTTCCGTAAGAGCTTGTATTATTTCTAACTCTATAATAATTCCCGACAATTAATAAAACAGCAATAAGTGAAAGTCTATGTCCAATAGGTTGAAAATTTATTGAAATAATTAATTAACGTAGGTACCTGTGTATAATTTCTCGTTCAGGAATTTTAACGGTTCATGTTCACAGCCTTATAATAATAAGTTTCTAAATAATACTGTGTTTATCTGAGCTTTTCAAGAATTTTAAAGAATCTTTTTGTTTTAATATTCACGGGAAATTAATTTATATGAAACAAATACGCATTTTCATTTTGACTAATTTGGAACATTCATTTTCTCATATGATTTTTTTGTAATCGCTACAGAAATATAAATACTCAACTATATGTAAATATAGGAATAATTATGTAAAAACTGTTGATGAGAATGTGCAACGATTTTAATTTAATTACTGTCATATAGGATTTTTTTGTGGTAATCAATCTAAATTTAGCAATATCAAATTGAAATATACTTAATGCATAATTCAAAATTTTAAAATAATGAATCAAAATCAAAAGTTTTTTATTTCAAATAAGCCTTTGCAGGCTCTTATGAAACGTCTAGTTGCACGGTTCCAAAAAGTGGGTCTCATGGAGAAGAACCGGCAAGATGGACTCTTTTATAATATAATATTCATAATTTATAATTTTATGTTTATATACGATAACCTTTTAAAATACAAAGTTGTGTAACATATAAATTTAATTATTCGTTCTTAATGATAATTTAATGAAGCAAAACATTTTTTTCTAATTCAATAATGATATTATCTGTCTAAGTAAAACATTACGTGTGGTACGCCGCGGGGTGCCGCTGGGGAGCTGTCTTGGTCACAACTTATTTATTACCTTCATTAATGCGGAGTTCTCCTAATTATACTCTTTAGAGAACGTTTATTACAATTTATGTAACATAATGAATGTCTTCGTAGTTTTACGTTTTCCTCTACTGAACTTTAGTTGTTCAGGATTTCTTTATTTTTTTTGTGCTATTTTATTACTTAGTTCATTTTTTCTTATAACCGTATATATTATGAGATAAAGGTATTGAATATATTAAAATAAAAAAAAACTCTATTCTTTTAGATGATAACTTTTTTATTTTGACTACAATTGGTTTCATTAATAAGAAAAGGTTATATTTTTAAAATTATTTATTAAAAGCGATGTAATTGATGTTTACATAAATTCATAAGATACAATTCATAAATTAATAATACCTATCGAATATATCGATACGCAATCTATAGAAATATTTTAAGTATATATTTGACCTATATTTTGAACCGAAAGAGATACTGTTTATATTTTTTCAATAATTTATAATTATGAAATTTAAATATATGATGATATAGAGTAGACAAAAAAATATTTAAAATATTCACTTCATTTGTAAGTTTAAAATATTTGTTTTTTCAATACCTAATTTTAATATTTTATTCACATTATAATTACCTTTAATTACATTACACAAGTTAATTAAAAGAAAGTAAATATAGTTTTATTAACCCTTATATTTTTTAAGCTCATCGATCTTTTTTTCTAACTTCCGCAACGGATATGGGCTTCCTCAATCTCTTCAGATCTACGTCAGTATGGATAAATGTGCTATATTAGAAAATATGGATAAACTGTTATTACTTATTATGAATATTTACTTACAATTAGTTTAAAACGTAGTTGGCTAAAAAGGAGAAATGTCGTCTACGGTAAAATGTCTCAGAAAAAAAATTTGGTCCATTGGTATATCCATTCGATCTACATTTAAATAAGTAAGTTAATATGTTTTTTTTGTTTCAGGTAAGTACTGTGACTTGAGAATCCATCTATATCTAACAGCTGCCTACTAAACATCATACACACCCCACATATCACGCCTTGGTTAAACATCTTAAGGAAAAAAACAAGATCCACATCCCTATATTATATTAACGGTAAGAATAAATAGGATGTAGATTTCAGCTTTATTATTTGGCGTTATTAAGTTCAATATGTGCTGACCACGTTGATTCCAAGGCGCCTCAGGCACGCGAGTTAAAGAAGCCATCTGCCATCCAATTAGGACCTTTGATACAGAACGGCCTTGTCCTATCTGTTTGTTTTCTGTTTATTGTATATTGTGAATAGAGCTCTTGAACAACCTTTATACAAATAGGATCTCATAGCTTTCATGGGATAATAAGCGTTGCGACGATTTAATAGAAAATAAAATGCCGTGAAGTGTCAATTGCATGTGCGGTGGAAACTTCGATTGTTGCAGCAGCTGTTCTGTAGTTTACGCTATTATCGTTTTTATATGTAACAACGTAGAATTTAATTTGCAATGTGACACGATTGTCAACTAGGTTTGTTAAATGTGTGAAATATATGTCGTCTGCAAAAATGAATAATGTCTATAATTTACTAGAGTTTTTCTCTGTAAACATGTTTCTAAAATGTCGAGTTACTTCGTAAATTAAGCAGGTGGGAGCAGTATCAAATTCCGAGTAACGAACTACCAACCATAGATGGAGAAATTGCCGTTCAAAGATATGTTCACCTATCGGAACGAAAGGTATAGGCACACCTATGTTCTAACCCAAGCAATTCTAAAAGACACCAAATTCTTAGCAGTATTTTAAATATATATAAAAATAATCGATTAATTTTATGTATTCTATGAATTTGCCTAAGAGTAAACAAGGTATTGATTAGATAAAGATTGTTTTTAATACTTCAGGCTCACAAGCAATGTCCTACCAATTTCCTTACTGCCAGCACTCAAAAATTGAAATTCAAATCTTGCAATCAGCTTAGCACTAAAAAATTGTGAGAAAGTATTCGTATCGTCATTATTTCATTTAGAATACAATTTTAATCAATTTCTCATACAAATGTCAGATTGGAGAAGAATTTCTCGCAAGATATTCATACCTCTGCACTTTGCGTGGTTGGTCTTGGTACGTAGCGTTAAGTATTATCTTATGTCACTCTACAAGTATCCTCAGTCACATAATATAACCTGCACGCATCCTAACGAGTGCATTGTATGAGACCATGCCCTACTTTACAGTGGATAAGGGCTTAAACGATTATCAGGGCATAACCAACAATGTAACATCAATAACCCCATGTTATCGTAATGTCGGACAAATTTAATCGTTTGTGTGCGTGGGTGAATCTTTGTATCTTGTGAATTGGTTGTATTGTATTCCGTTTTCATAGTTTAAATATCTACATGCAGTAATATTGATACGTGAACAAAAAAAACTATTAGCTGTATGTGAGATATTTTCCCCGCATAAATGTATCCTATGTGTAAATTTCATCTAAATCTTTAATGCTGTTAAGTGTAATTGGGTTAACACACATAGTTAAATGTTTATTATAATTAATATAACTAGATTGTAAATTTTAATATATTATAAGTATTAATAGAATTGGGTTAGTTGAGCTGTTAGGAATAGAATATTCAAAAATAGTTTCTATCAAATTCAACAAAAAATATGCCGGCTTAACCTTTGAAAATTCAAAACCTATTTTTTATAACTTATATTATCGTTTCAGGAGAGTCGCTTATTTAAATTTCATTAACGAAGAATCCGATTATAAATACGTAGTACTGCCTCGGTATTCTGTGCATGTCTGAGTAATTTTAGCTAAAATTACTCAAGCTACAATCGAATTATGTGGGGTCGCGTCGCGGTTCGTTATTTCTCTTCACAGCAATGGGAGACGAATAAATCTTGTGAATCAATACAATATTTAACATATCATTAGATTACTCAAATCTTATTGAACGAGATTCAATCGTGAGTTTAACAGTTTGCGGATAGACATCTATTAGCATAGACACTATGAATTATATTTATAATACTATATTGACCTAGGTACATTGTACTAGTGGATAAGAACTATCCCTAGAGCACTGCAAATTTGGTTTATTTGCCGCGGCAGATAATAATTAACTGACGAATTACGACAACCAGCCTCATGTTTTGTGTGTTTCACTTGATACGACTCGATCTGCATTGTAAGAGAACTAGTAAATACCTAAGGCCTTATTCATAAACGTATAAGCTTGATTATAGTTAAAATATGTTTTGTTTCTTTCGTTCTGTAATTCGATAGAGCAAGACAAAACATATTTTTAACTATATCAAGCTAAAAATACGTACGAATAAGGCCGTTAAAATTTATTTTAAAATCAATTTATTCGCTTTCGATATTGTAGTAAAACTCCGTAGGAATAGATGTCGTTAATATGGCAACTTTGTGATATTTCAAATCAGAGAGCTATCACCTTTCTGTCTGCCCGTGACCACTCCGAAACGTCGGGATAAATAATATAAATAATAAATCACGTTTTAATCCGGTATAAAGTATTTTACTTAAAGCAATAACCGTTTTAAAAATATCGAGCTTAGGTACATTGTGGTTCATCAACTAATAAATTTCATAAAGACCCATCAGTACAAAAATTTACAAGAATCGGAATTCCAAAATAGTTCTGAGCAGATGTCTTGTTCGTTTTCAACTCAGGAGGCATATCGGGTTCAGAAAAATATTGAGTATAGATTTGATGGTGAGGTAACATGCATGATGTAAATTGTCATATGACGGGAAATAATTATTATAAAAGTGTCCATTATAATACCGGCGGGGAAGCGGTCATTTGTGGTTTTACGATAAATGATTAAGTTAGAGAAGGTAGCGTTAAATTATAGGTAATAATGACATATTTTAAAATTAAAATTAACTTATTTTTTTTAAAAAACGTTAAGGTATAATTTAAGTATTGGACAATTCTTAAAATTTAGAATATTTGATTTTAAACTAAATGGGCGATATACAACTTATATGTTGAAATTTGAATGTGAATGATATTGTCGCTTTTCATAGAACGACTATGAAAAGTAATTCTGCCAAAATTTTGAGTTACGTCATTTTAATTCTTAAGGTGTTCTGAATTTTGAATATTCAGACAAAATACTAATACAATTATAGCTGTACCTACCAGTATAAGTGTATAATCTATGGCTGTACCAGTCTATTCACTACATGCATTACATTCAAGTGAATTAAAACAACCGTAGTCATGGAAATAATACGAGTTATAAAGCTAAAACCAAATACGATATTAAGCATAAAAACAAAACACAAATATACTATTTCAAAAATAATCGGAGAATTGATTCAAAGAACTAATGTTTACAAGGCAAGTAAAATGATCAGACTTTTATTCCGAGATGAATTGGGAAATGTAAAATCGTTAGACAATTTTCAAAACTAGATACAATCATTACTCGCGTCTCAGAATACAAGTAAAAATAACTATTGTTATATATTTGTATTTTGTTTTTACTTGCGTATGTGTCGTCGTATATCTGTCTTAAAATTGGCTTTTTTTGCAAGTATCACACATTTAAATAAAATAACTTTTACCGGATTAAAACGCGATTTATTGTATCATT
This sequence comes from Anthocharis cardamines, assembly GCA_905404175.1. Taxonomy (NCBI): domain Eukaryota; kingdom Metazoa; phylum Arthropoda; class Insecta; order Lepidoptera; family Pieridae; genus Anthocharis; species Anthocharis cardamines. The sequence continues at coordinate 7,894,634 of FR989969.1, forward strand.
TATCCGAATTCGAATACTTTTCACCAAGCGTGGTCACGGGCCAACTGAAAAGTAATATAATAAATAAATATCTTTTTAATCCAGTAAAATTTAAGTATTTTATTAAAATATTTATCTTTCTTTTACCTTGGACCACAAAATGACGGAAGCCGAAACGATCCATTGTTCGCGCCGTTTTAGATTCTGCTCATAGAAATATATAGAATCTAACCGTCAATTCGACATTATATTCACGAGTCGTACAAATGCCTTTCTATTCGGTTCTCTTTGATTGTGAAACTTTGGGGTATGGAGGTCGTCGCCGTGACCCTGGCGGATGTCCACTGACTTACAATGTGTTTTAGATGCGCTTGCGACTGGTAAGTGCATTTTTTTGTGTTTAACCGACGAAAAAATAGAGAAGACAAGTCAACGTGTATATTTTTTTTTTATGTATGGTCACGCAACTTTTGACAGAGTAGTCCGATTTCGATAATTCTTTTTTTATTGGAAAGGAGAGTACTTATATTTGACCCGAATTTGGTCACATATAAGTAAACTTTAAGGTTGGGAAAATAGGGGTGATTTACCCCAAAGATTTTAATGCTGAGTTGTATATTACAAATACTATAGCCACAATAAATTATAAAATTAAAACTATTTAAAAAAAAAACAAACCGTTCGCGTTGATTCGAAAATACCTAAGAACCTAAGTAGTTAAATAAAAAAGGTTTATAATTTTTTTCGGCGGTTTCAATTTTTTGTTAAATAGTTTTAATTTGGAATCCGACTTGAGTTCGATGTAATATTTAGCTGTTGTAGCAGTTATAAAGAACAATCTTAGTACAAGTTGTATGTGGCTCTGACTTCTTAGCCTGCAGATCCTAAGTAAGTCTCTTAAGTCTCTTCTTAGGTCTCTTCCTCATCAAAGACGCAGTTAACGTATAATACATTAATAAATAAACAAGTTTTTGATGATAATAATTAAACAGCGACAGCTTAGAAACGTTTATTACGACAGTAAAAAAGCAAAAAAGCATTATAATACATGAATCTCTAAATACTAAAAGGGCATATGTCCACTTTTGAACCAAATTGAGTTAAGCGCAAAATCTTGCTTAATATTAGTTTAATTTTTTGTGTAATTGTCAAAACATTCAAAATTATGATGGAAACATGATAAATCCTACTAGATTGCACTAGTCAAAGACTTAACTCTCAAACAAGTCCTGGTAAAATGATGGCACCTTATAAGTACAGTACCATTATACGTAACAATTCCAAAGGCTTATTCTAAAAGCTTACCAAAAATGGTGATAATAGAAAGTTGTATGACAGTATAGTGCAATGCATTGCTGTTCCCTCATAAGTGCGTTAGCCATTCCGAGATACAGATGTAAAGATAAATCGCTAATTCAGCGACAACCGTCGCTTTATGGATGATGACATTGTTTGTTAATGCGCGTTTATATTGCAGCGTTTAGGAGTCATCGCTCGCAGCTTGTTCTGGTGTTTTTATTTATTGAAATATTATGGTTTCCACTTTGACTGCTGAAACTCAACGCCTGAATTTAACACGAATGCGTGTTCGAAATAAATCGGGTCTGCCAGTGCGGCAAACACGTTTGCGTGTTATTTGTATCGAGTCATCGGTACGTGTTTTTAGTCGCACGGCTGTAAAATAGTATTTTGGGACTAGCAGTCAAAGTGTTAAGATAGCATGACTCATTAATGTAGTGATTAACGAGAGTTTTTATTTCTTAAAGAAAGAGCTTTTTTGTTTCTAGAATCTTTGAAGTTACCAGAATTTTATATAATCTTCCCTGTTCCCTTCCCTTCCTGCCCTGTTCCCTTTTTTTATTTGGGGTACGCAGTAATTTATATAATATAAGACTAATTAATGAAAATCGTTAAAAATAGAAAATAAGAGCAGCTATGTTCATCATTGATGATATAAGATTCGTAGTAACTTTTCTTTTCTTATGTAAAAGTGTATATCAAATTAGTTTTATTAAAAGCAAAAACTTTATTTTATTTGACCTTTATAGGACAAATCTTATAACGATAATTAAGGCAATTAAGTGCCTTGTTGCCTAAATGAAAACGCGGCATTATCTCTGCTGTTGGGCCCTTTACCGTAACAAGGTAAAACACCATCTATAATCGACCGAAAGCTTTCCTGTTATAGACATCCATTCTTTGTCACTTGGACATCTCTTAATGGTTTGAGAAAGCCACGCTTATTGACTTATTATGTGTCAAGTTATAATAGAATTGGGGTCTGTAAAATGTATGTATATGGACAAATAAGGCAAATTATTTTTTATAAGGTTTTCTGATTTGGTATAAAACACTTTCGTTGGTGAAATTTTGATATAGTGGACTATATTTTTTGATTTCATGGGTAATTTCTCCAATTGCTGTATTTTTGTGTGTTCTAATATGTAAGCCTACTAACCCTTAGATTTAAGTTATTAAGTTGTAATTACTAACATAGTTATGGAACCATGTTTTCCGAAATAAACAATTTTTATTTTAAAGGGGCGTCGATCAATTTTCTAGCTGATAAGTAGAAAATCAGTACCACTAACCTTGATCCTCATCCTGTCTCTGCTTGAATCCAGCATCTCAGCATACGATGCGGGGCCCAGAAATCACAGATTTTATATAACTTCATCACAATCATCACATCAAATAAAGGGTAAACTTGGCGTTATAATATTTGGGAATTATAAGCTTTGAGCACAAAGTTCACAGTACCTTCACCGACGGAACCCCTGACGCAGACTGCTAGGTGTGACCCGTGCGGGGGAGACGTGCGGGCGGAGGTGCCGCGTAGTTTCGGTAGCTCGAACCGCGCGAGATATGAGGGTAGGAAAAACATTGATAGCGGCAACTGATTCCTACCTACATAATACAAACAATTGATCGAAAACCTGAATCATGCGACTCAAAATATCAATCAGTCAATCAATAAAATATGCTGATTAGATGTTGGTTTCCATAGTAAATACTTTATAATAATAAATAGCATGCCTATCTAATCTCTATATGTAGAGAGGAAGCACGCCATGGGTATTAAGATACCTTGCAAATTGCTTTGCAAGTATATATTATATCATACTCAGTAAATAGCATTACCAAAATCTTGTGTTATTAAGGTCTGAAAAAAAAGATATTCTTTAGTACTACTGTACTCGTCGCCATTCGTTATTCATTATTATATCAATTGTTCAAAACTAAATAGGTCCTTCAAATATAAAAAGTAAGTAAAGAAAAAAATACTTTTTTTACAAAAAAAAAATATATGTACTAGCTGTACCCGACATACGTTTCAATGCTACGTCAAGTAATAAGTTTTTTGGGTCATACACAACTCACCAAAGTTTTATCAAAATCGTATAAATAGTTTAGTAGTGCATTAATTATAATCTGTTATTTGATCTAGCTAAACGAACTTGAACTTTGTAGACAAGTTTTATCAATCTATACAAAGAAACCGAACGTCAATTACGAGGAGCGATTGTCACTTGTTTAAGATCCCAGCCGGCCTAGCATGACAACCGCGACAAAATTTTGTCGACCGTTTTCTCGTGTTTTAATCGATTATCTCTTTATGTCTTCCGGGTCTAACTTGACACTTACACTCGAAACTCGACTTCTTATGTGAAAAGTAGAGATATTTGTCGATCGTGATATCTTGTCTATCAAAGTTGTCGATGTCGAGATTAAATATATCTTATATTATATTAGTTTGTCTTCACTCTTCCGCGAGATATCTCTCGATGCTAGGCAGATGAGATGTCGATAATTTTGTATATTTTTAGCGGAATTTCGCAATAGAAATAACTACCTTAGTGAGTTGTATACTTACTGTCAATTGAATGTTTTGCGGTAAAATTGAAGTGTAATCAAATGAGTCATGACTACTTACAGCAGTTACCACATCTGCTAGTATTTATGATTCATGACTACTGTTTATTTATACTTGCGACTAGAGAAATCTGTATAATGTAGATATTTCTGCGAAATATTAGAGAAGTGCGAATTCTTTGGTTATATCTTAGTATTCATTACTCATTTAAAAATCAGGGTTGCCTGCAACTTCAGAGGATTTTAATTGGAATGGTATCCGAGAAAAGAAATTGCATATTACACTGGCTTTTAATGCTTTTCTCAATGTCAGAAGAAATCCACAAAGCATTTATAATATTGGTAGTAAGTAGATGACATGTTTTTCTGATCTTTAAAGTGAATATAACTTGGTAATTTAACTTTTACTACTACTACTTTAACTTGTACATTTTCTCGACTATTAACTTTTATTGTTTAATATAAAGGAGGAAATATCCTGGTGAAGGTTTTCCTTTCGAGAAACAAGAGCAATCTCCACTGATAATTGAATTGTATTCTTTAATCAAATGCTATAATCGTTGTCTTAATTGGATCTGGTATTCCATACCATCACCCAGTGGCGGAATCACCATAATTCCCAAAAGCTCGGCTTTCCGACTTTAACGTCATACGTTTTTATATATAACTTATATAATTACGTAATCATATATCTATACTTTCATAATATACTAATATTATAAAGAGGAAAGATTTGTATTTTTGTATGTTATGAATAAACTCAAAAAAGCGAGTAAGATAGGCTATTTTTTTGTGTACATATATATTGCATCCGTGCGATGCCGGGGCGGATCGCTAGTCACCAGTCAAGGCATGCTTTTCATGGTTACATTAACAGGGCAAGGGCTTTTGGGCTTGTATGGTGATCTCGCCACTGGGTGATGGTATGGAATACCAGATCCAATTAAGACAACGATTATAGCATTTGATTAAAGAATACAATTCAATTATCAGTGGAGATTGCTCTTGTTTCTCGAAAGGAAAACCTTCACCAGGATATTTCCTCCTTTATATTAAACAATAAAAGTTAATAGTCGAGAAAATGTAGTAGTTATTAATATAATGTAACAGACAGTTTAATAACAGCAACTTCTATTTATAATTGAACTAGCAACGCGCCCCGGCTTCACACGGGTGCAGTGTAGCTGTACTATACACACAATATACTATATATACTCACTGATAATAATAATAATAATTCTTTATTTTCAGGTAAAAATATAAAATATAAAGATAATGTAGCTTTGTATTTGTGAAATAATTTTTAAGGTATTCATAACATTAGAGTTTATTCATAACATACAAAAATACAAAAATTCAAAAATACAAATCTTTCCTCTTTATAATATTAGTATAGATATATGTAGATTAATATCAAGTAGTATCACATATGATTTGTTGACCGTCTTTATGGCTCAGTGGTAAGCGCGTTTATTACCGGAGGTCCTGAGTTTGAATCCCGGGAAAACAAGATTTAAAATAATTTATCGGTCGGGCAGGGCACAGAAGGCTTATCAGCTACTTGCCTGTAAGGCTTTTTTGTGTATCAGTACATCAACCGTGCGAAGCTAAGAAAAAAAAACTTAAAAAAGAAAATACATAAATAAATAAAATTAATACTAAAACATAATAGAAAGATTTGTGTGTCGAAAATCAAACCCACAGTCGCATTGACAACGCGGTTACAACGCATCACAATGCCACGGCCTAATAGAGGTGGGTCGTTGACGGTTTTTGTGTTAACGAAATGAAACTGTTAATTACAAACTGATAACCTGTTAAAAAAACAGCTAATTTTATTAACAGTTTATAAATTCAACTGGTTTTGCGTTAAATAAACAAGCTGCTTTGGATTATCACTGGTTTACAGTGTATCTGTTGCCGATACAATTTTTGCTGTTGTCGACTACTTATGATATGCTAGTTACAAATATATAAGTAGATTTTTTTTATCAGCTCTAGTTTATGAGTTCCGGGTAGTTACGGTTAAAAATGAAAATTATAAGAATTTACTAAGAAAAATTATTATTAAAAAACTTAAACAATCGTTGAGTTCCAAAAAACTTCGCTATAAAGCTCTTCTCTTATGTGTGGACTTAGGGAAGTAACGTATAAGGCACCAGCATTAGTCAGACATCCAAAAAAACTCTGATAACGCTCCTCTATGACACGTAAATCTTGATGCATACGCTCTCCCTGCTCTTCGCTCATGTCTCCTATTTTTTTTTAAAACCTGTCTATATGACTACGGAGGAAGTGGAATTTAATGCTCATATTGCATCTTAGAGTTTTTAATTGTAAAAGCAGGTCTGTAGAAGACAGTATAATTTTCTGAATAGTTCAGTTTTAATTTTCTGACTTTCTGTTTCTGAGAAAGTTCTGCATCATCGATGTCTCGATGATCATCTATATCGATCGCTGTCCATGCTCCTAATTCAAGCTTACTCATAGAATTTATAAATCCAGTATCTTTGGAAGTTGTATGATATGGGGTCTGTCAAAAATACTGGCTTTAATCTTTTCCATAGTGAGCTGAGAAAATTTGTGGCAAATGTAGGAAAAGTAGTTCCCATTTTTATCGAGTACATTAAAAAACTGTTTCATGATTCTCATTTGAATATGAAGTGGCGGCAAAATAATTATATTACGAGCTACTAGTTAGTTTTAAACTAAATATTGCTGCCCACTAACCAAACCATAAGTAACAGTCATTCAGATGATTTCGTGGTTCTACCCAAATGGTTGGAGTTCTAAATTTAAAACTACCTTTTTTTCTGCCTTTCCATAATCTTAAATATTCAACACCCTATTTACAAACACAATCAAGAGCCCAAGACTTGTAATTTTTATCCAGCGATATCCCAAAATAGAAAAAATTGGAGTTTTTAACGCACTCTGATACACCTTTTCTATATTTTTTAGCACATATTCTCCACATATATAGCAAAAATAATTTTGGTAGATTAAACAACTTCTGCTTGAACCACTCATGTCGCTAAAACTTATGAAATTAATCTTTACACACTGAAACACCCACGTTATTAACGAATAAATTAGCATAAATGATGAACGTCGAAAACAAAGATATTCGAGCTGCAGAAAATTTTCTGAGGGTATATTTGAAAAGACCATGTCATAAGTAAACAAAATCACCCACAAAATTCACGGCAACAGCCAAAAAGTTAAATTTTGTAAACTAGTGTTATGTTAGCGACTACGCGTTGAATGTTCGTTGAATCTAATACGCGCTAATCGTTGAATGAAACAGTTAAAATATTTTACGGCTTTTTCGGTAAACGAAAAGCAGCTAATTCGTTAACATTAGAAAAGCGGTTTAAAAAAGCTGCTTGTTGAAAGCCCACTCCTACGGTCTAATGACTCTTTCTACTCTAATAAACACATATTAAGTAATTTTAATCAAGTTTTGTATCGGGCGACACTTTGGCATCGAACACACGTCTTATGCAAATGCTGGCTAGTTGGCCAACGATCGTTTGATTAGCAAACAAGAGTGTCGCTCACCTTGACATATAGCCGATAGATGAATTATTCCTGCAGTTGTCATTTGTTTATTTTGTGGGCGAAGTATATAGGTACATACGACTACTACTGCTGCTCTTACTACCAGAAAGATAATAGGTACTATGTAAACGAGGCCGTAAATGTAAGGAATACTTTTGCTTTTTGACGGTGGCGCGATTGGTAGAACACCTGCCGTGCGCATCGATGGGTCGTGGATTCGAATTCCACCGGGACAACATGTTATTAATTTTCCCTAAGCATGTTTTCCCCACATCTGGTAACGGGCATTGAACGGGTGGGAGAAATATCGAAATTCCAACCGGGTAACGAACCACCGTATATAGATGAAAAACCGTGAAGTGTATATTGCGCGTTTCGGTTACAGTCTATGGATTTCCGAATGCTCGAAGAAAAATGTACGGTCACAGAACAGTCAACGACTGATGTTCTGTGGCTGAGGTATCACCTAGCATCAAGTGAACCTCATGCTCGTCTGTCGATATCTAACATAATATAAAAAATGAGCTTCAAAAGCAATGGTTGTTTTTAAGGGTTACGTATATCCAGTGATTCCGTAAAATGATTTTTTTTTCTATGTCGTTAAATGAATAGAGCCCTTGAAGGAATACTAGCATATTTGTCTGTTTATTTATTAACTGTTCATATAGAAACGAATCATCTAAAACCTACCTTCCTACCTCATAGGCTGGCAAGGCATCTACAGTACAAAAAACAAATATTGTAAAATTGTTGGCAGTGATTGCCAATAGTAATTTATTCCGTACAACACAACTGTTTGCTTATTTCGCACTTATAAACTTATTGAATAAAGTAAGTGATCGGTTTGTGTGTGTGTAAAAATTGATTGTCCAATCACGCACAAAAAGTGAATAAAATAAATTCAGATTTGGAATTATAAAGAAAATTTCAAATAAAACTTTTTAAATTATTTCATTAACTCATTTTTTTTTAAATTTTGATGTTAAACAAATTGATATAACCGAAAATATTGATGGAATATATAATATTAATATTAATATTATATATTCCATATTTGAGAACAACCAACATAATTTATATTAAAATTTATTTTATTTTATTAATTAATAAAATAGGTACAGATTGGAACCAACAAATCACAAGTTCGCCTTGAACGGTTTTTTTTCGAATTTGCGTTCAAGCAATAGTTGTATGGGAAATGGCCTATTTATTTACATATTCCGTACCATATCCCACTTCCATATTTGCCTGATCACAGATGAATATGAAAGATAATGCATGTAAATTAAACATTATACCCGGATACAAAAGAATCCCATGCATTTTGATAACGAAATTTCGGTGAAAGTAAAAAGATACAAAAATTGATTTTTATTACCAAGTAATATCGTACAAGAGTAATTTTCTACCAATTTTGGTACTACGCTCTTAATAATTCAATAATGATAGTGCGTTATAATGTGCACTTATTGATTTATTATGAATTTAGTAAGTCTTTTATGCAATTGTTTTATTGAGAATTGGGAATGGATTTCTCACATTTTAACACAAATAATCATTTAAAGTAACCTGAAAATATTACAATTTGCAGTATACCTACTAACTTCCACTGAATTGGCCATACTTTCCGAAGGGATCCTGGACATATCCTGAGGCAAGCCCTTGACTGGGATACTCAAGGGAAACGAAAGCGTGGTCATCCTAAACAGACTGTCATTGCAAAGGCGAAGGCCATTGAATAGACTTGGAGCGAAATGAAAAGGGTAGCCCAAGGCATAGCTTTTATGGCTGGCGGAACGCTCTAGATGCCCCCTGCCCCATTTAAGGGATATAGTTTACTTTAAGTGTACTAACTTCGGGATATAAACTCTGGTTTTTCCTGTTTGATGTCGACAGACAAGCCTTAGTCACTTGATTATAGGTGAAATCACAGGAGGTTTTTACTTCAGTCATTCGAAAATCCATAGACTTTAACCGAAACACGCAATCTCTACTTCACGGCTTTCTGTCTATCAATGATGATTTTCTGGGCGTTTTTCAATATTCCTCCCATTTGTGTAACACTCGGGCCGATCAGAAATTAGGAAAAACATATTTTTTAGTAATTAATAAAATAGTGTCCGTAATTAAAAAAAAACCGTCAGGATTCGAACCGAACGCAAGATATAATTTACAACGCGCCAACGATCCCATCAAAAATTAAGTTTTATATATTCCAAAAGAATCAGATATTTCAAACGATGTTTACAGGTAAATGGTGTATTTAATATTTATAGAGTAAAAGAAGCTTTCAAGAAACGAAGTCGAGGATAAAATATTTGAACATAAAATATTATTTGAGGATAAAATATTCTAAAAGCCTCAATATTCAGGTGTATCAATAATACGAGTACATTATACTGTAATATAACCAACCGTTTTTTATATATACCTTATTTTTTCTCTATGTATAATGCTGCCTGGAATCGCTACTAAGTGATAAGGCCGGCCTTTGTACAATATGATATGTATTTATTTTTAGAATTTTGTATCAGTAACAGGCTTTTTTATTTTTTGTGTATAGTACATCTACATTGCACCCGTGCGAAGCCGGGGCGGATCGATAGTAATCAATATCTATAACAAATTTATATGAAATATTTTCAATAATGAAAACAGTAAACACTTTAATAATTATATTGAATCTTTTAATTGAAAGTAAAGTCCTCGGCGATGTCGAATCTTACAAATTATCGCCGTGAAGTAACATAAATCCCAACTTTCACAGACTTTGTAAGGAATAATTGTACATAGTACTGGAAAAACAAAAGGAATTCATTCGGTTCGTATGAAATGAGTTATGTTAATTAATTTTATCTTTATGGCATCTTGGTGTTGTGAATTCTCCTGAGAAGGAACATGTTTATCAGCTAATTTTTAATTTATTTTGAACTACCGCAGATTTCGCAATTATTAAATTTATTTAAAAATAAAATATTTATCATGTTCGGATCAATTTACTATGTCATATGATTGAAACAATTTTTGATGTATCCCGCGGAATTCGAACCTAGGATCTATATAGTAAAACTCTTCTAATTCTGAAAATTTATCACACTAAAATTCATGCCAATCTGTTGCTTCGTTTTCACCGAATAGAGAATCAATTATTATGCTTTCACATGTGTCATAGGAAAACGTCATACAGTCAAGATTTTTTTTTTATATTTATGTCAGATATCGACAGACGAGCAAGAGGTACACTTGATGGTAGTTGATACTTCAGCCACAGAACATCAGTCAATGATGCGCTGTCGACCTAATTTTTACATCGAGCATTCGAATATCTATAGACTGAAACCGAAACGCGCAATATGCACTTCACGTTTTTTTACATCTATGAACGGTGGTTGGTGACCTAGTCAGAATTTCGATATTCCTCCCACCTGATCAATGCCCGAAGTTACCAGACGTAGGCAAGACATGGTTACAGAAAATTATAAACATGTCCCGGTGGGATTCGAACCCACGACCCATTGATGCGCACGGCAGGTTCTACCGAACGCACCAACGAGCCCTTCCTAGTTGTCAAACTTTAAAATCACCCTGAGTTTTACCCATCTCGTATGAAAACGCCAGCTCTCCGTGTGCGGTCGTATATGTGCATAAAACAACCGAAATTAAGTTATTAAGCAATGCAAATGAAGGCGATATGGTAATTCAACTATATGAGTACGACATTCTGTAAATCTGACTACAATTTAATACGTATAACAGCATTTTATACGCTTTCACTTTGATTTAAAGCATAAAATCGAACGAACGTTTTGTGGAGAAATGGTGACTTGTGTGATTTATTGTATGAATAATTTATAATCGCATTGCGGGTTGATTCTTTTTAACTGTCAACAGTCAATGAATACTTCCTATATCATTTTTTGAATTCATAAAGTTTATGATCGGCGATTAGGTATAATAAGGCTAATTATTATCCAATTTTAATTATTATCACTTACGCCGATTTTTTGTGGAAAAGACCACCAACAGAGTTGTTCAGATTTAAGTATTTTTGTAGCGTAGCATCATTAATATAATGTTACGTTAATTTAAGGTCAACAGCGCGGCTGACTGATGTTCTGTAGCTGAGGTATTACCTGCCATCAAATGAGCGGCTTGTCTGTCAATACCTAATATATAATTGGACTGAAATTAATAAAATTAATTTATCATAGATAGAAAAATCGTGAGTTTGCATATTACGTAGCGTAGCATTGAATGATGTGCTGTGGCTGAGGTATCACCTACCATCACGCTCCTCTGCTGAAATGAATTTATATTTTATTTTTGAAGCCGACGTTCTTTCCAGAACTTCTTTTTTTTGTTGGGTCCGCTAGTATATAGTATGAGTATGTATTGTAATAATGTGATTCGTTTTGTAAACATGTTATTATACCAGTTTATATTGTGTTTTATTTATCCTTGAACTTGTATTTAAAACAAAGAGGTTCGTTATGAAGTAGTTTTCACGTCACACGTGTTAAGCGATGTACCGATTGCGTAATATCAATAGTATTGTAAACAATATGATTAGCAACATGAATAGGAATAGTAATTTTTAATATTTATTATTTACACTGAATTCCTCTTAAACTGACGCACGGATTTTGAAGATTTTTTATGGGTGCTTAAGTGGGCTCAGTTTGCTAGATTATAGTTAATAGTTTTAAATAGAAAACAATAGGTTTTTTTTATATTAGAGTAGGCAAACCAACAGGCGTGTCATCTGATGATAAGCGACTACCGTCGCCCATGGACATCCGTAACACCAGAGATCTTGAGGATGCGTTGCCGACCTTTGAGGTGAGAGTAGGCTTGTTTCTTGAAGGTTGTGAACTCGTATCGGTTCGAAAAAACCGTCGGCGAGAGCTGGTTGCACAGAGTAGTCGTGCGTGATAAAAAATGCCTTAGTGCGCAGTTGTGGATCGCCAGACATCGAGGTGGTGAGGGTGGAATTTCATGATCTGTTGCGATGTCCCATATTGAAATTCAGCAGCTGGGATTAATCCAAACAATTCCTTGGAATTTCCCATGATATATGCGATAGACGATGCAGAGTGATCCATTTTCTCTACACAAGGCCAAAGGATCAAGCCGTTCGGAGAGAGCCTGATCGTCAACGATTCGAGCTGCTCTACGTTGAATGCAACCCAACAAACTCACCAAGAAGCTGTTATCTACTGAAGAGACAAAAATCTAATAGATGATACCTAATTAGAGAACATGGGAATTCACTCTGCTTGGCAGTTGGTTCTAATTTATAAGCAAATAGCAATAATATCAATTTATATTTTTTTAAATAAATAAGTTCGTTTAGTTTCTTTATTACACAAATAATAATTAATTTTAATAAAATCTTTAAAAATAACTTAAATATAAAAGCGCAACAAGCCGCGTCTTAAATTACTAATATAATAATGTCTTAAGAATACTGTTAAAAATGCCACGTTTCTGTAGTGCCTCGGGAATATGCCTCCGAAACCCACACAGATGAATTTTGGGCAGTAATGCGTAAAAACACAACATCTCTAGTGTGTAGGTAAGTGGCAGTAATAACAGCATCCTAAAGACGGTGGCTGACAATTATACGGCTCCAAACATGAGGCACTTTGTACACTTGTCGGTTACTGCACTTGGTTTATTCTTAGATTTAGGTAGTAACATTAGAAATAAACTCTTATCTAATTATGACAAAATCCTTTTTATATAATTGTATAAATAAATAAATCTATAGATTTAAAACAAAGTCGTGTTAGTTACACTATTTATAACTCAAGAACGGCTCTAGCAATTTTAATGATATCTTATTTGTTGGATTCGTTTAAGTCCCCATTAACAGATTATCTATTAAAATATCGGAAAAAATCAGGAATAAAATATGTAGAAAATTAAATATTTTAAAATAAATTAGGTTCCCAACTCCGCCATCTTTCGCAATGGACAGATCTCGCCACGCACGCTTATCTACAGCTTTTTGTAATAATTTTAGCATATTCAAATCTAGAATTTATTTTTTATTTTGGAAGCCAACATTCTGGCAGGACAACGCGACATCTGTCGGGTTTGCCAGTAAATAATAATAACAAAAACTAGACTCAAAACTTTGTCGCATCTTAAATAATAATGCTTCTATGTTGCTGTTAAAACTGCCACTTTTCTGTAGTGAACCCATACATATGACTTTTGAAGAAAACAGCATCACTGTTAGGTATGGTCAGAGGCAGTCATAACAGTAACCTAAAGACGATGGCTGAGAATTATACGGCTCCAAACATGAGGCACTTTTCGAGTAGGTACACTTCTCGGTCGTGTACGCATGGACTACTTCGTAGTTTGTTCTTAGATTTTAGAACTTAGGTCCTTACATTATAATTATGAAGCTCTTATTAACAATTATGGATCCTTGTTATCTAGTTGAATAAATAAATAATAATAATAAAAACTAGACTCAAACCTTAGTCTTATCATGGATTACGCTAATATTGTCTTTTATTAACGCGAGTATCACACATTTAAATAAAATACTGAATACCGGATTAAAACGCGATTTATTATTTATATTGTTATATTGTCACGTACTAGTCTGAGAAAGAATCTACTTTCTCTTGCAAGGATTTTCGGTTGGTCGAAACGTATGTAGTGGTTTATTATCTAAAGTGTGTTTACATACTGCTGATTTAGAGTGACATTTCAAAAATCAGACAACTGTCATCTTTCTGTCTGCTCGTGACCACGGTTGCTAAAAAGCATCCGAAACGTCGGGATAAATAATTTAAACAATATAAATACAATAATAACTCGCGTTTTAGTCCGGTATACAGGATTTTATTTAAATGGATTACGCTTATAACTTGCACCATACACCCGTGACTCACGAGTATCGCTGACGCTTCTTGCATTACCGTCAACACTTCCTATTTCACAAGAGCTTTGAGAAATGGAGGCATTGCTTCCGCGCGCGGCGTCGCTCGCTATCTGACGTACGGCGCGCCTGATAAATCTTATCGTTTCATTGTTTTCATGCTTTCGCGTGTTTGAATTTGATATCTGGTATTTACTATGTGGTAGTTATTTGTATGCGGATTTGCGGTGAAACTTGGATATAAGCTGATTTAAAATGATAATAATCTATGAATAAATAAAAATCAATGCATGTTTGTTAACCGACTTTAAAAAAGGACGAGGACTTTATTTTGAATTCGATTGTACTTTTTGTAGGTATGTTACGCGATATCTTCGAAAAAATAATAGTTTTTTTTATTGTTGTTGTTTTCTATAGTTTCTATTTGCTATGCTTATTCCGCTAGACCAATAGAATTTATTACATTTTCAATAAATAATCTATTACTTTATCCTTCCTATATACTTATTTATCTAACAAGAAAGATAACAGCAAGAAAGTAGCTAGAAGATTCATTATTAGTAGGTACACATTTTTGCAGTTTTCTTTGTTTGTTGATAATATTTTTAAAGCCCTTCTCATAAATGTGATAATGAAATCCAACCGAAACATTTTTTGAAATCTTGTTTCCCCGGAATTCAACATATATCTATATCCGGTGCTTACCACTAAGCCACGGGGGCGAACAACATTTTGACAGGCTCGTCGGCGCATTTGGTAGAATACCTTGCGCTTCGATGGGTCACGGCTTCGAATCACGACGGGAAGACATGTTTTCTGTAAGCACGTCTTCTCCACGTCTGGTCACTTCAGGCATTAATCGGGTGGGAGGAATATCGAAATTCTGACCGGGTAACGAACCACCGATCATAGATGGAAATATCGTGAAGTGCACATTGCGCGTTTCGGTCTCAGTCTATAGATTTCCGAATACTCGAAATAAAAATCTAATCTGCCGGAAATCGGATCTAACAAAAATAAACATTAATAACATGATACACATCCGAAAATAATCTGACATTGAATTATAAAACAACCTTGAGTTTCGTATCGTTTACATTTTTAAATAATTACGTCCAAGTTATCGGGTGTTATCATCAGAAAATATATGCAGTGAAATGTTCACGAAACTTGATCTCCCGTTCCATATATCGTATTTAATTAAAAGTCTGATACAACTAATTTGTGTCTCGGCTTATATGAATACTTGAGACCAATTAAGACTGAAAATTAATGGTATCGAATTTATCGCAGAGATTTTTTGGTCTTATCCACTAAAAGTCCTTCAAAATACCTATCAATTCGAGGAGATATATAAGACAGTAATTAATATATTTAACGCGTATTTATTTTTTGTGTAAGCACAGTTTGAACTAACCTCCAAGAGTTTAATGTATCAATAAAAAACAAATTAATATTTTTCCATATATTTCTTGCCACTCTTAATTAAACGGATAAATGTTGATTGTTTTATCCTTAATAAGCGTTCAGTTCCATTATCTAACAATATAGATAAAGAAAATTACAGGCTTTAAGAATATCCATAGTTTCTTATTTATTTTTTATTTATTTACTAGCGACCCGCCCCGGCTTCGCACGGGTCTAGATTTTTTGAAAAAAAAGCAGGGGTTGTATGTATTTTTGTATGTTGTATCATAAAAAATAGAAATTAAAAATTTTGTCTAAAAAATAAAAAAAAAATTTAGGGGTGGACTATCCCTAACATTTAGGGGGATGAAAAATAGATGTTGGCCGATTCTCATAGATACCGGATAAGCACAAAAAAATTCATGAGAATCGGTCGAGCCGTTTCGGAGGAGTATGGCAACGAAAACTGTGACACGAGAATTTTATATATTAGATTTGGCCATCGCTACAGAAGACTATACAAATACATTATTGTGCGGAGTCTTACTGTCCTCCTTTACTACGACTGCACTGCGTGTTTACATGCATTTAAATTATGGCTCTCACTAATTGCACATTAACATTAAGTTCTTATGTACAATAAAACAAATACATTTTTATCACATCTATTCAAAAAGAGCTAGTTGGTTCTCTGCAAACAGGAAGCAAAATAGCTTTTTAATCCCTAGAAAGTAAAAGTGATTTGAATTTGGAATATATTGTTAGTAAAATATGTTTCAGTCACCAAAGAGATCGACCACGCACATTGTATGAAAACGTTACTGGCTGTCAAAAAATAATCCTCGCGCAGACAAAATTAAAAAAAATCGAGTTACGTATCTACTTTGAATCCCTCATTGCTCTCAGGGTTCTATTTAAGAATCTGCTCTAGACTCCCTGGCTCCAATCTGGCTTCAAAAAACACTCTCGCCTTTTTTTTTTTTTTTTTATGAAAATCGCCTAAAAATAGTGGTTTGCTCCCTTGCTAAACAGACCATATTAAGCTTTTGTTTGTTGACAATAACTTTATAGGTCTTTTAAAAGAAAATTTGTATCGATTAAATCTCCACTACAAACATGTTGTTACAGTCTCAACGAGTCTCATAATCGATTCGGCGCCTTTGAAGTGAGTCGATTAAACATCGATGTACCGAGAGATGTTTATTTTGCAAACATTGATTTATTCGAATTCTCGATTAAAACCTTTTTATTGGCAATTTATTCATGAATAGCAAATCCCACTGATAAATACATAATTGAAATGAAATAATACAGATTTAACTTTTTATACGATGTGTATAAGGTGTTCAGCTAAAATAAAATATGTATTTGCAATTACAGAAGTAATATTTGACAGTTTTTTGACTGCACAAATAATTAGTAACAGTGAAGTTTTTTTTTAGTTTTTTTATGTCAGATATCGACAGACGAGCATGAGGTTCACTTGATGGTAGGTGATACCTCAGCCACAGAACATCAGTCAGCGATGCGCTGTCGACCTAATTTTTACTTCGAGCATTCGGAAATCCATAGTCTGAAACCGAAACGCGTAATATGCACTTCACGGTTTTTCCATCTATGAACGGTGGTTCGTTACCCGGTCGGAATTTAGATCAAAATCAAAATCAAAAGTTTTTTTATTTCAAATACGCCTTTGCAGGCTCTTATGAAACGTCTAGTTGCACGGTTCCAAAAAGTGGGTCTCATGGAGAAGAACCGGCAAGAAACTCCATAAAGATATTCCTCCCACCCGATCAATGCCCGAAGTTACCAGACGTGGGGAAAACGTGCTTACAGAAAATTATAAACATGTGCTCCCGGTGGGATTCGAACCCACGACCCATCGATGCGCACTGCAGGTGTTCTACCGAACGCGCCAACGAGCCCGAAGTGTATAAAAACCCAAAAAAGCTTATATACGCTACAATATAAATAGACATATATTATAACATAGTGACCCGGACTTTTATACTACTTTACATTGGTTAATACGGTGGATCATTTGATATTTTTATAAAGAATCTCTCGATAATTTGAAATTTATTCCCGGTCCCTTGAAATATACTGGATAAATTGAATATATACTTTTTAATTCCTTCAGCATTTTTCAGACGAAATAATTTTTCTCTGGTCCCTTGAGTTTCCGACAATCGATTGTTATACTGTTATGTTGTAAATAAGCATTAAAAAGAAGGCAATAAACATTTCATGAAACAATTTACTATACAAAATTCATTTATACATTTTGAAAATCGATTTTTGAATTTGAATCAGACACTATATTGAAATATCAAACAAGTAATAACTAGGTAGCTACTAGGGATGTAACGGAAGTGGTTTTACCGGAACCGAAATCGGAATCGGAGTTTTTAAATTTGGTTTGTCGGAACCGGAATCGGAACCGGAAACGGAATCGGAAGCAGAGGCAAAAGAGAGATATGTAATAAAATAAAATTACAAACATTATTCATCAGTTTCATTCATATCAGTTCAAAAAATAAAACACCTTTCTGGGTGTTGAAAATAAAAATAAAACAATTTTGTGAAATTTTATACAGTAGTATTTTAAATCAAATAATGTTGACCGCGGCCACCGCCACCGCTGTGCTTCGATTTCCGATTATAACCTCCGATTCAAATTTATCGGAACCGAAATCGGAATCGGAGGTGCAAAATCGATCGGAAGTTCCGACCTTTCGGAACCGGAACCGAAGCTCCGTAACATCCCTGGACTAGCTACATAAAGCATTACTCTCCATAGAAACAATCACATCAATGAACAAACAATGTCAATTAGGATACAATTTATTCGCTACTAAACTATTAACATTTGATCGTTCAAGAGATTGTCAATCAAACTCAGAATAGTTCTCGTCTAGTTGTCGCAATGGTACGCCCCACGCACTTGTGGGTCATAGACACTTGATATTTAAAGCCTCTGTTATATTCTGGTTCTGAGGAATTGTTCTTATGTACTCTTATGAATTGTCTTGCCGTAAATTGTATTATCATGCATTGTTTTATGCGGAACGAAGAAACAGCTGCGCGATGATGAAGAAATGCCTCGTTGATGATGTAGGATGGGTTGCCAGATATGAAACCAAAGAGGTTTTTTTTAGATATGGACAAACGAGCGTGAGGAACTTGAAGGTAGATGATAATTTTAGCCACAGAATATCAGTCTATGAACAAAACAAAACACGCAAAATGTACCTCACAATTTTCGATATTCCTTCCACATATTGAATGCTCATAGCTACCAGAAAACACGTTTACAGAAAAGTATAAATATGTCATCCCAGTGGAATTCAAACTCACGACCCATTGAAACGTACTACCAACCCGCCAATGAATTAAGTATGAAACGGATCCTATTCACTGAGATCTTCTGATCGGGCTGACACATTTTTGTGTCCGTTTCACTTTTAATTATTCTTAGTTTAGGTACTCTTCTGTGCCCTGTCTAACTGACACATTTTTTTTTTACATATAGTTTTACCCGAGTTCGAACCGGAGACCTCCAATGCTAACTACCAGATTCCATTGAGACATGGCGTATTCGTCCCATAGACTCTACATAGAGGTGGATCGTAATTATCATAAAAAAGAGCAAATAATAATATGTGTTAGGTACTCTCTGTTAAAACGAGCTCCATACTACTATGAATGTAACTCCATATCTATGTTGGTTGTGACATTTTGAAAATATTTTTTTTTGGAGATAGCTTGAAAGTTATATTCTTAATGAGTAAATTGGTATAATATGTTTATGATTATCTGTAAGTATGTCTTCCCCACGTCTGGCCATTTGGGGCTTTACACGTGTGGGAGAGATATCTACTATATTCCGACCGGGTAACGAACCAGCGTTTATAGATGGAAAAACAATGAAGTGCACATTGCGCGCTTCGGTCTCAATCTATGGATTTCCGAATGTTGAAGTAAAAAACTAGGTTGAAAGAGCATCATTGACTGTTGTTCTGCGGCTGAGGTATCACCTACCGGCTATGTCAATTTTTTTTTTAATAATAGCGATGTCTTAGTACGTTCAGGCAAGCGTATTAAATTGTAGACCCAACCAGCAAAAAAATAAACGTTGTGTGGAAGTAAAGTATGTCGGCATTCAGTTACCATAAATGTACATCACGAATATGACCGACCCTATGCGTACATATCGGTCGACAACTTGTCACTTGTGTCATTAGTTACCGAACGTATTGCATTCATAACTTGCCTTGTGTAACTATGGAATTAGAACTACAAGGAAACTGAAGGTTACAGTATGATGATAAAAATTAATTTTGACAGAAAAACTAAATACAAAATGGAGATAGTGACCCTTTTGCTAGGCTGAAATAGACCCCCCTTTAATATGTACAAGTACCAGTTCACCGTCATGCATTAGTTTTGAGTTTTCTCAATATAAAAATTCTATACTAATATTATTAAAGGGGAAAGATTAATTTGTTACAATTTAACTCAAAAACTATTCGACCGATTTTAAAAATTCTTTCACCAATAGAAAGCTACATTTTCAACGAGTAATATAGGTTATTATATATATTTATTTAGTGTATAGTTGCACCCATGCGAAGCCGGGTCATGTTACTAGTAAGATTAATAATTAATCCTTACATACCACTTTTGCTTCTTCCACTTTCATCAATGCTTTCATACACACTCGTCGATTTCGAGTACTTTTGAATACACATACAACATATTTAATATATTACATAATTAATAATGACAGTTAATTATCCCAATTATATTGCTTTCGTTATACGTTTTTTTGTCTCAGTGTTTATTATTTAGGTTAATTTAATCCAATTAATAATATAATAATAAATTCAATACATAAAAGGTGCTACTGTGTAAATATACTTCATTCAGGAGAACCCTTTGTTGGTCAATGATGAATTTTTATTACTCAAAACTGATTTCATGACAAATAGAACTACTTATAGTGTGGAATAGTTTCAGATATTCTAAGTGGATGCATATGCTATAGTAAAGTTGGCTATCAATTTTCCTTTAGTCCAAACATTAAAATGAATATGAGGATTATCTATATAGTATCTATGTAAATAAATATTTGGTCTTAATAGTAATATCTTATACATTAGCTACGACTAAATGAGATAATATTGCGTAAGTCAGATATTAATCAAGTGATTAACTTAATGTACATTAATCACAGTCTCTCGCCACTTTATATTGAGGTTTTAGATCTGACGCACATTAGGTAGCCAGTGGCGACCACTAGACGCGGCCACTTATTACATATCTTTATACAACAAGACTGAAGTGGGTCCCTGTCGCTATCTTACTAGATAGCGGCCACTGTAGACTGCACTGACGCGCGGAACGCGAGCGAAAAATTCGTCTATGAAGCGACTTGTGACTCGGTCGCAGCCTTTCGAATAGTGTGCGTCGATTTCATATAGAGTGAAATATCATATCAGCTTATGTCGGCCACTGGTGGCTACGTAATGACCACAGCCGGTGGCCTAATGTGCGACAGCGCTTATTGCGTGATTAAATGTTATCATGATTGGAATCTGATGACATTGTAAAGCTTATAATTTCCACTGTAACTAACTATAATAAATAACGTATACAGCATATTTTAACTATGGCTTTTGTATTGTGCGTTTCGAGTTCAGTGTATGGATTTTAAAAAATGTGTTTTTATTGGGTATATTTTACAGCTCCTAGTGCCTGTGGGTGTCATTTTGAAATAAATATCAATATTCAATATTCAAGTTGACGCGTCCTGAGATAAGGACCAATAAAGTGGTCTTATAAGGCCATGTATCCTTTTAAAGTACAGAGCTCAATAAAAACGAAACAGAATTCCAGAACGGAATTTCCAGAAAATAACGAAAACGCCCATATCTAGTGCTAGTTAACAAATTGTCTTAGAACAGAAGGCCTTCTTTGACCCTCTCTAGATACAAATGTATATAAGTATATATGGGATTTCTCGTTCAATAACATAACACCATTTTAATTACCAATCTTATAATATCAAACCTGTCGAAGCCACAGCAAACTTTATCTAGATATCTAGATTAAAAAGTTCCAGAGTTTGTAAACCTTTTATCAACCTATGACGTCTATTTTAATACACTCAAGTTGATACATTAATAAATTGTCCTTCTAGATCAGTGGTTTTTAACATTTTAGTACCAAGGAACATAGATGTATATAGAAGAACAGACCCATAGAAACTTTTGGCACAGAAAAAGTATTTAAATAAAATACTGTATACCGGATTAAAACGCGATTTATTGTTTAAATTATTTATCCCGACGTTTCGGATGCTTTTCAGCAACCGTGGTCGCGGGAGACTGAAAGATGACAGTTGTCTTATATTTGAAATGTCACAAAGTTGCCATATTTAATTCAATTAAATTAAAAAATAGTCTATTAATTTAGGTAACACAATGTACATCTATGAACGTCAATAAAAAATAATACATATTAAATTACTAATATTACTAATATTAAATGCTTCTAATTTTACATTTACTACCAGTTCACAAATCAAGGGCGTAGAGCGGACGAGAAGAACTGGCAAGAAACTCGCCGCCACTCTTTTTAATCGCCAAGTTTTTGTTTTACAATTATTACATATTAACGCCATCTATTCCTACGGAGTTGATATTTACTGTAATTTTCTATATTATGACAATATTGACTAACGGTGTCCTCTTGTTTTTTAGTATGTTTGATTTGGGGCTTTAGATTTTTAATAACTGGATCCCAGGTTTTGGAAAGTCTCAAACCATCTTCTCTATTGAAGTTAGGATGTTTTTTAATTTCAATAGCCTCACGTACTAGTCTGGGAAAGAATCTACTTTCTTTAGCAAGGATTTTTGGTTGGTCGAAACGTATGTAATGGTTTGGTTTATCCAGAGTGTGTTCACATACTGCTGATTTAGAGTGACGTCTGTTTACGTCTGTGAACACACTCTGGATAAACCAAACCATTACATACGTTTCGACCAACCAAAAATCCTTGCTAAAGAAAGTAGATTCTTTCCCAGACTAGTACGTGAGGCTATTGAAATTAAAAAACATCCTAACTTCAATAGAGAAGATGGTTTGAGACTTTCCAACACCTGGGATCCAGTTATTAAAAATCTAAAGCCCCAAATCAAACATACTAAAAAACAAGAGGACACCGTTAGTCAATATTGTCATAATATAGAAAATTACAGTAAATATCAACTCCGTAGGAATAGATGGCGTTAATATGTAATAATTGTAAAACAAAAACTTGGCGATTAAAAAGAGTGGCGGCGAGTTTCTTGCCAGTTCTTCTCGTCCGCTCTACGCCCTTGATTTGTGAACTGGTAGTAAATGTAAAATTAGAAGCATTTAATATTAGTAATATTAGTAATTTAATATGTATTATTTTTTATTGACGTTCATAGATGTACATTGTGTTACCTAAATTAATAGATTATTTTTTAATTTAATTGAATTAAATATGGCAACTTTGTGACATTTCAAATATAAGACAACTGTCATCTTTCAGTCTCCCGCGACCACGGTTGCTGAAAAGCATCCGAAACGTCGGGATAAATAATTTAAACAATAAATCGCGTTTTAATCCGGTATACAGTATTTTATTTAAATGTGTGATACTCGCGTTAATAAAAGACAATATTACAGAAAAAGTAGTTCTACTTTTGACCTGTAGAGCGCGCGGCAATGTATCGGTGTTACATACACATCTAAGCATTCCGCTGACTCCTCCCCTCGCGTTGTATCGCTTGCTCTTACGAGCGAACAGCAATAACGCTCCAAAAGCGGCTGGGTGCGAGAGAGTGCGCGCTATGACTCCAGTGTCAGAGTGTGCGTTTACACGGATACTAGCAGCGCCGCGGTGGCTGGGGTAAGAACTACTCTTATCCCAGAGAAAACGCGCCAAGCGCGCCTATAAGGCCTGTTCTGCTATTTACATCAATGTTTTTTGATATCACTATTCATTGAACCAACGCGAGCGTATTGAAGTGAGTTTTTATCCATTTGAATAAGCAAATATTATAATATTCATAATGAACTTGACACCAGCGCACCGGTTCAACACCCCTGATCTAGATTAATGACTTAGATCAGATAATTATTTGGCAATAATATGATATGGAAAGTGAAAGGTGCGATAATGTCCATAAAAAGTGAAGGTGATTTTAAACAAGGTTGTCTTGAATTACTTGAGGCTGCTAATGCCGCTGTTTTCATTTGTACGTTAGATGTTGATAAACAAGAGTGATACACCGCTGAATTATACCTTAGGTTTTTCATGGAATGGGCTTAAAGCTTAGCTATCTAATTTGAAAATTCATTTCAAAGGCAATATGAATAAATAACTATTAGAAGACGAGCGTGTATGAAAGTGGAAGAAGCGAAAGTAGTATACAAGGATCGGAGCACATGGAATTCCGTGATCCCTGCTTAGGGGTCATCCATTAAGTATGTCACAATAATTTTGTGATTTTTGACCCCTCACCCGTCCTTGTCACAGTTTGTCACATTTGTATGACCCCCCTACATAGTGTGACGTCACATATTTTGTAATATTACATCTAGAAATTATTAAATTAAAGCAGTTTAAATGCACGAAACTTAGTCACACAATGTCACACTTCGTCGATGCCCTCCCCCCTATTAACGTGTGACTTCCTTTATGGATAGTCACATCCCTTACCCTAATGGGTAAGACATGTGAAATATATGTATGTTTGTTAGATTTGTGTGTATATTATGCACAAAGTCATGTTCCATAAAGAAAGACGTTGCAAGAATTTTCTTAGATATTTTTTATATTATTTTATACGTTCAATATCAGATGATTGAATTGAATTCGCATCAATGAAGTGTGTTATTTTTATTACTATTATAACTGACATATTTACAACACTCGTACTCATGATAACCTTTGGATAAACTTACATAACGTTATATCTAGTTAGTGATAATAAATGTTTAAATATATATTTTTTATCTTAAACACTTATTTAATATTTTTTAATACCTACGCTGTCACTTTAAATATAGAGTAGCATCTAGCTGGAATTGGTATTGGTTAAATAAACAATAAATAAATAAATTAATAAGCCCTTTATTGCTATTTTACAATAAGTAAGTAAGTGAATTCCCGAGTAATGGGGCATGGGGCAGAACCCATTTCTGTGTCTGTTTTACAGATCATTTTTCTTTACAGGCAAGTAGGTGAGCCTTTTGTGCTCTGCCCGACCGAAACAATTTTTTTGATCTTGTTTCCCCGGAAATCGAACCCAGTACCTCCGGTGCAAACGCTACCTCGCTAGCTGGCAGCTACCTCGGACAAAGAATTAGTCTTGCTATTCAAAGGGGGAACGCTGCCAGTATCTTCGGAACCTTGCCTAAATTTAAGGCTAATAAATTTTAGTTATTATATTATATTTTTTAAGGTTTTTAGTTTTAGGTTTTTTGTTCTAGTATACATATATTGTTAGTAAGTGGCATTTATATATATATTTATAAGTTATGTTATGTTCACTTAATATAGATATATTTTATATTTTTAATGTTAATGATGTGCTGTCGATCTATGTTTTACTTCGAGCATTCGGAAGCTGCTATTTCATAATTTTATTTTTTTTATTTTGTTTCAGGTAATTAATTACGCACGTCGATATGAAAATTGATGACTTCGTTTGATGGTCCCACGGAACTGTGACTTATTAACAAAATACAAGGTGTGGGACCTACAACTGTCAACTTTACATACGTTTTATTTAGTTTTATCTACTACTAGTAACACGTCCCGGCTTCGCATGGATGCAATGTACGTAAATATACTATGTTACTCGCTGATAATTGGTGTAAATAGCTTTCTATTGGTGAAAGAATTTTTTATAATATAATCTAGTGATCGAACTTAGGACTGAAGAAGTCACAAACGTCGCAAGCCTACCGATTTATACCCCATGGTGGCTGTCTTCATTGCAAGAAGTCGGAGGGCCTTGAGATGTCTAAAAAGGGCCCTCGCCTTTACGTATCTTATCACAGCGTTATTCAACTTAGGCAACCGCTGCGGTTACCCGAATGTTTTCCCCGACCCGATTTTTTTAAAATGTTATATATCGACAGACAAGAATTAGGTTCACTTGATGGTAGGTGATACCTCAGCCACAGAACATCAGTCAAGGATGCGCTGTCTACCTAATTTTTACTTCGAGCATTCGGAAATCCATAGACTGAAACCGAAACGCGCGATATGCACTTCACGGTTTTTCCATAAACGATGGTTCGTTACCCGGTCGGAATTTCGATATTCCTCCCACCCGATCAATGCCCGAAGTTACCAGACTTAGGGAGAATAAGCTTACATAAAATTATAAACATGTTGTCCCAGTGGGATTCGAACCCACGACCCATCGATGCGCACGGCAGGTGTTCTACCGAACGCGCCAACGAGCCCGATTATTATCACACCTAAACTTACATTCCGGAGCCTGATTTGTCCAAGCATGTCGAACGAGAAAATTTCGTATTATCAATAGTTTTTACGTATCGGTAATGGAGATCAAGGTTTCGCAAAATGGAGACTGATCTATGCGAGGCTGACTTATTGTGACAGCCTTAGAGTCGATATCAGCATATCACTAGAATTAAGTTGTTAGTACTTGTAGTTGTTTTGCAACCACAGCACTCGATGTAGACTGCGTGACGCGTTCGTTCGGTTTTTGCAACTTGTCTATTGCATGCTGTTTTAGTGAAGTGCTTACGATTTATCGATAAATTAATTAATTTGTAAATTTTTAAATAGAGAAATACATATTATTTTTAATACATCCATAGATAGAACATAATTTTAACAACGTTATTATTTTAAAAAAGAATATTTTTAATATATTCCGATATTCCACCCAAATTTTTGTTACATGAAATGACAAGATAATTCAAAACATGTCATCTCAATCGATCCCGATTCGATCCCGTAACTAGTCGCAAAGCATTATTATTGGCGTACTACTCAATATGCTCGAATCTTCAATTTTTATCATAAATCATGAAAATTTAAATTGTATTATAGTAGCAATAAAATGGGTTCCTTCAGCACCTTTAAAACATAAATTTTTGGAGGTTACATTCAATTCAAGGAGTCCTTTAACCTTTTCATTTGCCTCATGAAAATAATTAAATGGCGTAATTTAATTTCAAGATTATATTTCGCTGTTAATACTTAAGAAGAGTTGAGGTTATTCATTTGTATCTTATATTATTATGATAATTCCTTAAACTTCAGAATTTAATAAACCTAAAAGTGTTTTTACGACTTTAAATGTATATTTCCATTTATTAAAGATTAATAATTAATGAGATACTGAAAAGAAGGATAAACAAAATATCACCTAATAGCAATCCTGTGTAACTCGAACTCAAAGTCAAACTTGTAGCTTACGTTTAAAATAAAGTGTAATTTACAAAGACCTATTTTAAAGTAAACATTGTTGAAGTACATCACTGACGTAAACTGAGTCGTTTAGTCAACGCTCGCCATAGAAGCCATTTTTTCCAAACTTAATTTACATATATTACAGTAATTTTTTTTATTATAAATAAGAAATAGTGAAAAAAATATACTTACAGTTGTTCAAATGAAAAACAAGAAAAGTGTTTTCTCAAAATAAGCTTTTTATGTTTCGATAAAAGCACAATAAGATTTGAAATACCTTATTTACTCGGTTTTTTTATTAATATTGATTGAACTTATAATTATAAGGTTTTTGGATTTAATGATTAACAAGCCTATAAACAAGTGAGCTCAACGCACATCTGTTGATATCTCACAAAAAATATCGATAACAACATCACAACACTAGATGAAGAAACGCCAAGCCACCAGTTGTTGAGAGCAAATAAAACGGTAAAACTAAGCGTTTAGTTTTTCCACGTCCGCCGGCAATCTAGTGTTTGTTTAAGTTAAAACCTAGGCTTTTAACGCGACACGTGTTGTTTGACTTATGTAAAACACTTGTGCAGTAGTCAGTACTATAGATAAAGAAGAAAATGTTTTGATATACCTACTATATCATAGTTAGTTAGGTGTGTATCTTTTTGTCTGTGTAATCATAACTACCTAATGAATTAACCAATTTTGATGCGGTTTTTTCTCCTTAAATTATAATACAAATATTTTAAACTTTTGTTAGAACAATATCGTATTTCCGAGTCCGACCATATTTTTATAATCATTATTATTCATTTGTTAACAAATAATTATAAGGAAATCTTATCGTATTCATAATGTTTTGATCCTTCAAGCCAGATATATTCAATCCCTACTAATATTATAAATGCGAAAGTAACTCTGTCTGTCTGTCTGTATGTCTGTCTGTTACGCTTTCACGCCTAAACCACTGAACCGATTTTGTTGAAATTTAGTACAGAAGTAGACTAGAGCTTGGGAAAGGACATAGGCTACTTTTTATCGCGAAATATAGGATTGGAGGGGTTGAAATAGGGGATGAAAAATTGTATGGAAGTTCGTTAAATATCGAAGATGACAATGAAACGTTGTATTTAGGCACTTGATAAGATATAAATAAATATTTGTTCTTGCATTTTTGAAATTTCGATCTATGTGGGGATGAAATAGGGGATGAAAATTCATAGGAAAGTCCAACCAAATCTATTAATATATTTACTATACTTATATTTATTGGAATCATTTATACATATGATTAGTAAAAATGCCGTACAATCAATGATATCAAAGTAACCAGGGTATCATGAGAGGGATGGTGGTAGTTTATAAAAATAAGCAATTTACAGTTAATATTGTCTTTTATTAACGCGAGTATCACACATTTAAATAAAATACTGTATACCGGATTAAAACGCGATTTATTATTTATATTGTTTAAATTATTTATCCCGAGACGTTTCGGATGCTTTTCAGCAACCGTGGTCGCGGGAGACTGAAAGATGACAGTTGTCTTATATTTGAAATGTCACAAAGTTGCCATATTTAATTCAATTAAATTAAAAAATAATCTATTAATTTAGGTAACACAATGTACATCTATGAACGTCAATAAAAAATAATACATATTATATTACTAATATTACTAATATTAAATGCTTCTAATTTTACATTTACTACCAGTTCACAAATCAAGGGCGTAGAGCGGACGAGAAGAACTGGCAAGAAACTCGCCGCCACTCTTTTTAATCGCCAAGTTTTTGTGTTTTTGAGTTTGTTTTACAATCCTTACATATTAACGCCATCTATTCCTACGGAGTTGATATTTACTGTAATTTTCTATATTATGACAATATTGACTAACGGTGTCCTCTTGTTTTTTAGTATGTTTGATTTGGGGCTTTAGATTTTTAATTACTGGATCCCAGGTGTTGGAAAGTCTCAAACCATCTTCTCTATTGAAGTTAGGATGTTTTTTAATTTCAATAGCCTCACGTACTAGTCTGGGAAAGAATCTACTTTCTTTTGCAAGGATTTTTGGTTGGTCGAAACGTATGTAGTGGTTTGGTTTAACCAGAGTGTATATATTATAATAGTATTACGTAAGTTTTAAGGTAAAGGCACCTAATTCCGCGGTATTTTCAACATAACTCAAAAGAACATTGAAAATTAAGTATTATCTATATCTTTCTGTAGAATTGGCTATATTTATCAGAATTGTTATTTATCTGACTCTTGATATATACTCACAATTTGGAAATTAAAAATTTACTTATTTGTTAAATTATGTAAAAATATGAAAAAGTCCGAAGCACCTTATTCCGATGTAAAAATCCTAATTCCGAGGCATTTGTATCCCAATTCCGAGTGTACAGAATACAAAGAAAACGCCCCACCCCGTACATGATACATGATGTAAAAAAATTAAGTATATTTATTTATTTTTGCTGTTCAGTCAGTCTTACTATATAATATATGATAAATAAAATGGCACCACAATATATAATTTACTTAGATGGTCAATAACGTTATTTTAAATATAATATATGGAAAATAAAATATATTTAATTAAACTTTTTTTATAATTTTGTTATTTTTTGCTTTCTTCATAGGAATTAAATAGATGTATTTAATTGTCTATAACAGAAAGTTGCTGTTAGATAATAAATTTTTCTATTCATCGATAATTATTATTAACGTAGGTTCTGTTTTTTAATAAGAAATAAATGATGTGACTTCCTTAAGAATTGTCAAATTTTCAGTATCATTTACAAGTAGCATTATAGTTACAATTATTTATGTACGTAAGAACTGATAATATTGTGTAAAATTTGAGTCTCTATTAATGTTTTATTCACAAACGTATGTTACTAAATATCTAAGTTTATCGTTTTATGAAAGTTTTTTTTTAAGGTCAAATATATAACTTCCATTACTTAAATCATACTCTGTGCAAGATAATGAACATTACGTATTTTACTTGTATAAATACCACGAATTTAGGGACTTATATAACAGTATTCCGATTTACATACATCGGGATAGCGTTTTATAATACTAAATCACATTTTCTAATTCCGAGTATTAAAAAATAAAAGATATTTGAATATTATATACATAAACTACTGCTTAATTGCGATATCTTCGAAATAATATATAAAACCCATTCAACATTATTTCGAAATACATTAATATCTTAATTTTTTGTACTTAGCTTTTCCATACAACGAATTAATGAAATACCTAAATAGATCATCTTTGAACTGCTATAATTAGTAAATGCGACGCCAAAGTATACCACGGAAATAGATTTTCATATTTATTGGCTTTTTAAGTGATCAAAACCAAAACAATAAGTTTGTAATCAAAAAACGGCTTTCAAAATTAAAAAGAAAGTTAATGTCTATGAAATTGCAATTCCGTGGTATACATCGGTATTTAGGAACCAACTCAAATATTTGGCACCTAATGCCGCGGTATTTTAAATACTTATTTTCTCCTTAATTTGTGAAGAAAATACACAAATGTTAAGTGTTTTCGATAAAGAATATAACCCTTTCACTGTTTCAATCTAAACAAAATCTCACTCAATATAAAAATATCATCTAAAACACTATTTAGAAAATCGTAGTTATCACGTGCAGAAGGTCCGAAATGTGTGAAGCGTACGTTAGAGTCAGCTGCTAGCGTAAAACTCACAGATTATTTTAAAAAGTACACACGCTAAAGTACTGTTTTCTCCATAATATAAACACGAATAGATAAATTTCTAATTGAAAAAAGTATCTTGCAGACACAAAGAATTTGTAAATTGCTAGAAATCGTCGATTTTCTAAATACCTCGGAATAAGGTGCCATTTTTAGAACCCCTCGGAATTAGGTGCCTTTACTTACTTTGGTTTGAGTGAATTAATTTTAATGAAAGCGATGCTATTGAAATTTAAAAAAAAACATCCAAACTTCGATATAGAAGATGGTTTGAGACTTTCAAACGCCTGGGATCCATTTAAATAAAATACTGTATACCGGATTAAAACGCGATTTATTATTTATATTGTTTAAATTATGTAAAGCATCTGAAACGTCGGGATAAATAATTTAAACAATATAAATAATAAATCGCGTTTTAATCCGGTATACAGTATTTTATTTAAATGTGTGATACTCGCGTTAATAAAAGACAATATTATGCCTGGGATCCAGTTTATTAAAAATCTAAAACCCCAAGTCAAACATGAGGACACTGTTTGCTAATATTGCCATAATATTAACAAAGCGTAAAAATAGATGGCGCCAGTATGGCAACGTTATGAAAATTCAAATCAGACCGACTGAAAGTATCTGTGGTCTAGCAATAAAAAAAAACAACTCATACAGCTGTCACCTGTCAGTAATTGACGCGTTCAAACTACATATTTTTTTTTTTAGATTTTCTAACGGAAAATTTCAAAATAATTATTTTCCAAGACAGTTTGACTTCAGATATTTCATAATATAATATACTAGAATGACGACGCCTTATATTTTTAATTTTCAATATTATCCTACTTCCAAGTCCTACTAATATTATATATAAAATAGCACGCGCCCCGGCTTCATATGGGTGCAATGTTAGTCGCTGATAATGTAGCTTTCTATTGGTTAACATCGGTCCAATAGTTTTTGAGTTTATTCATAATATACAAAAATACAAATCTTTCCTCTTTATAATATTAGTATAGAGTTTAGATGTGAAAGTTTGTGAAGATATTTGTTCCTCTTTCACGCAAAAACAACTGAACGAATTTTGATAAAACTTTACAGTATTATTGTACAATAGAACAACCGATAGGCTATAATTTATTACTATAGTGAGTTAATTGGCCAAATTGTAACGATGAGTGGTTGAAAAAAGTCCTGTTATCTAAAATATAAAAGCTTTTTAGTCTTTCAATCGAATTGAATTCATTCGAATTGATTTTGTTGTGTATTACAATTTAGAAAAAAATCACTAATATTTCTATAGGTAAAGTAATTCACTATACTAGATGGCGCTGAACGTTACTTGAATCACGCTATTGCATGTTGTTTTCAAATGTGTATAGGTTATCCGTACAGTTGTTCACGCCAGTTTTCAATGATGTTGGTACATTCTATCGGGATGAGTTCGTGTATATTTTTGGATGAGTATAACGTTGTGAATACTCTTGTCTCTTATAAATCTATCTAACTATCTAGTATCTATTAGATAGAGGTGTTATATTAGTGTCAAATGTACGTAATCCTATTATCGAATATAACGCTTTACAAATAATAGGATATCATACCTATTACTGGGTAATAGTCAAATAATAGTATAACAGTCAAGAGATCAAAAAATACGCAATACGCAAATTAATAGGATAGCATACCTATTACTGGGTAATAGTCAAATAATAGTATAACAGTCAAGAGTTCAAATAATACGCAATATTTGAATATTACGGTTAACCGTTATTTATAATGATAGCGCATATTATCATTGATATAAAAATCATCATTATTATAATTAATTATTAACGAGACATGGGGTGATTAAATTAGCCTTCATACTTTTTAAATAATAATAATAATAATTAAATATATATATATATATATATAATTTAGGGTGGCCCAAAAAAACCGACTATTTTTTTTTTTTTAGTCTCGACTGATAAAATGTTAGTTTTTGATGTTTTAAGAACCCTCTCTAAAAATCAGCTCAAAAAACAATGTTTAAGAGGTCGCTCCAAATTTTTTAAAATTTCACAAATCATCGAAAATCGATTTTTTTTTGTTTTTAATTTTTTTTCTCGTTACGGTATAATTTTATAGACCAAAGGGTATTTCCATTGTAACGGGTGCGACAATGATACTGCTTCTTTTCATGATAATATAAAGTATTTGTTAAAATATATAAAGTTAAGTTAATAATTAAAATAGTATAAAAAATTAGATATTTAATTCAAACAAAATCTCTATAAAAACTATTATAGAAAACCTTACACAATGTCATGAATCGCGTAACGGGTGCGACCTTAGAAAATCGGCAAATGCGACCCCGTTATCTTACAATGTTGATTCTGTAAAATTTTGGATGAAAGTATATAGTTATTATTTTTTATGTAAGACTTTAATAGTTATCTCAAACAACTACGTATTTTTAAAGCACAAATATTTTAATATTAACTGTCTGCAATTTTTTCAAAATGTAACGGGTGCGACAAGTCTTCGTAACGGGCGCGACACTATATGATTTTTCAAGATTTTTGGTGAAAAGAAAAATAGTTCTGATAAACGTTGCTTTATTAAAAATCACTCAGGAAAAAATAAACATTTAAATATAAAAGAAATCTGGTTAAATTTAATAATTACTCTTTGACGATAGCGTAGTCCTCCCACTTAACTTGAAAATAATACAGCATTGGCCTTAAAGTATTGAGCATCCCTGATATGTTATTCTTTTGAAAGAAATATTAAACAGAAGTAAAATAAAACGATTTAAAACTATTTTATAATAAAAAAATAATATTTTGTGGGTCCATCCTTTGCATTTAAAACAGCAGAAATTATTTTAAAACTGCATCTCTTTTAGATTAGTAGGCGATGATATTGATGGAGTTGGCAGACGGAGTATTTTATTCTTTTTCTTTAACTTTAGTGTTCTTTGTCTTTCCCGATCACGGTTTCGGTGCTTTTCTATCTCCCATGTATCCGCTGATGCCTTCTTTGCATCTCTTCGTTTCTTATCTCTTTCTCATTCTTTTATTAAATGTGCTTCGTAATACTCTTTATTTTCTATAAAAAAAAATTCAACACTTTTGCATTCTGTTGGTGTTTTCCATATCTGACAATAAAGAAACTTCAAGTGATGACTAAAAAAAACGAACAATAAATTGTACAAAAAAAAATTTGTAACGGGTGTGACATATATTTATCATCGAAAATTAAATATTCGTACATCCTTCCAAGTATTGAAACTCCCCCGCATTTATTCTTAAAGCTCACTTCTTATTATTACAAAGTACGAAGATATAGATGTTATAAATTACGTCGAAATTAAACTATTTGCACATTTTTTGTAACGGGTGCGACATCATCACCCTCACTGATAAAAACATAGAAAACTCAAAATTGTACTTACTTGAAATTACCAAACTACTTGCACAGAAATCTCAAAAACTTGTACTTCACACCACACTAATGTACGGAATCCCAAGCTATGACAAGAAGACGTAATAGTGATGCAAACTTTAATAAAAAATACCTGTGGTAGAACAAAGGAAGTTGACGTAAAAATAGATTGATGTATATAATTTTGGATAAGGGCTAAATTTTTTATTTTACATAACTTCGACAGTATGATTACTGAGGACTTAAGAGATCGTGTTTGTTTTGTTAAATATCAAATTTGAATTTTTGTCATGGCGGGGTAAAGTTTCGTGGAATTACCCCAAAAACAAATAAGTTTCTGAAAGTTTCAGTTCAAAATTTAAATTTTGAAAGGTCGCTCATAACTTTTTTCTTTTTCTTTAATTAGTCATATCGCCGACTTAAACTGTTGGGAATGGTACGTTGGGGTCTTTTTGGTTTGTAAACATCTTAACTTACGCAGCAAGGGTCAAATCTCAACCAAGCTGATTTCTAAGACCAGCTTGGGATTCGAACCCACGGCTGGTAATTGATTAAAAAATAAAAAAAATATTTTTTTTCTATATTGTGCTTGATTTCCAGTTGTTCTCGTGATGTATTTTTATCGATTATTGTACTAACTAAATAAAAAAAAATGCATGGATTTTTAATTTCAATACTAAACGGTCGCTCGAAAAAATCTAAACTATAAAAAAATTAATAGAAAAAAATTATGAGCGACCTTTCAAAATTTAAATTTTTAACTGAAATTTTCAGAATCTCATTCTTTTTTAGTCTATTAAATTATACCGTAACGAGAAAAAAAATTAAAAAAAAAAAAAAAATCGATTTTTGACGATTTATGAAATTTTAAAAAATTTGGAGCGACCTCTTAAATTTTTTTTTTGAGCTGTCCTTTGGAGAGGGCTCTTAAAACATCAAAAACTAACATTTTTTCACACGAGACTCAAAAAAAAAAAATTGTCGGTTTGTTTGGGCCACCCTAATATATATATAGTTTCATTATGAGATTTTTTTATGAATATAGAGTATAATAATAAAAAACTTTATTGTACACAATAAAAAAAAGAACAAAGAAATACAAATAACTTACACATTACAAAATATATTGGATGTATTACAGGAGATATATACAAGGGTCTTTTTCATACTTTTTTACAAAAAAACATAATAAATAAAAAATATATTAATATTTTATTATTTTTTTATATAAAAAAGTTTAATTATGAGATTTTTTATGAATATAGAGTTTAATAATAAAAAACTTTATTGTACACAATAAAAAAAAAAACAAAGAAATACAAATAACTTACACACTACAAAATATATTGGATGTACAAGGGGCTTTTTCATACTTTTTTACAAAAAAAAATATATGTATATATTTTTTTAATTTTTTATATTTTTTGCGACGTATGCGCAATTTGAACATAAACACGACTAAATGAACATTTTGAAATAATAGGCATAATTCCCTATTATCCGTACCATAATACCATTGCATATTCATATAACAATTTTTAATATTTAATCGATATCGATTGCTTGCTGTCGCTTTGCTTATCCACGAAGCTTAAATGCAAAACGCGATGTGTATACTATACAACTCATGGAATAACGATCGATGCGTAGCAACGAGCGAGCGATTCGATGAGAAGTATGGCAACGTCGCACTATGACTTCGCGTACCTATTCTTCGCGGCGTTTAATAGGTACGTCGCTGACTATTATTTGACTGGGTATTATTGGATATCCTAATATGAGAACATTCATATTGCCTATTCTGCGCGGCGTATAATAGGTACGTCGCTGACTATTATTTGACAAGGTATTATTGGATAGCCTAATATGAGAACATTCATATTGCCTAACATGGAACTTCTGCCGTATACCTATTACCTATACCTAATACGAATATATTAGTCACACCTTTACTAATATCTATCTAGACATGGGTCGGTACGCGTATTCGTAATACCGAAACTAGGTATTGGTACGATTCCGAATACCAGGTTTTGAAACTATTTATTTGAATACCTACGTTTTTGTGAGACGAATTCGGTTTAGATATTGGAATGTTTCGGGTGTATTTAAATATCTGTTTTATAGTTAATAGGTAATATAAAATACCTTCATACTTTGTACAGGCATAGGACTGACTGTAGGCATATTTAAAAGTTGATTATACATAATATTATTATACATATTATGTATATTTATAATCAAAGATTCAAGTATTCACTCGGTATCTCAGTATGACGCTTCAATCTCGATTCGTGGTATTGACAAATAAATAGTTTCACACAGTAAATAGTTATTGTGGAAGGCAATACCATATTTAAGGTATTACGCTGATACATATGTAGATACTGAAACTATTTACGGTTTATAACGCCCATGTCTATATCTATCTAATATATAAAAATTAAAATTGTCGTATCACAATGTTCGGTCCCATTCTCATCCGGCTCGGCTCGAGTCTCGACCGATTCTTATTAATTTTAAGAAGTATGAGAATCGGCTACTTTATCTTTCAAACCCCTAAGTGATAAGGGGTGTCCACCCCAAATTTTTATTTTTTATTTTTTTGGATATTTTTTTTTATTATGTGGTTTAAAAAATACATACAACCCTATATTTTCACTCTTCTATTACCAACGCCTGCTTTTTTTGTCAAAAAATTTAGACCCGTGCGAAGCCGGGGCGTGTCGCTAGTTATATAATATTTAAAAAAAATTTTTTTGTTTGTCTGGAAAAGCTTAATACCTATTTGTATGAGATTCACTCCAATCTTTAATATTTAAATATATAATTAATTAAGCAAAAAACAAAAACCGACTTCAAAACTATAACTAAAAAGTAAAAAATAATATTTTAATTACTTCAAAGCATTATTTATTAACAGTTATTTTTGAAGTCGGTGCCACCCAATCGATGCCGCTCCGTACCGTTCAAAAAGTTGCAAAAGCAGGATTAAACAGTCCTTCTCTGCTGGCACCGACTCCAAAAATATCTGTTAATAAATAATGCTTTGAAGTAATTAAAATATTATTTTTTACTTTTTAGTTATAGTTTTGAAGTCGGTTTTTGTTTTTTTCTTAAAAATATTTTTTTTTTTCAAAATTTTTGTAGGAAGTGTATTATTAAGTTCATTTATCCTTACATAATAATTTAGTAGACCTACCACTAAACGTGCTGCTCAAATGAGACAGCGCCGTGAAAGGAACTACAAACCATAACATCATCCACGTATAAGAATTTTTTTGGTATTGTTGATTTTCTAAAAAAGCACTAAACCAATTTCGATAAATTATATGGGACCACCTCTGAAATATCCCCTACCAAATAAAAGAAGAATCATCCAAATCCATCCATAACTTGCGGAGTTATCGCGTAACAAACATACAAAAAAACGCAACATACAGACGAATTGAGAAACTCCTCCTTTTTTGAAGTCGGTTAAAAATAAAATATTATTTCCATGAAGACTGTTCGCATTACATTTTTACAGTATAATTAATCTACCACACATTCTACCGTTAGTATTTACGCTCACTTTAATTTAATACTTTGCCAGGCATTAGTCTGGAACTTATTTACGGGCAACATTAAGTGTGCGGGCGTAAACAGTTTATTTACCCGGAGATTTATAAACAGTATACTAATTAGGAACCGTAAGTTCATGCTAGCGTTATTTAAATACTGTATTTTTTTTAGAAAAGGTTATAATGTTTCTAAAGTTGCATAAAGACATACAAACAAGGTGATCCTAAGATTAATTATGAACATCAAGAACTGGGTATTATATTAGATTTTAAGTACTTACAATTTGAAGTGAAACTTCTTTATCGACGTATGGGAGAAATTTTGTAAGTATCGTCACGTTTTTCGGTTACAATTACTAAATTACAAAATTCTGCTGACCGTCTCCTTGAAATAAGTCCACATTATGCACTTTGTATCTTAAAATTCTGTCTTTTCGTCCCAAAATTTACGTATGTGCTCCGTTGCTGCTCCTTTTGGAATCACCCAGATCTTTTGAGTCAAGTAGACGACTTATTCAAAATTAGCTTAGAATCGATTCTTAATATGCAGCTGAACGAGCAATCTTGGACCCAAGCATCCCTACCCATCCGTTATGGTGGTTTAGGGATTCGCAAAATTTCCAGTGTCGCTTTACCAGCCTTCCTATCTTCTGTCCATAGCTCAGCAAATCTCATAAGTAAAATTTTAAGGGAATCCCCTTCAAACTTTGAGATTGCTGGTTTGGAAGAAGCTAGAAACGCTTTCTTAATTGCATGCCCAGGTCAAAATTTTCCAGTTTCTCCAAATTCACAGAGGAGCTGGGATGACATAAACTGTAAATTGTCTTATGAAAATCTTTTGAGCTGTAGTACAGGTTCGGCGCGTGCTAGGCTTTTGGCCGTGGGTGCACATGAGGCCGGCTACTGGCTTCATGCGTATCCTTCTTCAAATACAGGAACATTTCTCGAGCCAGACACGCTCCGAATCGCAGCCTGTCTACGGCTTGGGGTTCCGGTCTGCATTCCACATAAATGTCCCTGCGGCAGTGATGTCGATAAGCTAGGACATCACGGACTGTCATGCCTAAAAAGTGCAGGCCGCTTCTCGAGACATGCCGCACTTAACGATATCATACGCAGGTCCCTTGCCACCGTCAACGTGCCAAGTCTACTTGAGCCGACTGGTATTGCAAGAGACGATGGCAAGAGACCGGACGGTATGAGTTTGATTCCATGGAAGATGGGCCGGGTGCTGGTATGGGATGCAACTTGTTCAGACACGCTGGCCCCTTCCCATCTACATGGAACCAATAACAGAGTTGGTGCGGCTTGTGAAGCGGCTGAAAAAGCTAAAACTTGCAAATACAGGGGTCTAGGCTCCGAATATGATTTTGTCCCATTCGGTGTCGAGACCCTTGGTCCGTGGGGTCCTAGCGCCATAAAGCTTTTTAAGGAAATAGCAAAAAGGTTAGTCGACATCACAGGAGACCGAAGAGCTGGCAGCTACCTCGGACAAAGAATTAGTCTTGCCATTCAAAGGGGGAACGCTGCCAGTATCTTCGGAACCTTGCCTAAAGGGACCCCTTTTATTAATATATTTTAGGTTTTATAGTATATATTTTAAGGTTTTTAGTTTTAGGTTCTTTAATCACTTGTAATATAATTGTTTAAGTATAGTAAGTTCTACAATAATATTATATTATAATAATAACAACAATATATTAGTTTTGAAGTTTGGTTTGAAATAAGAATAACAATATATTAATTTGAAAGTGATAAAATCTTTTTTCTTAAGGCTTAAGCCTTATCTACCCCATTTTCGTGAAGTTGCAAATAGTACAAAAATGATATGTCGTAAAGAATTTTCACTTCTTACCTGTGTACTCTGGTACACACACACAATTTTTTTTTTATATATTTCGATGTGATGAAAGCTCGTACAGGACGCTTTGCTTCCTCGTTTATAGTGCGAACAGCCAAGGATTGGAATTCCCTACCGTCGTCTGTCTTTCCAGAAATCTATAATATAGGGCTCTTCAAGTCAAGGGTAAATAGGCTTTTCATATTTAAGCGTGATTTACCACCTTAGTTGCAACAACACTTAAGATTAGAATGTGATCGCCAACAAACGCTTTCCTATTTAATAATATAAAAAAAGTAATACTGTAGTATTTTAAGTTAGATGTAAATTACTCATAAGCTAAATAATATGTAATATTTGGCTGAATTTGTTGTTTCACACAAATAGTGATTTTCTTCAAATTCCATCCTTAAAGTTCAAAAAAGCCCCACAAATACAGCATTTCATGACAAATACGGTTAAAAATTCCAAGATCAATACACTTGATATCATCATAAGTTCTAGTACAATATAAATTACCTACGGAGAGGCGTTTCAGCAAAGCAATTGGCACAACTAAAATAATTTTAACTTAGTTTTCTGCTGTTAGATAGCAGCGAAATCACTTTGTTTTTCTATAAGTTGTTCTCGTTAAAAGTCTGAGTCACTGATGTTGTAATGAGGTTGGATGAGGTATTGTAGGTATTATATTTCCTGACGGGGCCATGGTGAGAAATGCCCCAAGACGCTACGGCCTGTGGGTCAAGAGGGGGTTTAGTGGTCATGGGTCACCAGACTCTCTGATTATTATCAGATAGTCGCCAGTTAATCATGGTGAGAAATGCGCAAGCGTTCCCGTGAGCCCCAAGACGGTACGGACCTGTGGGTCAAGAGGGGGTTTAGTGGGTATCGGTCACCAGACTCTCTGATTAACAGATAGTCGCCAGTTAATCATCGTGAGAAATGCGCAAGCGTTCCCGTGAGCTTCAAGACGCTACGGATCTCTGGGTCAAGAGGGTGTTTATTGGGCATGGGTCACCAGACTCTCTGATTAGAAGATTGTCGCCAGTTGATGAGATGCCCGTATTGCACTACCGCGGGGAGGGACATAAACCTCAAGGACATAAGGATAGCTATCCCCCAAAACAAAAAATCATTCTTCGACAGATTTAGTACTTAGATGCAAATTCATTAAATTTTTAAATTGGTCGCCTCCGTAGGCCTATTTTTTTTGTTTTTTTTTTTTTTTTTTTTTTTTTTTTTTTTTTTTTTTTTTTTTTTTTTTTTTTTGGTTTTCAAGCTCAATGGTTTGCGCGTAATTATTAACACCGTTTAAACAAAGAAGCAATACAAACATTTTTAGGTTGTACTGAGTACAAAATATTAAATATAAAACAGGAACATAAAGAAATTTGATCATTAATAAAACATAAAAAAATAATTTTATTTATTCATTTAGGTCACAATAAAGCTTTGTTAGGCAACACAATGATTATAGTATACCTACAATACCTAAAATACAACTTAAATTAAGTTTAAAGTCATGGATTTATTAATTAATTTTAATTTAATTTCAAATTCAAATTGTTATTTTCGCGGAGGAAGTCATATTTCTCTCTAGGTATTCAATTTATTTTTTGACCTCCCCTTTCATTATATTCCAACTCTTTTGACAGGTTTGTTGGCGCGTTAGGTAAAACACCTGCCGTCGTGGGTTCGAATCCAACCGGGACGACATGTTTTATAATTTTCTGTAAGCATGTCTTCCCCACGTCTGGTATCTTCGGGTATTTATCGGCTGAAGAAAGGAGAACTTATTAATTATTTAACACTAATATCGGATGTCCATCATAATTAATAGATACATTGATGACTTGAGAAAATTCACATTTTTGCCCCTTACAATGTTTCCAACAAATTACGACCTCGTTGGTTTAAAAAATTAGCCTATAAAATAAAAAGCCGACAACGCATCTGATACATTAAGTTGTGGATTCCCATGGGATGTTGAATACTTACCATCAGGTAACCCATCAACTTGGTTGTCTGCTATATAATAAAAAAAATCAAATAAAAAAAATGAGAAATATACTCATAGATATAGTGACATTCACAAATAGTATATTTCGCTTCATCTCAAGTGATAAACATCCCAATATTATTCTTAAGATTTTTCCGCCTGAAATAAAACTCTTTCGACCGCTGTAATGCCATTGTTAGGTTTTGTGACATATTATTTACCCCATATTCTTTTGTAAGAGATACAAGATTAACGATAGCCCGGACCCTAAAAATAACTTCATGTATTTTTGGAAATTTATGGGTTTTATCAAATATAATAAATACATTTATTAGCCGTAAAGCTCACAAGATACCTTAGCTTTCTTCAATTATTGATGCGTTGTTGACCTATTTTTTAGAATATCCAGAAAACAGGTTAATTATGAAACATACATATTCATTTGAATTGCCTAGAAGGCTTTGTGTTTTAACTTAAATGGCTGCTATGTTCGCTGAATGCAGTATCAAAGCGGGGATAAGAAGTATTTTTAAGCTCGTTTATTTTTCTTTTTGAAAAAAAAAAATACAAACAATTTTTCTCTAAGTGTATTCACATACAAAGATCAAGAAGAAAAAATCCCATACCAAGTAAAAAAATCATCTATACTTACGTATATATTTATAATATTAGTATGGATGATTGATTTTTTTGAATTGTTTGTTTATTACGATTTAACTCAAAAACTACTGGACCGATTTTAAAAATTATTTCACCAATAGAAAGCTACATTATCATCGAGTAACATAGGCTATATTTTTGTATATAGTACATCAAGACTGCACCCGCGCGAAGCCGGGGCGGATCGCTAGTAGCCTATAAAGTTGGATCAATAGGATGCAGCTAGCCAAGTCACGAGTCTTACTTCCAACCGTTTGACACCCAGCACATTAATGAGGAAACTTTCATTGTCATCACAAACGTACTCCAAGTACATAGATGTCCGCATTACTAGTGCTGTGCCAATGTCGATAACTTACGATCGCTTATCGCTTGACAACGCGGAACTGTCGGAAGCTTTGGTGTTATCGAGATGCGATGTCAGTCGATTATGAAATGGAATTGCGTTATGGATGAATTGTGTATCAGATTAATATATTTTTATGGTATGTTCGTCTCAGATTTAAATTAAAAATATGCTTGAAACTAGGAAGAAATAGTCCAGCGTTATTCAACACACGTATATTTTATTTAGTTGTTTGTTCTTATTTTTGTTATGTATATGTAGTTAATAAATCTATTTTCTTCTACTTCAAATAATTATATATATTTTAAGGTATTTATTCTTGATGGTTTTCCATAATTATTATATTGAATGGAAAATAAAACTAACCTTAATAGCTGCTTTTCATTTACTTAAATAAGAATTTTTGGCACAATAAAATAATATTACTTACATAAATATTAATTAATATAAATTTAACTAATTAATTAATTTTTAGATACATATAAACAGTATTTATTTAAATGTGTCCTACTCCCGTTAATATAAGAAAATATAATATAAATATAACTCAAAAGAATTAAAAATGGTACGAGTAATAGTGTTAAACTGGAAGGCACAGGCTTCTGAAATACAGCTTACAATATAGCTGGCATCTAGGTCAGTTGTGAAAAAAAATAGAAATAACATTTCCTATTATTTATAAAATAATACAAGGTTCCTATACCTAACCAATGTCCATAGTTAGAAATCCAACTAAAGTTATTCCACCCTTACTAGTTAATAATGCATTTGTTTCTGAGCAACAGTTTCCTATGCCAGCATTGATCTCCTTCTGTTTGACATCTCATAGCGCACATTAACGAGCAAACTTTCTATTGTCATCGCGAATGCATTTCAAGGCGAGTAGAGGTGTGACGTTATCGATAAACTTGCGATGGCTTATCACCAGACAACGCGGAGACGTCGGCGTCTTTATCGATAATGATTTATATTCATGACTTATATATATAATATCAACTAATTATCGTTTTGATGTAAACGTAACATTGTTTTAATTATTTATAAATATAATTGTAATTAAAATAGCATATGTCTACAGCGCATTAATAAATGTAAGCCCTATGTATGTTGTATATTTGTAGCTTTAAT
Organism: Anthocharis cardamines; assembly: GCA_905404175.1. Classification (NCBI taxonomy): domain Eukaryota; kingdom Metazoa; phylum Arthropoda; class Insecta; order Lepidoptera; family Pieridae; genus Anthocharis; species Anthocharis cardamines. The sequence continues at coordinate 7,938,540 of FR989969.1, forward strand.
ATGTATTCTACTGAAGTAAGGCTCTTTTCTGTCGAAATCTTACATAAACATTAACAATAGCTTTTTATCATCCAGATAATAAATAAATCAACCACTGTTTTATACATATACCACTTTTACAACGAATTAAGTAAAGTAAGTTTAAGTAATACTACAATCTCATGATCCTTTCATCATCCTATGACACTAAATTAGAACTAGAACATCTTCTGATATATAGTATTATACATAGTATAGAATATAATATTGTCTTTTCTTAATGCAAGTATCACACATTTATTTAAATAGTATAGAATATCCAGTCACACAACGATTTAAAGATAATATTAATAATCTAAGTTTCTATTTCTAAGCTTGGTAACAGTAACAAAATCTTACGAAATTCATTTAGCTTCATAACTTGCATAGTTCAGCCCATTTAAGGTCGTTGACTGTACTAATCGGCCTTGAGATACTTAATTAATTACTAAATACTCGAAACCCAATGGTATGCAATTAAAGAAATTCCATAGAGCACATGTTAAACTAATTTGAAGTTTTGTTAAATAGCTATCATTCCTTCGGGTAGCAATTTGGATTGGGACCTTCGGTTGCGTAAATCGAAAGTGTAACAAGGTTAACTATGAATTAATGGTCGCTATGCAGTATCGACCACGCGACGTTGAAGCTGATTTATCGATATCGATGTTTTGACGCGTGTCACTACTAATCTTTAGTAGTATGACATTATTAATACATGTTTTTTTTAATAATTTGAACTATTATTTATTTATTTTATTTTAGTTCAGAATAAACCCTTGTAAATTTAAGGTTAAGACAAGATTAGAAAATTAAGTATATCTTGATCTATGTGGTAGTTTGGTTGGTACACATCGCGCTTTATGAATTAAATGTATCTTATCAAAAATTAGGATATAACTTTTCACTTTCTAATTATTAAAACAATATCTACCTTACGTTCAATCATGAAAAATTGACATATCAACCTCAGGAAACCTACAGGAAAGTAATTTAAAGTTCGGAATAAACTAAAAAATTATATAAATATATGAGCGACATTATTGTAGATTCATAAAACTTAGACCAAATTCCGTAGAAAATAATAATAAAGAAATAAAGAAAAATCAGTTTTTTTTGCCAAAAATGTCGCTTTACTCTTTTTAAATATTTGCCATCAATATTTAATTTATTAACTTAAGGTCCAACATACGTAATACAAAACTGCCTGAAAAAACATATCCCGTTTTCTACTTCTACAGTAGTTAGGTAAATACTTTTAAATGTACAAATCCTTAACATACCATCCAATTAACAGATAAGACTGGCCATCACGACAATGTGTTGTAGATAGAGCCATACATTCCTCTCCTTAATCCTTGGAAACCTGTTCCTACATAACAGCCATCAACATACTTTCATACAACACTATCTTGGATCTAGCTACCGTACTCTTGAGGGGTGACCATTATGGATTTTATTGACAGACAAAAAAATTATGGCTCCTTGGCGCGTTTAGTAGGTAGAAAATTGGGGTCTGATGGTTCGCGGATTAGAATCCCGCCGTGACGATATGTTTATAATTTTCAGTAAGTACGTCTTCTCCACGTTTGGTTATCTAAATTCCGACCGGGTAACGATCCACCGGTCATAGATGGAAAACCGTGAATTGCGCTTAAGAGGTCATATGTGCAAGAATTTTATAATAATTATAATATATTTTTAATGTATTTTTATTAATTAAAAAGGTACATAAAACTTTAAATATATAGGTTGAAATCGCATAAGTTATTGATATCCATATGTGGCTGAGGTAATAAAAACGAGCCCAAGCTCATCTTCGAAATTTTGATTTTATCTTCGAAATTCTTGCAATATGGTAAACCTACTTTCGTTATCTATCTTTCTGCCGAGTTAATCGCCACCACAATCTTATCTGAACATCGTTAGAGGTAAAAGTGATGGTAATCGCACGTGTGCTGATTTGTGATCTCCACTAAGATTCATAACCTCCCAGCGCAGCTTCTAGTTCCGTATAGTGTAAGAGAGGCATAGGGCAGACCCATTTCTGTGTCTGTTTCACTGATCATTCTACTTTACAGTCAGGTGATCAGTATTTGTCTTACCCGACCTATTTTTTTTTTTTTATTTTTGTTACCCGGGATTCGAACCCCGGACCTTCTGTACTAAACGCATCGTATTTACCACTGAGCCACAGATGCGGTGTAGTTCCGTATATGAGGGGGAAATACCGCGAAAATTTAATTTGACCTTTGTTCTTAATCCTTGATTTACATATATTATTTAATAACTAATATAATAATAACTTAAGTATAATTGTTTCGTGTTTCTTCTTCTTTACTCTATCCTCACCCCTAATAAAAAGCGTCTTCCCTTTTTCCTTTTTTCTCTGAGCATTATGTACTTTTCTTCCAGTCTCTTTACCGTGACAACCGTATGGTACTTGTTTAGAACGACAATTTATGCAATCGTAATTAAAAAAATCGAATCGAATCGAATTCGAAAATTGAAAAAATAAGAACTGAAATTTTTCCAAGTTCATTCGAATACCTCTTTTGAACACGAGTATAACTCGATATGTAGACAACGCAAAACCTTTGAATTGAATGAAATCTTAATATTGTCTTTTATTAACGCGAGTATCACACATTTAAATAAAATACTGTATACCGGATTAAAACGCGATTTATTATTTAAATTATTTATCCCGACGTTTCGGATGCTTTTCAGCAACCGTGGTCGCGGGAGACTGAAAGATGACAGTTGTCTTATATTTGAAATGTCACAAAGTTGCCATATTTAATTCAATTAAATTAAAAAATAATCTATTAATTTAGGTAACACAATTTACATCTATGAACGTCATTAAAAAAAAAAATACTTATTAAATTACTAATATTACTAATATTAAATGCTTCTAATTTTACATTTACTACCAGTTCACAAATCAAGGGCGTAGAGCGGACGAGAAGAACTGGCAAGAAACTCGCCGCCACTCTTTTTAATCGCCAAGTTTTTGTTTTACAATCATTACATATTAACGCCATCTATTCCTACGGAAATAATTTAAATAATAAATCGCGTTTTAATCCGGTATACAGTATTTTATTTAAATGAATGAAATCTTATTAAACAATAATAATGCTGGCAGGTCACGAAGATCCCAAGGTGGGTTGAATTTTAATTAACTCCAGACAATGGTTCAACTAAACATAGCTAGAGAGATAATTGGCTAGCAACGATCTTGTAATTGCACGTCACTTTTAATATTTGCTCTATTTCGCTATCTTGCTTATCTATACTAATATTATAAAGAGGAAAAATTTGTATTTTTGAATTTTTGTATGTTATGATTAACTCAAAAACTACTCGACCGATTTTGAATATTCTTTCACCAAGAGAAAGCTACATTATCAGCGAGTATCATAGGCTATGTTTTGTATAGTACATCTTCATTGCACTCGTGTGAAGCCGGGGCGCGTTGCTAGTACGTAATAAATTGATGTGACTACAGACAATAATTGGGGTTGTCACAAGAAATTCTATGATTCCTGTAGATTCAAGAGTTTTCCTTTCTAAATATCATCAAAATCAATTCAATTTATCTGTGAAAAGACCGAAATACTACTTTTGTAGTATTTTATTAGGGTTTTAATTTTCATCAATATCAGTCCAGCTGTTTAGGAGGTAATCAGTTCAATGATATACACATATATATGATATACAATTTAGAGCATTATTGTTAAATAATCTGAACATGGTTAGGGTTTCGGGTCCACAAGTTTTTTCAATATTTTTGCTTTTAAAACGATTTAAATGATATATAACTCTTTTGATATAATATGTACTCCAGCTCGTAAGGAAGCTATTGGTATCAATATTTACATTTTTAGCATTTTGTGGGCTGACACCGTATTGTTTATCAACATCCATCTATGCTCGCAAATCCGTACTCTATAACTCACGTATCTAATATAGAAACTGTATAAATTTTCACCCTCTAATAAGCGTAGCTTTCGCCACACGTTACGGCATAAAAACAAGAGATAACATCTAAGTCGCGCGGGTCTCACTGATTTTATCACTTGCGATTGGAATCTAGAATGTGTCAGTATTATAGAAATTGTTTAGAAAAGGTATTGTTGGCTCGCTCTGTACATAAAATAAATTAAATATATCTTTTTTTTATGTCAGATATCGACAGACGAGCATGAGGTTCACTTGATGGTAGGTCACAGAACATCAGTCAATGATGCGCTGATTACCTTATTTTACTTCGAGCATGCGGAAATCCTGAAAACGAAACGCGTAATATGCGGCTTTCGAACCGACCTATCAGTACTAAACGAAAAGAGACGTTTTTAAATACTTTTATTTTGAAACTACTTCTGTTGTTGATTGTACGTCGATACAATAATCCTCAGTGAAATATTACTTGTCCCCTCCACTCACATATATCTCTAAAATCTGAACGATAGAAATTACGACGCGAGTGTACATCGATATCAATCAATCGTTTATAATCGAGAATTAGTGACTCGAACGATATATTGATAGTGAGTGGCAAATCGAGTGTGAATTCGATTTTGCCCCGGGCTTCGTTTTCACTTTAAGAATGACTTTAATTGATTAATTATTATTTATTAATTGAATAAGGTACGTGATGTATGGAGTGTTCTGCTTAGCCATAATCTTAAATAAAAAATCTATTAAATACTTGTAACTCCTCTTCATGGCATGCCTATGTAGGTGATATATTTTCCAGGCAGAATTTCGATATTTAAATAAAATACTGTATACCGGATTAAAACGCGATTTATTGTTTAAATTATTTATCCCGACGTTTCGGATGCTCGGATCGGTAGTAAATGTAAAATTAGAACCATTTAATATTAGTAATAATATTAGTAATTTAATATGTATTATTTTTTATTCACGTTCATAGGTGTACATTGTGTTACCTAAATTAATAGATTATATATTTTTTTTAATTTAATTGAATTAAATATGGCAACTTTGTGACATTTCAAATATAAGACAACTGTCATCTTTCAGTCTCCCGCGACCACGGTTGCTGAAAAGCATCCGAAACGTCGGGATAAATAATTTAAACAATAAATCGCGTTTTAATCCGGTATACAGTATTTTATTTAAATGTGTGATACTCGCGTTAATAAAAGACAATATTAGAATTTCGATATTTTCCTACGATTGATTATTTACTTTCATCAGTAAAAGAAATAAAATCTTTGTGAATTTGTTAGTAAATGGTTCAATCACCAAAGAGATCAATCACGAAAATTGTATTAAGACAAAAATTAAAAAAGGTTTCTGTAAAGGTACGAACTAAACTACTCCCTCACTAGAATCTAGAATCTCTCGCTCCTCTGGATTCAAAAACACAGTGGTTTGCTCCTTTGGTAAACTACTATTTTTCGCAAGGCATAAGAAAATGTTCTAATATGTTTTAATGATCGTATTTTTTGGCTATCGATAATGGTATTATTATTTTTGATAATTCTTAGAATGCATTGCAATAGAGGAAGATTTAGATGAAAAATAAAATATTTTAATTTTTTGTATTTTTTTATATTGATTCCAAGTTCTGATTCATCCTCGCGGTACACGTCTAAACCCGAAACTCGTGGATTCGAGATAGGAATACTCACTGGACCGAAGATTCCGTAACAAAAACCTACCTACGAAAAAAGCATAATATGAGCAAATGAGCTTTATACATAAATTTTCTGTACGTGTGTATGTCACTAAATTTCTCCTAAACCACTGGACTGATTTTGATGATATTTTTATGTGTATTGAAGTGGTTGGATGGTTTAGATTTTTGGGGTCAACATTCGTTCAGGACATCTATCGGATCCACTAGAACACATATCACTAATCGTTATTCGCTATTCATATAGTATGTCACTCAGACCAAATCTTACTGAATATAGGTTTTATTATACCTTGATTGAGTCTAGAAAGCTCAACTTACAGTGGTCACCTGTCAGTAGAGTGACGCAAAGCGTTCCGCGACACGCAATTTCACACTGATTGTGAGAACGTCTGTATTGCCCTCTTCCGTTAAAACAGTGAATTAAGTGCGTTGGAACACGACACGGTAACTAGCCCTTTGAAAGGAAATAGTATTGAAGGATGTCGAGATGAAGTAATTGCTAGTTATCGTTATAAGATGTTTTTCAACAAAGCAGTTTGAAATCAGAGCCCAAGGCTCATTTTGGGTCACTCCGACTTACTAGTTTTTGTATATTTCTCACATATATTTGATTGATCAAATCTTTTTATAAAATACTAGCAACGCGCCACGGCTTCACACGGATGCAATGTAGCTGTACCATGTACAAACATAGTCTATGTTACACGCTGATCATGTAGCTTTCTATTGGTGAAAGAATTTTTAAAATCGGGGCAGTAGTTTTTGAGTTAAATCGTAACAAACAAATCTTTACTTTTAATAATATTAGTATAGATAGAAAATGTATATTCAGGTAACTACTATAAATATATCAAATTCAAAAATAACTTTAGTCGACAAAACATTTACTGGTTTAAAAAGCTAAAGCATGCAAATACAGAGGTCTAGGCTCCGAATATGATTTTGTCCCATTCGGTGTCGAGACTCTTGGTCCGTGGGGTCCTAGCGCCATAAAGCTTTTTAAGAAAATAGCAAAATGGTTAGTCGACATCACAGGAGACCGAAGAGCTAGCAGCTACCTCGGACAAAGAATTAGTCTAGCTATTCAATGGGGAACGCTGCCAGTATCTTTGGAACCTTGCCTAAAGGGACTCCATTTAATAATAAATTTTAGTTATTATATTATATTTTTTAAGGTTTTTCTTTTAGGTTCTTTGTTCTAGTATATATAGTAAATGTAGTTATATTATATAACATTAAATATTACACACGGTTTTCTTGAAACGTCAATTTTTAAAAATGTTCTACAGATAAGAGCAATCAGGAAACTTAGGTCGGTAGTTTTGCTAGTTTCTTATGTTTATATATTTAATTTTATACGATAAAAACCTCTATACACTGCCATCTCAACATTCCTCGCAGTGCAATTTGTCAATCACATCGCAGTAACCTGAATGCCACGCTAAGCTTATGGCAATTATTTTAAATCAAAGCAATCACGGCGACTTATTGCTATATTACCGATGGATTAGAATGTTTTTCTTTAATGTATTGTAATAACGGTTAAGTGCAGAAAAATGTATCCATTTTAAACACAAAATTAATGATAATTATAAGAATATTTATTTGTTACACCGAATTCGTGTTTGGCCCTCAGAAGGCCTAGCACGAACGACTTGCCAAGGTTAGCTCTGGTTAGAAAGGAATGGATGATTTTGGAAGAGGAACTGATAATGGTTTCAATATTATTTACATATTTTTTAATGTTAGATATAGACAGACGAGCATGAGTTTTACTTGATGATAGGTGTTACCTCAGCCACAGAACATCGATCAATGATGCGCTGTCGATCTACTCTTTACTTCGAACATTCGAAAATCCATAGTTTGAGACCGAAACGCGCATTGTGCACTTCAAGTCTTTTCCACCTATTCGATGATTCGTTACCCGGTCGGAATGTCGATATTCCTCCAACCCGATTAATACCCGAAGTGACCATGCTTACATAAAACTATAATTAGTCCTGGCGGGATTGGAACCCACGACCCATCGGAACGCAAGGTTTTTTACCAAACACGCCAAAGAGCCCGTCAACGATTTCTCTACTTTATCTAATCAACTTCAAGCTTGACTTTTAACCACGTTTCGACCTCGTTAAAGCATTTTCTATTTTCCTGAACTTAATATATAATAAATACCATCCATTTTCACTTCATTAAACGTGAAATACTACACACAGTCGACGACAGACATTTGAATGGTTCGATCCATTATACATATGAATGACTAACATTCACACATAAATTTCGTATTGGAAATTAGCTCTGGCAACACCGTTATATTATGCAAAGGAGCTTGACAGATTGCTTTATCAATACATCTATTGACATCTTTATTGAGTATATTTTTTACATATTTGTTACTAAAATTATTAAAAAAATATATTTTAGGTAACACACCTCGGCTTCGCACGGGTGTACTATACACAAAAAATAAAATAGCCTATGTACTAGCTGCTAATGTAGCTTTTTTGATGAAAGAATTTTTGAAATCGGTCGAGTAGGTAGTTTTTTAAAAAAGTATTTGGCTCAATTGCTATATTGTAATATTTAAATTAAAAGGAGAATGGATTATATTTATTTCCGTGGGACAGACAAAAAAAGCTTCCAAAAGGATTTTTGTGTAAACTGCCCCCTTCTTTACTCTTTTTTTTTTCGAAAGGACACTATTGTTTTTGGCACATATGGCCTTTTAGAACTAACCGGACTTTCTTCTTTACTCATCCCCGCTCCATTTCTGGTAAAAAAAATTCAACGTACAGAAATGTTGATTAAATAAATCTTTCCTCTTTATAATATTAGTATAGATTTAGATATGTATTGATTAAAAATGTTCTGCATAAAAAGAGTTAGTACAATTAAAAATATGAGGGTCATTGACCCCCGGACAAGATAAGTCTAATTATCATCACAATTTAACTATCAATTGAAATGTAGAGGAAATATAGAATTAGGAAGTTATATGTGGGTCTTGTAATTAAACTTAATTGATGTTTATTGCGAGCGTTATTTGTGTGCGCAGTTCTATGAGGCTCGTTTGGATGGATTAAAAAGGATACAATTTATGACTGTAGAGTACTTTCGTACATACATACATACATTTTGTTTATGCTAATAGCAGTAAACTTTCGAGGTGACGTATTTACATAGATTTTGTTAAGAATAGTTAATGTGAATAGTATTATTTTCAACGTTTGGTCGATTTTCCAAAATTATTTATTTAATAACTGATTGCACGAACGACTCTGTGGTCAGCGGAATGCGTTTAGTTCCGGAGAACCTGGATTTAAGTCCTGGAGATGCATGATTTGTATACCTACCATCACGTGAGCCTTACGCTCGTCATTCGATATCTTTACTAATATTAAAAAGAGGAAAGATTAGTTTGTTTGTTTGTTATGATTTGACCCAACTACTGGACCTGTTTTGAAAATTGTTTCTAGAATTTTGAGTATTCTAGTCCAGGGGTTCTCAAATTTTGCTCCGCGGCGTCCTCCGTAGAGAGTAAAGAGAGGCACCGTAGGGCGTACAATAAATAAAATAATTGGGCTTCATATGGTATCCAAAATTTTATTTTTGTGCCTACTCACTATGTAATCAACTAGTAAGGGCATCGAAACAAAATCCTAAACCGCCGTGATTTGATAAAGTTTGAAATCCTTTGACTAGAGCAGGCTAGTATTAGGTACCCGTTTCATAATACAACTGTCCTTAATTGAAACCCCAATGTAAACACGTTTCCCTTTAAAAGCCGCTTCAATCGATTGTATTAAAACTGAATAAAAGTAATTACGGACTTTTCAGACAAGTCAATTTCACTGATTTGCAATTCAAAACAGCTTCCATGAGCTTTTGACGGAAATACGAGTATTACATTTTACAGAACATTTTTTGTGGAAAATAATTGCGAGTTATTTTGAGTTATTTATTATTTCTTTCGAATTGTAACATTTCGAAGAACGTATTTATTATACATTTGTAATTGTGTATTTTATTCTGGGATCCGGTAATTAAAAATCTGAAACTCCAAGTCAAACATACTAAAAACCAAGAGCATACTGTTAGTCAATATTGTCATAATATAGCAAATTACATCAAGTATGAACTCTCCAAGTATACATATGAATCAGTCATCGATGCGCTGACTGACTACTTAGTATTTGTTCAAAGTAATATAATTAGAAATTATTATAAAATACGCAAAGAGGTTTATACGGGCAAACTGAAAAGTGACAGTTGTATGATTTAAATTTTCAGAAAGTTGCCATATTAACGCCATCTATTCCTACGAAGTTGATTGATATTTACTGTAATTTTCTGTACTATGGCAGTATTGAGTAAAAGTGTCTTTGTGTTTTTTACTAGGTTTAACCACAGGTTCAAGAATCGCGTTTTAATTAAGTAAAAGTCGTTTTATAACGTGTTTCATATAGTAATTGTATTGACCTATGAACATAATATATTACATTGGAAACATAAAAGCCGTATCGAATGATGGAACTCGGCTAGATTACTTGCATTACAAAGTAACCATCGTGAATTAAACAAAGGTATATTAGGTCTGATACGTGGCTCACAATGCAGGAGTTAAGATAAAATTAGATAAATATAAGATATTACTTGCCCAGTGAGTGAATGTAGTGATGTTACTACTAGATATCGATATTTTATGAACACGTTGAAACGCTCATGTTAAAAGTATAAAATTGTTGTTCATACGTTTCTCTACTTGACCTGAACTCTACTTTAACAAAAAAGTGTCCTTTAATTGTTAAAATTTGAGAAAATACTACATTGTGTTAAAGAAATTGTAACAATAATATACAAATTACTTAATAAAAGTATTATCTTGTTGTAACAATTGGGACTAAAGTATTGAACTGAGATGGTACTAAAAATAGAAATAGGAAATCGTACATTTTGGCTTTTTTCACATAGTTTTTTGACGGTACAATATACTTCATTTTATGCAAATAGGTATTTAATTTAATAATATCCCAGTACAGTGCTTGATGGTGATCTCGACATTGAGCAAAACGATTGAGAGATTGATTTTGCTTAGCGACTACCTTTTTTCATATACCTAGGTACTGCCAAGCTATTTAACTTGAACTGCTTGTTGTTGTTGACGATCTGTTGAGTTGAAAATAGTGTTGCTTAGACGATAAGTGCTTCTGTTTATTTGAAACGCACCTGCAACCTGCACCCTCTGGTGTTGCGAATGTTTATCACCTGCCCGATTGCCCAATATTCCATAAAAAGGGCCATAATATCTTAATCTATATTTTAAATATCGATAACACATGACATCACTAGGCGCACCCCTCCGAGCACAGTGGGAACGTGCGGGCCTATAAATAAAATAATCGAGCACAAGATAAAATTATGATATAATTATTGCACTAACATCTACTTTATGTACCGGCAGATCACGAAACTAGTCTTCTGTTGATTCGCCGCCTGCGCACTTCAGAGTATATGAGCATTAATTTGTTTTTTTGTATGTCAGATGTTGACAGACAAGCTCGAGGCAAACTTGGTAGTAAGACAATCAACGGGATATGCAGTTATACTTTATCGATTTTTTTTAATATGAACATTCAGAAGTCTATACACTAAAATCGATATCACGAATTTCCCGTCTTTGAATGTTGGTTCGATGCCCGTCGGAAAAAAATGTTTCATCCTTTTCTTGAGTAATATCTTGAAATGGTGTATTTGTCACACACTCATATATTTTTCCACGGAAAATATAAAAACAGCACAGACACAAAAATGTATCTGCCCCTGTCTGAGAATTCCCTTTTAAAGTAAGTACATATAATTAAAAAGTGGCATTCTTTAAACGATAGCGATCGCTTTGTTCGCTTTTGAATTAAAAGCTGAAGTAGTATTTCAATTATTCCAATCAAGTGCGGCTGGAAATCCTTTTATTGCCTTAATTGAAAGATATCTGCGGTATCAGTTTTTTATAATAGAAAAACAACGATTCCTAATTAAACGTTCACTGTCAATTTAGTCTTTTTTATACATTAGAGGAGACAAACGGACAGTCATGTCTACTGATGGTAAGCGACAACCACCACCCGTAGACATTTGTAACAGCAGAGGTCTTGAGGATGCGTTGCCGGCCTTTGAAGGTTCTGTCTTTTGAAGTCGTATCGGTTCGGAGAAACCGCCGGAAATGCTTTTCCAGAAACATATTCTTAGATTAAATTATAAAGTAAAGCATTAATAGCAACGCAATGTAATATACATAGATGTTACATAGAAAAATTAATCGTGGCTTTTCCCAAAAAGCGTCCTTAGTCGCGGGTAACCACAACTTATTTTGTCTCCAAATTTTTTTCCGCGATTTTTTGCCTTCTCCCTCTCCAAAATAAGTAAAAAGTTGGGAAAAGCCGCGATTGTAAATATTTACCAAAAATTGTATAAAGTTTATTGATTAAAGTCGTGGCGAACTAAGCAATAAGTATGGGGGATGTATGTGTACTTTTGCCCTTAATAGGGAATGGGGCAGACCCATTTCCATATACGTTTCACTGATAATTTTTCTATACAGATATTCAGTCTGCTGTGCCCTGCACGACCGAAACATTTTTTTAAATTTTGTATCCCCGGGATTCAAACCCAGGCGCTAGCACCTAAAAGCACAATCTGTTCGTCTTGTTTTTCTATAAATGGTGGTTCATTACCCGGCCGAAATTTCTCTCGTTAAATGCCCAAATAAACCAGGTGTAGGAAAACCATGATTACAAATCCGTTGGGATTTAAATCCTTGACCTATCGGAATGCAAGGTTATATTACAAATTTATCGCACGAGTGTCTAGTATCCAATAAAATAGTATGTGATTAAAGATTAAGCCATTAATTGAAGAGTCGAAAGCTCACTGAATATGCGTGGGCGCAGTTACTCATCCAATCAACGACTTGATTGTAAATAATTAGAAATTGAACTTTCCATATTGCAATAATCGCCGCCATGACTTAATGGAATCGCATTCAACAAATTAAATAAAAGTTCGCAAAAATAATCGCATTTACCAAATTAAAATAAAATAATATTTGTTTATTCATATTAAAAGTGATATGACAGTCCTAAATTCAAGAGCCCACATATTGAAAGCCACTGCTAGTTTAGCTTCATACTAGTTATTGCATAAGGGATACATATTTTTATTTTAAAAGGGATATAAAGATACATACATATACATCACGCCTCTTTCTCATTGGGGTAGGGAGAGATCACGGAATTTCATATGCTCCGATCCTTACATACCACTTTCGCTTCTTCCACTTTCATCAATGCTTTCATACACATCGTCGGTTTCGAGTATTTTTGACCTGGCCCTTTTGAAGAACGTTCCCGATCTGATCGAGGTACGTTCGCCTAGGTCGACCACTCGCGATTCTACCACTCACACCAGTTTCGTAAATCTTTTTCGTTTCCCTACTTTCATCCATCCTTTCTATGTGCCCAAACCACCTCAACATACCTTTCTCAATTCTCGTCACTACATCATCTTTTACTCCACAGCGCTCTTGAATTTCGCAATTTCTTATGATAAATATTAATATTACAAATAAAATGTTTGGCTGGCGATAAAACCAAGGCTGATAATACAAAAATAATAACTAGAAAAAAATAAATAGAACATACAAAATAATTATTAGTGATAAAATTCTGGTACATGCGGTTAGCCCGCGAATCTCAACTGGTTTGATCTTCAACATCATTGTCTGAGACATACCTTTACCTGCAACCGATATCCTTCACATAATAAATAAATAATGAGGATACAGGCAAGTCATTTAGAAACCAGATGTGTTTGTACGCAGAATTAGCCGCTCATAAAATTGCAAGCGCTTCCAACGGATGCTTTAAAAAGATATGACACACGTGCTTAGAATCTTCTTTACAAATAGTCGGGCTATGGGCTTTTTTTTACTTTTTACAGAGTATTTTCAGTTGCAGTTGGTCATTTAAACGCGATTTATTATTATTACAATATTTATTCCGATGTTTAGAGTTTTTCAGAAAACGTGGTCGTATTTTTAATCCGGAATAAAGTTTATTTTAAAGTGCGCGTTAATAAAAAACAATAATATAAGTAAACTTTTACAAGTATTTTTGAATTTTTAAGATACCGGGGCGGAATGTTGCTTTTACCGAAGAGACGGTAAGAAGCAAGGTAATTATTATTTTTACAAATCAAAATTTTACAAGTTGTGTAATACAACATTACAATAATGGAACAAGCTAAGCTACAGGTACTACAAGCGGTTTTATCCACAGAATAGATAATTTTATCTTCCAGATACTCATTCACTATGTAATAAGCCTTATCCAATAATTTTATGAATTTTTATTCAAATTCAAATTCAAAAATCATTTATTCATTTAGGTAACACAATGTACACTTATGAACGTCAATAAAAAATACATATTAAATGCTTCTAGTTTTACATTTACTGCCAGTTCTCAAATCAAGGGCGTAGAGCGGACGAGAAGAACTGGCAAGAAACTCGCCGCCACTCTTTTTTAATCGCCAAGTTTTTGTTTTACAAATGTTTTGTAAGGAGCTGCAACCATTACACCATATTCCACATGACATCTTTAAGTAATTAACTATAATAATCGAAAAATATATATATAAACGAAAAAATAAAAATAAATAAAAACAAAGATTTGTCCTCTATCAGCAGAATGTATGGTGAAATAGGAGCACTCACTTACATTCTCGTGGGAACAACACGCAAATACATAGACGAAATAACTAATATCACCGCATACACGAATTCAAGTTCGACCAGTCACCACAAGTAGCACCCGTTCACGAGTATGACGCATGGCCAGCCATCGACCCCCTCGCCATATTTTAGGGAGAGAGACAACCCGACGCATGGACGCCGCCAATTGCTATCTTATACTGAAACAAAAGAAGTTAACATCGTAAAGATTTTTGTTAAATAAGTTATTTATATATTTAGAATCAGTACAAAAATAATTATGGTGCATTTAAATATGCTATTGAACTGACTCAAAATTACTTCACTACTAGAAATCTATACGACAAGTTCTTTGGCTGGTCCATCTGTTATGCGGCCTTGGTCTCTCGTTTTTTAAAATACGACAAAATAAAAATGTTTATTGTTATTTTGGCACTACAATAATAATTTGTTAAATGGGAACTACACTTTTAATTAACGCGGGACACGATTTAATAATATGAGACAAAGACTGCGCTAATAGGGCTTTATTGCAACTCTCCTCATTTGCTCCAGGTTGCGAGTTTTATTATAGTTTAAAATGTATTGGCTTTATTTACTTTATAAATATTTATATAACAGGTTGGGATCAAATCCCACCGGGATGACATGTTCATATTATATTTTTTTACTATTATTATTTTTTACACTATTATTGTTATAACTTTTTTTTTTGCGTCTGAGGCGCAAACTATTGTGGTTTCTGGCAGAATGACCTAATGCTGAGCCAGGGCCAATTACAACAACAACACACACACATTTACACAAAAAATTATGGAACACAAAATGTACCTTTATTTTGTGTTCCATAATTTTTTGTAATTATTTTGTGACTCTGTGTGTGTGTTTCGTTCGTAATAAATGTTATGTATATGTCTAATTATAAGACATCATCTGGCCGCTTCAAGAATGAAAACATATGGGACGAATATTCTAACTCTGACCGGGGGTAAAACCGTATAGTGTATACCGCATTTAGAATATTACTAGGAGCATTTAGAAATACTTAAGTACAAAGAAAATATTTTAATATATTAGTTTTTTGTACATATTTTGAAAGTGTACTACCACTAAGACTTTTATATTAATTTGTAAGCGTAAAGTTACTTGATAGTTTCAAAATATACTCTTAGCGATATATTCATTTGAATATATAAAACATTCATATTAAAAAGATTATTGTAATTAAAGTAATATTTTCAAAGAATCATAAAGCACGATATTTAAACGAAATACGAAAGTATAATAGAAAGCAGTTATAATTTGCATAAGCGTCTCGTAAAAATATAATATTAACTACATAAACGTCAAATATTTCTCTCGCAGACCGCTTCGAGACGAACAAGAAAAGTATTAATGTGACAAAATTAAATGTGATATTAAACGATAGCACAAAAAACAGTTGGGATAAAAAACATACAGACTGCCTCACCTATCTGGGTTCCGTAGATATTTTTTTTTATATGGTATGTAAAAAATTGCTTCATGCCAAAATTCATTATTCTAGAATCTAAGCTAACGGGAGGTACGGTTACAGGGTAGATAAACTGTACCAGTAAACCAGTAGTTTTTGATTTGGCGAGTGTCAAAATATCGACGCTTACTTTAGACGTTCCTGAAAAAAGGGGCATTAAATAACAAAGGAAGGAACAGGAACCAAAAAATTATTTTGTATTGTATTCTGTTCCCTGTCCGAATGAAGCAACTTTTTTTAAAGCTTGTCTTCCTGGAACTTGAAACCGTACCTTCGGTGCTTCATGCCATACGCATTCGGAGACAGTCAGCGATTTTATAATGGCTCCTTGTTCCTTTTGTGGTACGGAACCCTAACACTTGCGTTAAAAAGACAAGTATTATTAATAACTTTAGTGAAAATATCCCAACTGTTTTATAATTTGTCTAAAATAACACTTTCATTACAAAATAAGCTTAAAAGATTTATTTATAGCCAGTTAATGCTTGTATTTTTTTATCGGTAACTTAATTTGCATAATGGATCCGGATTCTAGTTATGTTGAATGAAAAAACTAACACGATATAATGTGTTTTGCTCATCAATGTAATTGATCGTATACATCGATACTCAAACGAATCGATCAAAGTATCGTAATATGTGTGGTCCAAGTTATAAGCTTATTGATAAGCGGAGCGGAATCAAATAACAGAGTTCACGGTTATAACGAAAAACCGTTCATATATGGAAAAACCGCGAAGTGCATATTGCGTATTTCGGTTTCAATCTATGTATTTAGATATGCTCGAAGAAAACAGGTTGGCAGCGCATCATTGACTGATGTTCTGTAGCTATGGTAAAACCTACTATCAAGTAAAACTCATGGTCGTCTGTCGATATCTAACAAAAAAGTAGGCAACACACCTGCAAGCCCTTTGGTCTTGTGGATGTTTATGGGCGGCCAGCACTTACAATCACTGGAAGGGAAGGCCAAATTGGCCTCAAAAAAGCTTGGTGTGCTCAATAGAGCGAGACGGTATTTCACACCGGGCCATTGCCTACAACTGTATAAGGCACAAGTTCGGCCCCACATGGAATACTGCTCTCATCTTTGGGCGGGAGCTCCCCAATACCAGCTCCTTCCTTTTGACCGCATACAACGTAGAGCGGCTCGAATCGTCGATGACCAGGCCCTCTCCGATCGGCTTGACCCTTTGGCGCTACGTAGAGATGTCGGATCACTTTGCATCTTCTATCGTATCTATCATGGTGAGTGCTCAGAGGAATTGTTCGGATTAATCCCAACCGCTAATTTTCACTACCGCACCTCGCGACAAAACTCCAAGTTCCACCCGTACCATCTTGACGCTTGGAAGTCTAGCACTGTGCGCTTTATGCGTAATTTTCTTCCACGCACTACGCTATTGTGGAATGAGTTGTCGCCAGCGATTTTTCCGAACCGGTACGACTTGGGGACCTTCAAGAAGAGAGCCTATTCCTACCTTAAAGGCCGGCAACGCAACTGCAAGTCCTCTGGTGTTGCAGATGCTCATGGGCGGCGGTGTTCACTTTCCATCAGGTGAGCCGCAGGCTCGTTTGCCCCCTATATTATAAAAAAAAAAAAAAAAATCATATGAGTTATCTACCCATTTGCCCCTACCGCCTAGTCTATTTTTTTATTTTTATAAAATAGGATGAATAAATTTAATGGCCTTTTTATTAATTTCATGATTTTCTATTATTACTAATGTTTACACTTTTAAATATAATTTCTTGAAAAACGCCTCCATTTTGTAAAACTTTAAAGCACCTAATAATAGCTAACCTAGTTAATTTTAATTAAATTGAGTCAAATGTCCTGTCACGGTCGCCAAATGTTCCAATATTAATTGGCAACTATTAAAGATTAAATAATTGTTTTTATAGAAACTTATGTATTGTCTAGTATTACAATTTGATTAGAGATACGTAATTCCGTGTGGCTTTGCCTTAGCCCTTTTCCCGCACCTGCCGCCGCCCGCCCCGCCTGCCCCTCTAAGGCCCGTTCACTTCCAACAAAGTAGTTTTGTGAACAGTCGCTGTAAGCTCATATCTTGATCCGCAATAGCCTGATATATTTACATAGATCTCTTACAATAGATCATATCCTGATGATTTTACAGACCCCATGTTAACAACACAGATTTCTACTTACATTTTTTGCCATATATTTTCTCTTGCTTACAATAATTATGTATGTATGTCTATAGACCACAGATAATGTTAACGCCAAGGGTGGTGCCATTTTTGGAAGTAGGTTTCTTTAGTTCTATCGACATAGCGCATTGCTGAATAATTGTTTTATTATTGTCTATCATCATCAGATAGCCTCACATCCATAAATTCAAAATTATAATATGAATAACTAGTAGCACGTTTAGGTTTAAGTACTTTACGTTCTGCCTGTAAATTTTGTGGTAGTGATTTTTACAATGATTTACAATTAGCTATTATATTATTCACAGAATAGATAAAAAAGGCCTTTCTTATATTATATTCCGTGATGTAATCTTATTGTTTAACAATTACATTTCATTGAATAGTTGCAAAAGGGAACAGGGCAGAAAGAAAAGCAGAAGATGCCCAACACCAAAGTCAAAAAATTATTTACCATTATACTCACTCTCACAGTCAATGTAATAATTTGTATTTATTAAATACTAGTGGACCCCGCAGACGGTAATCTACTCTATAATTATTCTTAAATTTGAATATGCCCATTTACCCACTATAATTGTCTAATATGTCACTGATTTGCAGTGGACATCTGTTATTCCAAAAAAGCTAAGAATGCATGACGTGAGCTGTCTAGATGGCGGAGTTCCGAATCTTATTTATTTTATAATTACATAATTTTATGCATATATTTTTTTCCTGATTTTTCCCAATATTTTAATAGCTTATATCTTATTCCGGACATAGAGGAATCCAACAAATAAGATATCGTTAAAATCGGTACAGCCGTTCTTGAGTTATAACACAACTTTCTTTTATATTATAATATATACCTAGATTGTCTTTTATTAGAAAACGTAGAAGACATGACGGATTTTTTTGCAGGGCTTTTAGCCAGAAAATCTTCTTTATAATAAGTAAATATTATATTAATAAAAATAAACAAAAAAGTGAAAACCATATCTATTGTTACATTACACTTCTCGGAGATTAATGAGGCATGACTGTTTATAGAGCGTCTGTTTTGCCCTAATTACTGACGGGTCAATGAACTCGCTGGGCAATGTTTTTGTTACGGTGAATAAGTTATAATAAAAAAAAATATTTTTTTTAAACAGTTTTAAAATATACATTGAATCTTTTTTTTTGACAAATATATATACAGAAAGCTGATGGCGAAGCAATTTTATAATTTGGATGAATTTATGACATGCACTAATTTGGAATCGATTTTGAGATGTCTGAAATTAAATAAAATACTTCATACCGAATTAAAACGCGATTTATTATTTATATTGTTTAAATTATTTATCCCCACGTTTCGGATGCTTTTCAGCAACCGTGCTCGAGGGCAGATAGAAAGATGACAGTTGTCTGATTTTTAAAAGTTGCATAATCCGGTATACAGTATTTTATTAAAATGTGTGATATTCGCGTTAATAAAAGACAATGTTACAAAATTAATTTATTTTCAAAGTTACAGCTAAATCTAATTAGATTCAGCTCTCACGATTCGTAGCCAACAATTTGCGTAGCTAGTAAACGCACGCTAGGAAGCGTGTAATTACACTCGGCGAACGAGTGGTCACGAACAATGGTGGTAAATTTTAGACCGTAATGCCTATTTATATTTTATAAATGTAATTTTCAAACCTTTGAGATCTGAATAATAAAAATGAATGTATGTTTGTGCTCTATGCACTTCTGAACTGTTAATCCGATTATTTTATCCGGCTTAGCATGACAATTACGATAAAAGTTTTCGACCGTTTTCTCGTGTTTTAATCAATTGTTATCTATTTATGTCTTCCCTTAGACGTAGACTTAAAATTCGACTTCTAATATAATCTAATTGATCTATCAAAGTTGTCGATCTCGAGATATAATATATCTCGATATCTTATATCTTAGTTTGTCTTCACTCGCCCGCGAGATATCTCTTGATGGTCATGCTAGGCGGGCTGAATTCGCCCACGAGGAACCTAGCCAAGAAAACACTATTTTACTTTACTTATTCCCTTTGCCTTAAACTTTATTGAAAAAGTGGGTTATCTAAGATACTTATCTATACTTAATATTATAAAGAGGAAAGATTTGTATTTTTGTATTTTCGTATGTTATGAATAAACTCAAAAACTACTGGACCGATTTTTAAAATTCTTTCACCAATAGAAAGCTACATTATCAGCGAGTAACATAGGCTATGTTTTGTGTATAGTACATCTACATTGCACCCGTGTGAAGCCGGGGCGCGTTGCTAGTCTAATATAATATTCTATCGTTAGTGAAAATGTTATGTGAATGCAACGTCCGCGTCGTTAACATTAGTATCTGATATGTCATTTCCATTCGGCAATAGCATGTCGATAATAAATGTATG
This sequence comes from Anthocharis cardamines, assembly GCA_905404175.1. Taxonomy (NCBI): domain Eukaryota; kingdom Metazoa; phylum Arthropoda; class Insecta; order Lepidoptera; family Pieridae; genus Anthocharis; species Anthocharis cardamines. The sequence goes on from FR989969.1 coordinate 7,959,091, forward strand.
CGATCCCGTTAAACACGTGTTCATCACTATTCTGATAGCGTTTTCACAGACTTGAATGAGGTTTTTTTATTGTTTAGGAGCGAGGCCATGTTTATTTATCTAAGCACGATCTAGCAACACTGCGCATACAAATCTTTGCTATTTCGATACATACTTTATGTTGTGTTTTTTTGTTACAGGTAAGAATGCAACTTGGGTTACGATTGGCATCAACGCATGACATTTTGAGTTTCAAATTTCGTAAGTACTATATTAAATGAATAAAGGTAGATACTGTTGTCGCTCTGAAGTTTCGACGCTTTTCCGCAGCAGCAACAGATGTCACTATTACCAACGTCACCGTCACATTTACTAGTGGGGGTGACAACTTTACCGACAACGGGCAGCCGATGATGATATAAAAGCAGAGTTCCCGCCATGAAGAGGCATTCCACGTCCACCAACTAAAGTAGTAGAAACTCTGCCCAATTGTGGATAATAATTACAGTGTCAATTTAATAGTGGTCTAAAGTGAATTATAGCTAAAGTTATACTTTTGTATCGTAGTATCTGAGTGTAAACTTTCATGTTACATTAAAGGTGTATGCATTAATGGTGTTTTCTTAATATCAGAAGCGGGTTAATCTACGCTCACAAAATGCCACGCGGCTATCAAGGAATTCAAGTACGCCGTACTCTATGTATACGAGCAGTAGTTACTGTGACAGACGGAGAAAGAATAACGTTATAAATGTCAACGTAAGGGATCGCCAACTGTAAGTCAGAATGTTTAATTATTATCATCAATGATTTCTGAATTAGAGGACATGCCTCTCGGGCATAATATTGATAGAAAGTAATTCACATGTCTTTAAATGTCTTGACACTAAGATGATCAGTGTATCAGCTGTGCAAAAGTAACGGTATACTGCAAAATGAAATATGGTTGCAATTACTTTATGAAAAAGTAATTCTCATGGATATCGAAACAATATCTTACTTAATGAAGTTTTCGAAAGTATGATATCAATTGTAGTAATTAGTCTGATAAATTGGTGAAACAAATATCAGTGTTGCACAGGATTTCCGTTATTATGACAATACAGCATCTTTTTGTAAAGTACGAGATACCCTCGAAACAGGTCTTTAGCAATTTTATAAGCCAGACAGAATAACAACATTGAAAATAATAAATTGAGAGATGTTGAGATTTAATAATATTTAAATATGTATCGCAGCTATTCATTAATGACAAAGACCTAGTAACAGTATTGGTTTTGCAGTCTGTTTTGTTAAAATAATCTTATTCATTGAATGGAATTAAAAATTGAATGGATATATAAAACAGTTACAGTAAAACTTAAAAGTTTAAATATATACAGGTTATACGTTATACGTGGGAAAATCATGATATTTTAATAGCTTGCTATTTACAATGCTTGTGTTCATATTATTTAGAATGGCATATTAGACATAGCTATAATGGCTAAGTTACAATATTGAAGACAGTTATTTCAAAATACCCTCTAAAAGTAAAGTATTGTCATTGTTATGAAATACTGTACAGAAGTTCACAACTATCAGTGAGATTACTTTTGAAATTGAATCCCAATACCACGCTTACTCGAATTTTGACTAGTTTACTTTTAATTGTGAGAAAATTGGTACTTTTGAACAAAGTTTAGTTTAGAGTATACTGTAGCATGAAAATCGCACTTCGACTGTACGATCGAAAAGGAACGTGGCTGTAAAAGACGTAACTTCCAAACATGTTTAACTTTTAACACGTGAAAGAAAAATATTTTGACATTTTATCTAAAGTATTGAATAAATGACGACGCATGATGCGCCATCGAGTTTAATAAAGTGTGAATCGAACCTTCATGGTTCAAAAAGGAATAGTGTTCATGGCATGTGATGAATATTCATTCATTCAAGTTAATAATTACTAAAGCAAGTAATAACCCTATACCATGCGGTGTTTTCAAATACTAATAGTAGTGTTGAAGAAAGTTGTCAAAATTGTTGCAAAAATGACTGCGCAATATTTCAGTAATAGAATATATAAATATGTGTTGTCAATTGTCTCAAATACACATTAACTAATATAGTATTTTACGACAAAGAGCATACATTGCAAAATTATAATATTATTTGAAAATAATAAGTAATTACTTAATTATTGTTTTTCGGTTGAGTAAAGAGGTAATGAGTATACCCTATGTTATAAGAGGGTCTAGGCGTAGGAAAGGATTATTTCTGAATAGATGCTTGGTCATGGCAAATCGTTATCTAAATTGAACGTTACTTAAATTCAACCTTTAACTAAACTGTAACCGCTAGATGGTCCCAGAATACCTATCTACTATGAACGCCAGTCTTGTCACTAGTATGAAAGTAAAATTAGTACTTATATTGATATGTACATTGAACTCTGATAAACTATAGTTCAATTTTTCACTCAATACATAAATGTCAAAATGTAGTCAAGAATTTTTACCAAAAATGAATTCAACATAAATAACGATTACAATTAGTTCCATCAAGTTCTACCAATTCTATTAAATTATATATATGATGTGCTAGTGTAGCATTCAAGAGTACCAAACAACAAGTCTTCGTACTCAATCGTAAAATTTCAATTAAATCTAGAATGGAGAGTAAGCTTCTTAACCTGTTAACAATAGTATAAATTATGTCAGAATCAGAAATAGTAGTCTTGCACATATAAACGCTTAAAGGGTATAATAATCAATTTTAAAAAAATACAATACGTGGGTGCATAAAATAGAAACTCCAATAAAGAATTGCGTACAGTAGTTTCTGAAGTAAATAATATGATTAGTTACTGTCCTTTCCACTAAAAGACTCTAGTAAGCGATATATTAGTCAGGTGAGGCCGAAACGAATAATATAAGTATTTGAATATTGACGAATTGTTAAATAATAAAGTAAAATATAAAGGATCTGAATGTGGGCACCAACCGTGAGGATGTTGGACATTGTTTCCCGCGCTTAAGAAACTTATAGGCCAATAGATTGAAAGTGGTCTCAATTATATTCCTGGGCAGACCAAGCTAGTCATATTCAGTACTAACTGCTAAACCATTCGACATTTTCCATGTTAATCATCTTGGTCCCTCTGTGACGTGAAACATTACAACAATTTGCTTGTATAACTATATATGCTCAATAAATTGAAATTGCTATCTATTTAACTTGACTAAAATTACCCTGAATGAAATAAATGAAAATTGCAAAATGTAAAAAAGTAAAAGAAATATTATTTAAAGAGGCTAAAGAAATAAAGCCACTGAGCATTTTCCACAATATTATTTAATCGCTTGGAGCAATATAACAAATTATTGTACAGTGCGAATACAATAAAAACTGAAAGTAAAAGAAACTGAGGTATATGGCAGTAAAGATCATAATAGCAAAAATAAAGTGACAAATATAAAAGTTAATAAGTGAAAAAGAACAGAAATATGATCAATACAAAATGTCGAGTAAAAGTAAGAAAGTGAGGAAGTAGTCTGTACAACTAAGACTGGTTGCCAAAATTGGTTTTCAATTCGATGGTTAAGAATATTAAAAAAGGATTCAAATGCGATACATTTAATGACAAAGCATTCAATATGATGGCGCAATCGCCAAGATATTAAAGCCAATTATAGTGCTGCAATAAATACAAATGGGTGCAAATCACTACAAAAATCTATTATGGTATCGGATCATTGCATATACTTAACTAAGAAGAAAAAAAAAAATGTAAAGAAAGTCTGATCTAGTTCTCAGTGAGGTTTATATTTCTCCTTGATATCATATCATCCATTCATATATAAAGAGATCGCTAATGATGATAATGAATATTATTTTTTGACGGATATGCGAGTCAAAATAAAATGACTGATTTTGATGCGTCTATTTACGCTGTTGAAAATTTAGTGGTGCTTTAGATAACCAGATAATTCATATGAAATAAAAGTATAAGTTATGCCGTAGCCATAACCGTGGTGTAAAAGTTACTTTTCAGAATACCTTAGAGCTTGGGCCGTGACAAGTGAATTGAGTGAAGTTGAAACAATCGTTGAAATATACATATAATGGGACATAGTACTAAAGAGATTATGACAGTAGGTATTAATGTTACCGAATAAGTCCGGATGTTGTCAGTAAGTCCACGTGACACGTGAGTTAAATTTATATTATTTATAGAAATGGCAGTGCTAATTTAAATTGTAACTATCGCTATACATGCACTACGATCTAGATAAGAAAGAGAATACGAGTAAACTTTTGTAACTATAACTATGCATGTATTACAATATAAACAAGGAAGTGAATAGGAGTAAACTTTTGTAGCTATCCCTTTACAAGCATTATTACAATATAGACAAAAAAGGGAATACGTGTAAACTTCATTGTCAAGTGTATATGCTTCAAACATTGTAAGCGAGCCTGGTCTGTCTTGGTGTTTAATTTGGTGATACACGGCTAGTTTGATCTGTACATCAGCTAGTCCAAACCATACATGTCCACTGGCTTTGTTGATGGAATGGCGGCTCGTGCAACAGGTATCTGTGTGAACGCTGTTGTAATGGTGATACACGACTGTTTGATCTGAACATCATACAGTTTAAACCGTATATGGTGATACACGGCTGGTTGATCAGAACATCAACCAGTTCAAACCATATCGAGCCAGCCATCCACCAGCGACAGTGGGCTAATTAAGTACTAAAGCATACTGACGGCTTCTAAATGTGTGAACGTTGTTGTAATGGTGATGCACGACTGGTTGATCAGAACATCAACCAGTTCAAACCATATAAGCCAGCATACTGACTGCTTCTAAATATTGCTAATTTAACCCTTTTCAATGTCTTCAGCTATACACCAGACACATACGCCGTTCGAGGACGAACGCGTGTGCAGGACGGCCGGATGTTGTCGCTCTGAAGTTTCGACGCTTTTCCGCAGCAGCAACAGATGTCACTATTACCAACGTCACCGTCACATTTACTAGTGGGGGTGACAACTTTACCGACAACGGGCAGCCGATGATGATATAAAAGCAGAGTTCCCGCCATGAAGAGGCATTCCACGTCCACCAACTAAAGTAGTAGAAACTCTGCCCAATTGTGGATAATAATTACAGTGTCAATTTAATAGTGGTCTAAAGTGAATTATAGCTAAAGTTATACTTTTGTATCGTAGTATCTGAGTGTAAACTTTCATGTTACATTAAAGGTGTATGCATTAATGGTGTTTTCTTAATAATACTGCGATAGGCGTCATCTAGAATCAGCTGGCAGTGGTCCGAACTTTCAAGATGCGAGCGTACTTCCGTCAGGTCAGCAACACAATCGCGACTCCAGGTGCTGCCTCGCTTTACTATAAAAATGCAATCATCCAGTCTACAAAAAAGTGAATGCAACAATATCTTATTTTGATGACGATGTATCATTTATCATTATACATGTGCCTTATATTTAAATTTTTGTCTTCTCTTGTTTGTATCTAGTACTTAGCTATGTCAGACCGTATTCTCATTTAATAAAAAAATACTATTAAACAGTATTAAAACATTCTCTAACACCGGGCGCGATTTTTTTATGTCATAGTACCTACTTCTGACAGTGCCACTCTTACATCGGTTCCCACAGTCTTGAGTTAAAGACAAACACACAGACAGATAATTATGATATGAAGTGTCATTATGTCTGTCTAAATTCTTGGAATTATGAAGGGCAAGAGATCTTTAATTGTTTTTGCTTACTTCTATGGGAAGAAACTCCGCACATTATTTCACTGTATTCACGCGTCAATGTCGCATGTGAAAATTGATTACAATTCTTTTAGTTCAGTTAAAAAAGAAATTTCTGAATTCCAACATACTAACGAAAAACATAAGAGTAATTTATTACTGTAATTGTATCATAAACATGTATTCAAAAATGTTTTGTTGTCTTTTTAAAAATGATTAGTAAAAAAAGGGAAATGGCTTTTGAGCCGTCCATAAATTATAATAGGGCAGGCGATAGGTACATAATAAAGTAGCGTTTGTAATTGAACAATTTGCAGTGTCTTCTTGGTATTCATGCGCTAACATTTAACCGCTTTAGAAAATTGATAGTGTTATATGCCTGGGGAGTCTTGTGAGAATTGAGTGAGTTATTATTAACACTTGTATTTTTAATGATATATAATAGACTATGGTTTAAAAGAAGTGTAATCAATATTTAATACCACGTCCGGCACGTTGTAGCAGTACAAATATCTACGAAATTTAAAAAACGAATATAGAATAAAACATAGACATGTATAGGAAATATCCTTAACCTAATATGTACAAGTATACAATGCGACTAACTTAATAAAACTGTATATTACATAAGAGTTCGTTCTTTTGAATTTGGAACACTGTTTTTTCCATACTCAAATACTCGTAAATTATTGATAATCTATAAAAAATATGAAACATTATCTGTATGGAATATGTAAAAGAAATTACTTTTTTTTTGTAAAATGGACAACATTTTTAAACTTAATTAAAAGTTTAAAAAGTTACATTGAACTACCTCTACAGATTCTTAAGTTAATTCTGAATAAGAATTTATTTATTGAAGTAAGGTGACTGAAGTATTGAAATTATCAACATTTCCCCCATAGAATGTTATGTGTTTCGCCCGAATATTTTTCACAATCATACTCAGCCAAGATTCGATACAATATTTGCGTTTTACAATACTTATTTTCTAGATAAATATATTTTTTTTACGTTAGATATCTACAGACGACACTGAGTCTCGATAATTCCCAGCCTCATTACTTCGAGGCTTCGGAAATTCTAAGACTCGCAGTAGGTATACGTCATGGTTTTTCCAAGACGCTGATGAGACAGGAATCGCAAGTAAAACGACAAACGTCTGCCAATAGCTATGTAATCGGATATAGGAAGAATATAGAAAGCATGTTAGCATATGCGTATGCCATCCGCTTCCTACCACGACCTCATGTGTTATGCATGTGCGCGCCTTGCTACATTGTATACTTTATAGGCAAATTGTAATGGGCAATTGATCAGTATGTTCAAGAAATACAGCGTCTTTAAATATAGTTATCTAACCTAAGGGAGTATTATATAACCAGTATTCATGAGTTTAAAAAACTGACCAAGTGTGAGTTTAAATAAAATACTGTATACCGGATTAAAACGCGATTTATTATTTATATTGTTTAAATTATTTATCCCGACGTTTCGGATGCTTTACAGCAACCGTGGTCGCGGGGAGACAGAAAGATGACAGTTGTCTGATATTTGTCATCTTTCTGTCTCCCCGCGACCACGGTTGCTGTAAAGCATCCGAAACGTCGGGATAAATAATTTAAACAATATAAATAATAAATCGCGTTTTAATCTGGTATACAGTATTTTATTTAAATGTGTGATACTCGCGTTAATAAAAGACAATATCAAGTGCGAGTTGAATTCGCGCACCGAGGAATCCGTACACACTTAAAAAATTAGGTAAAGATTTAAATCCCAATAAAAAAAAACTTCAAAATTTACGGTTTTCGAATTTTACCCTATTTTGATTCCCTTGCGAGTGTCAAAACGGAGCATAAAAGATTATCTTTTGATTAAGTCTACTTACACGCTTAATTTTTACTGCGGCAAGGTATTGCAGACTTGAGTATTTGATATTAATTTGATACCTTCATGCGTTCCTGAGAAAAGGGGACTTAACAGACAAATAGACAGATACGCGGACGGATAACGAATTGATCCTATGCGGGTTCAATTTTTGGTACGGATTACGGTATTTTAAAAATTAGAATGTACTCGAAGATAGGCTTCTTGACTTACTTTACGGTCCTATGTCTCCTAAATGGGGCAGAGGGCATCCAGAGTGCTCCACCAGCCCGCTCTGTCTTGATCTACCCTCTTCACTTCGCTCCAAGTGACTACTTATCTATAATGTTCGGCGATCAGCAATTATTCGATCTAGACCCGTATTCTAAGGCTTAAATTGCTAGCACGAGCCACTATTCGTAATATTCGTACCGTCGAACTGCTGTATGAAAAAATATAAACTGCATACATCTGACAGATTGATGATACGTATACTTTCTCGCAATTTGTTCATGCTAGGCCCTATATTAGTGACCTATATCAGTATAAGTGTCAAATTTCTTTAGATTTTTTTTTACAGTTTGGTAAGTGTTAAATGTAAATTGATCTAGAGTGTAAAGGCTCAATTACACAATGCCATTGTCTTGTACATACAAGAGCAATAATTGACATCAAGGAATTGTAAGCAACTATTTACATGCGGATATTATATACTGTTTATACCAAGAAAAGTATTGAAACAAAACTTTTATAACAGATCAAGAATGTTGTTTGTGTTGTTTGGACCATACAAGTCATTACTTGCCTCATTTTAATTGTATGCAACAGGCAAGAAACTTGCATCGTCGAAATAGGCCTTTAGAATGAGTCATGTCATGGAATATAGTACTTAGAGCAGGGACCAGTTAATTTACTATGGAAGTTATACCGGTATAATAAAGGTTTTTGTTAATATTCTTTCGTTTAAAATTATTACTATTATAACCGAGTCTTTGTAAGCTAAACCATTGTTGAAAAGAGTGTCCATGGAGTTTCTTGCCGGTTCTTCTCCATGAGACCCACTTTTTGGAACCGTGTAACTAGACGTTTCATAAGAGCCTGCAAAGGCCTATTTGAAATAAAAATCTTTTGATTTTGATTTTTGATCTTTGTTTTTATTCATATTTACTGAACAAAACTAATATCATGGTGTCAGACACGTATTTTGGAAAATAAAAATTAACCGGTTTCAGTCCCTGCCTTAGAGTCCTTTGAATACGAATTAAAACACGAGCAGTCTGTGACTGAATAATAGTATATCTTACGTGAACAAAGGTAATTTTTTCTGTAAAGAAAACCTACAAAAACCAATTATTGTTCATGACTCCTTTGAAAATTTCTTTTTTACCTCGAAAAACAAGTAACTGAAAGATAAACACGGCTTTTTTTGTTTATAAAAGAAAGGTTGTTCTGAATTCTTGGTTATTTTAACTGTCTTGTCTTTTTTGTTTTAAATAAGTTTAGTAAGAATAATTATTTTATTTAGGTATTAATTAGTAATACATCCCGGCTTCGAACGGGTACAATGTAGATGTACTATACATAAAAAGCCTATATTACTTGCTAATAATGTAGCTTTCTATAGGTAAAATATTTTTTTAAATCAGTTCAGTAGATCCAGATATTACGGCCTAAAAACCTTTTTTTTACACCTTAGGTTACATTATTTAAGTTTTCGTAGGGATCTCTTATCATCTCTTATTAAAGATGTAGCTTTATAACGGTGACAGAATTTTTAAAATCGGTGGAGTAGTTTTTGAGTTAAATCGTAACAAACAAACAACCAAGTCTTTCCTCTTTATAATATTAGTATAGATTTATGTATTTATAAAACTTATTGTGTCAACCCTGATTACTAGACAATCTACAAAGAGATTTAAATAAGATAACTTTATATCGGATTAAAACGCGATTTTTTATTTATATTTTTATCCCGACGCGAGTTACGAGTGTTTTTCAGCAAAAAGTCACGCGGTTTTAATACGGTATTTATCGAAAATTCTCTAAATTACATTTCTTTTAAATTTTTATTTACTATTAGACTTAGGGCGGAAACCACTAAGCCATAGAGACCTTAATTGTGTTACATAAAAATACAACACACAATATGTTTATGAACATTATCGTCATTAAATGACTAAGTCATTAAACTCAGGAGCACTTTATTTAAAAGCTTTTCTGAATTTAATAAAAACCACATGCAACCCTCTTATAACTGAACAAAGCTAATGTGTACGAGGGTTTGCACGTTAATTTACTTGCATGGAAAATGTTGGAATATTTTCCTGTATTAAAAAAAAATAAAAATAAAAATTCGTTTATTTCTTGTATCATCTACACTAATATTATAAAGATTTGTATCTTTGTATGTTTGTAACGAAAACATAATCAGTGATGTTCTGTCGACCTATATTTGTTCCGAACATTCGGACATCCGTAGGCTGAAATCAAAACCCGCACTATACTCCACTATATTTCCATATGTATGTAGTCCAGTAGAAACAGTTAAATTATTTTCACAGAAAACATACTCAACCTGGTGGGTTTCAAACCCACACCCATCGTAACACTAGTAAGATGCTAGAGTCCATCATTATTTTACAACATTTGTCGGTAAAATAAGATACATAACTTCTCAGCAAAACGATAATGTATTATAATAACGTGCTAAATACATTTCCCACGCAAATTACATTACGAAAACATCAAGAAGTTCTACAACCATAGAGTTGGGTCAAAACTGATATGCAATAGATCGTGACCCTCGCAAACGCCTACTGTCCATTGTAAATACTGTAAACAATACAATCAAATCAATCAATAGTGACCTCTATGTTATTTAAGTTAGATGCTGCATTCGCGTAACGGTATTTGAGGGAGCTTACTAGTTAGACATAGTATTATAAAGACAGTTGCTTAACAAAGAAACGCTTGAGATGGCCACATATACTTTTTTTTAATGTTAGACTAGCGACCCGCCCCGGCTTCGCACGGGTCTACATTTTTTGACAAAAAAGCAGGGGTTGTATGTATTTTTTAATGCCACATAATAAAAAAATAAAAACAAAAAAAATCGTCCAAAAATAAAATAAAATTTTTTAAGGGTGAACAATCCTTATCACTTAGGGGTATGAAAAATAAATAGTAGCCGATTCTCAGACCTACTGAATACGCATATAAAATTTGGTAAGAATCGGTCGAGCCGTTTCGGAGGAGTATGGCAACGAAAACTGTGACACGAGAATTTTATATATTAGATATCGAAAGACGAGCATGAGGTTCACTTGATGGTAAGTGATACCTAAGCCACAGAATATCAGTCAATAATACGCTGTCGACCTACTTTTTATTTCGAGCATTCGGAAATCCATATACTGAAACGGTTTTTCCATCTATGAACGGTGGTTCGTTACCCGGTCGGAACTGATATTCCTCCCACCCGAACACTGCCCGAAGTTATCAGACGTATCTGACATAAAAAAAAAACAAGCAAGCACAACGCAATAGATTATACTTTAAAAAAATGTAATATTACATGTTAATCAGTAGTGCAATAAAGCCTTTATAATTATTATTAAATTCTAACGGCCTTATTCATAAACGTATTGTTGTATGTTTTGTTTCTTTCGTTCTGTAGTCTTTTTCGTTTCGTTTTGTAGTTAAAACATATTTTAACTATAACAAGCTTTTATGAATAAGGCCGTAATAATATATTATATAAAATACCTATTTTAACTATATAATCATGTTCATCATTTAGCTAAGATAACATTGCATTGTTTGATTGCGTATCTACTTACTTATAAAATTCGCGCGTTTTATAAGATGTCCGAACTGTTCTTTTTAATCTGTGGTTAAGGTGAATTAACGTCTCAGTAGAGTTCATTAATTCATCATAGGGTTTCAACATCGTGTAGTCATCGCGCATATCGGTGTATCGCTGTTCTTGCCTTATTATCGAACGCTTAGTGTGGCTTAGTATTGATCGATGTTAAGAGGATAAGATTGCATCGTATTTAGTATGTAAAGTAGAATGCATTTACCATTTCAGCGATGTTAGAATGCGTTCGGCTAAATTAGGGTTGCCTCCTTTTTTTTGGGTCTTATAAATTAAGTACACAGGATAAAAAAGAATATATACTTATTTATTTATTTATCTTTACATATTTATATGCCTTATGTAACTTCGGGCATTAATCGGGTGAGAGGAATATCAAAATTCCTAACCGGGTAACCAATCACCGTTCATAGGTGGAAAATCCGTCTTAAACATGATGATATTCAACTACCATCAACTGAGTTTCACACTCTTACTACGCGCTACTTAGAGAACCGAACAGATCATTACAACATACTATGCTATAGGTATATATGAACGGAAGCTGGTAGACTCGTAGTTATTACCACATCAAAGGACTCAAAGCATCCTCAAATTAGATTATACCCGTGTTCAGTTCACCTCACATAACTCTATAGAGGACTGAGGAGACTAGAGGCTCAAGGATTTCTGTTGACTAGAATTAATGTTATAATTTTAAAAACGCTATCGTTCATTAAAATGTAGAACTTTCAACAGATAAAACGCGATTTAACTTTCTTTTAATTTTGGAACTCCTTTTAAAAATCGAATTTCGTATTTTTAATTTAACACATCGACAGACTGATCTGTTAGGTGACAAAATATGAACGCAATAATTTTATTCTCTTTTTAAAAACTTACAAAATAATCGTATTAAATATCGATAATCTGTGTATTGAGGTTAACAATTCGTACCAGGTGTTGTTATGTTTGACATAGTCATAATAAATTTGGATACAAGTGTAATTCGATAAACATTTTTAAAAAAATAAACAGGGATTATTGCAGAGTTGAACGATTTTTATTATACTTTACCTTGTTGGTTCATTATGGTTAATACACAAACCTTGCAACCGGTCGTGAATTCGACATGTTTATGTTTCATTTCTATGAACTGACATTTCAAACATTAATATCGAAATCTGTCTGTAACTACCAGTCGTTCATTAATTGAAAAGCCGTGAAGTGCAAAACGCGCGTCTGATTTGGTTATTACAATCGTTCAGTGGCGGATTTATAGATTTGCCGCCCGTAGGCTATTCAATTTTTGCCGCCTCTAAATTTTGATATCCACAATCATATCAATTTTCTATCAATAAAATTCCAACTTTATAATTTGTGCTCCATCATCCTCGTTACATCAACTTTTCCCATATAGTTATTATTATTGAGAACTATGGGACCGTGTTAGATCCTTGATTATTTTTACAGCAAAGAATTATCAAAAAACATTATTTTAAGGAAAAAATATCTCAATCGTATACCACTTTTAAAGTAAGGTATGTCTTAAAACTATACAATACTTACAAAATATGAATTAAGCTTACGTAAAAAACATACATTTGGCGAACGTTGATTAACATTTATTATTACACTCACAGTTTAAAAACAATACAATAAATATATCTTGTCTTTATTATTTGTTAGCATTATGATTTAAGTTAAATTATAAAAGCATTACAATACTTTTTTCGGTTATGATTAATTATTTTTTATTTAAAAGGAAGTAATTTTAATGCCATATCGTATGGATTTTGGATGATCGTGTTCACAGTAAACACGATTACTTTCGAAAAAATACTTTTTTAATATACCTACTTGTTTAACTGGAGAGAAGCCGTTGAATAAAAAATTGCAGCTGAGTATTGTTTTATCTTATTATAATTAATTCATTCCGATTGGCATTCTCTGAAAAAGTTGGCTTTGCGAAAAAGTTATCAAATCTACTGATGTAAACATTTAATTTAAATAATTCGTGTACGACATGAGCGCTTAAGGCCTGCTCATTTGGATTTTCCAAACTTTTTCTTACTGCAAATAAAATAATTAACTGATAAAATGTATCAATTTTCTAATAAGCAAATTGTCTCACTTCATATTTTGTGTAGGGATTTTTTTTATTGTCAAGTCACAGTCGTTCAACTATCAGTTATTTGATTAATATGATCTCTATAAGATATTGAACTAGTTTTTTATTTAATAAAAATTAGTCAATTTTAGTCAGTATTTTTATTAGACCATCAATATTATATCGATTGAATTGGGTAAGCAGATCTAATAATTATTAGGTACACGGAGAAAAAATTAGTGAAGAATATATGTAAAAATTACTAAATTTCGATTATAATATAGAATCGCGATATTCTAAAAGTTCATAATCATGTATAATGTATAATTAGTAAAGCGTTTAGGAATTGTTCATGCAGAGATGTTGAAATATTTATTAATTAGCACTGTATCTGAGAATATTTCAATTTTTGTTAAATATTTTAATTTCTCTCCAATTTTCGTATTATGTGTGTGTATAATAATTTTTTTTTTTAATTTATAAACCGAAATAAAAAAATTATGAACTAAATTTGCCGCCCCTTAAAATTTGCCGCCCTAGGCTCCAGCCTACTCAGCCTGCTGGTAAATCCGCCACTGCAATCGTTTGATGTACTTTCTAAGATTTATCCTATAATTATTTTCATTTTAACCTGGTTTTGAGATAGGTAGAACTACCATTAACGTGAACCTCCTGTAATTTTGAAATATCATAGAGAATACACCTAGAATACAAGTTATTAATTCTGTAAGAATAGATTGCGTTAATATGGCAACTTTGTGAAAATTCAAATCAGACAGCTGTCACCTTTCAGTCTGCCCGTGACCACGTTTGCTGATAAATAATAAATCGCGTTTTAATCCGGTATAAAGTTTATTTAAAGGTTGATATAATTCGATTATTTAATCTATCTTCGGGTTCGGAATAAATTTATCTTCGGGATCGATCGGACATTATGAGATGGAGACTCATAACATCGTTTTTCATTGATTATATTTTAATATCACAGTGAAGGCTATTATGCAAAAATCACAAATGACATCCATTGAAAGCACTTCTTAAAAGGTACTAAACTAATCCCCAATCTGTTGTACGTACGTAACGTAATTGGAAATCTATATCCACGGAACACACAAAGCCCATGTAAGCCTCTCAACTACTTCTGTATTCATGGTGGCACTTAGATTACAAGCATAACTTTGTATCGGCAATATTTGCATACTAAATGAAAATGGATTTGCAATTTGCATAAGATTCAATTATTTGTATGGCTTATTGTACATACAAGACCAATAATTGACTACAATAATTTAAGCGCAATTATTGACATCCACTATTTACACGTGGATATTATATGCTGTTTACACCAAGAAAATTATAGAAACAAAACTTGTTCAAGAATCAATAATGCTAAATGTTGTTTAGACTTTAGACTATGCAAGTAATTGCCTCAGTTAAATTGTATGCAACAGGCAAGAAAATCGCATCGTAAAAATAAAGCTTTATCGCATATAATTTGAAAATAGAATAAGGCTCGCTTTTTATTTTGCGGCCATTGCTTCCCAATTTTAAAAAAAGAACACGAATCACAGTATCTTCGGAACACTGCCGGTTAGGGAGTTATCTTGATTGAATTGATAATAAATTTTATTAAAAAGCGTTGATGATCCTTTTAAGTGAGATATAATTTGTATGAGCATATAATTTGATGGCGATTGGGGTGTATTTTGGGATTCATAAATCTTATATAGTAATTACACTAACCGCAATTTCACAACTCATTAGGTCAAGGTCACAAAAACTGCTGCTTATGCCTGTTTTCTATATAGATTACTAGCAACGCGCCCCGGCTTCACACGGGTGCAATGTAGATATACTATACACAAAAAGTCTAGGTTACTCAGAGATAATGTAGCTTTCTATTGGTGAAAGAATTTTTTAAATTGGTGCAGTAGTTTTTGAGTTTATTCATACATACAAAAATACAAATCTTTCCTCTATATAATATTATTAGTATTAGTATAGATATAGAAGTATAGATAGTATAGATATAGACTATAGTTTGCTTTTTTGTTAATTTCAATGGCAATGTACTTATTTTTTAACGGTTATCTATTCACTAAAGAGGCTCGGTGTTAGACTTTACAAGCTGTTTAGATTCATATACATATTATGTTTTAATAAATCATTATATCAAATATATACTTATATAACCAAGAATAACAATAGAGTTTGAAATTTTGTTAGTTTTCGATCACTATCGGAAACTAATCGAATTTGTTTGTTTGCGGATTCAAACTCATTTCAAATAAGTTTCCACTTCAAACATTCCAACATATCAGGAATATTTTATACTTGAATATACATATAAGTCCAAAGCTTCGATACCCAATGGAATGAAAAAAATGTAAGGCCTGAAACTTACAGACTACATATTTATTTATTATTTATTTATTTAACACTTTATTATTCGCAAAAAATAAAATTATAATACAAAAGTGACTTATGAATTAAGGCATAAATGGTGGCCTTATTGCTTATAAGCAATTTCTTCCAGGCAACCTTATGTCGGATAAAGCGGTATGGAAACGGGAGTTTGAAGAGGGTGGTGAATAAAAAATATAATATATAAACATAATAAACATAATTAAATATAATACTATTGCACATCGCATAAATATCCATTGGTTAATTTAGATCAAACAAACGATCAAATGAGCGTCTTTTAAAACATAATTTACAGATTTCTAATACTTCCGTCAACAAAAAACATATTCATCATCTCAGTAACAAAATGCATCCTAAAAAAGGGGTTACATGCGGGAGTAAAATAAACAAGGGAAGATCTATTAAATATTGAAAGGATAAACAGACAATGGAGATCCATCTAACATAACAATAACACGATAACAATGTGCTATTACCGAGTGTGGAGTTTCTATGAAGCCAACAACGAAATTATATTCATGATTAGAAAAAAAACACAGGCAACACAGAATTTGACTGCCTAAAACAATATAAAACTGGATAAAAAGCTGTATGATCGAAAGACTTTAGTCTGCCCGCTAGGTGAATTAAAAAAAAAACATTAACCCTCCGTGGATATTGACAGCTGTCAGTACAAAAATTAATAATAGTCTGTGGTCGAAGACGAAAAAGGCGCGAGCGTATAGTTAGTTTTAAATGGATTATTTTTTATTCTTATAGAAAACAAATAGATTTCTAGATTGATTATATATTCAAAATTTAAGTTAAATATTAATTGTTCATACATCATCGAACTAGTATCTTATATTTCACTAACGAAATTGCATCTTTGCTGATAAAGAGTTTTGTGTTATTACTAATTTATTGACGATTCACTCGGGAATAATAAGAAGTAAGGATATTAAAGACTACATATTATGTACAGAGATTTGTAATAAATTTAACATGAAAACCTAAAACCTAAAATGGTTGCCTGGAAAAAATTACTGTTAGTAATAAGGCCGCCTTTTGTACAATTTTTTCTGTCATTTTATTTTATTTTCTGGTGTACAATAAAGTATTTTTCATTCATTCATTCATTCATGAAACTTCCACTATATGTACATATTATATCGATACAAAAAATGATACAGCAGAATATATACACAATATAGAAAATAAATTAAAAATTCTGACTTAAAAGTTAAAATATTTGGACATCCAGCGCAGGTCTTCTTTAGGGATTATTATATAATATTACGGCATCATATAAGGAAAAAGTTCAAATCCCCTAATGGAGTAAGGGGCAGACACATCTCCGTGTCTGTTTAAATAATCTTTTACGGGCAAATAGATCAATAGGTTTTGTACCCTGCCTTATCATCCTTTATTAAATCCTTTTACAATTTCTCCCAGTATTCGAATCCGGCTTCCTCGGTTCCAAACATAACACGCATACCACTGAGGTGATCAAAACACTTTAGACTCGCTTTGAATAATCACCGAAGCCTTTTAAAAAACCTCTCAGTAAAAGAGAGTTTTTATGCTTTAATACCACCCGTTTTAAAATTTAACATATTATACATAACAATAGCGTTATTTAAAGCAAACAAAGATTAAAAAGATAAACGTAATAGGATAGGGGTGTAATTGTAAAATAGGATATAATAAAATCCTTTTATACTCCGAGGTGAACTGTATACGTCAATTTTATGACTCACTGATGGATTTATAGCAACCGAAGAGATAAAATTTCAATGGGATTTTAATCTATAAGTAGGTTTGAGAAGACTAATATTTTTTTAATTTGTTTCAGGTATGCCGATTTTTGATGATAGATGTGGTTTTCAAATTCACCTATGTTTTTGAAACTGAGTTAATAATATGAGTAAGTACTGAACTAACGAATAATTTTGCAATAATATAATTTAAGGGGATAGATAACATGGCATTTGAAATGCAACTATTAACTAAATAGAAAACAAACATTTAACTAAATACATACTACAAATATAAATAATTTGAAAAAAAATGGCGGAACTACTTCATAACAACAATGGATAATAGAGGAGGAAAATTCACCGGTTGAATTCCTACCAGGTTTGAGATGTTTATTCCGATTTTTTTTATAAAAATCAAATATACTTTCATACGTCTAGTTGTTTTAAACGATTGTGAAACGAAATAATATTCGGGCAACAAGCCCCTGCTAATATATCAAGTTTCGTATTGTATATTTCGATATCAGTCTATGGCTATGCCAATAGGAAGCCAACTGGAAGTAAAAAATAGATAAGCAGCGCTTTAACGATATCCTGTGGTTGATAAAATATATTACACATAGTAATTAATGAATACTTCAAGGTTTCCATAGGAATTTAGTCTTTCTGGAACATCATTCTAATCATTAACTCTGTTATAGTCCAAAAAGCATTCTAAAGAAAGTGTTACTACGTAATACGGCTCCAATCATGAGGCACTTTGTGAAAACACTTGCCGTTTGAAAACAGCGAGAGTTGGCATATACAGCTTTGTAATTTTCTTACAAATTATATTTTAAAATACTGTTGTCTACTAAATAAATAAATACTTGGTCCCACCAATACCCAAAGAAGTGATTTTCGATTTCCTTAAAAAAAAATTTAGAATATTGTTGTCTACTAAATAAAAAAATATTTGGTCACCCTAATAACCAAGGACATAGAAACCTACATTAACGTTAAGACGTTTTATCAGAAAATACCATCAACTATCCGATTAGGACGGATTAAAACATTCTAAACGTAAAATAAGAAAGGTAGCCGACAAATAACGTTTTATATAGTCGCTACCGGTGGTTTTAATGCTCTTCAATAAAGCTCTTTAGTCCAATAAAAAATGGCTTTGATGTCACCCTACATTTACGGAGTGTTCTTATTTATGTCAGATATCGACAGACAATGATGCGCTGTGGACCTACTTTATACTTCGAGCATTCGGAAATCCATAGACTGAAACCGAAACACGCAATATGCACTTCCCGTTTTTTTAACTAACCGGATCATGGTTTTTCGATATTACTCTTACCCGTTCAATGCCCGAAGTTACCAGATATGGGGAAAACATGCTTACAGAAAATTATAAATATATCGTCCCGGTGGAAATCAAACCCACGACCCATCGATGCGCACGGCAGGTTACCGAACGCGCCAACGAGCCCGGCCCCATTTTTAATTTATTAATAACTTTACAAATATTGTTTTATTTCCATTATTATACATGTACAGTAAATAACAAAAAAAAACACATTCAATTGCATTGTTCTTATACAAACTAAAAACATAGCACAGTAAAACAAAATTAAAATAACTTATTTCAGTGTTGTATAACTGCAGTACCATAAATGTTTATATTTGTTACAATTTTTTAAGTTCTTTATCGCCAAGACTCAAAGCTTACGTCATAAAATATTTATTATCAACACCCTGTATACACGAGCTCGTAAAGCGTAGAGCACACGTCTACAATATCATAAGCAGATTATCCTAATAAATATCCGCACAGCACTTAAGTCCCTTCATAGATGTATGTACTTACTATTTATTGAGTATTACAGAGTATATTGTTTGAGAAAATAAATGTACTACCATGGTACATGACTGTGTAATATATCATTTCTTAATCACGGAAAAGATGATACATGATATCGTCCGTTCAAAAGTAAAACTCACTAAGTGTCATTTTGAATAAAAATATTTCTTACTAGCAACACGCCCCGGCTTTACACGAGTGCAATGTAGATGTACTATACGCAAATATAGCATAGGTTACTCGCTGATAATGTAGCTTTCTATCGGTGAGAAAATTTTTAAAATCGGTTCAGTAGTTTTTGTGTTTATTCGTAACATACAAAAATAACAAAAATTCAAAATACAAATCTTTCCTTTTTATAATATAATTATTCGATACATACAAAAATACAAACATACAAAAATATAAAAATACAAATCTTTCCTCTTTATAAGATTAGTATAGATTAGTAAATTAGTAATAGTATTAGTATATTACTATTAGTATAGATTAGTAGCTGCAAGCTACTAATCTAAATACTAAATGCAGCAGCGATATGCTATTCTATATGATATTTCTATGTGCACAAAAAGTTACTATATAGTGTTAAAGACGGATTAACACAGACATCAGATGTGATATGGGTTGCCATACATTTGAAGGTTCCTAAAAATAATCTAAGTTTGAAACGTGTTGGGAATTTAAAAAGAGAACACTGTTAGCCAATATTGCCATAGTATAGAAAATGACAGCCATTATCAACTCTGTAGAAATAAACAGTATGACAACATCACAGAACAGCTTCTTTTGTACTGTGGACAACATTATGCAAATTCAAATCAGATAACTGTTACCTTTCAGTCTACCCGTGACCACGGTTGCTGAAAAGCATCCGAAACGTCGGGATAAATAATATTAATAATAAACCGCGTTTTAATCCGATATAAAGTATTTTATTTAAAAGCACTAATGTCTAGTGATATAATGTACTTGAACTTAAACTTATAAAAAGACGATCGTTAGTAATATTATTTATACAATCAACGTAACAAAGAAAAACAAAAGAATATTAAAAAAGATATTTTGAAATTCGAACTTCATGTATTGAGCAATCTAATTTTTAAGCCTGTTTAAATATCAATTTTGTTTCCGGTTACAAAAGTTCCAAACTCAAAGACAAACAGTGGACGTGACGTCATTATAAGGGTTCTTTATTTCATCGAAATGGATACGTCCATTTATGTTGACACGAGTAAAGTTATTTTAATGTATTTCCTGTCATCGCTTAATTATAGAGAGTTGATCAAAATGTCAATATAGCAAAAAATAATATTCCCGTGTGAACTTATATGCGTACATCACATATTTATAGAACACAATACTTTATATGAAGATGGACTCTATATTTTCGAATTTATAAAAAGAACTCGACTATTTGAGCAGTTAAATACTTCGTCTATATTTGGTAAAGCTCGCCATAAACGTATAATAATGACTTGATACTTCATTGAGCACATAATTATCGAATATGACTTATGAATACTGAGTGGATTAAAAAAAACTTAAGTTTCCATCTATGTACTTAGTTTGGTGTGTCTTTTATAACTCCTTTTTGTAGCTTACTTTATATTGGTTATATCTTTATATATGTGTTATAAGGCCGTTTTATGAAAAAAAAATGATTAAAGGAAAAAATACATATAATTTCACATTTCAATCGTCATAGAAATGCAGGTATTTTAAGTTTAGTCTATACTAATAATATAAAGAGGAAAGATTTATTTCTGTGTTACGTAATATTGTCTTTTATTAACGCGAGTATCACACATTTAAATAAAATACTGTATACCGGATTAAAATTATTATTTGTATTGTTTAAATTATTTATACCGACGTTTCGGATGCTTTTCAGCAACCGTGGTCGCGGGGAGACATAAATAATAAATCGCGTTTTAATCCGGTATACAGTATTTTATTTAAATTCTTTGTTACGATTTACCTCATAAACTAATGGACTGATTTTAAAAATTACATACATTATCAGCGAGTAGCATAGGCTATTTTTATGTATAGTTCATCTATATTGCACCAGTCCGAAGCCTACTAGTACTACTAGTACTGTAGTAACAGTACTAGTAGTACTAGTGTTTTTTTTAAAGGCTAAGCTTTGTAACGGCGCTAGAAGCGAATTTGACCAGGATTTTGATTCAGGTCACTTTACTTCGAAAGTGGCTATATATATAAGAAGGTCACGGAAAACTAGAAAGATCTTATAGTTTATACGACTTTCCAAGCGAAGAAATAATTGCAGACGCAATTTAAAGTCCATTACTGCGACAAAACGTTGGAAATTTCTTTTTTTACATACATAATACGTTTAAACAGACAACGGGGATTCTTCATGTTTATTTAACGACATCCATTCAGAAGTCCTCTCCACTGTTTATGCTGTCCGTGTTTTTTTGTTGACGCTACTTAAATACGGCTACTGTTTTAAGGCCCGCATTGAATTCAATGCGTTTCGGCTAAGTATGGTCAGAAAAAGAGTTTGGAATGCGAATTTAATTTATGATATTCTTTTGTGTTCTTTTTAATTTCATGTATTTTCTTTGCTCAACGAGGCATATGTTGATTGTTGAGTTTCGAATCCTTAAGTTAGCTTTGGTAAATGTTGTATGTGGAGAAATGAACTGAATTGAATAATATTTTATGGACTAAATTACTTTTTATCACATCACCATTAAAATATTATTGGTTCCGATATTTTAATAATTATATGTTTTACTGAAGGTATTACTTCTGAAATTCGATAAATCTCTCATACATAATCTACTCAGTAACAAAATATATTCTTCAGTAAACTAACCATAAATATTATATTAATTTTAACTTGTGACTATATCCCAAATTTTCTTTTAAATCCAAAACACATAAACATTTTTTTACTAACTGTACATAATGTAACATTTTGAAGTATATGTATTGCCCGATTCAACTGTTCGCAGGAGAATCCTCAATGCATGGGACCTACTTTACAGTTCACAAAAAAGCTATAATCATTTTGGGAAATGAATTAAACATCACATATAACCGTTATGATACCGTATCTGTAAATAATTTATTGAGGTTATTAAGAAACCATTCTGTACATTCGATTATTCACACGTTGTTGAATACGTTACGTTTTTATATATCTAGAAGAGGGGGCAAACGGACAGACGGCTTACGTGATGGTAAGTGATCACCGCCCATAGACATCCGCAACACTAGAGGGCTTGCAGGTGCGTTGCCGGTATATACCATATCACAAATACACCATTTAAATAGAGTGGACAAGGACAATAGAGTTAGACAAGGGCGAAATACTGAAACGTAATCAAAGTTGAAAGCTATTTAAATATTAATATTGTTTAACGCGAATATGAAACATTTAAAAAATATCGCAATATAGCAGTATGTGAACACAACTTAGACAAGCCAAACTAATACATATAATACGCTTCGACCAACTGAAAATCCTTGCAAGAGAAAATAGATTATTTCAGAGACTAGTACGCGAAGCTATTGAAATTAAAAAACATCCTAACTTCAATAGAGAAGATAGTTTGAGACTTTCCAATACCTGGGATCCATTAATTAACACTCTAATACCCCAATTCAAACATACTAAAAGGACACACTTAGTTAATATTGCCATAACATATAAAATAACAGAAAATATCAAGCTTTAATATGGGAACTATATGATATTTCAAATCAAACAGCTATCGTCTTTCCTATACCCTAAACTATTCATCCGATTATGATGAATAGTCTTGACTTTCTCGGGGAAACTTAGGTCAGTCATTCTGCATACGCCCTTAAAGGTTCCGCGCAAAAACACTGAAGTGTCATCGAAGCTCAAGTCACCAGTGATTTTCTTATTGATGCTTATTTGGTCCCTTCCCTTTAAATCATATAAAAAAATCTCTTTTTAAAAAACGAATCACGAAAGTGTTTTCCTCTTATGAAATTCCGATTTCACAGACTGTGTCTGTTTCTCAGCAGAATGTCTGTAAGTTTTTACAAGTGGGTTAATAATTGCATTAATAAGTTATCAATTATAAGGCTCCATTCATACGGACGGACGTGAGGGGAACAGAGTATCAGTTTTCATTGCAACGCGTAGTTACTGAAGAATTCTGTATAATTTGCGGTGGCCAAATTCATAAGCGTTAGCGTTAAGAGGAAACACAAGGGCCGTATTTCCATACAAACGTATTCCCCTGTTTCCTCCCTGGATAATGCCAGTAGAGAAATATTTTTTTTCCAAAAATCTATGGCCATTATTAGCATGTCCCTTTGTTTTCCTTTTTTTCATAAATTAATAATTAAAAGAGTTATGAACCTTCAAAAACCTAAAAAAATTGCCAGATTTTACGCTGTGATCAAACATCCAGAAAACAAACTTAACTTGATTAAATAAAAAAAAGAAAACATAGGAACACGGCCAAAGCCTTTCTTTAATTTTTGATGAAAAAAGTAGTTAAATCGGTCAAGTTTTGGATAAGGAATCAGGGGACTACTAGGACGTTCTTTTGATATCGGTATTTTCGGTCCAAGATGCAGTTGTCTCTTTCGGGCCTTAGCTCGGTTGTTCGGGCACTGCGCGACAGCAATAGATTTTACAAATAGATATTATTCAATTCTCTCGCCCTTAGTGTTTCCTCTTAATAGTTTGATAACAATAAAAACCTATCACATAAACATTATACGCAGGCTAACCGAATATCTTCCCATTTCTTATATCTGAGTAAATCGGATATTCCTTATTGATAGTCTGTGAATATTCCAATATTTATTGTACACTTAGAAAAGTGGAGGAAAGACTGTTCTTAAATATTTACTAGCTATCTGAAATACATAATTGGTCCCCTAAATTTTATTCGGGTATCTGAAGGTGAGGTTTCTAAACTAAGTTATTAAGTATTTATTAAAATATTTTAATATAAATCTATATAAATATTTTTAAATAGCAGTATTCAATAACCTAGTAGTACGTATGGTTACATCAACAAGGATTTTTGGTATTCGATACCTCTGATCAAGGGACTCAGGGCTCAGGGGAATACTAAGTCTTATACGATTGGGAGCTTCAAGTGGAAGCTGTCAAAACGTTGGATTTCAATTATAAATCGCATAATCTCATAAATTATACCACTCGTCAAGCTCTTTAAAAAACAGACGACATAGCACAACCGACGAGTGATCGCCACAAAAAGACGCATTGACAGCTAGCCAGGCTTAAACGGGTTTCCATTTAATGATAATTACACGCAATAATAATAAGTTTTAGCGACAATTACTCGACGTAATTGCAATTTCACTGAACAATACGACACCTATTTTGAACGGTTATTATTCGAATTGTGAGTTAAAATGCGTTATGACGTCTTATCAGTTATTAAATATAAATGTTCCTGTGTAGGTAAGTCTGTAAGTATATACTTCTTACTTTTGACGGACTCGTTGATATGTTTGACAAAGCTACCTTTTAAATACAAAGGTTAAGAAGATTTGAGGTTCAAATTCCGAACGACGCGGACGCCTGAGGGATATTTGCCTAGAATAAAATCGTATGTAGGCAGTGGCGGCACCTGGTGGTCCCGCCTCAAGCCGGGTTTTTGGGCTTGTATGGTTACAAGCCCAAAAGCCCAGCTTGCCGGCTTTAACGTAATACGTGATTATATACAACTTATGTAATTACATAATAAAATAAGTTATATATGACTTATATAATTGCGCTAAGGGCATTTTTCCTTTTTTTTTGGTTGAATTCATAGGGTAAGCCGGGCTTTTGAGCTTGTATGGTGGTCCCGTCACTGTGTGGATATGATTATATCCAGGGTATGATTTTTATGTGCTAAATTTCGCCCAAATGCTTGTGGCTGATTATGCGTGAATAAACAAACACAATTATATCCAGTACTTCTATAAACATTTCATTACTGACGTCTGACGACTTCTAGTATTAATGACATTTAAATTTTTTTGTATGTCAGATATCAATAGAGGAGCATGAGGTTCACTTGATGGTAGGTTATACTCAGTCCAGAACATCAGTCAATTTTTACTTCGAGCATTCAGAGATCCATAGACTGAAACTGAAATGCGCAATGTACATTTAACAGTTGTCCATCTATAACGGTGGTTCGTTACCCGGTCGGAATTTAGATATTCCTCCCACCCGATCAATGCCCGAAGTTACCAGACGTGAATAAGACATGCTTACAGAAATTATAAGCTTGTTTTCAAAATGAATTCCTAGTGGGATTCGAACCCACAACCCATCGATGCGCACCGCAGAATTTAATGAGAGTTATATTGAAATTTCGTAAATTGTGCTCGTTTGACGATAGCTTTACATGGAACTAGAAGTGGGTACACTAATATTGTCTTTTATTAACGCGAGTATCACACATTTAAATAAAATACTGTATACCGGATTAAAACGCGATTTATTAATTATATTGTTTAAATTATTTATCCCGACGTTTCGGATGCTTTTCAGCAACCGTGGTCGCGGGCAGACAGAAAGATGTCTCAAAGTTGCCACATTAACGCCATCTATTCCTACGGAGTTGATATTTACTGTAATTTTCTATATTATGACTATTGACTAACGGTGTCCTCTTGTTTTTGTTTGATTTGGGGTTTTAGATTTTTAATTACTGGATCCCAGGTGTTGGAAAATCTCAAACCATCTTCTCTATTGAAGGATGTTTTTTTTTATTAATTTAAACAATATAAATAATAAATCGCGTT
Source organism: Anthocharis cardamines (assembly GCA_905404175.1). NCBI lineage: Eukaryota > Metazoa > Arthropoda > Insecta > Lepidoptera > Pieridae > Anthocharis > Anthocharis cardamines. The sequence goes on from FR989969.1 coordinate 7,985,473, forward strand.
TTAATCCGGTATATTTTATTTAAAAGATAACATCACTTCTCCTTATTCTACACTGTTTATGCAGGTTTGCGCAAACACAAGCTCAAACAAGAAATTGAAAGCTTTTTAAATCGCTCATTTAAATCATTAAACATCTAGGTTAAAGCTCACACATTAACGGACTCTCAATCCCAACACACCTATTGTCATTTTAAGAATGTGTATTAACACCCACCCGTATAAATCTGTTACAAAAGTTATAGTCATTGCATAAAAACATGCATTATTCATAGTGCATATGTCGGCATTGTATTCTAATGTGACTTTCGCCAATTACTCCGAGTTAGTGCTTTTAAGCTTTCAACTTCATGGTAATGATGACGATTTTGGTTTGATAGAAAGTGGGTTGACAGTTTCAGGGCAGTATCTTGACATTATCCTTGTAGGGATAACCGAGAAAGTGCAATCATTTACATTTCTGAAGGTAGGCTAACATGTCTACCCGTAGCTAACGTTTCCCCCTGTGATAGGATTGAGACATTTTACCAGGGACTGAATACCGGTAAATTTACTATGAGAGTTATACCGGTATAATTAAGGTTTTTGTTAGTATTCTTTCGTTTTTATTCATATTTACTGAAAAAAATTACTGTGGTAAGTTTGGTGTGTATTACTCCGTAAAACTAATATCATGGTGTCTCAGTCAGACACGTATTTTGGACAATAAAAATTAACCGGTTTCAGTCCCTGCATTTTACTATTAGATATACACTCGGAGTTTTTAAATAAAATAAGGAACTTCGTTCCAATATCTTGTACCGGTTTAAAACGCGTATTATTCGGATGCTTTTGTGGTCAGGGGCTGGCTGAAAGGTGACAGCTGTCTGATTTGAAATATCACAAAGTTGCTATATTAATGCCATCTATTCGGACGGTGTTGATATTTACTATAATTTTCTATATTATGGCAATATTGACTAACAGTGTCCTTTGCACACACACAGGATATAAACCAATCAATACTGTTGACCTATTCATGTATTCGAAAGTCTGTATGCTAAAACCGAAAATTCTTCATGGCTTATCCATCTATGGATGGTGTTTCGTTACCCGGTCGGAATTTGGATAATCCTCCCACCCGATCAGTGCCCAAAGTTACCAGACGTGGGGAAAACATACTTACAGAAAATTATAAACATTTGGTCCCGGTGGGATTCGAACCCACGACCCATCGATGCGCACGGCAGGTGTTCTACCGAACGCGCCAACGAGCCCGTCAAAAGACGTTTTTTAAAGATATTAGGAAGCATATGCCATTTTTAACATCTATCGTGTTCTATTCTATATTGAAAAATAATTCCTCTGTTTCGCCCTGAAAGACCGACGAAAAGACTAACCTTATTATATTGATAATTATAATTATCGCAGTATATTTTTTTATAGAATGTAGTTTCCAATGTTACGTATTTGATTTACACACAACGAAGAAACGCAGCGAACTACTTTCCATAGTTCTACATAAGTCCATTTCCCATTTATCAATTCGAATATGATTCGTGAAGTACTAGTAGTGAGTTGCAATAAAGTGCACCTACATTCTCGATTAGAATATACAACCGCTTTAAGTGTTCCGCGTTCGACCTAACCACAGAATAACAATCTAATAACATTCATATAAATTTGAATAAAAGTTATCCTTGGAATAGATGCAATATTAACAAGAAAGAGTAAGAGGTTTTTTATGCTAATTATCGCCAGACGAGCATAAGGTTCACTTGATGATAGATTGTGGGCAGCTAGTCTGTTCCAATTACAATTAAGTTACATAGCTGTATAACTAAGCTAAAAGTAAACAAAAAAAAACTTGTTTAAAATTAAATTATGCCATAAAGTGCACATTGCGTGTTTCGGTTTATGTCTATGGATTTCCGAATGCTCGAAGTACAAAGTAGTTTGAAAGCGCATCATAGACTAATGTTTTGTGGCTGAGGTATCACCTACCATCAAGTGATCCTCATGCTCGTCTATCTATGTATCTTACATAAAAATAACGATCTCCTACAGCACTGATAAAATAACACAATGTGTCTGTAGATCCTTAGATCTACTAATAAGCGTTTATTTTAAGCGTTACTGTATTTTGTATACTGTGTCGAAAGACAGTCAGAGCACGCCAATAAATAACAATTTATCGTATTATCTCTCACCCGGTGGGCTTCAGAGGCTTACTGAATCACTGGATTTGACAAATCACATACAAGTTGACAAATTGTCGAAGTCACTCCTTTGTCATCGCCCTATTGTTTATAGATATTTGGAAATTACTTCTATGGCACCAATGTATTGATGGTTATGATTTTTGTTCGATGAAAAGGCATCTACAGACAGGTCGCGTTACTGTGAATTCATTGGAGCTTTGCTTAATTGCCGTTATATCCAAGGGTTACGGATGTGATATCCACTGGGTCTGACTTTCATATGAACTAGTAATTGCTCCCAAATTAAATAGGGGCATATATAAAATGTATAGCACAATATCACTCTTAAATTTTATAAAAAAGAGTCAATTTTGCTATATATTCAAGCGGTTTACTAAACGATTAAATTTGCGATAAAACTATAGATATAAAAAACGACAATATTTCTCTTAAGTAAAACGGGTGGGAGGAATATCGAAATTCCGACCGAACCACCGTGCACCGTTCATAGATGAAAAAACCGTGAAGTGTGTTTCAGTTTTAGTCTATGGATTTCCGAATGCTCGAAGTAAATAGTAGGTCGACAGCGCATCATTGTTTGTGGCTGAGGTACCATCAAATGAAGGTTCATTACTCGTCTGTCGATATCATAAAAAAAAGTCTATAAAAAGTTTTTGTACACAGTTATGAATCTTAAATAAATAAAGCTTTAAAACCGCAGATATCGAGCAGTGTTCTTATTTACTAAAAGATTTTAATCCCGAACTCTTTTTCTTTAAACAAACGTCACTAGTACGACAAGGATCAAGTTATAATTGAGAGGTTTGTTAGGGCCCTTATACTGGATCGAGACAGCGACATGTCGTTATGCACTTCCGTGAGAAACCATGAGACAATTGTGAGAATCAAGTCGTTTAACGCCTTCGTTACTGTACCATCGATAATGACACGTATTGGATTTTATTACGTAGCAGACCACCAAAGTAAGGTGCCAGTAATATAATTTAATTATAGGATAATCTAAATTTTTATCGATATCGACGCCTCCCACGTACGTTGTGTTAACTATTATTTTTTTTAATTATTGAATAGTATATGGATAAGTGTTTTCATTCTTTTATGTTTAGTAAGTAATAGTATTTTAAGACAAACGCAAAATTTCTGAATGGTACTCGTATATATGAAAATTATATATCTTAAGAACTTAAACCGCCGTAATAATAATTAATAGTAATCGGGTTTGAATCTCGAAGAAACATTAAAAAAATGAGTTAGATACAGAACATCTAATTATATGTCAATTGTTAAGAGAAAACGATATAAGATTACTATTTTTATATGATAACATGATACTCATTACTGTTTTATAACAAAGTATTGATAGAATACTTACTATTTTACAACATTTTACTATTTCGTACGTACGTGCTTAGCCGTGAACGAAACCCTATCGTGCTGTAAATAAATGCGAAATACTGAATTACTGAAGCAATTTTGTTGAAACTATCTTAATTCTTAGCGACCTCTTTATATTTAACTAGCAACGCGCCCCGGTTTCACACAGTTGCAATGTAGATGTACTCGTACTATACACAAAAATAGTTATATTACTCTCTGACAATGTAGCTTTCTATTGGTGAAACAATTTTTAAAATTAGTCCAGTAGTTTATTCATAACATTCAAAAATACAAAATAACAAATCTTTCCAAATGTAGAAGACATCAACTGTCCAGAGAAGAGAGTAGAATTTTCAATATAATATGTACATAATATATTGTAAACATTTTTATTCCATATTTAGCATTTATATACCCAAGTATATATAGTAGGGTGCTTTTTTTTTTTAACTATTTTTTTTTTCGGTCCCTTCGTGAATTTTTGTTGCAAGTACCCAAAAAAAATACCCTGAAAGTTTGGGCCCTTAATATTAATATTAAGACCTCGACCCAGGCGTTTGAAGATTTCCCCTTAAAAAAACACACAAACTTTGGCTTTTTCATGTTTAAATTTCTATAGCTCGGTGGCATTTCATAGCATCGTTTCGACTATGGACGGGTTTTTTTCAGAATTGAATGCTTTACAAAAATGTCCATTGCGGCCAAGTCGTAACCGAACTCTATATATTATATAGTCTCAATAAGTAGACTACTTTATAGAAGGGGTAAGGGACGTGGTAAAATCTTTAGTAGGTAAAGCAGACAACGTCGCGGGTATAACTTAGTTTCATTAAAGTTTTGAACAAAGAAAATTGTATTATCCCTGTGGGGTGTAATTTATTTTATTAGTTTTTGCTCAGATAATGTTATAAGAAGTTTTGTTTAGCGGAATAATAAAGATAAACTTCAAAATTATTTTTAATAGTGTATATAAATAAGAAGTTTTTAAATTAACTCTTGCTCTTGGAGTTATTAATTATTATCCAATTCATATTCAGGTATTAAATATTATTATGTAAAAGAAAAACGGTAAGTGCATTTCGTTTTTAGTCTATGGTTTGCTAAATGCTTAAGTTAAACAATAGGTAGGCAGCACATTATTTACTGAAGTTTAGTGGCAATGGTTTTCCATCTGTGAATGGCGGTTCGTTACCCCGTCGGATTTTTGGAAATATATAAGCAGAAACCGTTTTGCTTACATATCTCCAAAATAACGCTCAAGTAGAACTTCACGTCTTTTTCATCTATGAACGTATGGTTACCGACTATAATTTTAAAAATTATTTCCTTTAGTTTATTTTTTTTAAGTAACCACATAGGAATCAAACCCGCGACCCAAATAAAGTAGGTGTATAAACCATGGCATCAAAGATCAGTCTCATATTATTTGTGTGTCCAGTAATATACATATTGGAGTGTATTAGCCATCGAGAGAGATCATTTATACTTGAGAATACCAAAAAAATAAAGACAAATCCAAACAAAATCCCAGCCCGGGTCGAAAAAAATAAAAATATGACGTATAATGACTAGTGTATACGACTTTATCACCTACGTCGTAAGAGCGACAATTAGTTAGCAGGGAGATACTTTAAAAGTATTTAACTTGATCTTCAGAATTCGCATGACTCTCGCACAATGTCTTTTGTCCATATTTTAAACAAATAAGCGTAAAAAATGCAGAGGCCGAGTGTCAACAGTTGCTAAGGATACATGGATGTGTGAAGTTTTTGAACTTCGTTTGCGGCTTACGCTGGGTTGTACGAGTATATTTCTATATTTTGTGATACATATTGTAACTTAAGTATTAATATGTAGGTACATGTATGTATCATCCTTATATCGCAATAGAAAGCTAAAATATATGAAAAGGATGAAAAATAAATTATATTGCTTGCGCTCCGAAGCGCGGTTCGAATCTCGCTGGGACAACATGTTTAAAATTTTATGTAAGCAAGTCTTCCCCACGTCTGGTCACTAGGCATAAAACGAGTGGGAGGAATATCGAAATTCCGATCAAGTAACGAAACACCGTTCATAGAAAAAAGGTGAAGAAACTGCAAATTGCGCGTTTCGGTTTCAGTCTTCGGATTCCCGAAAGATTAAGATAAATATGTCGACAGCGCATCATTGACTGATGTTCTGTGGCTGAGGTATCTATATATATCATCAAGTGAACCTCATGCTCGTCTGTCTATATCTAATAAAAAAATTAAAAATAAATCTTTAAACATATTATATTCTTAGGCAAGAATGAAACCACTACATATTAATAGTCAACTTACTATACGTACATTTTATACAATTACTAGCTGACCCGGCAAACGTTGATTTGCCATGTAAATAATTTCTAAAAAGCAGGGGTTGGTGATAAAAAAGTAAAAATTTAGGGTTGTATGTATTATTTAATGGCACATTATAAAAAAATAAAAACAAAAAATTTCGTCCAAAAATAAAAATAAACATTTTAAGGATGAACAACCCTTATCACTTAAGGGTTTGAAAGATAGATAGTAGCCGATTCTCAGACTTACTGAATATGCATAAAAATTTTCATAAGAATCGGTCGAGCCGTTTCGGAGGAGTTCGATCACGTACCCCGTGACACGAGAATTTTATATATTAGAGAATATCATAGGCATAGAGTCAAATTCTAGAGACAGAAACCATTAAAAATAAATTGTTTCCACAAATTTTTCGACGTTTAGATGTAACCCTTTAAGCCTAACTAGTAGAAAATTATAGGATTCCGCAATAAACATCGCAACGACATTTTTACGATACACCGTGACTGACCGCACTATCAAATTCCTTTGTTTTATGTGACGTTTCGAATTCCGGCGTTTAGATGCGATCGGCCATTTTATCTTAACCCTCGATATAAACATGTGGTTTGTTTTTAACCGACTTCAAAAAAGAAAGAGGTTCTCAATTCGTCTGTATGTTGTTGGATGATTCTTTTTTTGTTTGGTAGGTCATATTTCAGAGGTTCCATATAAATTTTATCGAAATTGATTTGGTACTTTATTAGAAAATTAATAAAAACAAAAACATATACACAGTTAATGTTTTGGTTTGTGGTTCCTTTCAGCAAGTTTTGAATGAGGACTTTCAATCTCGGTTAAAAACTCATCACTGAAATATTAACAGTATGTATGTTTTCTTTTATGTATGTTTGTTACGTAATCAGATATATATGTATATAATATATGATATTCTCTCTCAGACTTCAAAATTATAACTACATACTTATAGTATATACAAACTTAAAGTAAAAAGTAATATTTTTATAACTTCAAAGCAAGAGCCTTATTGATAGGTAATGTATATTTATGATAAGTTATTTTTTGAGTCGGTGTCAGTAATGCCCTAATTTATCATAGATGTACTAGACTTATAAAAAATCCACTATGCCGTGCCCAAAATAGACAAAAAATATTTTATTTGTTTCCCCGGGATTCGAATCCTGGACCTCCGTGTGTTTTGTAATAAATAGTATATACATATTTAAGTCATTCGCCAAACATCAAAACGAAGTTCAATTATTAAATTTTTAAAAACACTGAAATTTACCTTTACGATACGTGTAGGTACTATGTTTAGTTATTAATATGGTCATTGGTCGTGCATTGTGAAAAGTACATAATCACATAGATGTTAAACAATACAATTTATATGCAAATTACAATAATAGAGTAAAGGAAAAAGAGCGAAGCTTTGTAAGCACGCACAAGCATTGTGGTTCATCTACGGTTTGCTCTAGTAATGGTAGTTGAATTTTAAAAATATATATTTTTAGAGATATAAATAACAAAAAATCTATTTTCAAATCAAATATTCTGTTTTCAAACAAGTCTAGATAAAGTCAACGCTAGTGTGTAGATTACTCTTTTATAACTGATATAATTAATACAGACAATACTTGATGAGCTTTTGTTTTGGAAATGTTATTTAATGGCTATGAATGACAAAGCAATTGAAAAAGTTAGGTTAAAATGTAAAAAACTATGCTGTATTAAGTACTTATGAAGAATCAATTAACTTAAGTAAGACTTAAACTCTATCTCTGTTCATTAAACAACAATTGTAGAAGGATATTGGTATAAAGAACGTAACGACGCGGACACGACGTTTATATTCGAAAATAAACTGTGACTAATATAAATTATCAGTAAACACCTAGACAGTTGAATATAATCTAAATATAGGCCGGCAACGCACCTGCAAGTCCTCTGGTGTTGCAGATGTCCATGGGTCCCAGTAATCACTTACCATCAGGTGAACCGACTGCCCGTTTACTCCCTATTTCATAAAAAAATATATCTGTCAATATAACAAACGATAATATATATTTTTAAATCAATTTATTTAAGAGTAACTATCGTATTATAAACCGTCTCCTTTCTGTAGAATAAACATTCCGAACCAGTGCAGTGGCAGATTTAAACATTTACGATTTGAAAACAATAATTAAATTTTTAAATGATTTTAAATAAAAAACAATTGTTATGAACAAGTCCTTAGAGCTCATAATTAGGTGCACGCTGCGTTTAACTCTAGAAGTCTCGGCTTCGGACCAAAACAAAATACAAAAACATGATTGGTTGTAAAATGATAAGTAAAACAGACACAGAATTGTGTACGGTCCATTCTCCAGTAGAACACTATTAACAGTTTAAGCTCCACCAATGTCTTTTATTCTACCAATAATGCAATATTTCGCTTACTTCGCAAAATTAGTTTCGTCCTACGTTCGCTTACGAACCGGGCGATGTCGTAAGGCAGTATTAATCATAGATTTTCGACGCTTTCAAATCGATTGTTCTTTGAAACGAAATAGATTTAATTAACATAATTACCGTTGTATCGTGATGATGCATACTGAGCGGTGGTTTCGCTTCGATATACATATAGATAAGCATGCTTTTTTGATTTCCATAATTTTACGGGAGAGAACACACACACACACACACGCAATTAAAAAAAAAACAAAACTATTACTGTAATACGAAAAAAGAACTACACCAAAATAATTTAAAGATTTATTTAATTATTTTTATTATAAAAAGTAGGTCGACAGAGCATTATTGACGTTTTGTGACTGAGGTATCACTTACCATCAAGTCAATGACATGCTAGTCTGTCATGCACTTTAAGGAATGCAATCAAAGGTCAAAGGAAATTATTTCTAGTAATAAAGTGCAATAAATGATTGAATTGAAACTAAATGGAAAACGGTTTTATCCACGTTTAAAGCAAAGAAATCTAGAAAATTCAAAGAATAATAACTAGATAATGTACAAAGAAAGATCAAACGCAAACATTGAACGTTCTTTGACGATGCTAAAATAATACAAAATGCATGCGATACTATCTTTTAGAATAGAATATTATTATTCATTCACTGCAAACTAATATAATTGCCTAACTTTCGTAGCTATGGGTCGAGGGTTCGAATTCCACCGAAATCCGACAGATTCAACTTTTGTGGAAGTATCCATATCAATTTCTGTTAATTTTAGGAAAATCATTTGAAATTTTATACAAGTGACTATATGAATTTGTGAAAAAAAGACAGTTTCTCCAACCTTGACCAGCTTAACAACTGACTATCCCCGGCGGTTATAGTAAAAAATTGTAAATAATACTCAGCGCTCGGAGAAACGTTGATAGCGCGATTCAGGATTTGACGTCTTCGTACTGATTGTTAGCGCAAAATGACGATACAAATACTTTCTCGCAAGTCGTACGGGCCTCTGGTAAATTAAGTTATCCATATAAATATCAAAAATATATAACCTAAAAATCTACATAATATATAATCTTTCTTACATTTTATAATTATTGAACTTATTCGTGAACCGTCGCGGTGAATAGCGCTTCGCTTCCAAAAAGGTGATGTATTCCAAAGTAATAAACCATAAACACATAAGTGATTTACAACGAAACAGGTCACCTGGTTCACTACGCACTACTACACGCTAAACATAATATTCACTAGCCGTAAATTGGCCATAAATTCCTCTCCACCACCGCTGTCACTTTCTTGAATTCCGCTTATTTATTAGAAATTTAAAAATGTATTTAAATGCAAATTACTGCAGCCGTATGCGAATTATTTATTACTGTTGAAAGTGAAGAAAAACCATAATTATGTGTATAAAATATTGAATGTTACTTACTTTATTATAAATAAAAATTCGAAACAATATTATGAAATTTCTTAACAAAATTTAGGAGAAAGGAAGTGAAGTGAATTAATGTGGATAATTAAAGCTGACTAATTATTTATTTATTGAAAAAAAATAGAATTATATAACCATTCAAATTTTACGCAACCCTTACACACACATTCACAACTGTACTTATTCTGCAAACCTTTTAATTGGCGTTTAGTTTCAAACATTGTTAATTGTAATATTTAATAAAGTTGTTATAAAGTTGTTAGGTTTTATGAAACTGGTGTGAGTGGGAGAGTCGGGAGTGGTCGACCTAGGCGAACGTACCTCGATCAGATCGGGGACGTTCTGCAAAAGGGCCAGATCAAAAGTACTCGTAACCGTCGAGTGTGTATGAAAGCATTGATGAAAGTAGAAGAAGCGAAAGTGGTATGTAAGGATCGAAGCATATGGAATTCCGTGATCTCTGCCTACCCCAATCGGAAAGAGGCGTGATGTATATGTATGTATGTATGTTAGGTTTTCAAAATCAATTAAAAAAAAATCAATTGCGTACATTTAGACATAGGTATACAGCGTGTTCCTACTACTAAAATATTTTTTAACTTGCCATATTGCGTCTATCATAAAACATTTCAGATAGACGTGTGATATTTGCTTAATTTAAGTGATTCTTAAACAAAAGACCATAAAACTTTAAAAATGTGATGTACTCTCAAACATTCGGCAAACATCGGCTTAGAGTAAACAGTAATGAGTGACATCACCTAGTGAGGTTCAGTTTAGAGAGTAGTTCAAGTTATAAGCTACTAGCAACGCACCCCGACTTCACACGGGTTTATTTTTTATTTATTTATTTGGCAAGCGCTACAGAAGACAATACAATGTAAGTCAGAGTTCCAGAATACAGGTGCGGAGTCTTACTGTCTTCCTTTATTACGACTGCACGGCGTGTTTACATACATTTTAAATATGGCTCTTATAATTTTCACATTAACATAACAATCTCAATCTCACGGGTGCAATGTAGATGAAATATGCACAAAAAATAGCCTATGTTACTCGCTAATAACGTGGTTTTCTATTGATAAAATCGGTCCAGTTATTTTTTGAGTTTATTCATAACATACAAAAATACACAAATTAAAAAAAATCTAAAATACAAATCTTTCCCTTTAAAATTGAATTTAATTTACAACTTTTAATTTCATACTTATTAGGTGTAAGCGTAATAGCTTATGATCTAGCTTAAGAAGCTTGTTAATTAGCAGTTAGAAACGAAGTAATGAAATTTTAACAATTAATCTCATTTATATTGAAAGTATTTTATAATTTTTACTAATAACAAACTTCGCCAAACGAAACAAATTTTTCTAAAATAATTTAAACTCGCTATTCGTTTGTAACTTAGACCGCAGCATAATTGTTTCACTTCTGTTTGTATATTAACGCAATAGCACTTACGAAACGCGAACTCAGCTGAATCTTCATTTTTGTTTGTTTTTAGAATTCTTTCATTTTGAACGAGATGTTATCGCGACCGTTATGAAATTAAATGTAAGAAAGAAGCACATTTCAAACATAATTCTTATATTGTTTACGGAGTAGGCCTATGCGCAGACTAGAGCCACTAGTGGCGACCACAGCATAGCCACCGGTGGCCGCCACAAGCTACGGGCGTAATATTTCATACATTTTAGGGCATCCGCGCAAACACGGCGCTCGCGAGGCCGCCACCGGGCGTGAAATTTCATACATTTACCAGTGGCTGAAACGCGGCCATCGGTGGACGCGTCTAGAGGCCGCTTCTAGTGGCGGCCACCAGTGGCTCTAGTCTGCGCGTACGCTAGAGGTCAAAAGAACTGTTGGCTCCTTTTGGCAACACCGCATTTGCGTTGCTGGCCTATATAATACAATTAATGCTTAGGTTCCTACTTAAACTTAAAAATATATTCATAGTTATGATAAAGTAAAATATATTATAGCCTAGGAGGCTTAGCGGTGAGAGCACTGCGATTAGCACCGTAGGTCCAAGGTTCGAATCCCGGAGAAACAAGATTTAAAAAATTGTTTCTGTCGTCATGACATAGCAGATTGATCACCTACCTGCAGACATATTCATAACTAGCAATGAGCGGCTTCACACGGGTGTAATTTAGATGTACTTTACACAAAAAATAGCCTATGTTACTCCCTGAAAATCGGTCCAGTAGTTTTTGAGTTTATTCGTAAGATACAAAAATACAAAAATTCAAAATTACAAACTTTCCTCTCTATAATATTAGTATAGATAAATAAATAGAAGAAGAAGTCTTTGACGCGGTACGATAAACATTGTTTCGTTATCAGTCTATGTAAAAAAATAGTTTTAAATGGTTTTAAGTCTTTTTGTTTTCTGTGAATAAAGTTAATTAAAGTATAAGTAAGTGATAAATAATTAGTCAATTTAAAATATATGGAAATCCTACGGAAAGTTACAAATAACTTCAAAACACAGTTCAACTTTTATGCAAAGTAACAAGTGTGCGGGCAGTTTGAAATTAAAGTAGCTGCGGTGTAAAAGTGAGGTTCAGTGCTATTTACATACTAGCGTGTTATGCATAGTGTCCATACTCGCGTGCGTCGCGTAGTATGAATTGTCAGTGACGCAGAGTGACGTCGCACGCTCTTTCTGTCATAGATAAAGCAACGCAGATACTCTTGCTTACTGTTTGCCTCTGTGAGTAAACTTATCTTGCGACTGTTTATATTTAGAACATAATGGAACATGCAAATTGGGGCTGCTGCATATCTGAAAATGGGAATAATGATTCCTATATCATATGCAAAAAATGTGATAAGAAATATCATTACGCTTGTATGTCACTCAATGATGACATGTTTAGTCCTGAAATGAGGACTGTCTGGACGTGTCCTGAGTGCGTGCGTTTTGTGCGTGGAGGTTTGAAAAATGATAACACACCGATACGTAATGTGAGTACATCCAGGGTTACTAAAAGATTAGCCTTAAATTCTCCCTCAATAGATAAGGATGAACTGTTAACTCGCGAGGTCATTCAGCAGATAGTGCAGAACGTCCTAAAGGATACTATTCAGGACATTTTCGCCAAATTTAATGAGAATTTTATGACCACATTTAATAATGAGATAAGACCTTTACGAGAAGAATTATCCACAACGAATGAATCTATAAAATTGATCCTGTCACAGTATGATGAACTGAAAAAAGATTATGAATTATCTAAATCTAAAATTACATCATTGGAAAGAGAAAGAGAGGAGCTTAAAAGTACTATCTACGAGCTGCAGATGCGTTGCAATCATACGGAACAACAGCTACGCCAAAATAATGTTGAAATACAATGTGTTCCCGAAAATAAGAACGAAAATCTATTAAACATAATTACAGAACTCGGCAAGGCTGTTGGTTGCCAGATAGATGATAAAGACATAATGAACTTCACTCGGACTGCGAAGGTTAACCGTGCTAGTACTCGGCCACGGTCAATAATTGTCCAGCTGTCATCTCCACGTATACGCGATCGATTACTTGCATCCATCGCAACATATAATAAGAAAAACTCCGAAAATAAACTCAACACTTCTCTGATTGGACTTTCTGGCACACCAAGCCCTGTCTATGTCAGTGAGCATTTGTCTCCTAATAATAAGGCCTTACATGCAGCGGCTAGACAGAAAGCTAAAGTTCTTGGTTACAAATTTGTGTGGATACGTAGCGGGCGAATTTACATGAGGAAAAACGAGGAATCTGGTTTTATTTTGGTTCATAATTTAGACGTTATTAATTCGTTAGAGTAGGTTGGCTCAACATCTACTATGTCTCATACAAATAAGTTGAAGATGTATAACATAAGTGTATATTACCAGAACTCTCGTGGTTTAAAAACCAAGACGCATGAATTTTATAAACAGTTGACTTGTAACAACTATGATATAGTGATTTTAACTGAAACTTGGCTTAATGCCTCGATAGCTAGTTCTGAACTGTTTGATGAAAGATATGTGGTCTATAGAAGAGATAGATGTAATACCAGTTATACTCTGAAGAAAGATGGTGGTGGTGTCTTAATTGCGATTAAAAAAAAATTTAAGTCGGTGAGAGTTACTAATTGGGAATCACAATTTGAGGATCTCTGGGTCATAGTTAACCTACCAATATCACATACCTTTCATCAATTAGCATTTTGTGTAGTGTATTTGCCTCCACCTATTACTAGATCTATGTTAGATAATTTTATTGATAATTGTAACAACATTCTTGAAAATTCGAGTAATCATTTCATTGTTGGAGACTTTAATTTGGGCAGTATAAATTGGAGTTTATTAAATAGTTCGTATTCTGTGCCTCATTTGTGTCAACCTTTGATTGATTTTATTAATTTGAATGACTTGAAGCAACACAACAATGTAACTAATACGTACAGTAGAATATTAGATTTGGTTCTTAGCAATATATCATCTTGTGAGGTAAACTACTCTTGCAATGCTTTAAGTGCCATAGACGCTTTTCATCCTCCTCTAGATATAGACATTTGGCTAACGTGTGAAGCTAAATTACCTTTCAATAAAACAATGACTAAACTTAATTTTTTTAAAGCGGATTATGAAAGTATATTTAATGAACTTGAGGACTGTGACTGGGAAAAATTGTTTTCTGAAGTTAATGATGTCAATAAAATGGTTAATATATTTTATGCTAAACTTAGACAAATAATTCAGAAACATGTGCCACAACAAAAACTCGCACACAATCGTTACCCACCTTGGTTTAATTGTAACCTTAAAAGAGCCCTTAACGAAAAACTAAAAGTTAGACGCAGGTTTAAAAAATATAAGAATGAACGTGATGGATTTGAATTACAGTTACTTAACTCGCGATGTAAGAAAATGGCTACGAACTGTTATAACAGTTACATACAAAAATTGGAAAAAAACATTGCTTCTAACCCCAAATGCTTTTGGTCCTATATTAAAGCTAAGCGTGGTGGTATAAGTTCTTATCCGGCCTCAATGTCCGATGGTTCGATAAGTACCTCAAATGGTGATCAAATATGTGAATTATTCTCGGACCATTTTGCGTCAAATTATTCAGTACATAATAGTGTAGGCTATAATCAAGATAAGAAAGAAAAACAATATTTTCAGAGTTTTGACATCAGCAGTCACCATCTATGTGTACCCAAAGTGGAGCGTGATATACTTTTAAGAAAACTTAAGAACATTGACAAAAATAAAGGTGCTGGTCCAGACTCAATACCTCCAATATTTATAGTTGCTTGTGCAGAGTATCTAGTAACTCCACTCCTAACAATATTTAATAAGTCACTATCCACCGGAGTGTTTCCTCAGGACTGGAAAATTGCTCAAGTCGTACCGGTTTACAAATCAGATAAAGAAGAACTCGTATGTAATTATAGGCCTATTTCTATCCTTTCTATATTTGCTAAACTTTTTGAATCTATAATCTGTACTCATATACAAAGTCACTTTAAGCAAATTATCAAGGATACTCAACATGGTTTCATGCGATGTCGTTCAACAACAACGAATCTTGTTGATTTCTCTGAATCTATTATTAAGGCTCTCGATTCTGGGAAACAGGTTGATACCATTTATACTGATCTAAGTAAAGCTTTTGATCGCGTGCCACATTTAATATTATTACAGAAGATGTCAAACTATGGCTTATCTCCGTTATTATTAAGGTGGATTGAATCTTATGTATCAAATCGCAGATTTTTTGTAGTGGTAAATGGTTTTAGTTCTTCGTCACGTAGTATCACTTCCGGTGTCCCGCAAGGTTCCCACTTGGGACCAATTCTATTTAATATATTCGTAAACGACCTTACAACATGCATGAATTACTCAGATATATATATGTATGCAGATGATTTAAAATTCTGTCGGGTTATACAAAATATTAATGACTGCTATAAACTTCAATCTGATATTGATGAATTCACTAGGTGGTGTAGCCAAAATGGCATGGAGATAAACATTAGAAAATGCTCTTACATGAGATTTGCCAGAAAGAGTAACAATATCATTCATAACTATCGTATTAAAGAATACCTTATTCAGGAACAGAAAGTCATTCGCGATTTAGGCATTGTATTTGATAATAAAGTAACTTTTAAAGATCATTTTGAACACATCGTTAAGCAAGCTTCGAAAATGCTGGGCTTTATAATAAGAAATACGAAGGGGTTCCGAAACACCAACACAAAAATAGTGCTATATAATAGCATTGTGCGTAGTAGGCTTGAATATTGTTCAGTCGTTTGGAGGCCTCATTATGCTACGCATATTTTACATCTGGAAAGGGTTCAAAAAAGGTTTTTGTGGCATCTTATATATTTTGCTGGAATCTCAAAAAAAACATTACCATCATATGTAACACGATTGTCACACTTTAATATGATATCTTTAGAAAAGCGGCGAATGTTAATAGATTTACTTTTCGTATCTAAATTGTTTAGTAACAAAATCGATTGCCCCCAACTTTTAAATAAATTCCAAATTCGCATTCCAGCAAGATATCCACGAAATTTAATAAACCCTTTCCAACCACCCTTACGAAAGAGCGTCTTTGGCACTAACTCACCTATTTGCAGATTAAGCAAGTTGGTGAACGAGCATAGCAAGAATATTGACATTCATTTTGATCCTCCGGATAAGATACGTGGAATTGTGTACACGAGTTTTTGACAAGTCGTTGTTGTATAATAATCAACTGAAATTACTTGTACAATAATTAATTAATTATTTGTTTTTCGTTATGTTTGGTGCATGCTGTGTTTGCCTTTAATTGTTTGCTACATTTAAATTTGTGTTAGTTTTAAGTACCTACTATTAAACTGTAATGTAACAATGTAAGCAAACGTTGGCAGACTTAAATAAATAAATAAATAAAATAAATAAAAGAAGAAGAAGAAAAATCATTTATTTAAAATACGCACACAAATAAAAAGAAATTGAAAACAAAATTAAACAAAAATAAAAATGTATGTGTGGTATCTAAAAAAAGGGAGCCACTCAGCATGTGTTCCAACACAGATGTGTTGCAACGCTGATCTTCCTCGGCCTCACGTGACACACGACCTGAAGGGTGACACCTCGCCTAATAGAATCAAAATTATGTTATTACAACTACAAATAAAGTAAATTTAATACAAGTTTAAACCAAATACAGCATAATAAATGTGTTAGCCCCATGCCTCATGACGGGAAACAGGATTTCACTAACATACTCAAATCTTGAAATATTTCTTTATTTTTGAAGCGAACGTTCTGGCAGGACTACGCGGACGTCCGTCGGGTGCGCTTACTGTATACCGGATTAAAACGCGATTTATTATTTATATTGTTTAAATTATTTATCCCGACGTTTCGGATAAATAATAAATCGCGTTTTAATCCGGTATACAGTATTTTATTTAAATGTGTGATACTCGCGTTAATAAAAGACAATATTATGCGCTAAATTAATTTTAAATAGAGAAACGTGCCCCGGTTTCACATGGGTGAAATGTATATGCACTATACACCAAAAAATAGCCTATCCGCGGAATACTGAAACGATAAACAAAAGAGGGCTTCTTAAAATGTTCTGTCTTTCACCTTCGTAATGAAAGAGTTAGAGATACTTTTAGTACACCTCAATGTTGATTAGCCTTCGAGAATTCGGCCGTATGTTACTCGCTGATAATGTAGCTTAGTGGTGAATATACGATGTAGGCCGCGTATTGCCGTAGCACTGAGATCATGATAGGAAGAGATCCTTTTCTCAAGAGAAGAGCCGATAACCGGCGGAGCGCGCATAGGGGCACCGTGAGAGTTCCTGTTTGGAGATCCCGGGGCTTTCCTATTTCTTGCGCTGAAGACGGCCACCGTGGGGTTTTAGTCGGTAGGCTCGCGACGTCTTGACTCCTTGGAGTCCGGTCGCGAGAGTCCAACATAGGTGGCGGGTATCATCGATGATTTCCCCACGAAAAAAAAAAAAAAGAAAAAAAAAAAAAAAAGCTTAGTGGTGAAATAATTTTTAAAAGCTGTCCTGCCGGGCTAGAATGACCGCCATGAGATATGTCGCGGACGAGAGAAGACAAACTAAGATGTAAGATATTGAGATATATTATATCTCGACATCGACAATTTTGATAGAAAATATATCTCGTTCGACAAATATATCTATTTTTGATATTAAAAGTCGAGTTTTAAGTGTAATTGTCATGTTAGACCCAAAAGAAATAAAGCGATAGTGGATTAAAACACGAGAAAACGGTAGACAAAATGTCGCGCTTGTCATGCTAGGCCGGCAGTAGTTTTTGAGTTTATTCATTCATTCATACAAAAATACAAATCTTTCCTCTTTATAATATTATAATATAGAAGTATAGATGTATAGACTAGTAATATTGTCTTTTATTAACGCGAGTATCACACATTTAAATAAAATACTATATACCGGATTAAAACGCGATTTATTATTTATATTGTTTAAATTGTCAGAAGAGTCTAAAGAGACAGTCTCCCCGCGACCACGGTTGCTGAAAAGCATCCGAAACGTCGGGATAAATAATTTAAACAATATAAATAATAAATCGCGTTTTAATCCGGTATACAGTATTTTATTTAAATGTATAGACTAGTATTAGCAAACTGAAATGTTTTAAGATAATTCAATGGCACGTCTGAGTTCAATTATTGTGTACCATCAGTTCCAACGAAATTAAAGGATTAAACCTATTCATACAAAACAATATTGAGATAGGATTACATTTTAATTATACGTTTTAATTATTCTCTCTGACTAAGTAATCAATGTTGTCTCTGATGTTGATGGTTTAAACGAATTTTGAGTCATAATTTATTCCCGGGAAAATGCGCAATGATAAATCCAAATTGGAACACGGGTTCAATCTCGCTAAAGACGACCTTCAGAATCATTTAATGAATTAATATAATTATCGGATGTCCAATGGCGGTGGTGATTACTTACTTAAGATAACCCACTGGCTTGGTGTCTGCTCCTTAATAAAAAAAAAGCGAATTGAAGTATAGCCACTTCAAGTAGTCCCAAAATATAGATTAACAAAATCTTGGGAATTGTGTCAGATTCTACAACAGGCTACCGAAGTGTTTAACTGATCTTACGACTAAAAAGTTCAAAAACGTCATCAAAGGAATCCTAATTAAAAAAGCGTATTATAAAATCCAAGACTTGTAACGTATCGTTTTAATATATGCCGCGCGCAAGCACAGTGAGTGAGTGATCGACCGTTTTACTTGAGCATTCCCACCATTCAGCATTCTCGAGAAGTGAATGCAGCGCTTGAATAGTCGCGAGCGGCTAGCCGTTCTGTGACAATCATCTAAAGGTAGCGTTCCGATCTTGACTGCCGCGACTCGGCAGCTGCGACCCAGCAGTCACTGCCGGGCAGCAACGCACCGCTCTGTATGATCATGCATAGAGAGCTTTCCGATGCACGCGACCGGGTCGTGCGGCCAAGCTGCGCACGAGTGGCAGCGCTGCCCAGCCGCTTGTGAAGCAGTCTGGCAGCGCGACCCTCTATTATTGCACGTGCTCTAAAATAAAAATGGCGGTATTTCTCACCGTTATACTGCCTGGCAGTTACGATCGGAATGAACGTGGTCGCGCTGCTGAGCAGTTGGCAGTGCTTGCAGCCGACGGCAGCGACTGCCGAGTCGCGGCAGTCAAGATCGGAACGCTACTTTAAGGCGGACGCATGTTTATCTATTTCTTTTCTCTACTTCACACGTGGTGTGGTTCACTTAGCTTGAACTTTGAAATCGTTTTTATATATTATTTTAACATATTAAAGATTCCCATACTGGGAATCAAGTCTGGATATAAGCAAAACTTAAAACTGTTAACTGGATGACCTTGAAACTGATCTAAGTCAATCAAGCTAGCAGCGCTGTTGGAATGCCAGGACTGGAATGGAACAGGAGAGTGCGGTAGTGCTGGCCCGAAATAGATTGTGAAACTTGTGATCACGGCAGAACTTTCCTTTGCGTTATTTATTTATTTATTTTCTTTTAACTAGATTTTCTTTTAGGTGTTTTTTTATAATACATATTTATAAGACTATAATATAATTGTTAAATTTAATGTTTTTTTATTTATTTCAAGTAAAATCATTACAGACTATGTTGACGATAAAGATGTATGGCGCTAATTCATCTCTGCATGTGCGGCTTCCCTGGCAACTTGCGCTGTGCAAGTGTGTGTATCTCATTTTACACTAATAGTAAAAACTCAATTTTCTTTTGCATTGTATAGAATCTTTGTATACCTTGCATTATATAAACTTCTCAGCCGATTATTACTATTGTAACCGAGTCTTTGTAAGCTAAACCATTGTTGAAAAGAGTGTCCATGGAGAGTGTCCACCTTTTCATATTTTTAATGAAATTTCGATTAACAGATCTAATACTGAAAAAACTATTAAAATGTTTATTTATCATGATTTAAGTATGAATGGAAAAACTCTAAAGTGTGAATAGTTTGGTTTGTTTTCTAACAATTTTAATTAAAATGCGATTTTATCATTTTACTTTCATCAAGATGTTTCGAATGGTTTACAGCAAGATAGTCAAGGATAGACTAAAAAAAATCGTTTCAATAATTTTAAGTGTTTTCATTTAAGTGTGAAAAATTTAAATAAAATTCTCTATATCGGATTAAAACGCGATTTAATATTTACTAGCAATGCGCCCCGGCTTCACACGGGTGTACTGTACACTATACACAAAACATAGCCTATGTTACTCGCTGATAATGTAGCTTTCTATTAGTGAAAGAATATTAAAAAATTAAAATCGGTCTAGTAGTTTTTGAGTTTATTCATAACATAAAAAATACAAAAAATCAAAAATATTAATATAGATATATATATATTATTTATACCAACGTTTCGGATACATTTCAGCAATAATGGTCAAGGGCAGACTGGTATAATAATTCGTGTTTTAATCCGTTAAAGTATTTTATTTAAATACTCGCGTTAATAAAAGACAATATTATGTGTAAAATTTAGATTGAAGAGAATATGCACTTTTCTAACAAAACAATTACGATATCTACTGGATTATAATATTATTATGTCGCTATATTTGATGTACAGTTGAAACAAAACGACCCAAATGTATCCTCTTATGTTTGACTTAGGGCGACTTAGCGTCAACTTTACAAAGCTTCCACTTGTGTTTGAAAGTAGATCTCTGTTTGATGTTTTGAACATTTTATTTGATTACAAAATGAAAAGGAAGAACATAATTTATTTTAACTTGCTTTAATGTTATGACACATAACACTTTCAAGCAACAATTAAAGTATTGATAAATGACTTGATCATTCTAGATTGTAGATATTTATAGATGGAAATGAAGTGTAAAGTAATATAGTAATAATAGTTATATAATTATTAATGACTATATATTATTGAGATAATCCGCTTCGCTTCGCATGAGTGCATGTAGATGTTCTAAAAAATAATAATGTAACTTTCTACTGGTGAAAGAATTTTTAAAATCGGTCAAGTAGTTTTTGAGTTACATCGTAACAAACAAATCCTTCCTCTTTATAATATTAGTATGGATAAATAGGAAATAATAGAACAGTGATGAACTGATGAATGACGGGCTCGTTGGCGCGTTCGGTAGAACACTTGTCGTGTGCATCGATGGGTCGTGGGTTCGAATCCCACCGGGACGACATGTTTATAATTTTCTATAAGCATGTTTTCCACACGTCTGGTAACTTCAGGCATTGATCGGGTGGGAGGAATATCGAAATTCCGACCGGGTCACGAACTAACGTTCATAAAGGGAAAAAAACCTTGAAGTGTACATTGCGCGTTTCGGTTTCAGTTTATGGATTTCCGAATGTTCGAAGTAAAAAGTAGGTCGACAGCGCATCATTGACTGATGTTCTGTGGCTGACGTATCACCTACCATCAAGTGAACCTCATGCTTGTCTGTTGATATCTAACGTAAAAAAAAACTAATATGATAACAAAGAAACAATTCCAGAATAACTAATAATATAACTAACTGTATACACAGAAACTTTAATATTTTTTATTTTATTTCCAAATAAGTCTACGCTAAGCTATTTGCAAAAATACGTCTTACAATTTCTTTTTTTTTCCACTAAACATTTTGACAAATCTCAGACAACATAATGTCTGATAAGTTAATCAAACCATCAGTTTTAAACCTCATTAATATATTTCATATCTAGTAGATTATTATCAGACACTTTATCAGCAATAACATAAGTGACAGATTAATCTAGTTGTATACGTTTATACTGCTGCACTGCGTTCAGTGTCGGCGCGGTTGAGCAAGTTCATTGCAGACCACCTATTCAGTGCCACGTCAACAGATAACAGTACGGCTATGAAGGCTGTATGAAGCTTACTGTAGAGGTCAACGTGGATATTTTGAATAGGTCAGACTGTTGTTTCCTGCCCACCCAGTGAGGTAAGCGTGAGGATGTGAAGACAGCGACAAGCGACGTGGGAGCGGTTGTCGTAATCTACTTGGGTTTTCCGGACAATGTATCTTGTTAATTTCAAATTAGGACATGAAATGTAGTTATATTAAAAGCGAACCTAAAATCATTGTTTAGATTGGTTATGTATGTTATGTCACATAACTCTTCGATAAAAGAAATGCAATTTATTTTGAGAACAATATATTTATTTTGTTAACCATTATATTTTATTTTACAATAAATTAAAAAAAAGTACAGAAAAGATATATAATGCATAATATACATATAACCCAAATAATAGGATGTCAGATAGTCACTCGGCATACATTGCTTCACTCATATCCTATCATAAATTTCTTTGGACACTTTGCAATTCCTCACGAATTAACATTTTTAAGAATACATAAAACATTTAAATAAAATTATATTATTTATATTATGATTTAAACGTGAATTCATTCAATCATCCCGACGTTTCAAATGCTTTTCAGTAAACGTGGTCAGGGGCAGACTGAAAGGACAGCTGTCTGATTTGAATTTTCACAAATTTTCCCTGTAATATTCCTATGGGATTTGTACAAATAAATTAATAATATTCTTGTATTGTACATACATACACAACACGCCTCTTTTCCATTGGGGTAGGCAGAGATCACGGAATTCCATATGCTCCGGTCCTTGCATACCACTTTCACTTCTTCCACTTTCATACACGCTCGTCGGTTTCGAATAATTTTGACCTGGGCTTTTTGAAAAACACTCTCGACTCTTTCACTCATACCAGATTCATAACTCTTTCCCTACATCCTTTCTATTTGCCCAAACCAACTCAACTTGTATTGTAACTAATATTGTCTTTTATTAACGCGAGTATCACACATTTAAATAAAATACTATATACCGGATTAAAACGCGATTTATTATTTATGCCGACGTTTCAAATGCTTTTCAGCAACCGTGATCGCGGCAGACTGAAATATATTGTATTGTAACTTTTAAAATATTTTATTAAATCTGATTTCGAATAGCATCCGCTATCGCTCGTACAATGACATCATCCCGAAAGGTATTCAAAGGATTAAGTCAAATTTGGCGTAAAATCTCAGATTATCGCGTAACTTGTAACGAGTTTCGCTTCATTTCGATTTCGCGTAATTATTTTTATTTTGTTATGGCTATAAATTTTTATGTTATAACGTGAGAAGTTCATTGATGATCGTTTTAATAGTTATGAGATGAGATATAAAGACGCCATAACATATTGACTAATTGTAAGCTATATTTATTTATAAATACTCATTAAATCATAAATGTAAGTTAATTTAACTTAACAAATTAAGTTTTTAATATGAGTAAACTACATATTATTAACTTAAGTATCAATATAAATATTAATGGCTCCCACGTAAGTTGTGGTAACAAGTGTTTTACGTTTTTTAAACTAAACCGTCTAATTTCATTTATTTTCTGTGTTCGCAATAAAAAAATCCAATATATTGTTTTAGGCACTTACACAACGTATAAAGTTGTATTATTATAAAACTAGATTAAAATGGACAGTATCGTTTAAAAAACGTAACATGACGTAGAAAACTAACTTTGTTGGTTATCATAACTTACGTTACGTACGCATCGATATATTCAACATTATTTCAATTTTTTTTAAGAGTTTAAAAATAGTCTCTTTTAATGAAATAAATAAAAATACTAACAATGGCGTAGCAATGCCAATGCGTTCGTATAGAGCCCGCTGATTCAAGGGGTTCAAGCACCCGCGGGCCACAGACAATAACTTTATTTCAAAATATCTTATAAAAGTTTTTAAAAAAATTGCAAGGATAAAGTGCAATGTCCTAAATAATAATTAAAAATCATTCAACCTCATTTAACTCCAAATTAAGAGCACTTTTTCAAGTAGGTATATATTGAATCGTAATCAAATAACCTACATCTTATTTCTAGAATTATAAACATCTGGCAATAGTTAGAATTAGTTTAGGTACAGTCGTTTAGATTTATAGACGTAAGACCGCAGACATAAACTTGTTCATGTTTTTTCATGATATTCATTTAAACTTTTAGTTCTAAATCTAACTGATTTAGAGTCTCAGTATTAAATGTGTACATTTTTGATAATAATTAAAAAAAATATAAAAGCCATCAGATGACTCAAATTATATTATCAAGATATTTAAGAAATATCTCGTAGTAACATGTAGGTATTTAATTTAGTAGGATAAATAAAATATTATTATTCGGAACTATATCCTATTTATTGTATTCGTCTATGCCCCAAGTAACAGAATAACTAATAAAATATCGGAAAAATTCAGGAAAACAAAATATGCCGAAAATTAATTTTAAAAAAGGTAGTTTTCGAACTCCGCCATCTTCCGTTATTGACAGCTCACGTCTCACACGTTTATAGCTTAGGTACTTGAAATAATTGATGTCCACTGCAAATCAGTGACATACTAAACATAATAAAATATAATTGGGGAAAATAGCATATTCAAATCTAGAAATATATTTTTAAAGGCAACATTCTGGCAAGACAACGTCTATCAGGTCCGCTAGTAATATTATAAAAACCAATACTCATAACTTGTCAAAGTTGGTTTTAAAATCCATAAATATTAATGTTTTAACTATGAGTTTTAAAACATTAAACCAATTTGTCGATTGGAAATTTTAGCAATTAATAAAACTCATTAGTTTTATTAACTAATGAGTTTTAATTCAATAAATATGTTTGTAAACCAGTTATTTTATTAATCATTCAGACAAATTGGAAAAACAATATTAGAACGGCAAGCCTTAATTTTTATTTGTTTGTATTTTACTGTAATGATGGAAAAACCGTGAAGTGCACATTTCGCGTTTCGGTTTCAGTCTATGGATTTCCGAATGCTCGAAGTAAAAAGTAGGTCGACAGCGCATCATTGACTGATGTTCTATGGCTAAGGTCTCACCTACCATCAAGTGAACCTCATGCTCGTCTGTCGATATTTAACATTAAAAAAAATGAAGCTGAAACCGAGAGCCACTGAAAATTGATACCAAACCATGTGAATATTGATGTGGCAACTGCTGAGTGGATTTCATTTATAATCACATCACCAAATGTATGCATGTAATATTTATTTAATCTTTCATCATTTAATTTATTACTTTAATATAAGTTAAGTTTTTCAGTTTCAAATGTAAGTGTAGTTTAGTAGTGACGAAATAAAACTTTGTCACCTGTTTACTATGATATCATAGTGTGGACGTATAAAGGACTAACATAGCTTTACCTCCTGCGATTCCTACAAAAAAGGCAATCGCTACTCTCAAGATATTACCCAATAAAGTATTAAACCCATGAAGTATCTCAGCACGGCGCAAAAGCCCACATTCTTTACTCTAACTTAATTATAAAACAAGCTTATAAAGTATAATTACAGATACGGTATTTATTACTTAATTGATACACGTACTAGGAAGTAGGAATACATGCATTTTACATGCTGTTAAAAACCATGCGGACTCGAATTGAAGGCCAGCCTGAATCATGGTAGCGAGAATCGATAGGCTTCAAGTTTGCTATCGCTCTGTGACGTGGTATGAGCAAGTGAAAATTAGCGAAGCAGTTGTAGTGACTCAAGAACATGGAAAATTAAAGCTAATTGCCTACACTATTAATCAATATCCTATACCTTTTTTATTTAAACTGTTCATTGCCGTATACAGAAGGCGAAATTAGCACCTTTCACCTTGGAATTGTTTAGATGAGTGCAGTTCAAAAATTAAGTTACACATACATGACAACTTAAAAATAAGTATTTTTTTGCAGATTAATAATTTAGGTTAGTACGCTTCTACCCTCTTACTGAAGACGTTTAGAGACGGGACCTCGTCGTTCGCAATTCCAACAACACAACAATATATTGAGTGTTGTGATTCGTTAATTTAAAAGGCAAAATTGTATATTGTAATCAAATTTAGTATTAAAAATTGAAATAATTTATATTAATTATAATGAGTTTACATATTGTATCGATACTTTAAAGTATATTTAATTCAGATGTTCAATTGTTCTTACTGTGGAAGTAATATCAGTCATTCAATTTATTTGACAGTTCACTCGTCACGTGTTCACTCACGTCATTCGTTCCTTTCATTCATTCAATATTGAGAGAGTGTCGTCTAATGTCAAGCTGTTAAGCAAAATTATTAGAAAACGGGCATTCTGTCTACAGTCGTGCTCCAGTAAAGTCCTAGTTATACTGTTCGTAATCTCGTGATGTATTAACGTCTATACAAAGTGAATATCGATATTTTAAGAAATTGTACACGTGTTGGTAGTTGAATATATTCATGTCCGAGGAGTCAAATCTGTATTGAAGATGCAAATATACGTTTGGATACTGTACACTGGTGGTTTTACAATAAATCAGAAGTGTAACGACCCGCGAGCCACGTCAAAGGACATTTTAGTAAGTACGAATTTGAGTTATATGGACAATATAAAAAAAAAAAAAAAGTGTAAATTTGACTAGATCTAAGTAACCTGGTCCAGCCATAAGTTCTGTTACAAATGAAAATGCATTTTTTGTGAAGTAGTAATCTTATTAAAACTTATATTTATCGAAGTATTAGAAAATTATTCTACTCGAATTCGCCACTCTTGGCTTTGAATTTGGATTTATGCATAAACACATCGGAAATTTAGCCATTATGCCCCAGAGATTTCTTAAGATACTTAATGTTGACGTGTCGTTTAGAGCAGACTATATTCTCTAAAAATGACCAGGTTTTGAACTGATCAGTAAGTAGGTGGAAAGTCCACAGTACATTTTTAGAAAAATATGATGACCACGTTATACCTTTTCAACCACTTATTGTAGTGCTCTTCAATCGTGAGAATTTTTTTCATCAGTATAGAAGATATTTAATTGACAATAATTAATTGATAAGATCAGTGGACCTGTGTATCGGGACAGAAGGCGTTTGATCGATCCACTCTTAATTATAGGGATTGATTTAGAACATGTCCTGTATATCGATGATAAGAACTCAGCTTCAGGTTTTATTTTTGTTATAAATATGCGACAACAGGAATTTTCATTTTTCGCAATAAGTATTTTGTTTCCTAGTAGAGTTTTGGCTACTTAGAACCTGTATGTGCTATCTTCCCTTCTTAGTATATCTGTCGATAGTACGATATACAAACATACAGCTGATACTAAACTTTTCAAGTGTCTTGAATATGACCGACGCGGACGCAATGACTCGATACCCACTTCGTCCATTCTACTTTCGACATTCCATATTGTAAGTTGATATGAATAAAAAAAAAAAAAATGTATGTGAAATGGTGGGAAATCGAAATAAGTTTTTAACATAATAACAATTTAAAATAATTGAGTTGAAAAGAAAAAAGAATAGATTTTATGTAACAGTATTTATGGTCATGCTAGATATAGTAGTCATGAAAGTGAACTATATGAGCCATGGAGATGTACTGTAAAGATCAGTTAGTAATTATACAATAGCCATGTAGGTGTGCTATTATGATCAGCCATGTATGTGTGCTGTAGAGATCAGCCATGTATGTGTGCTGTAGATATCAGCCATGTATGTGTGCTGTAGAGATCAGCCATGTATGTGTGCTGTAGATATCAGCCGTGTATGTGTGCTGTAGAGATCAGCCATGTATGTGTGCTGTGGAGATCAGTAATGACACAATAGCCATGTAGGTGTGCTATTGTCAGCCATGTAGGTGTGCTGTAAAAGTCACTGATGATACAATAGCCATGTAGGTGTGCTATTATGATCAGCCATGTAGGTGTGCTGTAGATATCAGTATTGACCCAATAGCCATGTAGGTGTGCTATTATGATCAGCCATGTAGGTGTGCTGTAAAGGTCACTGATGATACAATAGCCATGTAGGTGTGCTATTATGATCAGCCATGTAGGTGTGCTGTAGATATCAGTATTGACCCAATAGCCATGTAGGTGTGCTATTATGATCAGCCATGTAGGTGTGCTGTAAAGGTCACTGATGATACAATAGCCATGTAGGTGTGCTATTATGATCAGCCATGTAGGTGTGCTGAAGAGATCAGTAATGAAGCAATAGCCATGTAGGTGTGCTTTTATGATCAGCCATGTAGGTGTGCTGTAGAGATCAGTAATGACACAGTAGCCATGTAGGTGTACTATTATGATCAGCCGTGTAGGTGTGCTGTAGATATCAGTAATGACACAATAGCGATGTAGATATGCTATTATGATCAGCCATGTAGGTGTGCTGTAGAGACCGGAAATGACACAATAGCCGTGTAGATGTGCTATTATGATCAGCCATGTAGGTGTGCTGTAGAGACCAGAAACGACACAATAGCTATGTAGGTGTGCTATTATGATCAGCTATGTAGGTATGCTGTAAAGGTCAGTAATTATAAATGATAGCCATGTTGACGTTGTAGTTGTGATAGAATAGCCGTATAAACATACTGAAATAGTCATATAGTTGTGATGAAATAGCCATGAATATCCTTAAGTTATTAACAACAATGCAGGTAGTTGTGCTGTAACATCTATTTAAGTGTGTCATAGTTGCCATGACAAAGTTTATAAGTATCAGATACGTCAATCAAAGTGTAGTAGTAATAATATAAAATTTCTGCTAGTATATTTTCTTAATGTGTGACATTATATTATCTACGTATAGATATATAGCTTTTATATGAATAACATAATAGTATTATGTATACTGTTTACGACATGTATTGAATGAACAGAAATATTTGAAATTAGTTTCAAGATTAAAGCAGATGGCATAAAGTTTATAAAGTTTACTTACAGTGTATTGTAAGGTGGTAACACGGCAGTATAGAGTTTATAAGTTATTATAAAATGATATAAAGCGTGTGAAAATATGTATTTCAGCCAACCAGAGAAGAATACGGGTTCACCCCGGAAGCTAAGTAAGCGAAGGACGCAGGACACAGAAGTACCAGATGTAACTAAGAGAATATCGGAAGGCTCGATACCTGCTAAAAATGAAAGCGGCGTTAAGTGGTATACAACAAAACTATGGTATCTACGATTTATTTATTTGGGAAAGATTGGGATCAAAAACTTAAAAAAAAAGCCATTTGCGGCTGATGAACATTTGGTAAATTTTAAGGGAATATTACTATGTAAAAGTAGTTTACTGCAGTATTTATAGAATTATTTATAGTTCAATAGGTAATGGAGCAAAAGATCTTTAATTTAGCGAACCAAAAGATTTGTTAACATTTAGCTTCTCAGCAATTCTATCAAATTAGAGATAATTCTAGGATAAATACTACTACTAATAAATACTAATTATTTTAGAAAAACTCAATTTAAGGACTGGTTCTGTTATCATAGTTAATGTTTGCAAGTCAATACAATTAGAGGAAATTATTCTACATGTTTCAGTTATCAGGAATGTTGGCATATATATAATTATTATTGCCAAAAGCCAATTATTAAATGTAGTAAATGTGATAGAATAAGTCATAACCTTTATGACTGTACCAGAAACCTCTCTTCATGTGCATGAAAGTAATAGTACAAACGAATTGACAAAAGTTTTTAAGATATTTAATAGAGATATTAATTTCCGATATAAATTGTTTAAAAAAAAATCCTTTAAAACGAATCAGCATTTGATAAAATAAAATATTTTTAATGTCTTAAGTAAAAGCACTCATAATTTCAGTAGCGATCGTAATATTCAATTATATTATCAGTGACTAATATTTATTTACTGACTTGAATACAATTCACAAGGATTTACCATTTATTGAATTATTTATGAAATATGATATATATTTATGAATATATACATATATATATTTTGATATATATATACCAGATATCTATATGAAATTTTGTTATTATTGATAATTAATCATTTTGTGGAATAAGACCTAGTGATAGTCAAGAAAGGATTTTAAAATAATAAAAAAAACCCTTTTTACCACAAACTAATCATTTACATAATATTTTACTGTTATAAAATTAGTTATAGAAAAGTATTTTATTTGTGTCTGCATTAATATTAATAGATAGTACATATATTAGAGTCAGGATTTTGTTAGTTAGTCAACTCTACTGAGAAAACAAATATGGCCATGTTAATTGGTTATTCGAAATATTCAAGTTCATTGATAATTATTATTTAGACATTCGCGTAATGTGTTGATCAAATAAGAAGTCAATATTGGTTTCCTGAATTTCAATCACATTTAATAAAAACAAAGTAGCTTACTGGAGATTCCATGGAGCGATTAAACAAAGAATGTGTCTAAATAAACTTTTTGCAATTTACTAAGGTTTTGTCGAAGGAT
The DNA here is from genome assembly GCA_905404175.1 of Anthocharis cardamines. NCBI lineage: Eukaryota > Metazoa > Arthropoda > Insecta > Lepidoptera > Pieridae > Anthocharis > Anthocharis cardamines. The sequence continues at coordinate 8,016,178 of FR989969.1, forward strand.
GAATTTTTATTTTACAAATTTATTTTATTTTATGAAATGTTTGTAAACTTTGGTAATTTTAAGTCTATGGGAAAATTATGTACGAGCTTTGTTTCTTTAACAGATTTTGTTAGTTCTTCTTATGAAATGAATCATTAAAATGTTAGATTGAAAATTTGTTCCAAGTTATTGGTTTGACACACCAAAAATCAATTCAGTTTCTAAGGGGTTGCACAAGAAACAGAAAATTATCTTTAAAGTTCCTGTTTTGATTCTTCGTACACTCGATGAACATTTGCTTATTAAAAAGCGACAGATGTATTTAAAACCATATGGTAATAAAAAAAAATACAATTAAGTTGAAGAAGTGTTGAATGCACATGAAACAGTAAAGTTTTAGCCTCAAATCAAGATCAAATATGTGGGGTCAATATTTTGTTGCTCAATACATTTTATTTTTGTTTCGATTTATTAATAGTAAAAAAAAAAAAATATATGTATACCATAACTCCGCTACAATATACCGTTGCGAATCGTTATGGCTAGGACTACAATTATGGCCAGTGTATTTAAAGATTTTTCTCAGTAATAATCAAAAAGTTGAGTGATTTTCACCCTATGAAATATCAGAATGTTTAGGTTACGATCGATAATCAAGTTATTAAAACCAAACAAAACTCAAACAGGTTAGATAAGATGAGATCTTTGAAGACCTTGACATATATCTAAGCAATAATGTAAAACTAAACTAAATCTGGCCCTAACTATACTTAATCTCGCATGGAAAAGTGAAAATAAAAAAACAGACCTTAACCATTCGGTTACAGACTGTAAATGCATAAGATAATAAATGTGTCGGTGCATGTTGCGCCATCTAGGTTAATTAAGAATCAATTGGTACCCTACTTTCAAGTCGGAAAAGAGTATCAAGTAGTTGACTTTGACGGCACTCTAGTTAAGCGTCAAAACGATGGTGGCGGAGCGGCCATCATACATCAGGACTTTTCTTAAGAAAGTCACACATGCACCAAGAATACGACGAATCACTTATTTCAGAGACAATCGATATACTTTCGTGGGCAATTATTTAATTGTGGTTAAATCAGTGTTCAAAATTGTAAGATGTGATTAATATTTGTTAATTAAAGGAAATAATTATCTTTAATACGTCCATTGCGCGATTACAAATGCATAAATAGAAATGCTAGAATGTTTAATGTAGCTATAAGTAGTACTGTAACATTATTTATTTACCATATCATTTTTAATAAATAATGTATTCCAATTTATGTATTATAAGCAATTTTTGAAGTATCGTCTAACTTTCTATGTTATAATAATAAATAATTTTATGTAACAAAGTATCTTTGAGATTGATATTGTGAATATTAATTGTGAATTTAATTTGTTTGTATGTTCTAGTTTCCGAGTTAAAAAAAAATTAAAAAAGAAGTTATTTAATTAATTATTTCTCGTGTAAGTGAAATTGTATTATTTTTTGAGAGAAATAAATGTATTTAACCATTAGTAGATACTTATCTAGATTTCATTGTAATTATAGAGGATAAGATGGTAAATCGTATAAGATTTCTTTTGCATTGTATAGAATCTCTGTATACCTTGCATTATATAAAATTCTCAGCCGATTATTACTATTGTAACCGAGACTTTGTAAGCTAAACCATTATTGAAAAGAGTATCCATGGAGTTTCTTGCCGGTTCTTCTCCATGAGACCCACTTTTTGGAACCGTGCAACTAGACGTTTCATAAGATAAATACAAAACTTTTGATTTTGATAAAATGTGCTCAATGAGTGTTGTGATTTTGCGTGCTCCGGAGATAGCACGCTTGTGGATGGCCGAGTGTTGTGATTCGTTAATTTAAAAGGCAAAATTGTATATTGTAATCAAATTTAGTATTAAAAATTGAAATAATTTATATTAATTATAATGAGTTTACATATTGTATCGATACTTTAAAGTATATTTAATTCAGATGTTCAATTGTTCTTACTGTGGAAGTAATATCAGTCATTCAATTTATTTGACAGTTCACTCGTCACGTGTTCACTCACGTCATTCGTTCCTTTCATTCATTCAATATTGAGAGAGTGTCGTCTAATGTCAAGCTGTTAAGCAAAATTATTAGAAAACGGGCATTCTGTCTACAGTCGTGCTCCAGTAAAGTCCTAGTTATACTGTTCGTAATCTCGTGATGTATTAACGTCTATACAAAGTGAATATCGATATTTTAAGAAATTGTACACGTGTTGGTAGTTGAATATATTCATGTCCGAGGAGTCAAATCTGTATTGAAGATGCAAATATACGTTTGGATACTGTACACTGGTGGTTTTACTATATGAGGGAATAGTAAGTTATTTAATTTAATATGTTTGGGGACAAAAATATCTAAGATTTACAAATAATATGTAACATCACAAATATTAGTTATAGCGATATTATTTGTACCACTTAGGTTATTTTGTCCCTAAACTTTTAAAATTGAATTTACTTAACTTACAACTAAAATTTTCATACTTATTGAGTCTATAAAATATGTTTTTACGTTTACAGTTTTTGCAAATTTTTAACAAACCGAAATGAGATCATATCTCTCAAGAGGTTGTAATGCGGACTTCATGCAAAAAGATTTCGGTTTTCCGGAAGCGGAAAGACCCTAAATATGTATTTCCAAACGATTCAAACAATACTTTTTTCACAGATATTATATTCACATGTAACAGCTTACAAGTGAGCATTTTTATCAGGGGGTTGTCACGTGGGTGTCAGTTAGACATTTGAAGGAAGCGGAAGTAGACTGAATAAATATAGCCAAGCATTACAATATGCAGTATCGTTGGCACATTAAGTGATGTCTACGTATTTCTGTGAAACATAGATGGAAAAACCGTGAAGTGCATATTGCGCGTTTCGGTTTCAGTCTATGGATTTCCGAATGCTCGAAGTAAAAGTTAGGTCGACAGCGCATCATTGACTGATGTTCTGTGGCTGAGGTATCACCTACCATCAAGTGAACCTCATGCTCGTCTGTCCATATCTGACATAAAAAATTCATAGTCCAGTTTTGGCCCAGAGCACCTTAAAATCCTAGTTAGGTATATATAAATATGTATCTATCTTCTATATACCTAGTCAGGTCATAAATTCTGTCACATGTTTAATATAAAATAATTGAAACAAGTTTATTCATTATGTAACCATTTATATACCAAAATGAACTTAACAAAACATAGATTCTTATGACACTAAAGTTTATTCAAAATGACCTCCGTGATTTTGAATACAGGCCTTCAATCTGCGCGGCCAGTCGTCTATCGCAGCACGAACGAAGTCCATGTCAATATCGGCGGCTGCCTTAATCAAGGATGTCTTGAGTGACTCCAAATTGGAATGAGGCTTTGAGCACGCCTTTTCCTCCAAGTGTTGCCATATTTTGTAATCTAACGGATTCAAATCTGGACTGGAGGAGGGCCAGTCTTCGTGCCGGATGAAGTCGATTTCACGCACCGCCAGCCAGTCTTGTGTGCTCTTCGCTCTATGAGCTGGCGCCGAATCTTGTTGGAATACCCAGTGCCTGTTATTGAACATGGTATGAGAAACAGGTTTCACAAGGTTCGTCAGGACTGTATTTTGATACACAACTGCATTCGTTTTTATACCTTTCTCACAAAAATGTACCTCTGTTAAGCCCCAATAAGAAACTCCCAACCATACCATGAGCGAGGATGGAAAATGACCTCGTTGGACACGCGGAATACGGTTGCTCGCTTCTTCACTACTGTGTGCGTATACCTTATCATTTTGTTTGTTGTAGCTCTCTTCTACGGTAAAAAATTTTTCATCCGAAAAAAGAATTTCCCGATATTTTTTTCCCGCGTACCGCTTCAACAAAGCGCGGCATTTCTTCAGTCTCAGGTCCATTAGACGAGCATTCAAACGATCCTGTTTTTCTTCGATATGCCCGAAGCCCTAAGTCTTCATTTAACACCCTTTTCACCGTGGTTCTGGTTAACCCCATCTGAAGGGCCAACAGTTTCTGCTTACGTTTGGGATTTCTTTGAATTCGCGCCTTCACAGCTTTTATCACTGCTGGAGTCCTAACAGACCGAGGGCGACCACTTCTTGACCTGTCCTCTACACTAGAGTCTTCATTGTATCGTTTGATGGTACGATAAACGAATCTTTTGGTTATATTCAAAATTTTCAGTATGTCAAAAATTTGAATTGGCGCGTAACCGCAACGATGCAACACAATAACTGCAACACGGTCTTCTATGAGCGTCCACTCCATATTTAAAAATGAGTAAAATTCTAAAAAGTATACATTTTTATTTTCATGAACACTTCAAAATTCAAATTCAATAAACTTTTTTGTGGCCAGCATTCTAAAAGAAAAGTTTTTACTGTGTGACAATACTTATGACCTGACTAGGTATATATAAGCAACTTTTTTTTTTCTTTGTTATCGATAAACTTGAAAACTACTGGACCGATCGGCATGATAGCATGACCATTCGACGCGGAATTAATTGTAGAAGGTTTTAGGCTATTCATTTTTTGAATTCCATCAACCCTTTACCATTTTTTTTTCAAATTTATGTGGATAGTTCATATTCGTCTATCCTTTACAATTCGCCCAGTGAAGCGGGCGGGCGGGGACGGCTAGTATTGTATATTCCTGTCATTTTAATTTTAATTTTAATTTTATCTTATATAAATGTAATGTTAGTTGAATACTTTATTTTATTTTCTATTTTTTGGCTCAATATTTCATAAATTCGTAATGGGTATTGTATTAACTTTTAGTCACTGAATTTAATATTTTTGTAAATAACTTTGTTTACAATACAAACAATTGGGAAGACACAGACTCCTGAAACACAGTTTATAACTACATCGGGAGTCTGGGTTTACATATTTGGTGTATGTGAATTTGTGTAAATAAAGAATTTTTATTTTTATTTTATTTTATTTTATTTTATATAAAATTATTTGTTTCCATTTCGTATTAACTCTTAATTGAACGAACTGTAGATAACTACCAAGTTAGCATAAGCAGGAGATAGTGTAAACAGTCGCAGCCTAAGCACAAAACTGTATAATTAGATAGTAGTGAATGACAGTCCTGATAAGGCGACTTCTAAATATTTTCCTTAATTTTTAAAGCCATTCCGAACGGAAACTCACTGATCTCGATCAAATATTGGATGTGGCAATTTTATTTGTTATTATATTATCTTGAAAAAGAGTTGATATATAAAAAATGTTAATAATATTTTATTCAACGCTGTTGTTTTTGTATCGTTTGATCGACAGGAAGTACATATTTCGATTTTCGGAGTACTTAATAGGATATTTTTTTTGACCTTAATATACCACATTAAATTTTAATCTCGAGAAGCCTATTCTACTAATATTATTTTGAAAAGTTTGTGAGGATGGATGTTTGTAATTCTGTCAAACAAAAACTACTGAACAAAATAAGAATAACATATATGTAGTTTAATTCATACAGATATAGAATTAATTGACCAAATTATAATGATGTCAAGAAAGTCGGAAAAAATCCTGTTATTTCACGCAGTGATGTAGACATGGGTGCAATGTACATGTACTATACACAAAAAACCTATGTTACTCGCTGATAATGTAGCTTTCTATTGGTAAAATAATTTTTAAAATCGATCCAGTAGTCTTTGAGTTTATTCATAACATACAAAAATCCAAAAATACAAATCTTTACTCTTATAATATTAGTATAGATATAGATAATTAAATTATACTCATATATTTTTATATTTGTTTACTGATTTTAAATAATTTCAATGGAAAAAAACTTCGAGATACATACATATGTTCGCGAGTAGGTATGTAATTAAGAGGAAAAACATGAATTCCACAGTTGCAAATATAATTAATCACCGTGACATTATCTCATTCATTAAAGGTACTTAACCATTTTCTTGGAACGCATATTATGTTTTACCTCTACTCTACATCTTATAATTTTTTTTAAACGGATTGGAATAATAAACATTCCTATCAAAATAGATCCCATTTGCAACTACATTACAAATAGAGGCTTCAAAAAAAAAATATTCCTGAAAAGTTATCGTAACGCCATCTACCAATACACACAAAAAAATATCAAAATCGGTCGAGCAGTTTCGAAGGAATTCAGTGACACACATGTACACAAGAATTATATAAATATAAACGTTTCACAATACTTTTTAAGTCAACGAAAATTATAATTAATATAATTACAGAGTATTATTTATATAACAACCAGTCCATGATAATACTGGACTCTTTCAAATATAAGATCCGACCATGGATGAAACTTGTCCTTTTCACCGAATATGGAACATCAACATTCCGTCCTTATACCAAGTAACCGCTTGCCTTCAATAAATTCTTCTTAAAATCGTTAATCTTAACATAATATAGAGTTAGTTTGCAATTGGCATTAATAATTCTCTATATGGTCAGGTTTGTGAGCGAGATATATCAGTCAGTTTGGTTTACATAACGAATTTATTGCTAGAACAAACCGCTCCCAATTCCACATAATGTTCAATGAATATATTACCATGATTATTACGAGTATAGATGTTATGAAATTGATTTTTATAAGCAGTGAATAGAGCTTTGAGAAGTATATGTGGTGCACAGATCAGAAGAAGTAAGTGTTACTCTGAAAGATATAATAAGAAATAGTGGAATTATGTAGTAAAAGATGGTGTGTAGTGACGATAATTAAGAAATACATTTTACGGGCTCGTTGGCGCGTTCGGTAGAACACCTGCCGTGCGTATCGATGGGTAGTGGGTTCGAATCCTACCGAGACGACATGTTTATAGTGTTCTGTAAGCGTGTTTTCCCCACGTCTGGTAACTTCGGGCATTGATCGGGTGGGAGGAATATCTATTAACAAATCACCGTTCATAGATGGAAAACCGTGAAGTGGATATGGCACGTTTCGGTTTCAGTCTATTGATTTCCGAATGCTCGAAGTAAAAATTAGGTCGACAGCTCATCATTGACTGATGTTCTGTGGCTGAGGTATCACCTACCAGAGAACCTCATGCTCGTCTATTTATATCTGATATTAAAAAAAAATTTTGAGTTGGTTTGGACACGTAGAAATGATGAAAGTAGGGAAAGAAAAACTATTTATGAAGCTGGTGTGAAATCAATTAATTTGAATTGTTAGTAACATATCAAAAACAGAATTGTTATCATTTTTTTTAAATAAACAAGCTAATACTTCACGCTAAAATAGTCTTTTTTTTGTAAACTCCTATAAACCCTTGTCTTTTTTCTTTGCGACAACTCACAGTTTGAAAAGCACTGATTTAGAGTAATCAAAGAATCTTCAAAGAACTATTAGTCAGATTTATATTTATATTGTCAGATATTAAATTTAATATGATCTAAGGTGGCGCAGATAAAAGCGAGAAATATTTTTCATTTGCTAGGAGTTTTTCAACCAGTGATAAACGAGTTATGCAATATTGCGTCGTGAATATTGCAAACTGTCACATTTACGTAGTTATGCTGTTGCTTCTTTGAAATGTTATATTACAAGTACCTGTACCTGTGATATTACTCTAATTATAATACTACGAGTAGGTATATTAAAGTGGTAAGATGTGATATTATTTATGTAAAATATATTTACAAAAAAAACAGCTATGCATATTATACCAATAAAAAATATTGTTTCATTAAAAAGCAACTGAAATTGCTAATACATATTACCATAGAAGATGTTACAAGTTACAAATAAGCATACGGTCAATGACAAACATTACATCTTCTAACCTTAACCATACAAGCAGTCAACATTAATTATATTATTACCAAGAAACTGACAATTATTCAAATAAATTACCCTATCAATACGACACCAGTTTTTCCTAACTCGGAGTTGCACGGCTATCGGTGACGTGTCCAGTGATTAAAGGACGTAAGTACCACTAGTTATGATAAACACTGATAATCTCATTCTAGAGCAACGCCTCAAGTGCTCGCGCGTTTGTTTCTCACATTTGACGGAATTCCATTTTTAAAATTGACAGTGACAGAATAGCAGCCATCTATTCTATTCGGATTTCGAATCTGTTGCGTTGTTTTGTTTGGAGTCCAAAAAGGTTTTATTTCACAGTTAAATGTGGGCAATTTGTATGCACAAAATTGGATACTGACAGGTGGCAGTTAAAATTTATATCACAGGTTTGTTGTGTAACGTTAGAAAATTCGTTGAACGTGTCGATTCATCGAAAACGCTTGTTAGTGTTGTGATCGAGTTTCTTAGGAAAGTGTTATGATTCAGTGTTTATGGAGATGCGCGGGCGCGTGCGCTATCGATTTTTAGTGTTTAGTGATCGTTAGCGCGAGCAATGAGTGTTCCTAATTTGAGCGCTGACCAAATAACAGGTACTTTTTCGTTCTACTTTGATTTTATATTATCTTTAATTTTTTACTGAACAAAAACAAGAATGTAATTTTAGATAATCTTTGACTAAATTATCTTTAGTTGCAATAAAAAGTTGAGCTAGTATATATCTGTGGGCGTTTCATTGCTCTTTTTTTGACGAGACTCAAAATATATTTTTTATTTTCATTTTCTGTAATCTAGAGCTTCCTGTCTAAATGCAAACCGCATCTATTGCAACCACAATCTGCCAAATATATATTTTTACAGTGATTTCCTAAACGAAAAAATCTGTTTCATAATATATTTACCTTTTTTTTAGAAGTCTTTTAGATTAGACATCTCACTTTAGCATTTCCGTAGACCTACCAAATTAAACTGATTAAAAACATCATCGTATTTTTTTTTTGTTTTATAGAGTTTTGTGAACTAATAAAACATTTTAAGAAAAACAACGTTACTTTATGTAAAATAAGAAGTTTGAATAGGATAATAAATAGGCCATTGCACAAAACAAGATTGGTTAAAAGCCCCGATATCATTGTAATGGGTTTATTTTGAATTAAATTAATGACACAATTGAATTTGTTAAAAGCATTACTATCGCAACACTTGATGGTGGTCCATACAACATCCAGAAGAAAGTCCAAAGATAGTGAAATGGAATTTTAAATGCGCTTCAGTGAAAAATGGATTCAACCAATACCACTTAATACGGACCTTGATATTGAGAGATATGAATTATTGGATATGGCAATATTGTAATTTTATTATCAAACCCGGGAACCCCTATTGAAAAAAGTAAACAAAATTACATGAGCATTTAATATAATTATTATCAGAAAATACAGAGCTAGGTAGGTAGGTAACTGTAGGTGAATGTATTTTCTACAGATGATTATACGACGATTAACATACACATTACATATTATTAATAAAAACTATACACTTCCAGACATTATCTTTCCTCCAACTAGCAAATGCATTTACTTCATCGGTTTTACTTTAATATTATACCGCATCCATTCTAATGCCTTCTCCAAAAACAGCTTTTCTCTATTACGTCGACATTTGTATAAGTCAAAACCACAATACTTGTGATAGGCCGACACGTAACTGTGTTATCCGACCATTACTACATGACCCTTACAAATTGAACCTTCTCCATACGTCCATTATTATACGTTCTTTTAGGAGATCTCATTGACTGGTTGGTCTTTATTAATATTTATTAGGAGAGAGGTTATTTTCAGCTATTGTTTATTTAGACCCTTTTTTATTTGTCTCGCGTAACGGATGTGTTGAATTTTAACGACCTTTCCGAAGGGCACGTCAAATTTTGACAGATAATACTTTAAAGGGTTCGTTGTAATTAAATGTAAGTTATTCGATGTCAGTTTGAAAAAAAATACATTTTTAAATTGAGAATGTTATTTATTAGGTACTAGCGAACCGCCCCGGCTTCGCACCGGTGCAATGCTGATACTAAATACACTACAGAAAAACTGTTCCTCTTCAATCACTCTATCTATTTAAAAAAACTGCATCAAAATCCGTTGCGTAGTTTCAAAGATTTAAGCATACAAAGGGACAGAGAAAGCGACTTTGTTTTATACTATGTAGTGATATTTAAAAAATCTCATGTTCCAGACTACTGATAATTACTTTCCAAAAAAGTTAACTTAATGTACAACCATGTACATAATAATATATTTAATATTAATATAGTACCTACTCGAAACCGACGAGTGTGTGAAAGCATTGATGAAATTGGAAGAAGCGAAAGTGGTATGCAAGGATCGGAGCATATGGAATTCCGTGATCTCTGCCTACCCCAATGGGAAAGAGGCGTGATGTACATAATATGTATAAATGTATGTTATAAACCGAATTTAATATAGTGGGGCATGGGACAGATTTATTTCTGTATTCCACTAATTTTATTTTACAACCAATGGTGGTCAATTTACAATGACGTCCCGGACAGAAACAATTATTTTAATTTTGTTTCGTGCATATTACGGAGATACGAAGGCGATCAGAAACTAATAGTAATTGTTATTTTTTGTTACAGAAATCGAAGCTGCGGAGGCTTGCAAATGGCTGCGGGCAGCTGGCTTCCCCCAGTATGCGCAGATGTATGAAGGTAAACGGTTGTTCTCATTATATTGTAGATACAGATCAGAGCAGATGGGTCATTCGCGAATGAAATTCACCTGGACCTTAGCAATAGTCATCAGTCAATCAAAACTAAAAATAAGATTGGTATATGGAAAAAAAATATAATGGAAAAACAGACAACGGTAGTGAATTCCAGTCATTGACTTTCGGTACATCAACCAAGATAAAATAAGAAATTAATTCAATTAAAATAACATATTTTACGTATATTATACTTTTTTTGGTAAGTCGTAAGATATGTATGTATATTATACCTGCAACAAAGTCTCACTTGTGATATTATTTCAGCATATGTCAGCAGCCTATATTACTCTCTAGAAATCAAGCTTTTTCCATACTGAAATTCATCAATTTCAGTTTAGTAGTTTATTAATAAAAACAACACACAGTTGTCTAGTTATGTTCGCATTATTACATCGCATGTTAGAATGACTTACTTTGGACAGCTTTGAGGGCTGAATCAAACTCCAATTCATAGAAATCTACCCAAGTGAATTTCAAATGGGAATATTGTCTTTTATTATCGCGAGTAACACACATTTTTATGTTTAAATGCTTTTAATGTATTAACACGTATTTAAAAGTTTTCTGAACTATTCCAAAATACTATTAGAGTAAAAAATCCAGTTATTACTTCGCGTATTTTAATACATTAGAGTTATTATTCTGTTAAGTTCACTGTATGCCCTTATTAAGGTTATCCATTTTTTACAAGACACCCTCTACACACATTTTAAAAAAGTTTCATAGTAAAAACAAAAATTTAACCTACTTTTATTGAATTCATCATGATAATACGATCCGCTAACAAATGCACAGAACCCAGCTGTGCGGGGCGCGCGAACCTGACCTGTCCCACGAATCTATTAATCATACTTACCGACTGTTTTGTTTACGATGCATACAGGCTGTCCCGACTTTCGTGCACTTAAATATTATGTATAAAATAGTCAATAATAGGTTTGTTTTCATTATTTTTATGAAAAAATACATGTATTTTATTTCAGGAATGTATGTACATTGTACATGTATTAAAGATTTCATTCCAACAGTGAATAATTATTATCAAGTTTGAAAACTTTAAGCTTATTAATCAAGAATTAGCTAAGCAATTAATACTTAAATAGTTTTATCATATAAATGTTTGATACACAAAATAATAAAATAAGCAGTCAAAATCATAACTAAACATACATCAGAATAGGAAGGTATTTGTAATGATATCCCATTTTAATAATCTTGGACTATAAATACAATGTTTGTAAAGGAAAAAATATATAGAGCAACCTGTATACTGCGACGCTCAGCTGTATAGATGGCCCCAAATCCTCTTCAATTGACCGCTTGCACCATTCTTACGACAACGTGTATATTAATATGGATAAGGTCACGTGGCTAGAATCGTAGAATATAATCCATACTAAACCAAATATTAGTAGCTTCAAAAAATGTACAGATATTTTTTTTTTGAAAAGAGGAAAACAGAACAGGACTTTTTCTTTTTCTGCAACCGATTTGTATATTTTTATTTTCTGTAAACCCCTTTCTCCCTACGTCTAGTAACTTCGGACATTATTACATATTTCGCCTGTCCGTTCGAAATTTAATAAAAAATACAAACCTTACATTTTATACATAGTTCATTGATGGCAAAATGTGTGTGTGCATTTTAGACGCTTCGGTTTCAATATATTCTATTTCAAGAAAATATAGGTCAATGGCGCATCAATAAATGATGTTTTGAAGTTGGCTATGGTATCCCTTACTATCAAGGGATCCCGTAACTCATTGTACGATATCAGCTGGAAACAATAACCTATCATAATCTTATATTAGTTCTCATTTTGAAAATAGATGATTTCCGCATAAAACCTACCTTATGTAAATAAGTTGTCATTAGCCGCGTTACGCAGCGCAATGTTATACGATAGGGCAATAAAAATTAATAACTTCTGGGATATAACGAGAACATGACGATAACGTTACGTAAAATGGATATTAAGATAATTACCGATGTAAATTTGAATTTGTCTGTGATCGATTATAGTAATATCCTTATATACAAGTAGTCTTGAATTTTCTAAGCGGTGAAACTTGTAGGAAATATTTACTAAAGATATTTAAACAATTGAGATTCAACAATAGAAGATTAGTAAGTGATTATAATAATAATATACAAAAGTATAGGCAATGACAACTTATTAGACAGCTGTTTAGAGGGCCTAGCACGAACAACTTGCGAAAATGTATTCGTATCATCCAGCTGTCATTTGTATGAAATTTCAAGTGATTTCTCACACAACAGATTGACGATTCGAATACTTTTTTCATAGTCTAGCACGAATGGCCTTCTGGTGAATTTTGCGTTCCATTTCATTAAGAAGATCATCAGCATTTTAGATGTTCTTCTGTATTTCAAGATTTGTGTAATATTTAACTCAAGAAATTAATGGATGTATTGTAGTTTCATTTTATAGCTACTGCAGTTGGAGTTGTTGCAGTTGCAGGTTTTAAAAAATAGGACAACACAGTCACCAGAAATCAATACGATCGAGTTTTTTCACGAAATACTTCTTTTTTTCTATGAGTTTGTTACACCTTTATAGACGGTGTTCTTACCACGGCCTTCAATATTTTCCCAAATATTTAATTAGTTTATAACAAATTATTGGCAATAAGTATAACTAAATATCTGATACTTAATGTTCCGAATGCTTTGTTGCTGAAAGCCTAGCACGAATAACTTGCGAAAAAGCATTCGTATCGTCCAGCTGTCATTTGTATGAAAATGATATCTCATACAACTGACAGATGGACGATTCAAATACTTTTTCCAAAGTCATTCGTGCTAGGCCTTCTGATCTATTCGAAGAAGTAGAAGTACTAGTGATCATATAAGAATACCAAGTGGAATTTAAATACAAATTACAAGTACGGAAATAACGACATAATAATGACTCATTGGTATGACGCTTCTATGAAACACACAAGAGACAGTAAAACTTATCTCTATGATATAATAAGTCCATAAACAAGATAATGTTTTACATAATGTCTTTGAAATCCGATAATAACTGCAGCTTAATTACTTTTCTATGACAGTGTAGTTTAGTTGTGATTCTATTTATATTAAAAAAACAATGTATGTTTGTCCTTTATGCATTCCTTAACTATTCATCCTATTATGATATAACTTTGGTGTATTGTTGTGCATACGCCCGTGAAGATACACTTTTTTACTTTACGTGGTATTGCAACTTATACCGGATACAGCTAGTTTTCGCTCCTAACTTTATCTACTTAGGTCCTAAAAAGCTAGTCTGTTGTACAATTTTCTTATAAGTATTTTATCCCCTATAGATGTAGCTTTCAATAGTCCATATAAGAGCATGCCCACTATTACATAAAAATGCTCTGAATAGTCTATCTTCACTTTTATATAACAGTAGCTATCGTATTATAATATATATATTTATTTGTAGATAATTAAACAGGAAACAGCTGTCTTCCACATCTAATATTGAACTTGTGTTCAACGTGAATTCTAACACAATGATAATTTACTTGAATTATTTATGTATATACAACTTTTTACTAAAGATGAGACGTATTTACGCGACCAGGTTTTAAAACCAGGGCTTTGCTTGGAAGTAGGGCGCCCTGGTGCGAGCGGGAAAAACTTGCAAGTATGAAAATACTTGCATAGGAAAACGACCCGTAATTTATTACTAATAAGGAGCATAATCCTATGCAAGTATTTTATGCTTTTAAAGTATTTTCTTGCAGATGCGATTATGCTCATTATTTGTATGGCGTTACGGTTCGTTTTCCTATGCAAGTATTTTATACTTTAAACTTTTAAAGTATATTATGCAAGTATTTTTTACTTTAAAGAAGAATGGCAGTCTCATTATCGCTCCTTTTAGACACGAGCCTTAACTAAATTATATGCATTTTATAGATCGAGTATAGTAGTTTATTTTCCCAGTTAAAGTTTTTTTTTATTTTGTGGGAAAAGAGAAAAAAATGAGAATTTTGTTAAATAAGAAGTCAAGGTAGCAAAAACTAAACGAAAAACATTGGCATTTTCAGTAGAATATTACTCATGAATATGAAAGTTTGCTGGATGCTTAAAAACTAACAATAAATTATAATATTATAATATACTTTTTCATTTTATTTAAAAAACATAATCTTGAGTTTTTACATTTTTTACTTGGCAACATTTAAACAATGCTCGCGTCACTGACAACTGTCATCTGTGATCTGTCAAAGTCATCTTACGTATCTGTGTGGCGTTTGTTATTGGTTCACTCAATTGCACACTTATAGTATATTTTGCACATACCTGTATAGGAAAACGACCCGTAGTTGTTTAAAAATAAGGAGCATAATCCTATGCAAGTATTTTATACCTTTAAAGTATTTTCTTGCAGATGCGATTATGCTCATTATTTGTATGGAGTTACGGTTCGTTTTCCTATGCAAGTATTTTATTAAAGTATATTTTGCAAATACGTAATAATAAAATACGTGCATAGGAAAACGACCCGTAGTTGTTTAATAATAAGGAGCATAATCCTATGCAAGTATTTTATACCTTTAAAGTATTTTATTGCAGATGCGATTATGCTCATTATTTGTATAGCATTACGGGTCGTTTTCTTATGCAAGTATTTTTTACTATAAAGAAGAAAGGCAGTCTCAGTATCGCTCCTTTTAGACACGAGCCTTAACTAAATTATATGCATTTTATAGATCGAGTATAGTAGTTTATTTTCCCAGTTAACGATTTTTTTTATTTTGTGGGAAAAGAGAAAAAAATGATAAATAACATTTTATTAAATAAGAAGTCAAGGTAGCAAAAACTAAACGAAAAACATTGGCATTTTCAGTAGAATATTACTCATGAATATGAATGTTTGCTGGATGCTTAAAAACTAACAATAAATTATAATATTATAATATACTTTTTCATTTTATTTAAGAAAACATAATCTTTAGTTTTTATATTTTTTACTTGGCAAACATTTAAACAATGCTCGCGACACTGACAACTGTCATCTGTGATCTGTCAAAGTCATCTTACGTATCTGTGTGGCGTTTGTTATTGGTTCACTCAATTGCACACTTATAGTATATTTTGCACATACGTGTATAGGAAAACGACCCGTAGTAGTTTAAAAATAAGGAGCATAATCCTATGCTATTTTATACCTTTAAAGTATTTTCTTGCAGATGCGATTATGCTCATTATTTGTATGGAGTTACGGTTCGTTTTCCTATGCAAGTATTATGAAACCTGGTTTTCGACCCTGGTTTTTTTACGGACTCGTACTTGGAAGCCCTGGTATCGAATTTTGCAAGTATATCTCATCGCTACTTTTTACAAGAAAAAAATAATATGTTGTATAAATACTAGCTTATCCATATTACATTGTATCGGGTTCTATAATATAGTCAACGATGACAATATAAACTAAATTATCCTTGAAGAGGACGAAAGAACTGAAGATGCGTTGTCACATTTATTTGTGACATACGCATTCCTTATGACCATATAAGGTGGATTTATTATTCATTGAAACTTCCTTCAATTCAATAGATCGCGCTAAAAGGATAAAATAAACTTTACAATCGAGGGTCGACTTTTTGAATCGGCTAGACGGAATAATTTTAAGTTTTATATAGATTTTTGTTTATAGAATAGGGTAAACGGGCTGGTGACTTGACTGGTAAGTAATCATCGCCGCCTATAGACATTCCTAACACCAGAGGGCTTGCAGATTCGTTGCCGACTTTTAAGAAAAGTCTAGGCTAGTTTCTTGAATGTTCCCAAGTCGCATTGGCTCAGAAAACAATTAAGACAATATATAATAAGCTTAATGAAACAGGTTTATTATTATTATTTCCGTTTTAATTTGCTGCAAAACAATCATTATATTTGCAAGTAGGTAATCACCGGCACTGCATTTATATCCAGAAAGTCTGGATTATGATTTCTAATACTTACGAAAAAAAGGTCCTTACCTTGCGAATACACCTACCTAGATTCTATTCACCTGTGAAAAAACCTAACCCAACAGATATGCATCAGTTTTGCCTTGTTTGCTATGTATTTTTTTCATACTCCAGAGTACAATAACGTTTGGAATGTTTAGACGAGGCAAAGCAGCAGACATTGAGAGCTCTCTTCAGAAACGCAATACGTGCGATAAACAACTTCAAAGCAGAGATATTCTCACAGAGTTGTTTGAGAGCATTGGCATCCTCACGATGGCGACAAAATATTCAATATTATTTTACTGTATATTTTTATACTTTACGGACTGATATGCATTTTCAAAATACTAGAAATGGACATACACTTGTCTGCCTGCCTACTTTTTGATATATTTCTTTTAAATTAGAGACTGCTATACAAATATATTGTATTAAGCTTATTACAATATCAATAGGTATCAAGGAAAAACAACAACATAATTAATTACTTTATTCATGTTTTAATTAAAAAAAATCAAAATTTAAAATCATTTATTCATTTAGGTCATACAATGTACTCTTATGAACGTCAATAAAATAAAATATTTAAATGCTTCTAATTTTACATTTACTGCTTGCGGGGCGTAGAACGGACGAGAAGAACTGGCAATAAACTCTCCGCCACTCTTTTTAATCGCCAAGTTTTTTATTTTACAAATTTTTTGTAAGGAGCTGTAACTATTACACCATGTAGCACATCGTAATATGATGATAATGTTTTTGCATTAGTAATTATAGCTATATGAGTAATCAACTGCAGCTATTAGGATTATGAAGAGCTCTTATCCGTAGAAGGAACTATGATTCTTGCAAGTAAAAGCCTTATCGCTTTTAAAACAAAAAGCTAAATCAAAAAATGAATGCACCTAAGTAAATATGTGTATTTCGAAAAGGATCAAATCATTTCAAACTCAAACCAAGGCCTTCAGATTTATCGTAATCTTTGATAAGATAAGTAATGTTGACTCAATACTGTTGACATAACTATGGTTTTATAATCACTTTGTTTACGTTTTTAAGTTTACGAAAATTCCACAAATGGATTCCTATTTTATATTTTATTTGATTTATTTCATGTTCATATCTGTTTACAAGTCATAATTCAATGATGTGTGGTTGTTTTTATTATGTACTTTACCGGCTTTTTATAAACAGGAAGGACTCGTTTCTAGACTTACCATTTTCAATAATTATGTTTGGTAAATATACCAATTTATATTTACGTTAAATTTTACAAATACTTTTTATTTATTTATTAAGCCATAAGTCTTGAAAAATAAACAATGGACAAAATTTTACAATTGTCCTTCAATTTCCGCCATTTCTTTCTGTTTTGTGCCAAACTTACAAGTAATATATATTATTATAGATTTATTTCATCCTTACAGTTTATACATTGTTGTTTTGTTTACATTGTTGTTATAAGGACCGCTCTAGCGGTTAAAGCCTACTCCATTTATTTCTATCTCTTGCCAGTCTATTCCTGGTTATTCCAGCCGTGGCAACTATGACATCAGTCCATCTATTATAATATGGCCTTCCTTTTGGTCTTTTCTTAAGGATAGGCTACCAGTTGGTGACAATTTTGGACCATGTGAGCCCTTCCGGCCTAGCATGACCGCCACGAGATATGTCGCAGACGAGAGAAGACAAACTAAAATGTAAGATACCTCGATATATTATATCCCGACATCGACAATTTTGATAGAAAAGATATTTCGATCGACAAAAATATCTATTTTTGATATTAAAAGTCGAGTTTTAAGTGTAATTGTCATGTTTAGACCCGAAAGAAATATAATCGATTAAAACAAGAGAAAACGGTCGACAAAATTTTACCGCGGTTGTCATGCCGTTTCCATTTGCAGGATATTACGGTTTTGCTATGTCCTTCTTTATTTTTTTTAAATGTTAGTACTACATCAGATATAAATTATAAACAATTGAATTACTAACAATATTTTACACTAATCTAAACAACCGTTAACGCATTGTCAGGGACTCTATTGTTTGAGTCAAAACTTATAACAACATTTGCATAATACTCAGGAACAATTTTATCTTCAGACCCATTTTAGAACGGTATTTAAATGTCATAATTTACAATACCCTTGACGCCACTGTAAAAGACAAAAAGGGAACCCATTATCGCTTTCAAATGACGTAATTTACTTAAAATTTCTCGAAAAAAAAAACGAGAGTGATCGTTCATCATAAATTAGACAAAATATCGTTTACGTCATACCTTTACCAAACAAAACATAACTGATTAGAGTTATCGCTTACAGGTAAACGATTCTTTTAAATGACTTATTTTTTTTAAATACATGTATGCACACTAATTACAACTCTATGCGTTCTCAATTCGGTTCCAATTTCTTTGTAAATATTTTCGCGCCAATGTAAAAACGTCACAGATTATAAAAACGATTGTGATATTGCAAAATAGATCCTATTTCTTGGTAGTAAAAATAGCTTTTTCTTAAATGTAGAATATCATATTTTGTTAGTATTAAACATGGCATGGGGTCTATGCGTTTGACGGGGAACGAAAACAGATATGTCAAATTTTTTATCTGTGCCGATTAGTTCAGGTAAGGCTACAGACTGTAGTACGGACAGTGTTAAATTGTGTGGCAGTGTAGAAGCACATTTTGTGGTTTTTGGCGCGTTTTATCGTGTTTTTGACAAAAAAAAGAACTGTTTGGATATTTGATAATTATGGTGAGTCGCAACTTGGTGTTAAATTGTTTTGAGATATTTTTGTTTATTTTAAACATTGCATTCGCTTGTGAAATAAAAACTTAATATGAATGTATGTTTTTAAATGTTATATGGGCGTCAGAAATTATTGACTGATTGCTGTTTTAATTACATAAAACTTATTGTAACTAGGTATTATACATATGTATCAAAGCAACATATATACAGACAAAAAAGTTTAACATTAATATTATTTATGTAGATAGACGTTCTCCTTCTTTTTTCAATCCCTGTCCATTTCTTGTAAAATATTTGAATGTACAAAAAGATTCTACTGTTTTATATGTATAGATTTTAACAAGATTTATTAATACAAAAATAACGGTAAGGTACTCTGCTGAGCACGCGTTCAGCAAGTATAGCAAATTCGATTAGTTTCAGATTCGATTTGTTAAGGTACCCGATACAATTTATATTCGTGGTGACAATCTTGTAGGAGGTATTCTGTAATAAGTGAGATTATTCTCATGTTGGTGTTGCTACGTGCATGTAATCATGTTAGCCCGTGTCACATGAATGTCGTTCGTTAGCGCCCGCATTATTTTTACTTTTTACTGTGTCCATTTTGATACTAAATTATGAGGCTCCATTTCATTTTATAAATATCGCTAGTTGACATTTGAATGCTTGCAAAAGAATTAAAATGTTTATTAAAACTTTCGAAAATTAATTCAGAATCGGAGACTCTTGTTGAAACAATTAATGAGGAATGAGACAACTTAAATTAATTAATATTGTAACGGCAGTATTAAGATTCAGAGGCAATTAGTTCCAATTTCGATCTTTGTATATGTTGACAAAGTAAACAAATGGTAAAAATTCAAATTTGAAATCATTTATTCGTTTAGGTAACACAATGTACACATATGAACTTCAATTAAAATATATATATAAATTAAATGCTTCTAATTTTACTTTTACTACCAGTTCTCAAATCAAGGGCGTAGAACGGACGAGAAGAACTAGCAATAAACTCTCCGCCATTCTTTTTAATCGCCAAGTTTTTTGTTTTACAAAATGTTTGTAAGGAGCTAACCATTACACCATGTTCCACATGACATCTTGAATTATTAACTATAATAATAAAAAAATAAAAAACAAAGATTTGTCCTCTATCAAGTCGTATTAAGAATTACACTAGCAACGAGTTACGATGCACAAAATATAGTCTATGTTACTCGCTATGATAATGTAGCTTTCTATTGGTGGAAGATTTTTTAAAATCGGCCCAGTACTTTTTGAATTTATTCATAACATACAAAAATTCAAAAATTCAAATCTTTCCTATTTATAATAATTATGAAAGATAGAGTATAGATTAATGAGATTAGAATGAGTTAATGAGGTACAAATAAAGTGTCCTTCCTTTAAATATAATTTACTTAAGTAATTATGAATTGATAACATGAAATACGTATAAATATGACAAAGTAGGTATCTTATTGCCGTCGAATTTATGGATAAATTCACACACATTGCTTTAAAAAATATGTTACGACATATTTGTTGTTGTATTGTTTATTTAACCTTCTTATCAGATAACAAAATTGTATCATTGAACATGTTTACTACGAACTTACTACGTGATGTTTTTATAGTAAAAACTGTAGTCTGTAGTAGAACTACTTTTACAGGAAAAGTATATATGTAATTACTTTTTATTTTTTGACCATCTGCAACTTTTTCTGAAACACCGTTTTTTCTTATATATTTCATTTAAAGTAAAATAAAGCAAAATTACCGCCGACCGCCTCAATGGTTGAAGCGCTTTGAGCACCGGAGGTCCCAAGTTCGAGGCTCGGGAAAACAAAGTAAATAAAATTGTTTCGGTCGGCACAAAACTTGCCTGTAAAGAATATCATCAGTAAAACTGTGTCAAAAGTAGAGATATTTGTCGGTCGAGATGTCTATCAAAGTTGTCAATGTAGAGATAATATAATAGGTATAACTTAGTTTGACTTCACTCGTCCGCGAGATATCTATTGATGGTCATGCTAGGCGGGCTGGTCACCGAAGCTCTTCGCTATCAGTCGTCAACGGAAATTACCAGGAAAATGTATGATTGTGAAGTAGCTTTTGCATAGTAAACATCAGTATAATATCCGTGTTAGGAGGGAAGTAGAGCGATCAATCTTCCACACAGTACTTATTTGAATTGTACGCACATGTGCTGTATAACCTTGATCGTTTCGCGTTAAAATTACATTAGGTGCAAATTAGGTGAGAAAGCGATTTGAGAATTGATTCGGTTGAGTCACCGATATTATTGATATATAGAGATACTAGCGGACCCGACAGACGTTGTCCTGTCTACACGTCTTTAATTTGAAAATTTCAAACTTTTTTGTGAATCTAAACCATTCCCACATCCCCACACACACAAAAAATTTCATCAAAATCGGTCCAGTCGTTTGAGAGAACTTCAGTGACATACACACTCACAGAAGAATTATATATATAAAGATTAGTCATATATTGGGGTATTAGTAATATATAGAGGTAATATATATATTTATGTCACCTTCTTATATTTGACAAAAGCTTTGACAAATTTTCGTTCAGTTATCCCATATTTTTACTGCCTCAGTAAACATAAAGTATACAAAATAAATATTAAAACTCCACCACCTCATTCCACCATCATGGAAGGGTTCCATCCTTACTGGGTGGACGAACCGAAAGATCGTACAGGACGATTTTTCTCGTTGTTGATAGTACGATCCGCCAAGGATGGAAATTATAGAATTCCCTACCGTCGTCTGTTTTTCTAAAGACAGGTATATAATATTGTGCTCTTTAAGTTAAGGCTATCCTATACTTTTCATAGGCAATTCATTCCTCAATAAGAAAATAAAGACGCCACGCCACTATATTGTTTTCGATTTTATAAGATAACTGATACATATAAAACAAAGAATTACTGAGATACTTGAACCTTTTCGTGATATAATCGAATGCGTCTTTAGAAGAATTATATTTTTTTTAAATAATTCACGCATCCCAAACTCAGCTTAAATAATATAATGAAATTAAATACAAATCGCTTCAGTTTATCTCTTAAATGTCTTAAATAACATTATAAGTGTATATTATGACCTCAAGACCTCCACATGTGGGTTCAATTGAATTGTGGAAGAATCAAATTGACGGTGCATTCGCGCAATGAACGAGTATTGATATTGTTCATCTTGAGTTATTGCTCAAGTATTAAGTATGAGTTATGGCGGAATATACAATTATCATGAACATATTAAGAAAATATTTAAATTAAATTAAAAATACTTTTGATCTAATAAAAAAATACTATTGACGGGGGCGTTGGCTTTAACGGGCTCGTTGGCTCGTTCGGTGCGCATCGATGGGTCGTGGGTTCTAATCCCACCGGGACCATATGTTTCCCCACGTCTGGTAACTTCGGGCATTGATCGGGTGGAAGGAATATCAAATTTCCGACCGGCTAACGAACCATAGATGGAAAAACCGTGAAGTGCACATTGCGCGTTTCGTTTTCAGTCTATGGATTTCCCTCGAAGTAAAAAGTAGGTCGACAGCACGCGTGTGAAGTTGGCCCCCCAATGTCATGATAAAAAAAAAATAAGATGCGTTCTAGTCGCCCCCCACATAGTTCTAGAGTTCCTTATATTTTTTGGAAATAGTTCTGTTGTTAACATAGCTCAAAAATGGTTTTGAAATTCATGGGGGGCTAACTTCCAAATTTGTACTTTTTGCCGGCTTGCCCCGAGAAAACTGTCAGTCGGATCGAAAAATGACTTAAGGATAATTTGTAGAACTCTTTGGGGGGCAGCTAGAACTCCCACCAAAAATTATATTTTTGGAAAATTATATATTTAAATATTTTATTTTTTTTATTTTTTTCAAAAATGCTATTTTTGGCAGGAGTTCTGGCTGCCCCCCGAAGAGTTCTATCGATCTTTCAAGTAACTTTTTTTGATTCGATCAAAAATGAAGCTTCCAGGCGCGAGCAAAATTTTTATATTTTATAAAAAAAATATATTTTCAAAAATGCTATTTTTGGCTGGAGTTCTGGCTGCCCCCCGAAGAGTTCTAGCAATCTTTCAAGTAACTTTTTTTGATTCGATCAAAAATGAAGCTTCTAGACGCGAGCAAAAATTATATATGTTATAAAAAAAAATATTTTCAAAAATGCTATTTTTGGAAGGAGTTCTGGCTGCCCCCCGAAGAGTTCTAGCAATCTTTCAAGTAACTTTTTTTGATTAGATCAAAAATGAAGCTTCAAGGCGCGAGCAAAATTTTTATATTTAATTAAAAAAATATATTTTCAAAAATGCTATTTTTGGCTGGAGTTCTGGCTGCCCCCCGAAGAGTTCTTGCAATCTTTCAAGTAACTTTTTTTGATTCGATCAAAAATGAAGCTTCCAGGCGCGAGCAAATTTTTTATATTTTATTAAAAAAAAATTTTCAAAAAAGCTATTTTTGGAAGGAGTTCTGGCTGCCCCCCGAAGAGTTCTAGCAATCTTTCAAGTAACTTTTTTTGATTCGATCAAAAATGAAGCTTCCAGGCGCGAGCAAAATTTTTATATTTTATAAAAAAAAATATTTTCAAAAATGCTATTTTTGGAAGGAGTTCTGGCTGCCCCCCGAAGAGTTCTAGCAATCTTTCAAGTAACTTTTTTTGATTCGATCAAAAATGAAGCTTCCAGGCGCGAGCAAATTTTTTATATTTTATTAAAAAAAAAATATTTTCAAAAATGCTATTTTTGGAAGGAGTTCTGGCTGCCCTCCGAAGAGTTCTAGCAATCTTTCAAGTAACTTTTTTTGATTCGATCAAAAATGAAGCTTCCAGGCGCGAGCAAAATTTTTATATTTTATAAAAAAAATATATTTTCAAAAATGCTATTTTTGGCTGAAGTTCTGGCTGCCCCCCGAAGAGTTCTATCAATCTTTCAAGTAACTTTTTTTGATTCGATCAAAAATGAAGCTTCCAGGCGCGAGCAAAATTTTTATATTTTATAAAAAAAATATATTTTCAATAATGCTATTTTTGGCTGAAGTTCTGGCTGCCCCCCGAAGAGTTCTATCAATCTTTCAAGTAACTTTTTTTGATTCGATCAAAAATGAAGCTTCCAGGCGCGAGCAAAATTTTTATATTTTATAAAAAAAAAATATTTTCAATAATGCTATTTTTGGAAGGAGTTCTGGCTGCCCCCCGAAGAGTTCTAGCAATCTTTCAAGTAACTTTTTTTGATTCGATCAAAAATGAAGCTTCAAGGCGCGAGCAAAATTTTTATATTTAATTAAAAAAATATATTTTCAAAAATGCTATTTTTGGCTGGAGTTCTGGCTGCCCCCCGAAGAGTTCTAGCAATCTTTCAAGTAACTTTTTTTGATTCGATCAAAAATGAAGCTTCCAGGCGCGAGCAAATTTTTTATATTTTTTAAAAAAAAAAATATTTTCAAAAATGCTATTTTTGGAAGAAGTTCTGGCTGCCCCCCGAAGAGTTCTATCAATCTTTCAAGTAACTTTTTTTGATTCGATCAAAAATGAAGCTTCCAGGCGCGAGCAAAATTTTTATATTTTATAAAAAAAATATATTTTCAATAATGCTATTTTTGGCTGAAGTTCTGGCTGCCCCCCGAAGAGTTCTATCAATCTTTCAAGTAACTTTTTTTGATTCGATCAAAAATGAAGCTTCCAGGCGCGAGCAAAATTTTTATATTTTATAAAAAAAAATATTTTCAATAATGCTATTTTTGGCTGGAGTTCTGGCTGCCCCCCGAAGAGTTCTAGCAATCTTTCAAGAAACTTTTTTTGATTCGATCAAAAATGAAGCTTCAAGGCGCGAGCAAAATTTTTATATTTTATTAAAAAAATATATTTTCAAAAATGCTATTTTTGGAAGGAGTTCTGGCTGCCCCCCGAAGAGTTCTAGCAATCTTTCAAGTATCTTTTTTTGATTCGATCAAAAATGAAGCTTCTAGACGCGAGCAAAAATTTTATATTTTATAAAAAAAAATATTTTCAAAAATGCTATTTTTGGAAGGAGTTCTGGCTGCCCCCCGAAGAGTTCTAGCAATCTTTCAAGTAACTTTTTTTGATTCGATCAAAAATGAAGCTTCCAGGCGCGAGCAAAATTTTTATATTTTATTAAAAAAATATATTTTCAAAAATGCTATTTTTGGCTGAAGTTCTGGCTGCCCCCCGAAGAGTTCTATCAATTTTTCAAGTATCTTTTTTTGATTCGATCAAAAATGAAGCTTCTAGACGCGAGCAAAAATTTTTATATTTTATAAAAAAAAATATTTTCAAAAATGCTATTTTTGGAAAGAGTTCTGGCTGCCCCCCGAAGAGTTCTAGCAATCTTTCAAGTAACTTTTTTTGATTCGATCAAAAATGAAGCTTCCAGGCGCGAGCAAAATTTTTATATTCTATAAAAAAAATATATTTTCAAAAATGCTATTTTTGGCTGAAGTTCTGGCTGCCCCCCGAAGAGTTCTATCAATCTTTCAAGTAACTTTTTTTGATTCGTACAAAAATGAAGCTTCCAGTCGCGAGCAAAATTTTTATATTTTATAAAAAAAAAATATTTTCAAAAATGCTATTTTTGGCGGGAGTTCTGGCTGCCCCCCGAAGAGTTCTATCAATCTTTCTAGTAACTTTTTTTGATTCGATCAAAAATGAAGCTTCCAGGCGCGAGCAAAATTTTTATATTTTATAAAAAAAAAATATTTTCAAAAATGCTATTTTTGGCTGGATTTCTGGCTGCCCCCCGAAGAGTTCTAGCAATCTTTCAAGTAACTTTTTTTGATTCGATCAAAAATGAAGCTTCCAGGCGCGAGCAAAATTTTTATATTTTATAAAAAAAATATATTTTCAAAAATGCTATTTTTGGCTGAAGATCTGGCTGCCCCCCGAAGAGTTCTATCAATCTTTCAAGTAACTTTTTTTGATTCGATCAAAAATGAAGCTTCCAGGCGCGAGCAACATTTTTATCTATACTAATATTATAAAGAGGAAAGATTTGTATTTTTGTATGTATTGAATAAACTTAAAAACTACTGGACCGATTTCAAAAATTCCTTCACCAATAGAAAGCTACATTATCCCTGAGTAACATAGGCTATATCTATTACTAGAAAAAAATAGAGATCCTTAGAATTTCCTACTAAAACCAACCCAAGGTGTAAAAAAATTAGCCAAAAAATTATGTTCATCGCATGCGCTGCGAAAAGTATTGATGATAGAACAAAATAAAGTTCTACAATATTATAGAACATATAAATATCTACAAAAAACTTCGCGAGACCATATGTCTAACTATTGTAGTTATGTTACTATAACTACTTTTTTACATTTTAAAAGTTGACAAAAATGCCGATCAAAATCAGATCATGTTATCCATACCTTTGTATTAATTCTTATACAAATAAATTATTTCATATTTAAGACTGTTTCAATACCTGTTGAATATTTTTTAAAATATTGAAATCGGACATTCTATTCAAAAGATATTACGAAATTAAAAATATCAATATAAACAAAAATACACGCCGCGGCCGTCGCGCCGCCACGCAGTAATACAACGAGGAGGACTATTTAACTCAAAAACTACTAAACCGATTTTAAAAATTCTTTCACCAATAGAAAGCTATATTATCAGCGAGTTACATAGACTTTACTTTTTTTCATCTACATTGCACCCGTGCGAAGCCGGGGCGTTTTGCTAGTATTTTATAAAAAAAAAATATTTTCAATAATGCTATTTTTGGCTGGAGTTCTGGCTGCTCCCCGAAGAGTTCTAGCAATCTTATAAATATAAAAAATTTGCTCGCGCCTGGAAGCTTCATTTTTGATCGAATCAAAAAAAGTTACTTGAAAGATTGCTAGAACTCTTCGGGGGGCAGCCAGAACTCCAGCCAAAAATAGCATTTTTGAAAATATATTTTTTTAATTAAATATAAACATTTTGCTCGCGCCTTGAAGCTTCATTTTTGATCGAATCAAAAAAAGTTACTTGAAAGATTGCTAGAACTCTTCGGGGGGCAGCCAGAACTCCTTCCAAAAATAGCATTTTTGAAAATATTTTTTTTTATAACATATATAATTTTTGCTCGCGTCTAGAAGCTTCATTTTTGATCGAATCAAAAAAAGTTACTTGAGAGATTGCTAGAACTCTTCGGGGGGCAGCCAGAACTCCTTCCAAAAATAGCATTTTTGAAAATATTTTTTTTTATAACATATATAATTTTTGCTCGCGTCTAGAAGCTTCATTTTTGATCGAATCAAAAAAAGTTACTTGAGAGATTGCTAGAACTCTTCGGGGGGCAGCCAGAACTCCTTCCAAAAATAGCATTTTTGAAAATATTTTTTTTTTAATAAAATATAAAAATTTTGCTCGCGCCTGGAAGCTTCATTTTTGATCGAATCAAAAAAAGTTACTTGAAAGATTGCTAGAACTCTTCGGGGGGCAGCCAGAACTCCTTCCAAAAATAGCATTTTTGAAAATATTTTTTTTTATAAAATATAAAAATTTTGCTCGCGCCTGTCAGCTTCATTTTTGATCGAATCAAAAAAAGTTACTTGAAAGATTGCTAGAACTCTTCGGGGGGCAGCCAGAACTCCTTCCAAAAATAGCATTTTTAAAAATATTTTTTTTTATAAAATATAAAAATTTTGCTCGCGCCTGGAAGCTTCATTTTTGATCGAATCAAAAAAAGTTACTTGAAAGATTGCTAGAACTCTTCGGGGGGCAGCCAGAACTCCTTCCAAAAATAGCATTTTTGAAAATATTTTTTTTTATAAAATATAAAAATTTTGCTCGCGCCTGGAAGCTTCATTTTTGATCGAATCAAAAAAAGTTACTTGAAAGATTGCTAGAACTCTTCGGGGGGCAGCCAGAACTCCAGCCAAAAATAGCATTTTTGAAAATATTATTTTTTATAAAATATAAAATTTTTGCTCACGTCTAGAAGCTTCATTTTTGATCGAATCAAAAAAAGTTACTTGAAAGATTGCTAGAACTCTTCGGGGGGCAGCCAGAACTCCAGCCAAAAATAGCATTTTTGAAAATATATTTTTTTAATAAAATATAAAAAATTTGCTCGCCCCTTGAAGCTTCATTTTTGATCAAATCAAAAAAAGTTACTTGAAAGATTGCTAGAACTCTTCGGGGGGCAGCCAGAACTCCAGCCAAAAATAGCATTATTGAAAATATTTTTTTTTTATAAAATATAAAAATTTTGCTCGCGCCTGGAAGCTTCATTTTTGATCGAATCAAAAAAAGTTACTTGAAAGATTGATAGAACTCTTCGGGGGGCAGCCAGAACTTCAGCCAAAAATAGCATTATTGAAAATATATTTTTTTTATAAAATATAAAAATTTTGCTCGCGCCTGGAAGCTTCATTTTTGATCGAATCAAAAAAAGTTACTTGAAAGATTGATAGAACTCTTCGGGGGGCAGCCAGAACTTCAGCCAAAAATAGCATTTTTGAAAATATATATTTTTTATAAAATATAAAAATTTTGCTCGCGCCTGGAAGCTTCATTTTTGATCGAATCAAAAAAAGTTACTTGAAAGATTGCTAGAACTCTTCGGAGGGCAGCCAGAACTCCTTCCAAAAATAGCATTTTTGAAAATATTTTTTTTTTAATAAAATATAAAAAATTTGCTCGCGCCTGGAAGCTTCATTTTTGATCGAATCAAAAAAAGTTACTTGAAAGATTGCTAGAACTCTTCGGGGGGCAGCCAGAACTCCTTCCAAAAATAGCATTTTTGAAAATATTTTTTTTTTAAAAAAATATAAAAAATTTGCTCGCGCCTGGAAGCTTCATTTTTGATCGAATCAAAAAAAGTTACTTGAAAGATTGCTAGAACTCTTCGGGGGGCAGCCAGAACTCCTTCCAAAAATAGCATTTTTGAAAATATTTTTTTTTTAATAAAATATAAAAAATTTGCTCGCGCCTGGAAGCTTCATTTTTGATCGAATCAAAAAAAGTTACTTGAAAGATTGCTAGAACTCTTCGGGGGGCAGCCAGAACTCCTTCCAAAAATAGCATTTTTGAAAATATTTTTTTTTTAATAAAATATAAAAAATTTGCTCGCGCCTGGAAGCTTCATTTTTGATCGAATCAAAAAAAGTTACTTGAAAGATTGCTAGAACTCTTCCGGGGGCAGCCAGAACTCCTTCCAAAAATAGCATTTTTGAAAATATTTTTTTTTAATAAAATATAAAAAATTTGCTCGCGCCTGGAAGCTTCATTTTTGATCGAATCAAAAAAAGTTACTTGAAAGATTGCTAGAACTCTTCGGGGGGCAGCCAGAACTCCAGCCAAAAATAGCATTTTTGAAAATATATTTTTTTAATTAAATATAAAAATTTTGCTCGCGCCTGGAAGCTTCATTTTTGATCGAATCAAAAAAAGTTACTTGAAAGATTGCTAGAACTCTTCGGGGGGCAGCCAGAACTCCTTCCAAAAATAGCATTTTTGAAAATATTTTTTTTATAACATATATAATTTTTGCTCGCGTCTAGAAGCTTCATTTTTGATCGAATCAAAAAAAGTTACTTGAAAGATTGCTAGAACTCTCCGGGGGGCAGCCAGAACTCCAGCCAAAAATAGCATTTTTGAAAATATATTTTTTTTATAAAATATAAAAATTTTGCTCGCGCCTGGAAGCTTCATTTTTGATCGAATCAAAAAAAGTTACTTGAAAGATTGATAGAACTCTTCGGGGGGCAGCCAGAACTCCCGCCAAAAATAGCATTTTTGAAAAAAATAAAAAAAATAAAAAATTTAAATATATAATTTTCCAAAAATATAATTTTTGGTGGGAGTTCTAGCTGCCCCCCAAAGAGTTCTACAAATTATCCTTAAGTCATTTTTCGATCCGACTGACAGTTTTCTCGGGGCAAGCCGGCAAAAAGTACAAATTTGGAAGTTAGCCCCCCATGATTTTCAAAACCATTTTTGAGCTATGTAAACAACAGAACTATTTCCAAAAAATATAAGGAACTCTAGAACTATGTGGGGGGCGACTAGAACTCATCTTATTTTTTTTTTATCATGACATTGGGGGGCCAACTTCACACGCGTGTCGACAGCGCATCATTGACTGATGTTCTGTGGCTGAGGTATGACCTATCATCAAGTGAACCTCATGCTCGTCTGTCGATATCTTACATAAAATAATAATAATATAGATTTGCTTCGTGATCTTTCATAAAAAATAATTATTTATTACATAAGCTATTGTAAAACCTTCAGAAGTCATTACATCAACGATTGTAATACATTATCCAATAATTGACAAATCGGACAGAAATAAATGGAAGAAAGCCTAATTTACCACAGTTTCGGTCCACCGAACAACACTCAATGGGACTATTCGTATTGTAAGGGCTCTTACGTAAGATCAATCGAAAATAAGATTGTAAAAATAAGTAGTTGTAAGAGTAAAAACTGGCCGAAATAGTATAATATGATTACTTGTTAATTCTACAGGCCTAAAGTATTTCTTGTTTTGCACATGTATATTTGTCAATGTATTAATGTCCGTGGCGAAATATTAATAATAATTTCATGAAATGTATACATCAGTGATTCTCAACCTTTTTTTGTCGCGGCACACTTTTAAAGATTTCAAAATTGCACACAAAGTAAGAAATATAGTACTTTTCTTTTGACGGCACACAAAAGTGTCACGGCACTGTGGTTGAGAAGCACTGGTATTCGCTTAGCAGATTATTCCTCAAGAATGTTAAAAAATATGAATCAAACATACAACACAAACTCTATTGTCCTAGAACCTAATCTCAAAATGTATAGCTCTGTTCACTGCTAAGAAATGTTTAATAAAGTGCCTGAAAAAATAAAAATGAGTCAAAAGATGATGCATTCTACAGAATCCTTAAACCTAAGCTAATCTAATTTATACTCTTTCTACTCGTATAATGAATTCACCGTCACCGTGAAAATTATTATCTGAATTAAAAAAAAAAAAAAATTAATCAATTAAATTAATTAATTAAAAAAAAAATTAATTAAATCTAGTTTTAATTTTTATATTTCATTAAAATATAAAAAATTAAACTAGATTGTATTTTAATATTTTTTTTTAATCCATTATAAATCTATAATCTTAAACTTTACTCTTATTACCATATCGTAACAAGGCTTTACTGTGACGTAAAATAAATAAATAAGACTGGCAATACCTAAACTCAACATTACTAAATTTAATCAGTGTAGAATAACTAACTTATTTAACCGTTCTTTGTAACAGCAATAAAGAAAATCTCATTCATGTATCGTTCATTCATCACTCAGTAAATTCAACAATCAAAATCATTGAGTTGTTGAGTTAAAAAACAACTAAAAGCACATACGGGGTATCCATTTATGAGTTAATCGAATGTTCAGCTCACTGCCCGCCAGCCTTTGTGAGGATTCAATTTATTCCTGATGACGTTTGTATAAATATGTTCGTTATTTTGTTGAACTTAACAATTTTAATTATAAAATTATAAAAATGAGTTAGATTTTGATTTTACGATGGTCAGAGAATATAAAATGTACCTATAGAATAACGGTTTATTTTTTTAAGTTAGATATCGACAGACAAGCATGAGGTTCACTTGATGGTAGGTGATACCTCAGCCAAAGAACATCAGTCAATGATGTGCTGTCAACCTACTTTTTACTTCGAGCACTCTGAAATACATAGACTGAAACCGCAACGCGCAATGTGCACTTCACGATTTTCCATCTATGACCGTGTGGTTACCCGGTCGGAATTTCGATATTCCTCCCATCTGATCAATGCCCGGTAACTTCGGGAAACGTAGGGAAAGGGAAACGTAGATGTGGGGAAAACATGCTTTTAGTAAATTATAAACATGATGTCCCGGTGGGATTCGAACCCACGACCCTTCGATGCGCACAGCAGGTGTTCTACCGAATGTGCCAACGAGCCCGTGTGGCTTGTTTGTTGAATATCTAACTTGCCTATCGATGATTCGCGGGTTCAAATCCCCCGGGTCTGAGAGCCCGGTAGACTGAGAAATACATAATAATATGTACATTCGCTTGCTTAATTTTAAGATTCATAAAATCGTTTGGTAATATCAGACACTACAAAATGGTTTCGTTTTTCAAAATTGCATCGTAATAGTATATAATATAGCGAAATCTACATTTTATAACTATCTAGTTATTAGCTCCGTCTAAGAACCGCATTGAAAAGTGAAAGCCTCCTAAAATAAGCCATTCATTCTCAAGGATGAATAGATGAAATATTATTAAAATAGACACTTAAGGCACTTTTTACAATACACTACCACTCCAGGGTACCAGCTCTCGCTAGTGGTTTTTCCGAACCGATACGATTTGGGCACCTTCAAGAAACGAGGCTTTTCTTACCTTAAAGGATGACAATGCCTCCTCAAAACCTCAAGCGTTGTGGGTGTCCGTAGGCGGCGGTAATCTGTTACCGTCAGCACCTGTCCTATTGCCTCCTCTAGTTATACTCCGTAATTAATAATATAAAGTAAAAAAGCATATGAAAATTCTCTTTTATGAAACAGCGCTGAAAAGCCTGATAGAAGCAGACTGTATACTGTTAGTTAATTTTAACTCGTATCCAGTGGACCGTATTGCACGGCCGAGAGCTCCGAGCGCTTTCATCCTAAACGGTTCATGCAAATTGAAGGATTTTCCTCAAAACATTGTTTCATATTTTGTTCAAACGTGGTGTTGACTTTGGGGAGATTGAAAAAAACATAACCTTTTGAGGGTATGTTTTTTATTCATTTTACAATTTGCATAACTTCTGTTACAGTTCGTCCAATACATTGTATTAAAATCTCAATGGTCCAATAAATTTATTTCCGAATGCTCGACGTAAAAAGTAGGTCGACAGCGCATCATTGACTGATGTTGGCTGTGATATCACCTACCATCAATTGAACCTCATGCTCGTCTGTCGATATCTAACATAAAAAAAACATAAAACAGTGAAAATATTTGGGTGCGATGCGTCCTCTTGCGTTCCGACGATTCGTATTGAGTTCTAAATATTTCTTTAAAAAAAATTATATTTCTTGATTTCACGAATGAACGAATCATTATTTATAGATAACCGTAGGTTCGCAGATTATCTTCAATCTGAATAACCGAAGTATATATAAAATAGTTTGACAGAGTAACATTGATTAATGACCTATTTCTATGGTACCAGACACATATACCACCTCTCGCTCATCTTTCGATATCTACCATAAAAACATATGGTTTGTGAGGTTATTAAATTGTCAATTATTCTATTTGAATCTTATATATATACATAGGTAAATTGTGAGTATTACGCTTTTAAAATTGATCTTCTAAAACAAATCATACATACATAAATTCGTTTGCTTTTGGAATCAGCCCAAACACGAATAACCTGCGAGAAAATATTCATATTATAAATCTATAATTTTTAAGAGATTTCATATATTTTTTTTACAACTGACAGTTTCACGACTAGGGTCTCAGAACGTCCCAGAAATAGATTCAGTCAAGTTAAGCGAAACATATTGGTGTTCCACATATTCAGAGTTTTAAATGAACGTCATAGATAAATACGTTTCATTTTATTCCCTTCGCAATATCGCATAGTAATTGAAGTACCCGGTATATGTACGTATGTGCAGAAATAGATTTGAGTATGAGCTTTCCCGTCTCGCTCGCTTATTTTCTCGGAATAACAAGTAGTCTCTGTCATTTTCCATTAGTCTATCTCGCTGCAATCATTTCGCTTCATTATATCATATTTATAATTTACTAGAATTTTTTCCAAAGTAGCGAAGTATTAGACTTATAGAAAAAAAATTACATTTAAATAAAATTTTGAAAATTAAAAATTTTAAAATTTTAAAAATGTGACCATATAGCTGACAGAACGTTTACAATTATAAAATAACTAATATTTATTCAATGCTGAAAATGTTTTAAATAATATTGTCTTTTTATCGCTTTAATACAAACATTTAAATGGAAAAAAAATAGCCAACGAAGATACGATTATTCATTATATAATTATTTATTCCGAAGTTTAGGGTGTTTGACAGGAAGGTTGTCACGAGCAGACTGTAATAATCTCGTAATAATAATAAAGTTAATAAATCTCACTTTTAAAAGCTTTTTGATTTAAACTTTATAAGTATTTTGATATCAAAATAACATAGAACATAATTTGATAAATCTACATATAGTTGAAAAGAAATATTATAATATATACTTTAAGAAGAATATAGCAATTAAAAGTGTTTAGTAATTTATTCTATTAGATTTGAAGTTAAATATATTTCTAAATTTTAATAATAGTGCTAAATCAATGCTCCACATTAAATAAATTAAATTCATTCAAATAAATAAATGTCGAATAGAAAATTATTAGTTAACCTCGATGTCTAGGAATAGTTCAAATCAAATCTAACTTTGTAATTGAATGTGAGAATAAATTGAACATTTTCATTTAAAAGTTTCTGTAGGTATCCAATATGTTGGTGTTGATAGCTAGGGTTGACACATAGGAAATTTACCCTAGATTCACTAACATGGAAAAAGTATTGATGTTTTTTATTTTAGATTTTGACGAGCATGAGTTTCACTTGATGGTAGATGATAATCCAGCCACAGAACATCAGTTAATGATGCGCTTTCGACCTACTTTTTTTTACTTTGAGCATTCGGAAATCCATAGACTGAGACACAAACGTGCAATGTGCATTTCACGGCTTTTCCATCTATGACTATGTTTGTCGGGTGAAACAGAATTAAATAACCCTTGTTTATTTTTAGGGCGCTTTGGCTTACGACAAAGATTTTTATGGAAATATATTTTTTTTGCATCATAAAATCAGTCAGTCGTATGTATGTAAATATTCCTTGTTTTTATTGATTAATATCAAACTCAACATATTTTTTAGCTATAATATAATAGCATAATGTTTATAAGCGTTTTTTTAAGTCCAACAATATTTGCAAAATAGTCTGAAACTCGCTGATACGACTGGTATTATTGTAGCCTGTAAGTATACTGGGATGTATGAAATCATCTGTATGAATTCCCATGTCACTCGATTGCAGAGGCATTTCCGGGTTTGCCTCAGGCAAGAAATCGATAAGGGATAATATGTACAGCGTCAGACTGAGAAATGCTTGCTTACAAACTTTATCATATTTTTGTTTAAGTACGATTTTGAAAGAGGACATTTGATTTTTATGCTATTGACTCTTTTATATAATAGGAAAAATATGTTTTGTTTTTTTATGTTCGATATCGACAGATGAGCATGAGCTTCACTTGATGGTAAGTAATACCTCAAATACAGAACATCAGTCAATGCTGCGCTATCCACCTACTTTTTTACTTCGAGTATTCGGAAATTCATAGACTGACACCGAAACGCGCAATATGCATTTAACTGTTTATCAATCTATATACGTTACCCGGTTGGGATTTAGATATTCCCCCCACCAGTTTAATGCCCGAAGAAAATAATTCAAGCCTAATCAATATAAACGTGTATTAATCGATCAGTTATATTTTTTATTTATTATTGTTAGATATCACGTATAATACCTACAACCAACTCAAAACTCTTGCTGAAAAATCAAATCCAAGGCAAGTGAATTGGAACAAATCAATACCTACATGGCATACTAATTACAAGTCTTTCAACTGTTCTGACGTTGCGGAAATGAAAATGTAGAGTCAATTGTCAATTTGCTCGTAGTTCTCCGAGCGTATTTGTTCTGAGATAGAAAAAATAATTTCTATCGCCGTTGTTCTTCACATCATTATTTTTATTAACGATCGTGTTTTAATAAACGTCTTATATATAATTGTGACTGACAGACAACACAGTTTAGAAACGAGAAATATATCACATGAGTTAACAAAGAAAAAAATATAACAATTACATATTTTCTTCTTTGTTAACCTATTCATAATTACATGTTTTTGGTTTTATATACTGGCTATTTTAGTTTTGAAATAGAATAAATAGTAATTTATGAATTGTTAGTTTGAATTGATTTAATAATAGTAAAATCATTCCCTAGCTTATTGTAATTATATATTTATTAATAAGAGAAAAACGAACATAATTTTCGTAACTTCAACAAGCTTACCAAAAATTTAAAAGTATTTTCCTACTCAGCAAAGTAATGTAAATAGCAGTGATGAAAGTTGAACATTTTCATAAGATTATCTGATCCAAAAAAACACCCCATTCTGCTCTATTTCGATCTTTCGTATTGTGCAAGGAAGGCCCAAAGTAAATGGAAAGATACCCGCTAACTTAACTGTTTTTGGTTTGTTAATAGATTAGTTATTAGGTCAAATATATAAAGGGAAGTTGGTAGGAACGGCCGCCACTGGTATCTAGTAAAATAAAATGGAATATGTCTTATTTCCATTCTCGTAGAAGTCTCGTAGAGGTGCTACGACATTTAAAATCTATATTTAAATTCATTATGTATCTATCTCTTGTTCAGACTTCTATAGCAATATGTAAAGGTACTTAAGCTTAACTAATGTCAATTAATAATTCAAGCTTCAATTGATCCATTGTGGGCTACCGCAACAGTTATCTCTGTACTAGAGTTGCCCAATTACTCTGTATTTAACCGCAATACCGACAAAACATTCCTAATTGAGTAATCAAGGGGTTTACAAAATTATTGCTATTATTCGCATAGAATATAATTTACATTTAGGATATTATATGGATTTATGAGTAAGTGTTATTCTATTCAAAAGCTCAGGTGAACTAGGGTGTCATTTGCTCCCTTATACTATAAAAAAAAAGATTTCTACAAAGTTATCGATTGACTTTGAAACTTCTAGTGTTTTATATTACAATACGTTAATATAATAATAGATTTTTCATGGAGTTAAGTAAATTATATCTAAAATATTTATCCATTATTGTAGCAATTCACCAGGATTCAAAATATTTAAAATAAATTAATATCTACAACTTTATTTTTTAAATATTCAATATGGGGAAAAGGAGCAGGTGACTCACGTGATGGTAAGTGATCACCGCCCATAGACATCCGCAATACCAGAGAGCTTGCAGGTGTGTTACTGGCCTTTGACCAACTAGCAACTGCTAGTTTAATGAACCAAGAGAGGGATTTGTTAAACAGTTTTACCTTTATTCTTATCGTATAAACATAAATGTACCATTTTATATTTTCCAGACTTTGAATTCAAATTCAAAATAATTTATTCATTTAGGTAACATAATGTACACTTATGAACGTCAATAAAAAAATACATATTAATTGCCTCTAATTTTACATTTGCTGCCAGTTCTCAAATCAAGGGCGTAGAATGGACGAGAAGAACTGGCAATAAACTCGCCGTCACTCTTTTTAATCGCCAAGTTATTTGTTTTACAAAATTTTTGTAAGGAGCTGCAACCATTACACCATGTTCCGCATGACATCTTTAAGTAATTAACTATAATAATTAAAAATATATAAACGAAAAAATAAAATAAAAAACAAAGATTTGTCCTCTATCAGCAGTAGGCCATTCCATTGCCTACATAGTCAAAACAGTTCTGTGAGATACAAAATGATTAAAATTCAGTCGTTCCGTTGCAAAACGTTTATACTAAACTGTATTACAAATAGTTAAATGTTCTAATGGTATAATACTTGGACAATGCGACTATTGTATTATTTAAAGTAGCATGACGAGGGTTTACGTTGAGTGACGTTTATATTGTAGCAATGTTTATCGTGTGATAATATCACATGTTGTAGAAATGTGCGCGAATAGATAATAGTAGTGTTATATATACTTAAATGTATATTATAAAAATTATATTTTTGTATATACACTAAAATAATAAACTAGACACTTGGAGCTATAATTTTCTTTCTCCTTTTATGCCGTAAAACCATTGAACATCATCCATTTTTTTATATCTCTTTATTTTTGTAACTAGTGTACAATTCGTCTGTATGTTTGTATGTGACTGAACTCCGTCTAAACCCCTGGACCAATTTTAATATTCTTTGTGTATATTAATATAATATTTTTTTACTGTCACAGTATTAGGATAAGAAAATAAATATGATAAAATTTAGGAATCATGTTCTTATTTATTTTTATTAATTTCTAACGTCGATCAACATACTATGTCAATGATTTCTAATTCTTATTCTCGTATTAAATGGTAGATAAATTAATTTTCTTGAACATTTGTATTTTTAAATGTTATCAACTCCTATTTCTTTTATTTTATAAAATACTTTATTTCATTAGTTAATGCTTCCAACCAAAAGCCTTCTTGTTTTGTTCAATGAACTGATATATTCAAACGATTTAGTACTACCCTCCTTTTGATCTTACTAACACAAAATACCTTTCAAATTTTCTAATCGTGCAATTTCCTTATATTATTAGTTAAGACGATTTTAAGGTTGTATTTACTGCCCTTGATATAATGAAAACTTTCAAATTCTAATATATTAAAACAACAATATATCTAAAACCTAACTGATAAAACTACTGGTCAATGTATGTATGGTATGCAAATGACTTTATGTCATGTGACATGATATATTCACATACTTTCCCACAAGCTGTTAGCAAATAGGGTTACAAAATTCTCGTTACAGATATGGTTAAAGAAAAATTCTAACTCCTTGCTCGTAACTGTTATTGTCTTAAAATAACCAATTTGTGTTTTGTTTCCAGACCTCCAGTTCCCCATCGATATATCAGGAGTCCAGAATGACCATCCATTCCTAGACGCGGATTCCCTGCAGTCTCTCTTCAGACGGCTGACCGCTCTCAACAGATGTGCCAATATGAAACTTGAGCATCATCATCATCAGAAAAGATCCGTAAGTACTATATTGTTCTTTTATATAAAGTGACGGAATCGTAAGCGCATTGAGCGGTATGTATTCGGATGGGTCGCGGGTTCGAATTCTGTTAGAAAGACATGTTTATATGAATATAATTTATTTACGAAGAAAAGCAAGCTGTTGCCAATATTTCTATAACATAGAAAATTACAGCAAATGTCAACTCCGTAGGAATGTATGGCATACGTACGTAGCAGTGATGTTACGGAGCTTCGGTTCCGGTTACGAAAGGTCGGAACTTCCGATCGATTTTACACCTCCGATTCCGATTTTGGTTCCGATAAATTAGAAGCACAGCGGCGGCGGTGGCCGCGTTCAGCATTATTTACTACAGTATAAAATTTAAGAAAATTCGTTTACTTTTATGTTCAACACCCAGGAAAGTATTTTATATTTTGAACTGATATGAGGAAACTGATGAATAATGTTTGTAATTTTATTTTATTACATATGTCTCTTTTGTCTCTGCTTCCGATTACGGTTCCGGTTCCGATTCCGGTTCCGGTTCCGACAAACCAAATATAAGAACTCCGATTCCGAATTCGTTTCCGATAAAACCACTTCCATAACCTGTCTAGTACGTAGTATTGCAACTTTGTGAAAATTCGAATCAGACAGCAGTCACCCCTCAGTCTGCCTATGACCATAGTTGCTGAATAGCATCCGAAACGTCGGGATAAATAATATTATTGATAAATCAAGTTTTTATCCGATAAAAAAAATATTGTAACACTGACAAACAACAAATTGGTTCTATCGTTGTTTAATACCACTGTCTTATAACGTCCATCTGTTCAAATAAATACAAGTCTTTACAATCTTGTACCTAGCCGGTTCTTTAGTACTCAATAATATTAAACATTTGCTAAAAGCTCACAGATAACTAGGTAAAATTCAACATTAACGGCTTGCTATCTAAACTCTACATTTAATGACATCTCTATGCTTCGTTTGCTCGTGTATTTTTCACTGGCTTATAAAATAAAAATAATATAAAAGAACCTTATCTATACTTATATTATAAAAAGGAAAGATTTGTTTGTTTGTTTGTTTTTTACGATTTAACTAAGGACCGATTTTAAAAATTCTTTCACCAATAGAAAGCTACATTATCAGCGAGTAATGCGAAGCTATTTTGCATTCGCTATTTTTGTTTGTGTATAGTACATCTATATTGTATCCGTGCGAAGCCTGGACAGGCTACTAGTATATTATAATCTACAAATTAGTTGTGTTAACCAACAAAATTAGTGTTTACGTTAAGTTTTTAAAAGTATACTGTCCGTTTTTATCTATCTTATATGTAAATACTTTAGTGATTAAAAGATTGATTGATTTTTAAATATACACAAACATCCTATTTGTATGTCTTGTAAGTATATAAAAAAGTCAAATAAGTCTTTCACTCGTATCAACTAACTTCACACCTCAACAATGTCCACTAGTATAAGATAAAAAGTAGACAATTTCATTTCCAAGCTTTTCTCACCCGTCAATTTTTGTTTAAATCACTGAATACACACACCAACAGACATAGTTAATACGTATATTATATATATTTTACTATAGAAAAAACCATTTAATAATAAATAGTATAATAATGTTGTTATGTTCTACCTACAAATTATGCGACTCTCGCGTTGACTTATTAACTAGTTTATGTATATTTTCGTGATTGCAGATTGTATGAAATTCAACAAATAATTTCGCACTATTTTGTTAATGCACTGATAAGATAATAGCGAGATTTTAATTGATTTCCAATTTAACCTCAATAGATAGCAATCGAATGATAAGAATATAATTTTGCAATACTAAATATTTGTACCATTTATAAAGTTATCTTTTTAGCGTTTACTTGTTTCAGAAACGTGTGATTTGATTATTGTAGTGTGATGATTATTGAAAAAAAAAACATTGTATAATCGACAAACTCAAAAAACAAAACACAACCTCTAATGCAGTTTTTATTCAATGTTTAATACTTATCAGTTGCAAGGAGTCCCAACAAGCCCCAGCTTCCATTTATATATTTAAGCCAAATTCCAGGTTTTTAAACAATTTCAATTTCACATAATTATTCTATTACATCAAGCTTCTATCCGTAAACATCGTAGTAAATTCAACACGTATTAATCGTAATTACCTCCAGTGAAAACTGATATAGGAATGAAATCGATTCCAACTTTCTGTTTTCAAACCAATCTCTTTTACATAACCGTCTTTTACTTTTATTAAGTATATTGATTACATTTGAGTATAAAGCCTACACTTATCTAATACTGATTATGTTTATGGTTTGTTTCGGATAAAATATTATAATTGGTAGCTAGTTTAGAAACTTATCGATAAAATATCAAGTGGTGGTTAAATATCAACTTATCCTAAAAATATTTACCTTATTAATTAGTTAATAATTATAATTTCATATAAGCAATGGCTATACTTAACCAAGTTATATAAGTTCTACTAGTTACAAGTATGAGTTATGGATTGGCTATCAGACAGTTTTGAAGCAAGCGCCTCAAACTCCTCCGGAACCGGAAGTATTTGTAATCTCCGATGTATATATGTGGCGGATTACTCAGACGCTAATCAATACTGAGATCAACTTAGAAGTATTACGGTCATTTTCTAAAACATAATATTAAATATAGAAACATTAACATAGCTCTTAACCTTGATACTTTGATAAACAAATTCGGGTTTTACTTAAAATGTTTCTATCTCTTATTTTAAATGTTAAACAAAGTGATAGCTATACTATTAGCATCATTAGACGCTGTTAAGGTTGCACAAGTCGCGGGCTCGAACTCACTGGTGGGCGTCGCCAAAAAGCATGCTATTCTCCCGCACCGCACCGGGGCAGTCATTATTAATTGAGATGCACGATAATTCATAGTAAAAGGGGCGTCTAAAAAAATACGAAAAAGCCTTTGGAAAATCGAGTTTTATGAAAAAACCACTGCATTAATCAATTACAAATAAAAGTTATTGTATTCTTCGATAATCGTGCTTTGTTTGTAGCGACTTTGTTTTGAAAATTTGATACTTCTTTTATTACTAATTTAAGCCCAAAGTTGTGTTAAAAAATGGCAATAAAAACGAATCTTTGGTAGCTCGTAACTTTTTAATGGTTTTTTATTTTACCATTCTGTTTCTGCACAGACAAAATTAAAAAACGATATCATGTATAACTTTGCATATACGGTGCTAAATAGTGGAGTAATACCCCCCCCGAAATTTCTATGGAAAAAATGTCGACTAGTGTCACCTTAAGCTATTGCTTAAGGTGACAGTGTCCACCCACAAAATGACAAAAATTTTAAATTTTGATACCAATCGCTTCCTTATGAGCTGGACTACATATTTCAAATCTATCTGGATATATGAACTTCAAAGTAACTCAATTTTCTCAAAATGGCAACCATGTGGGTTGACACTGTATTGCTTTACAGCGTCCAGTTAGCGTTTGAGTATTCGGTTGTGTGTATTTTATTTAGAAAAACTAGTGGGCTGCTACTACGGAAACATTGTTAAAAATAATTCGAGTTGAGTCTGAGTAACGAAAGTGTGTGAAAGAGAAATTAGAGGGAAAAACAGGCTTAATATTAAAATAATTAAAAAATACATATTATTAATTTTGTATGTCTAGCTCAAATAAGTCTTACATCAAATATCGTCGTACTACTTAGTTTTATAACAAAAATAATACTTAATTTAAAAAACATCCCGCAATAGACAATGTCGTAACTAGTATCATGGACTTGTATTATACACTCGCAACTAAACTCCATTGATTTAGTTAGTACCAACAGTGGTCAAACAACACTGGTTACACGTTCAATGCTCATCACACGCAAACACAATTAATCACAGGTACGACAGTGAATTGATTTACCCCAGCTAAATTGGATTGGGAGTTGACGAAGATAGAGTACCTACTCTGGTATTAATAAAATTAATTTTCTCTTGGTCTTGTCATCTCTTGATTAAAGGATCCAGCTATTAAGCAGTGGTGGGACCATACAAGCCCAATTCCCGGCTTGCTAAATATTAAATTTAATAAAAAATAAAGAGAAAATATTTGTTTGTTTGTTACGATTTAACTCAAAAACTACTCTACCGATTTTAAAAATTATTTCATCTTTAGAAAGCTACACAAACTAGCACTTGTATATTTTATTTTTAATTTAGAGATCCCTACTTAAACTTGAATCATTATTACATTTAACCCAAGGTGTAAAAAAGTGTTGTAGAGAGTAATGTCTCTACAACACTAATGTCTGGATCTACTAAACAGATTTTAAAAGTTATTTCACCAATAGAAAGCTACATAACCAATAGTATATTATTTGTGTATAGTACATCTAAATTGCACTCGTGCGAAACCTGGGCATGTTACTAGTATGTCGTCCGTTCTACGCCCTTGATATGAGAACTGGCAGTAAATGTAAAATTAGCAGTATTATATATATTTATTTTTTTTATTTTATTTATTGGCTTTCATAAGTGTACATTGTGTTACCTAAATGAATAAATGATTTTTGAATTTAAATATGTTATATGATAATGTTAAGGGCATTATTATTTTTCTTTTATCGTTGCATTAATAGAGCAAACCGGGCTTTTGTATATCCTGTCATTGTTATTAAGCTAAAATTTCGAATACAACAAGAGTATATACTGGTTAAGTATTCCAGAATTTTAATTACCTTATACAAAATAATCGAATTGTTTTAGTTTCATGTTTGTTCCTTTGTCTTATCTTTAAGAAGTAGATCATACTACAATTTATTGTTATGTTTCTTATCACAGGTTTTATACAATAAAGCAAAATAAAAATGCCACTTTAACGAACTAATAGTCCGTATCTATTGATATAAAACATTAGAAAATATTATATTAATGAGAACATCGTTTCTCACGCGCAATATAAACAATTAACGCTTACATGATAGTAAACTCATTCCGTAGGGACAAAAACTTTTATAAACGGACTTACATTCCATGGTTACTCTTATACGTATTTA
Organism: Anthocharis cardamines; assembly: GCA_905404175.1. Taxonomy (NCBI): domain Eukaryota; kingdom Metazoa; phylum Arthropoda; class Insecta; order Lepidoptera; family Pieridae; genus Anthocharis; species Anthocharis cardamines. The sequence goes on from FR989969.1 coordinate 8,060,559, forward strand.
TAAGGTTATTTTAAAGAGATATTTATTACAGTAACGATGTTGAAGACTTTTTATATTGATTGTCTTTAAGTTACATAGTTCATTTTCTGAATATTTTATGTGTCATAAGAAAAATAAATTTAAATTCAGAAAAAAAGTAATATTTTTTTTAATAAAATTTGTGATATACAATTGGCCGTATATCCATGAAAAGGATCCAACCCACAACTTTGCTCAAAATGACTTAAGTATACCATAAAGGCCCTTATGTCATACTTTCATATCAACAAACAGCCTTAGGAAAATGTAAAAGCCAAGTGTTTTTTCTGCACTGGGTATCCTACCATCCTACTTGCTTGACAGGGTATTATTTGACTGGGTATTTAATTAATAAAACTGTAATATCTAAAATCTAAATCTGTGGATTGGATCCTTTTCATGGATATACGTCTAATTAGAACTAAATTTTTTATTTCTGGCGAACGTATCGCCAGCTCTTCAATAAAAAATTCAACGGCTTAAATTGAACACCACCGTGACTATCGACAATAATACAGTAATGATATTACCAAGTCCAATCTCTAGAATTCCCATATCTGCAACGCTAATATCAGCAACGCTAATAGTGACCTAATAAATATTGTCTTTTGTTTTTATATAGATAGCTCCGAACATTTATAGAAATTAGATCTAAGCCAATAAGAAAGGGTTCTTTCTCGGATCTCAATATAACGTGTTACTTTATGAACGTCTTTTATTTAGGTTTTCATATGTATTTTCTCTATACCTAGGTTAACTTATAATGAAAGTTTGAATAGGTTTGTAGGCAATATTGCATCAATTTTCAAGTTGTATTGAAGAGATTTTGAAGGCGGTAAAAATTATCAGTGAATACTTATCAGAAAATAATAGAAAAGCGTATCTGCTCAATGCGGCATGCCCCACTATAAGACTGTAATTCAATTTTAATTCTCGCTTCGACGACGCTTCTAATGAAAAAATTTCTTCTATCTATGAATTACTGAGATATACTACTAGTACGAATATATAGAATACTAGCGATCCACCTCAGCTTCGCCCGGGTGCAATGTAGATGTACTATTCACAAAAAATAGTACTTACTTACTCAATGATAATGTAGCTTTCTATTGGTGAAAGAATTTTTTATTAATTTTTAAAATTGTTCCAGTAGTTTTTGAGTTTATTCATAACATACAAAAATACAAATCTTTCCTCTTTACAATATTAGTATAGATATAGATATTTGATATAATATATTCGAAGCCTTATTTATAATCTTCCCCACACACATCGATTATTATTTGTACTGCAATACACTCCTATCCCACGCACGCTGAAAGCTTTCAAATGGCAAGGTTTTTTCCGATTTAATTGACACTCATCGTTATAATTTTGCCAATTAACTCAATATTGTTATAAATAAAATGTTATTCTGATCATGAAGTTTCATCAAAATCCGTTCAGTAGATTTAACAAACATCCATCCATCCAAACAAACTTTCACATTTATAGGACGCACTGCCATAGACTATCACCACGAACTAACCATTACGTCCCAGAAAACTCCTCATTAAGTGGATAACTAAGAATTTGCACCACAGTAAATGCTGCCGTACATAAAGCTACTGGTGGCGACCACTTGATACGGCCTCTAGATGTGGCATTCGGTCGCAGTAACTAATTACATACGAGTATTAGTCAGAATAAGCTAGTAACGGAAGCCGTGTGTGCTTTTGGCTCGGTCGCAGGCACTGAAACGCACAGTGTGCGACTATGCTATATAAAATGTATGAAATATTTTAGTGTTTTTTCGTTTCCAACCTTTAAGTAAAGTAGGCTCGTTTTTTGAAGGTTCCCTTGAAGTAGTCTTAAAGTGGTTTATGACAGAAAGTGTGGGCTTCCAGACATCGAGATGGTATGCGTGGTATTTTGCGACCTCCGATAACGAAGTAAATAAAATAAGTTGTGCGCAAGTCGTGGCGGCCATCGCTGGCCTAATATGCGGCAACGCTAAAGGTTTACAACATCTGGCCTATCACGTACACTGAGGTGTCAGCAGGGTCATTATTCAGCTGGTAATCACGATACGATAAAACGCTATTTGCATAATAATTTGTCGATAACGATTTGGGATGAAATGTTAATTTTTAAATTGTTTTCTTTGAAAGTATTTTCGCTGTTAATCTTCGTCGCCCGGGGCATATAGGTCATAGGATGTATTTCAGATATGACTAGGGTTTAATGAGTGCGGAGTACCTTTATTTAAATGCACAGAACAGATTTTGTCCCTGTTCTGTGTTTAAATGAATGACGATATTAATTTTAACGTGCTTGGTCATATTTTGACGTGCACCAGACGTTGACGTGAAACTTCGGGATATTTAAAGTTACATTTCCTTTTCATTTAAAGTTGTCACATTACTTGCAATAAATAAATAAAAAAATTTTTCACCAAACAATATGAACGTATCCATCCAAAAATAAACATGTGTGTAAGTGTATTTTTCCACTTACACACACGATAGCGTTTTTCATACTGAGTCGGAGGTGATAAAATAATTATTATTTGACTGTAATAAAGCATTAGATATAGTGAGTCACATCCATGTGAGAAAAAAAACAAGTATATTATAGACATATACTAAAGTATACGCCTGCAATCTGCGTGATAACCCTTTTACCGTTTTTTTGTTTTTGTTGTTTTACCGTGAAATAATTCAATCTTTATTAAATTGAGCCTGTACAAAAATTATATTCCGAAAATAGTACTAATATATATCTATATATCGACCATATGTTGTCAATACCTAAGTGTTCTGAAGTCAACTTTACAGGAGAGTATATTTATACTTATTAGTTTAACTTTGTAGTATATTGTATATTTGTAAAATGAAAATCCCTGTTTATTCATTGATATGTAAAATATTTTATCAAATATAAGTTTTCAAATTAATAATAATATAGGTAAAAATATATCGATACGACAGTCAATAGTGCTGTCATTCAAATAAATATAACCTAACTAATTAAAATCCTCTCAAAAATGTTCCTCAGACACATACATAATTAAAACCAGATGGTCAAACTGACAGACCGTCTGTACACAACGAGCCGACAAAAACAATAAACACCACATAATCCATCATTGCATCAGGTCATTATTCCTAAAGTCAATGAACTCTGAACAGGATTAAAAAATACTAATTTCGCAATTACCTTCGAATAATTTCAAGATTACGACGAGTCATTTGCGTTGTACACAGGTACAGTCGTTAGATAATGTGTTTTTGACATATTTATTATTTCAAATATCGGTATGTTTTTATATCAGATATAGACCCGTGTAAGACTCACTTGATGGACGGTATATCCTTAGCTTCAGGACATTCAATTATCGTTTTTTCATGTCAGGATTTGGCAAACAAGGATGAAGCACCCTTGCTGGTTGGTAATACCTCAGCCATAGAATAACGACCAATAATACGCTGCCTTTTTTAACTAGAGTCATGGAAATCTGAAAACCAAACCGAAACGCGCAATCTGCAGTTCACGGCTTTTGTAAGATACAAAGCAATATTTAAATATCAGACCTGATAGGATTTGAACCTATGACCTATCGAAACACAAAGCAGGTGAATCAAGCGACATGCCAACATGTCAAAAAATAGACTTAGGTTTTGTACTAAAGTCAACGCACGCCGATAAATCCAAACAGTGCTAAGTGTAATCTCGTTTTAAGTCTTATATTTTCTATGTATAAAATATTCCACAAACATTTCAACAAATCAATAATAGATTTAAAACTTACTCTCATCCACTTAAAACCCATCAATCAAATATTATAATGGGTAAAATACATAAATCAGTTATCTATTAAAACGTGTTAACTGCTTTCTGACTCAACTATCCATCAAAACGAACCATATCATTGCATCTGACTTGTCATCCTAACAAATTGGTCTGAGCGAAAAATAAGATGATTAAACGGCTCATTCCACGTCGTATTCATTCACTTTCTTGCTAACAAGCTTTGACGGGATAATAATATGAGTCCACCTGTTCAATGTATCCTGACAATAAACTACTTCAATTTTATAATAATCTAACCCTATCTCCGTTTGCCCCCTAAAAGCTTTTCTTATTATCTCGGTCTATATATTAATCTTACTAATTTTATTGGTTTACTTTTTGCAATATTATTTGTATCGTCATCGCACCTTAGTTCATTCTCGCAATATAATTCCGTTTTTAGAATAAGGAATTAATTTATACGTCATCTCATCAATAATAATTTATTTGGGCTCTCTGAAACAGAAAGATACTTGTACCTTTATAAATAAAATCCCATGAAAAATGTCAAATTCAATGTTTATGAACATCCATTCTCGAATGTTCAAGAGTTTACATGAATAATATTCCAAGTAGTACAACCTATTATCGGAATTGATCATCGGATCTAATTCGACCTATACATAGACCACAACAAATTCAAGTTACACACTTTACACTCGAACTTATTCTTTCGACTGCTAAATTCGAAAACCTTTAGCATTTCAAATACAAAAAAGAAGTGACTTGGTATCATAATCATATCTAACTTTATTCTTCGGATAGGTCGAATTCTAATTGAGAAACTATACTTCGCTGTATTAAACTTCAATTCCCTTAAACACCAGTCCTTCGAAATCAAGTTATTTATACGTATCATCACACCGTTAAAACTCAATGGAGTTCAATATTTAATTCATTTCATACTGATAACTTTTTTCTAAACCAACGCTAGCTGTCGTTGCTTCAATCAAGCTGTCTTTCCACGATTTCATTAGCCTCCCACTGATTTCCCAGAAGGTTTGTATTAAGACTGTTCGTGTTATATCATATATTTTAACACTTGGGATTAATACTTGATAATATTTCTCTCTGCTGTAGTTTTTAATTAATAAAACTTAGATGTTGTTTTTAATTACTTAAACGTAAACAAGTCTCCGATGAGAAGTATTTTATAAAGTTACTATAACTACTCGTATAAACTTATTTAGTTTGGATCTGTGTGTCTTTGTATTTGTAAAAACAAAAAAAAACCATCTGAAATAATAGAATTCTAGAGTCCCCTAGTAGAGCCACTAATCTGATGCTAAACTAAATACTTCCCAACTACTTAGTTAATAAGTATTTTGTTTAATATCAATAAATTTTATATTGTTTATATTTTTATATTTTTTTTGTTTAATTTTATATTTTGTATCTGTTCAAAACCCGAAGAAATAAGATAAACAGCATGGCAAAGAATCGGAAAGAAAGAAAAGATCATCTATTTACCATAGAAATATTGTGTCTGCTCCCATACCACACTAGAGGACTCGGGAATCCACAATTTCCTACTTGAAGTAGACAATTGAGATAATTTCCTGTAATAAAAACCAAGGTTCTAATCTATTCCTATGTAAAAGAAAAGCATACCAACAATTACCGTTTTTGTTATAATATCAGTAGAAATATTAGCACAGTTGATGAACTTAACAATCTACTTCTATATTTTACCCTATAAAGGTTTATAGGACGCTTGAGCTGACCGACCGAGACCTTGATCTAATAAATGAATTAACTATACATCAATGCCATTCAGGATAGCTTCTGAATAGGCTTGTTAATAATAATCGGATTAGATTTGAGATCAGGACTACTCCAGGCAGAGGATCAAAATGTAGGAAATTGAATGATATTCTCGAAATCGAATTAGTTCACTATTGGCTAAAGTTTATTCGCTGACCCAAATCTATAATTGGAAGATAAACATTACTCTTTCTTCCAGTCTCATGCTAATACTAAACATGTATCAAGTAGGAACTGTTCTATGGATCTATGGATAATATAACGAATTTATGATTAGATACCTGCTAGATAGCTATTTTGTAAACTATCTATGTATGTATTTATAAAGAAATATGCACAATTTAATATAGCAGCAATTCACCATGAGAATATGAGATGTAAATTAATGTCGTTCACATGTCGCAAAATCTAGGCTCTAAATGGATAATTACGGTCTTGACGGTTTGGAACAATAGACCTCCGTTTGCTCCGAAAAATACCTTATATTTAATTTAATTCTGATGAAAACAATGGCTTGTTTCAGAACGACTCTGATGATGAGCAATGTGCACTTAGTGATAAATGGCAATACGAGAGAAAGTCTAGAAGATGGTCGAGAGTGGTTGAGATAACGCCACAAGCACAAAGAAGACTGCAGGTAAAAAATAAAATTAAGAGCATTACCTGATGTTACCTACAAAATCATTTATTTCATTAACACAGAAAAGTGTCTTGATTAAAAAAAAAAATTAAAAACACAGCTTATTATCATCCTTTTAACTCGGGAAATACCATAGCAAAACTTTTTGTGTGAGCACAGTTTTCTCGTTATTTACCTTTAGCGTAGCGTATGTTATTTATAGAATTAATAGATTTGTGATATAAAATAAGGTAATCGCTGCTCGAGCACTCGCAGAGAGAGAAGCTAGGGAAGCGAGGGGTGAAATAGAAGATGATGAAGATGAAACTCTTCCCACCATCAGGGTGGGGCTGGTGGACGCTGATGGACATTACACTGATGTTGAACCGGATCTGTAAGTAAAACTCTTTGAAAATCTGAAGGCATTTTTTTTGAAAATTAAAATTAATTAAAAATAATCACCAGAGTAGCTGTAGGCTTTTAATAATGAATTTAATTATTTCTCAATGAATTGTATTCAATCAGACCAAGAACGAAATAAATCTTATAAAATTGACACAAAATATAAAAATATTGTAATAGACAAGAGCAAGTAATATCAAATACAAAATACAATATGCATACACTAATTTTTATCTTAAATAAAATAGCTCAGTCGAAAAATTGTAAATTAATCACACTACGAGTATTTTTCTATCAAATGGTTTCAAATAAAACAAAAATTATATTTCCATTATTGGAATAATAAAAGTAATTAAAGCTCTTATGGAATTTCTTTTGAAAAATGTTTGAAACGAAGTCTTTATCTAGAAAAGCATATTATTATAATATTATTTTAGGCATTTTGGAGAATATATATTATTATTATCTAATATTTATTGAATACGATCTCTATTTAAAGCATTATATTGAATGTTTTAATCTGAATTGAGTAATCTACATAATATTATCTAATACAAAGGCTATTCATCATATTTGATAAAGTTGATTTACTCCTAAAGTAAAAGCAAACCTTCTAAGTTTTGACTATATTAAACTTAAGCAAATTGTATTATCAAAATTACATATCAAGTCATGTATGAACTGAGTTTAAATTCAAATATTAATAACAAACAGTACTCAAACCGATTTAATGTGAAACGTAATCGTCTCCCATCAGACAAGGCATCAATAAACCAACAAAGAAATTAATAAAAGATCTCCTACAATAGCCCTAATCACCCGCTGTCGTGTTAATGAGAGTAGAGAATAGGGTTACCTCTGTAATTTTAATTTGATTAAATAATAGTTTGACGTTAACTTATAGTAAGTGATGTTCCAATCTAAAGTTGTTAATGGCACCCGCAGAAGGTGCCTACGTTTTACTTAACGCTTATCTACCGACCTAGCATGACAACCGCGACAAAATTTTGTCGACCATTTTCTCGTGTTTTAATCGATTATCTCTTTATTTCTTCCGGGTCTAACATGACAATTACACTTAAAACTCGACTTTTAATATCAAAAATAGATATATTTGTTGATCGAGATATGTTTTCTATCAAAATTGTTGATGTCGAGATATAATATATCGAGATATCTTACATCTTAGTTTGTCTTCTCTCGTCCGCGAGATATCTCGTGGTGGTCATGCTAGGCCGGCTGATAGCTTGTAGGTGACCACTGTTTTCAATAGATATGCTTTTTTGTTGAAAATCCATAAACGAATAACTTTATCTGATCAATAAAGTTAAAGTTATACGAAAACTTTGGACCATTTAACATTTTAAACCTGATTTAAATAAGTAACCAAAAAAAATGTTTTATCATGAATACCTTAACTTTTGAATGCATGGGTTTATGCATTTTGTAAAAAAATTATTAATCATGAAAAATATTTCCTATAAGAATATTATTTTGCATTGTATAGAATCTCTGTATACCTTGCATTAAATAAACTTCTCAGCCGATTATTACTATTGTAACCGAGTCTCTGTAAGTTAAACCATTGTTGAAAAGAGTGTCCATGGAGTTTCTTGCCGGTTCTTCTCCATGAGACCCACTTTTTGGAACCGTGCAACTAGACGTTTCATAAGAGCCTGCAAAGGCCTATTTGAAATAAAAAACTTTTGATTTTTGATTTTTTTGATTTCAAAAACTTACCAACCCTAATAAGCCACGAACGGTTCACCGTCAAATTGGCCCTTGATTGTGCAAAGCTGATTGAAATGTTAGATACAAAGCTTCGTCTTTCTTTTAACATGTCCAGTTTGTGTTGACCTCTCTTACACCTTGCTATTGTTCGTAAAAACGAATATTCATTTGTTAGTATGTAATCATAGTAAAATACAATTCAATAAAAGAAATGCTGTTCTACTGGCGAGCGTGTATGAAAGTGGAAGAAGCGAAAGTGGTATGCAAGGATAAGAGCGTTTGGAAGTTAGTGACATCTGCCTACCCCAATGGGAGAAAGAGGTGTAAAATATATGTACGAATATAAAATTATTCGTATTAGAAATCATAATTCTAATAAGAATAGATTTCCGAATTTCCCATTTTTCTATTATGGATTTCCGAATGCTCGAAGTAAAAAGTAGGTCGAGAGCGTATGATTGTCTGATGTTCTATGGCTGAGGTATCACCTATCATCAAGTGAACCTCATGCTCGTCTGTCGATATCTGACATACAAAAATATATTTTCCTTGACCTGGAATATATACCATTTTTAGAAACTTCAGTTAATAGCTTAAGCAAAATTGACTTAATTACTTAAAAGCCGCTTATAAAATGTAAAGCACACACAAAATTGCTTGACAAACTTTAGGGAACCAAGCCTTCATATTAATATTAGTTTCCACGTTAGTTCCCTAATAGTTGCTCAATTAGCTAACTTTAGCGACCTGTTACAATTTGTTCCGAATTTAATTTTGATTAATTCGAAATCCGATGTTTTTTCGATGTAGGTAATTTTCACATTAGACAATGATAAATGTTAATTTAAAAAAATATATCAACTTATAGTAAGTAATTCTTATTTAATTTTCTTAAACCAGCAAAATCTTGCAAACCTATTTTATATTTGTTGTTTCTACCCGACTCTTTAATTTTGTATTAAACTAGCAATTCGTCCCAGCTTCGCACGGGTGCAATATAGTTGTACTATACATAATGTCACTCGCTGATAATATAGCTTTTTAATGGTGAAAGAATTTTTAAAATCAGTTCAATAGAACCTCATAAACTTTACCTCTTTATTATATTGGTTTCGATATGTTAACTTCTTTATGTTATAGTATAACCAAAAGTTCAATGCGAATTGGTCGATCATTGTCAATTAATATCGTTGTTCGAAATGGCTGTCTGTTCAGCCGGCGCTACTTGATCTTTGTAATTGTTGTGTACTCACCATGAGATTAAACATCTCGTGACCAAATACAGTAGTAAGTATATTTACTACAATCCAAAATACACAGTCAATCTTACAGGAAAATGAGACAAAACCGAGGAGGCCATAATACAAACAGTTATAAACTTAAAATTCCTTACTTTTATTGTTTATAGACGGGGCGGGGCTCACCTTATAACCATAGTAAGTACTCACCGCTGCCCATAGACACCTGCGACACAAAATAATATGCGGTGCCAACCTTGAAAGAAAGAAAAGGCTCGTTTCTTAAAGGTTCCGAAGTCGTATCGGTTCCGAAAAACCGCGATACTACTTATACGATACGATACTTGAAAAAGCTGCAACACTAGAAAATAGGCAGATGCATTGCCAACCTTATATGGAAGAATAGGCTCATTTCTTAAAGGTTCTCATGTGGTATCGGTTCCGAAAAAACGCGATAATCTACGATACAATACTTCGTAATTTATCAAAAGTAACAAAATATACTATCAAAGGACTTAGTACATATTTTATCTATACTAATATTGTAAAGAGGAAAAATTTGTTTGTTTGTTTGTTACTTCACCAATAGAAAGCTAGTATCAGCGAGTATTTACTATTTTTTTGTGTATAATACATCTACATCGTACGCGTGGAAAGCCGGGGTGGATATTCTATATTGTTGTTAATGAGAAAATAACAAGTATTTTTCGTCATGACATTGCTTAAATACTAAGTAAAAGATTTTTAAGACATGGTATTTAAATTTATTAAAAAAAACATTCTATCAAGCGACCTTTCCTTGTTTGTACCTCCAGGAACTATATGTGTACAGTCACTTATATAATTGAAATATTTTAACCGTTGTAGTGTGAACTATCTGGACGCTAAGAACTTGTGTTGGTGCTTGTACATCAGCTGTCAAATTTAATGGACGCGGTGGTCTTTATTATTTCACACGTCCATATTTGATATTAATAACTGCTAAGTATCGCGTTGAAAGTGACGATACAGTTTTATTGAGTTTTGCCGACATGTATTTAAAGATCTTTATCAAGACACACTGGCTGAAGTCTAAATCTATGATACTCAAAGTGGTCTATGTCGACCCCCAGGGCTTTACAATATTACACTATACTTCGTAATTTAAATCTGTTTAAGTAAAAAACGAGCTGTCTAATATACATTTAATAATCTATACTAATAATATAAAGAGGTAAGATTTGTTTGTTTGTTTGTTAAGATTTAACTCAAAAACTACTCGACCGATTTTAAAAATTCTTTCAACAATAGAAAGCTACATTATCAGCGAGTAACATAGGCTTTTTGTGTATAGTATTGATTTTATTAATATATCTACATTGCACCCGTGCGAAGCCAGAGCGTGTTGCTGGTATATTATAAGCTAGCGATCCGCTCCGGCTTCGCACGGGTGCAATGTGTATGTTCATATAAAAAGAAAAATAGCCTATGTTACTCCCTGACAGAATTTTTAAAATCGGTCCAGTAGTTTTTGAGTTCTGTATCATATTAAGTACAGACATAGAATTTTGCTAGGAGACCATAAATTAACAGGATATGAGTGATGCAGTGGCTAAACAATACATAGAGAAACTAAATGAGTTTGCACTAAGAGCTTTGGATGGCACATTACAAACTGAATGTACTTAGCTATACTCAGTGCAGTACTAAAATTAGTCGAGTAAAACAAATTATATATAATTATGCCTACCGGCTGTTTATTCTACTTACAATTTGGGCCCTTCACCTATCACGTTTCTATTTTCGATTGCTAAACCGTAAGAAATAATGGTAGCTTATTTTTCGTGTGGTCACATTTATAGCGATTATATTGACATATTTTTTTTAATTGAATACTACACTGGGTGATAAAGAGACTGTTATTTTTGTAATTTCTTTTGATAATGCGTGGATTTTTCCACGGCTTCATTTACATATAAAGAGGTGTTTCCGAAATATAAGTAGCGTTTTTGGTGTCACTTTTCATCAAATCTTACTTAACATGACAGATTTACCTCTTTACTTTCTGATTTTTTTTTATTTAATTTTTGACAGTTTAAAAACTAGGTAGGTACAGATAAGTGAATACCCATTAAAGACCAATATGCTAGGCTGAGATCGACCCACCTGTACGTTGGTACGCCTGTATAGGTAATTGTGTAACATGTAATAAGAACGCTTTAAATTTTCTTATCACCATTGTACATGTTAGATTAACTTTTAAGTTAAATAAACAAATTTCATTTCATTTCAAAACGCCATTCCTCTAACCAAACCCTTTCATTGCGTAACGTACAATAACCTATAAAAGGGCGTTGGGTTTTTTAGAGCGGAAAGCTCTTAAACTTGATTAATTGTTAAAATTTGAAATTCACCTAATGACCGGATGAGTCCGACATCAGAAAAATTCTTCACACGAACATGATTAGTAAATTAAAACACAGTTTTAATTAAAGGCCGTGATTAGATGTTGACTTTGATGGAAATATTGCCGAGTGTGTTATTATGTTTTGATACGCGGAGTATATGCGGAGAATGAGTTTTAGCATGATGCGAGTAACCAACCAATTAAAATGTTTCGTAATTATATTGCAGACTTTAATCTATATCTATACTTAATATTATAAAGAGGAAAGATTTGTATTTTTGTATGTTATGAATAAACTCAAAAACTACTGGACCGATTTTAAAAATTCTTTCATCAATATAAAGTCGCGTTATCAGCGAGTAACATAGACTTGTTTTTGTGCATAATTCATCTTCATTGCACCCGTGTGAAGCCGGGGCGTGTTGCTAGTATTTTATATAATTATTGTCATGATTATTAAATAGGTTAAGGTGTATTATAAGGTCTTCGTCCGCGTCATTTTAACTTATACAAAAAATGTTTAAATAAAATATTGTATACCGGATTAAAACGCGATTTATTATTTATATTGTTTAAATTATTTATCCCGACGTTTCGGATGCTTTTCAGCAACCGTGGTCGCGGTCAGGTCAGTACAGTGGTACAGGTCCAGTATTTTATTTAAATGTGTGATACTCGCGTTAATAAAAGACAATATTTTATACAAAAAATGTTATTGACTTCCAACTGTCTGTGCAAAAATTTGGTAATTTATTGCTCCGTTTAATCATAGCAGACAAATTAATAAAGAACATTTCTTGTATTTTTATAATTTAATTTATTTTGTGTGGTCTCAGGGTATTTGTCCACATTCTTCCGAGTTCCACGACAAAGTGCTCCATAGAATTTTTTAAGTAGCGTAAAGAATTCTGGGTTATTGTCCTCAGCACTTAGTATGACATTCTGAATGTATTAAAGTTAATTTTTTTCTTAACTTCGCTGGATGTAATGTCTTAAAATGAATGCCTTCTGAAATAATTTGAACGTTTTAGATTATTAATATTATATTTGTTTCATCAAATTTAGGACTTTTTTTTTCAAAAAATCTCTTTTATAAGAAATTATGACGTGCCCATTATTTGTTTCTATAGAGTATGGATTTCATTAATATATTTAAGAATTGTAACAATTACGCACTACACTAATATTAATTGCATATTTTATTTTAAATACGAAAGTTTAAGTTTTAATAACACCTAATACCAATCCAAATTCAAATTCAAAATTCATCGATCATATATCGATATTTCAGTGTATGGATTTCCGAATGCTTGAAGTAAAAAGTAGGTCGACAGCGCATCATTGACTGATGTTCTGTGGCTGAGGTAGATCTTCTATGGCTCAAGTATCACCTACCATCAAGTGAATCTCATGCTCGTCTGTTGATCTGACATAAAAAAACGACATATTTAATTTCAAATTAATTTATCTAAATTTAATCCGACTTTCTCCGTTCAGATTTTAAACATATTGTATTAACAGCAAAGACGTCGTTTGCCTTATAAATTGTTACTAATTGCTACCTTTCAACACAGTTCGATCATATTAGGGTTGCAACCGTATTATAAAAAAATAACTTTATTTTTTTCGCCATCTATCACCCAAATTATATTGTGACAGTGAGTTTTATCAATATCTTTATTTTTAACTAAACTTCACCATTCATACAATAATAACCAGATCTAAACTGTCCACATCAAGAGATTGTAAGATATATATTTTTTATGTAGATTGTAAGATAGATATCGACAACGACATTAGAAATCTATAAAACATCCACCCAAACACGCATAATTCACAGCTTTTCCATCTTTAAACATACAATATAAAAAACATACAGTAAGCTGAAAACCTAACTTTTAACAAAAACCTGTATTTTTCCTGATAAATAATAATTTCTGGATGAACAAGGAGACTATGTTTTTATGTCCTGTATTTCAGTTGGTGATAACCCTATATCAAAGAGATTTACATCAGAGATGGAAAACCTTCAATTCATTTGGATGACGCGATAATTTTACCTTCGTTACGGCTTTGGTGTACTTTTATGTACAGAACAATTATTTTCAAAATTAACCTACTGAATGGCGAATAAACAGCTTTTGTTGTTTTTTTTTGTCTTATAGTATTTAGTTTTCTTTTGCAGTAGCAATTGTTATGCATATTGATCGTTATTCTATGGCATGTACGAGTAAGTCTGAAATAATGCCAATGTTCTATAGAAAAAAAAAGATTTTAACAATTAACTATCTTAAACACAGATTAATTTTCTTATTGTCTTGTTAAAGGGAATTTAATTTGATTTATTAAATCGCAGAACTAAATGTATTTTATATTCCCTTGTAGTTCAAGATTATCCTTTGTTATTTAACAAAGTTAATTAAAATTTCTGACACGAACTTTTTGAGTTGTTGAAAACATCAGATTAGAATATTTTTTTCTCGTAAAATTCTTCATCTTATAGGATTAATGCGCCGTCTTCCTCCTTTATTGAGCAGGTCAGTTTCAAATAGAGATGAGAATTAACATTTAACCTTATCTTATTTACCTATTTAAAATATAGATAAACGAGAATTATTCACAAATAATTTTTTAAATTACATCTACAATATATTTGTTTTTTTTTTGCAGGTTAACAGTTTCCGGTCAAACTCACATACAGTTAACAAGCGATAAAGAAGATGAAGAGGAGACAGGAACTAGATTCAGACGAACAGGATCTGAAAGATTACGAGACGGGGCAAAAGCTTTACTAAGAAGAGTTGAATCTCTCAAAACCAGAAGACGGAAACGCCAGAATAGAACAGAAGTGATAGTATCCTCTCCGCATTTCTTAGATGTCCAAGACAACTACCCCGACTTGAACTACATAGATATGACACCGACGACGCCATCAGCATTTCCGTTTCCTGACTTCCATAGTTCTCCTTTACATACACCTGCAATTAGAACTCAACCACCTTCCCCTATGACAGTCATGCCCCCGTCACCTATCGCTCCCCTTGAACAATCATTTGTCACGCATCCTCCTTTTGGTGATGACAGCTCAAGTTACGCTTCAGATGGAAGTATGGGATCTAGCAATAAAAGTTCTAAGTCAAAATTAGGTAGAGCGAAAAAAATATTCCATAGAGGATTGAGGAGTGATGATTCTAGTGCACTTAGTGATTCAGAGTGCCAGCCAGCTAGTTGGAGACATAATTATTATAGGGAAAATAGCACGCATCATACTACAGAGGTAATTTTTTATTTTAATATTTTATTCTCACTCAGAGTTATTAGGATCGATATTTGTTTTGCACACCAAAAAATTGTTTTTTTGGTGTCGTGTGTGTGTGTCTAAACAAAATTGCATTCCTCACACGATTTTGATTTCATATTTTTATTTTCTCTCGTAAGTTCATACGTACAAGATTCGTACCTCATCTCCAAACACCTCTGTTCTCGACAGAGATGAATGTTTTTCTTCATGTTGAGCTACCTTATCTATAATTATTATAAAAAAGAAAGATTTGTTTGTTTGTTTGTAACGATTTAACTCAAAAACTACTCGAACGATTTTTTTTTTGTGTATAGAACATCTACATTTCACCCGTGCTATTTAATAATAGTTGCTTATATTACTCGCTGATAATGGAGTTTTCTATTGATGAAAGAATTTTTAAAATGGGTCGAGTACTTTTTGGGTTAAATCGTAACAAACAAATTTTTCCTTTTTATAACATCAGTATAGATTACGAAACTCATTACACACATATCTACGTCGGTATCTTCTTTACTGATTTACCGACTTTTTGCTTAAATGTTAACGGCATATTCTAGGTCTACGTAGAACCATCATCGCCAATAGATCTCAAGCCAGATCCGGAGATTCTTCGAGAGGTTCAAAAGTCACCGGGACACACACCACACAGAAGACAAGCAATCAGAACAAGTTCTCTTAATTTAGGAAAAGATGGACAAAAGTAAGGCACTTTTACTTTGCTATTGTAAAATACTAAAATACTAAATTTTCATTTATTTCGATATTCATAAATGGAAAAAACGTTGCGCGTTTCGGTTTCAGTCTATGGATTTCCGAATTTTCGAAGTTAAATATAGGACGACAGCACATCATTGACTGATTTCCTGTGGTTGAGGTATAACCTACCATCAAGTAAAAATCGTATATCGTTATTAAACATAAACAAATGTATTATTTTTGATGAGTTTGAGAAAACTCAAAGTTCAAATTTGAACAAACTGAACAAATAAATGACGGAAGACATTTGATTACTCAGCATTGTTCACTTTTGGTAAAGTTCTTGAGTTTCAATGAGAACCTCAAAGCGTTTGAAAGTTTGTAGAAAGTAAATGTTCCTGAACTTAAGAACTCCTTGTGGAAATAAAGACTTCGTAAAACAGATTCGCGCTTGATGGTTTACGTAATTAGTAATTTTGTTAGTTAAGTACTCTCATTTTGACGATCTCGTTGGCGGTTTTGGTAAAACACCCATCTTACGCACCATTGGATCGTGGGTTCGAATCCCGCCGGGACGACATGTTTATTATTTTCTGGTCTGGTCGCTTGGGGCATTAAGCCGGTTGGATTAGTAAAAAGAAAATGTGGTAAAAAGTAAGTCGATAGCGCATCATTGACTAAAATTCTGTGGCTGGGGTATCCCTACTATAAATACATTAAAAAAAAATCTTTTGTCTAGGGTTCTGATCGTCTCCGTGACTCAGTGGTAGGTAGGTTACATATAGCCCCGGAGGCTCTCAGTTCGAATCACGGGAAAACACGATGCAATTGTTTTGGTCGCGTAAGGCATAGAAGTGAAACAAACGCTGTTTCTCTACCCTATAACCAATATATAGTTTTTCAAACATGGTTTTGTGACCATAACGTACCCCTTCCTAAATCTTATCCCGATTGCCAAGTAACAATGTAACATTGGCTACAATACCTTAGAAAATTGAGATAGTTGGACTTGATAATCGTAGTTTCCTATAATATGTAATTTCCGCATATTTTCTAAGCAGACGTACAAACCATGTTTGAAAAAAATTTGGTGAACTTGATAACTATCAGAACGGGTTTGAATATACTAATATTGACACAGCCCTGGATGTGGCTCGAGGCTATATTAAAAAAAAAAAAACCTGAATTAGTGAATTGAAGGCATAATAACAAATGTCCCCAATAATCAAACGGGATATTTGTAACATTTGAAAGGAAGCGATTAGTCTGAAACTAATTGCCTCAAGCAGATACAATTACTAATGCGTGTAAAAGATATTGGACAATGGTGTATTCGTATGCTAATGTACGACTAGCGCAACTAAGTGCGTTTTTCTTTACATTTTGTGGGGCAACGAACTAAAATAGTACCGTGGTCTATTTTATATGAAGTCAGCATTGTTGCTCAGATTAAACTTAATTTTTTATGAGGTTTTTCTATTTGAAATTGTATTTCTAGGATCAAAAGTTTGAACCTAAATGATTATTTTTCCTGAATAAACTATACATATATAAACGAAAGATATAGTTTCAATATTCACTTGATGGTCAGATATCAGTCAATAAAGCGGTGTCAAAGTAATACCTAAGAGTTAAGACACTTCTTGCCTCGCACAACCACTCTGTGGAATCAGCTTTCGCCGGCGGTTTTTCCGAACCGATACGACTTGGAAACCTTCAAGAAGCGAGCCTATATCTTTCTTAAGGGCCGGCAACGCACCTGCAAGCCCTCTGGTGTTGCGGATGTCTATGGGCGGCGCTGCACCGCCGCACTTACCATCACGTGAGCCGCCTGCCCGTTTGCCCCCTATACAATAAAAAGAAAATAACTTTGAATATATTGATACCTTACATTCTTCGGTTTATATCTGACTAGCAACACGCTCTAGCTTCGCGCGTTCAAAATGTTACTCGCTGATAATGTAGCTTTCTATTGGTGGAAGAATTTTTTAAAGTCGGTTCAGTAGTTTTTGAGTTTATTCGTTACAAAAATACAAATCTTTCCTGTAATAGATAAAATTTATTTGAGTATTAGAAAATTATATGTCCAAGATTACGTAACCATATTACGTCATTTGATATACCTTTTCTATGGGGTTATATTATGTAGGTGCTTTTTAAAAGAAACATTTATGACTACACATTACGACTCAACAAATATAAACAATGCTTTCAATAAAAATACTTTATAGTTTGTTGCATTGTTTGAAATTTTAGTTAATATAATATTACAATAAGAATTTATTCAAAATGTAACGAGCGTTGGTGTACCTAATAAATAAATAAAATAAAAATACTTTCATAGGTTCCGCGACAGAAGTTTGAAGAGGGATAAATCGGCATCAAGAAGTTCAGAAATGGACAGCAGTCCAAACTCAGCGGGCTCGAGGTCGCATGATGGCGATCAGGATGATGATGACGACAGCATTGACATGAAAACCAAAAAGTTAGTGAAAAAAATATTTTATAAATATACATACACACATAACGCCTTTCCCATTGGGGTTGGCAGAGATCACGGAATTCCATATGCTCCGATCCTTACCACTTTCGCTTCTTCTACTTTCATCAATGCTTTCATACACACTCGTCAGTTTCGAGTACTTTTGACCTGGACCTTTTAAAGAACGTCCCCGATCTGAGGTACGTTCGCCTAGCTCGACCACTCCCGACTCTTCCACTCATACCAGCTTCATAAATCTTTTTCGTTTCCCTACTTTCATCTTAGTCCTTTCTACGTAACCCATAATAATATTATTATATTACGCAAAAGAATCGCAGAATATGCAACTCGTGTTGAAATTCCAATAAAAACCATTTTTAGAAAGGAAATCGGAAATAACATAGTTGTTATAAATAAGTAGCCTTTAGTAGTCAGAGTTATTGTATAATGATTAGTGTGAGCGGCAATTAACATTCTCCGATAAGTGTGTCCCGTTGGATAAAAACTCTCAAGAGCTGTTTCGGAAACGGAACTTATTCAACGGAAGTACTGGGAATGATATTTCTATTAGTGAAAGTTATTTACTCATATAGAAGTGATTACATTCTATGATTATGAGTGATTCGTTTTAAACCAAACCTAGCCATTAGCTGGACCACTATAAAAGCCCAAAAGCCGAGTTTGTCCTATTAATGCAACCATAAAACGAAAAATATGGATCCCTTTAGGTTATTATATCGTCGCTTAAATTCTAAACCGCAGATGTCAAAACACGTAACTTTTCAGGAGAGCAAAAAAATTATGTATTTCTCTATTCATCAACTGTTTGGAGTTAAGTTTATTCAATATACGAATTAAAAAACTGTTTCATTCACCTAAACTCTCGCGTTTGATTCAATCAAAAGATGCGTCTTGCGATTCCCTATCGAATGACATGCGTAACATTACGTAAAATGTGTCTTCCGCGGTATTAGAACTTAAGCGACGATATAACGTATTAGTTACGTAATTATATAAGTTATATATAAACACGTATTACGTTTAAAGTCTCCACTGTTTACTGCTCTTGTAAATTAAGACGGTATTCAGTAGATACTCTTTGAGATCATATTACTCCAGTATATTAAACATGCAATAGTAGATTGTTTACTAAGGGAGTAAACCACTATTTTTAAGGCGAGAGTATTTTTTGATCCAGAGTGGAGCGAGGGATTCTAGAGTAGAATCCCTCCCGAGCACAGCAAGGGATTCTTAAAAAGAATCCTGAGCGCAACGAGGGATTCAAAGTACGTCACTCAAATTTAAAATAGTGTTGCTCCCGAGGTGAGCACTCTACTTTTTATCACTTCTATGAGAAAATAAGTAATTGCAAGTCATGAAGTAGAATTACGTTTACTAATTGACATACAGTTAGGAACAATAAGAAACAGAAATAATTAGATGCTAATGTTTATATTTGAATAATTAAGAAAGATCTTAAATCCGAATTTGAACAAACAATAATAAAATAAATAATGCGTTTCGCACGTTTACATTTTTACAGTCCGTAGGGATTAAAAAACTATTTTGCTCCCTGTTTGCAGAGAACCAACTAGCTCTTTTCGAATAGATGTGATAAAAAATTATTACAACATAGTCTTATATATTTATTACTTTTCAGAAATAATATACAAAGGTGGTATTCATTTAGAACAAACGCCCTGAACGGTGGACCGAAAGCGAACAACACGTTACAACCGACTCCAAATCAGAAGAACCCCGAGGCCTATTGTAAGTAATAATTAGAGTAATAAGGCTATCAATATAATCATATACTTAATGCTTCATTGTTTTGATTAGAAATTAAGGCTACTTTTAGTTATGAAGCTTAAGTATGTTCGTTTTATAATGTGAGTAAATGAGGCTAATTGTCCATGTCTCAATGCGGAATACGTTGAAATGTTTACCTTCACTGAGTACCTACCTTAAAAAAATCACAGCTTTAATGAATGAAACATTGAGAAGAGAAAACTATTGAGAGGAATAAAGTAGTTTTAAAATGATATCAATCTTTACGTGATAAGCCTACAACACAATAATTCGCTACAAACATGATCTTATATCGCAGTTTTCAAGCTGTCGTCTTCTTGTGATATCTCTAAATCAAAACATTATCTCTATGGTACGGGGTACTTAATATCTGAACCTCATACAAAATATATTTTTCCGAATGCTGAAAGTAATCGAATAATTCGAAGGTTCGAATCCCACCGGGACGACATGTTTATAATTTTCTGTAAGCATGTTTTCCCCACGTCTGGTAACTTCGGGCATTGATCGGGTGGGAGGAATATCTAAACTCTGACCGGGTAACGAACCACCGTTCATAGATGGAAAAACCGTGAAGTGCATATTGCGCGTTTCGGTTTGATACTGTGGATTTCCGAATGCTCGAAGTAAAAAATTAGGTCGACAGCGCATCATTGATTGATGTTCTGTGGCTGAGGTCTCACCTACCTACTCATATCATGCTCGTCTGTCGATATCTGAAATAAAAAAATACAAAGGCCATACAATACTATTTACGTATTAGACTAGTGCCAATATACTTATACATAATTTATTTATATTATTTTTGTATGGGTGTTTACCTGAAAAAAAATAATAATTTTAATAGTATCGAGGCCAATGTCATCTCTGTCCTGTGGCCAACTGCACATATTGCGCAAGTTGGCGTTACTGCGGCTAACGGCGTGCATGGAGCGGTACTGTCCCTCGCACAAGTCGGGGTGGAACTGGGAGCTGCCTAAAATAATAAGGAAGATTAAGACGCCGGATTATAAAGGTAGGAATTCGGTTGTTTTATTATTCCCTTGAGGCTTTTACCGAGATAAGTCTTTGATTAGATTTTATTACTTTTTTAATATAATATGTACACTTGATTTTTTTATTTTACAAGGAGACCTTCAGATGTGTGAGTAGGGGATTTGAATGATTTTTGGCGGGAAGGTAGAGGGATCTATGTACATGCACCAAATATTAAGGTCAATTGGACCCTCGTCAAAGAGATATTAAGGACCGAAGTTGGAAAATGTAGTATAGTAGTAAGAAACATGGACATGAAATTGGTTGTAGATTGAGACGAGGTGTGCTATATTTAAAATATAGCACACCTCGTCTCCGTCTATGACTGACCAAAAATTAGTAAAATTTAATTGAATATCTTTCGATCATGCGTTACAATATACGTCAGTGGCGAGGAGTCATATTAGAACAGATACATTCATATTAACGGTACCGCAAGTAACAGCCTTAATAATATAATTACGCTCAGATACATTTTGAAGCTAAGCTAAGCTCTTATTCAAAGCTTTATCTTTAATTATAAATTAATTTTTCTTCTTTTTATTCCAAACAGACAAAACCGTATTCGGAGTACCTCTCACAGTATCGCTTCAGAGAACGGGCCACTCGCTACCAAAGCCGATACAATGCGCTCTCAATTGGTTGAAGCACAATGCCATGGATCAGGTAACTTTAAATATTATAATACAATTATTATTAATTCTAGATAACCCGAATTCTCAAAATAAAAGGTCGACAGCGCATCATTGACTGATGTGAGACGTCACCTTCCATTCAGTGAACTTCAAGCTTATTAGTATGTGTTAATTCGTTGTTTATCGTATATTTTATTGTACAATAGCTGACCCGGCAAACGTTGATTTGCCATGTAAATAATTTCTAAAAAGAAGGCGTTGGTGATAAAAAAAATCGCCCAAAAATTAAAAAAAAAATTAAGGGTGAACAATCCTTATCACTTAGGGGTATGAAAATAGATAGTAGCCGATTCTCAGACCTACTGAATACGCATATAAAATTGGGTAAAAATCGGTAAAGCCGTTTCGGAGGAGTACGGTAACTAACATTGTGACATGGAAATTGTATATATTAGATTTTAATTATATTGTTAAATACTGTTGTGGGGGAAGGAAGAAGTGCTCTACATCCAACCTAAAGGTAGGATCCTCGACCAGTCGAACCACTGACTGGCCGACCCTAAGGCCCCAGTGGTTGATGTCGAGATGTTGTATAGTCGGCGCTCGGAAACTCTTAGATAGCGCGATTCAGAATTAGACTTTGCATTGATTTTAGTCGCAGATTATAGATTTCGCTGCATCATCTACACTATCGGATGGTGTAATAATACAGTATATATGTTTTTGTTATAAACGGGTTCGATTCTTGGCTATGAATATCGATTTTTCAAAAATATAATAATGCAGTTTTAGCTTTCATCAAAATCGGCCTCGAGACTCTGAGCACTTTTCGCCCATGAAAAAATTCATACGGTATATTAAACTCAGCATTCGGAGAAATTTTAACAGAACATTTCAGTATTACTAACGTATTCGTACTGATTGTAGATGTCGCTACACTGTAATATTATATTTTTATTGCACAAAAAACAGTTTAAGGCGAACTTAATGCCTAAAGGCATTTTCTACCACTTTGACTTTATGGAGAGGTTTGCAGATAATAGTGAAATCCCGAGTCCCCTAGTGGGGCATGGGGCAGACCCATTTCTGTGCCTGTTTCACTGATCATTTTTCTTTACAGGCAAGTAGGTGATCAGCCTTCTGTGCCCTGCCTGACCGAAACAATTTTTTTTAATCATGTTTCCCGGGGTTCAAACCCGGACCTCCGGTGCTTAACGCATCGCGTTTACCACTGAGCCACGGAGGCGGTCAAAAAAATCATAGCTTTGCAGAAAGTCAATAGAAAAATAATGGCTATCAGAATAAAAATTCTTGCCTATTCAAAGATTCCTCTAATTAAATAAAAATGCGTACAAACCCCAATATCCATTCCAGATGGGTATATTCCGTAAAGCAGGCGTGAAATCACGTATAGCGAAGCTTCGAACGATGGTCGAGTCAGCTGGTTCTGCTACTGCGGCCTTCGCCACAGAGAATATAAACACCACAGACCCGACACACTCCAGCCTCAACTTCGAGGGCGCGCAGGCTCACGACGTGGCTGATATGGTCAAGCAATACTTCAGGGAGCTACCGGACGCGTTACTCACCAATAAACTTAGTGAAACCTTCATTGCTATCTTTCAACGTGAGTTCTGTTTGTATTTATTAATTGTACGTCGGTTTCAGTTCCTGCTGACTTCAACAGGGACTGAAACCGGTTAATTTTTATTTTTCAAAATACGTGTCTGACTGAGATACATTTATATTAGGTTTAAAAATAGTAATACACACTATACTTACCACAGAATTTTTTTCTCTAAATATGAATAAAAACGAAAGAATGTTACAAAAATCTTTATTATAACTCCCATAGTAATTTAACCGGTATTCAGTCCCCGCCATGGAGGCGGTCGATTTCAGATTTATTTTTATAATTTTGACCTTTTGACATTTTTATGGGAGTTATAACAATTTATAAGCGAATCTCCTAAACAATAACAAAAATATATAGAGTGATAAAATTAATTGATAGTTACTTATAATTTTTTAATTCCAGATGTCCCTGAACCATTACGGCCTGATGCAGTACAATGTGCGCTGCTGTTACTGCCAGAAGAACATTTAGAAGCGTTGCAATCACTCTTGATATTTTTAGCTGAGGTACTTATCTTTCGATTTTTTACTAATAAGTACATACATACATAATATTGTCTTTTATTAACGCGAGTATCACACATTTCAGTATGAGGAGACAGTCTCCCGCGACCACGGTTGCTGAAAAGCATCCGAAACGTCGGGATAAATAATTTAAATAATAAATCGCGTTTTAATCCGGTATACAGTATTTTATTTAAATACATACATACATATACATCACGCCTCTTTCCCATTGGGGTAGGCAGAGATCACGGAATTCCATATGCTCCGATCCTTACATACCACTTTCGCTTCTTCTACTTTCATCAATGCTTTCATACAAACTCGACGGTTACGAGTACTTTTGATCTGGCCCTTTTGCAGAACGTCCCCGATCTGATCGAGGTACGTTCGCCTAGCTCGACCACTCCCGACTCTCCCACTCACACCAGTTTCATAAATCTTTTTCGTTTCCCTACTTTCATCCATCTACATGCCCAAACCACCTCAACATACCTTTCTCAAATCTCGTCACTACATCGTCTTTTACTCCACAATGCTCTCGAATTTCGCCATTTCTTAATAATAAGTCTTATTCAATATTAGAATTTGCTGAAGCAGACTAAAGTCAATTACGAAAATATAGGTAGTTTGCTTTATTACTTTACTAGCTGATGCCCGAGACTTCGTTCGCGTGGGGTTCACTTTAAGCTGAGCTTTTGAGCAAGCTTTCTTCAAATGACATATCCTCCTCCACCCTCTGTACTTGGTGATTTCTTTCAGTAAAGAGCTATCAAATTAGTCATTGACGGTTGCTTTTGCATCATGTTATCGACATGTTTAATGGTGGTTGAGATTGGGGTTCGAAGGATGATTTGAAATTCAATAGTTGAAATAATTAACCTGACTTTAAAGAAACTTTAGGGAGATTCATATTAATTAAATTGTACGTGACCAAAATCCAGACATGTGTCTTCTTTCTACTAATCAGAGTTCAATCGAAGATTGGATTCAATGCATTTTCTGTCTTAAATAGATGCGTGCGTTCATTTAATTGGTCATTTTCATTTTCGGATTTTTTTTTTAAATTCCCGGGTTTCCTGCCCGGGTTTCCGGTGCTAAATGCGGAAACCTCTACGGAAGCAAAAAAGCAATGTCGAATAATCGTAATTCTGTTTAAGAGAAAGGATTGATGAAAAGGTGAAATAAATGATCTCATAAGAAATACTTTTTCATATAATATTTCAATAATACATTTTCTATTTTTGTTATAATATAGTTCTTTCAAAAAATAAATAAATAAATACAAAAAAAATATTTCTTTAATTTCAACTTCAGATTCGAACTCGCATCAAAAGCTACGCTATGGGACTGCATATCCACTATTCTACGAATACATTTTGGAAATGGCGAAATAATCAAACTATTTCATTTACATATCAGACTGTGATTGACATCTGACAATTCGAAAAATTTCAACGCGAGTCAGTTTGCATTGAAATTTGGTGATATGGTGCCTTTAAAATAATATTTAAATGATGATAACTTTTCTTTCCGATAACCGATTTCGATAAAACAAAGCCTATATGTTGCCCCGGGCTTTCCTTCATATATTTGTGTAAATTGCATGATAATCGGTTCAGTATCTTCGGAGATTAGCGTGAACAAACAGACAGACAGACAGACAGACGGACAGACAGACAGACAGACAGACAAGAATCTTAAAATCACCCCTCTTAATTTCTGGTAAAAATATTTAGTGAAGCGTAATTTCGATCCTACTCTTTTATTATATGTATAGATAATGCTCTATTAGATTATTCTTCCTGTTATGGCTTAGAAATTTTTAATGAGAACGGCAGGAATTGTAGGGCATACTTTTTTTGTTGTTTTTAACATTGTAAAACATTTCTATTAATATTATTGTTGCGTAAATTACAAATATACATAGAAAGAACACTCTTATTTTTATCATTTAGAGAAAATAATTCCTCATTACATGCATACATTATATAGATAAATAGAAAATTTATTTAGAAACAATAACACAATTACAATATGTGAGACTATTTCTAACTGGATTTATAAATAAAAGATAAAAATAAATATTTAAATAATTTTCCATACAACAATGAATCCAATTAATGAATCCAAACAAAACCAACTGAATCGGAACAAACGTTGGGGCTCAACATAAGTTTTGTTTTGTTTTTTAATTTATTGCATGACCATAGATACTTGTCCTTCAGTCGGATTAGTTTTTGAGCGGTTCCGGTGATATCATCCTAAAAACTGTTTCGGTGTGACCATGTGAAAAAATAAAAATGAATAATTGTATATTTCCAGGTGGCAGAGCATTCAGCGGTGAACCAAATGACAGCTTCGAACCTGGCAGTTTGCTTCGCGCCAACGCTGCTGCGGCTGCACCACGCGGTTCCGCACTCCGGCAGCACTAAGGAGGGAAACTCTAACAGGTAGCTTGTTCATGAAGTTCTGTCTTCTTCTGCATCTGCTCTCACACAATGCCTTAGCACTTATTAGTCCTCTTTTTTATTAGTTTCTTTCTTTTATGTTATCTTTTTCAACAGTCTATTGCATACAGAACAGAAGAAGTAAGTAGAAGTGCATGTCATAATTTGTACCGGATCGACTGTGGCCAAATTCACACAAATGAATGGAGTATTTAACACTGCACACAGTTACAATTTTTTTTTCAATACATTGTTTTTATTTAACTCATAACTATCACACTGGTCCTACTGTAACTTTGGCTTAGCGCACAAAGTACATACGACGTTTTGTAATATTAAAACAAACTAATATATAATTACTAAACTAAACTTTATGAGATACGGATGATTTTGGCTGACTGTGATCGATTAAGCGTCCACATGCTTAATTGTAACACGCGTACCACGCGTACCACGTCTACTTCGCACTTCCACTTATTTTTCTTGTTCCGTGGTTGCATCCATGTGATTTTTTTTTTTACAGATTTTAAAACAAGATGTCTAAAAAATTATTTTTAAGAAGAAAAAAATTTATACATTTTTCGGTTAAAAATTCAAAAGTAATTTAACAACCCCTATCGTAATAATGTTATCACATCTTTGGTATTTTATTGTAAGTTAACAAATTAACAAAAGGACTATACCACATTCCATATATGTCGCAGGATGATAATAGAGAGCGTGGCGGACCAGCGGCAGATCAGCGAGAGCCGCGCTGCTCACGCGTGCCTGCTGCTGCTGGTGCAGCTGCAGCGCGTGCTGTTCCTGGCGCCCGCCGACATGCTGGCACGCTGCAAGTTCAACTACTTCGAGGAGAGCGTGCCGGTTCGTACCATATCTTGACCGCTTTGCGACTAGCTGCAGTATAACTATAAATAAGTATAATAGATGTTTGAATTTAAGAATTCAGCTCTACATCGCTAAAAAAAATATCTTAAGAATACAGCTCTACATCGCTGAAATTTCTCTTAAGAATACAGCTCTATATCGCTAAAAAATATCTTAAGAATACAGCTCTACATTGCTGAAATTCCTTAAGGATATAGCACTACATCGCTCAAATTTCTCTTAAGAATTCGGCTCTAAATCGCTGGAATTTGTCTTATGAATACAGCTCTACATCGCTAAAACATCTCTTAAGAATACAGCTCTACATCGATAAAAACATCTCTTAAGAATACAGCTCTACATCGCTAAAAACATCTCTTAAGAATACAGCTCTACATCGCTGATATTTTTCTTAAGAATACAGCTCTACATCGCTCAAGTTTGTCTTAAGAATACAGCTCTACATGACTAAAAACATCTCTTAAGAACACAGATCTACATCGCTAAAAACATCTCTTAAGAATACAGCTCTACATCGCTGATATTTTTCTTAAGAATACAGCTCTACATCGCTCAAGTTTGTCTTAAGAATACAGCTCTACATGACTAAAAACATCTCTTAAGAACACAGATCTACATCGCTAAAAACATCTCTTAAGAATACAGCTCTACATCGTTAAAAACATCTCATAAGAATACAGCTCTACATCGCTAAAAACATCTCTTAAGAATACAGCTCTACATCGCTAAAAAAATTCTCTCAAAAATACGGCTCTACATCGCTAAAAATTGCTGTTTAGAATACAACTCTACATCGCTTAAAATTTATCTTAATTACACCAATATATTTATTTATATACAACACGTAAAAGGTTTTAAATTTATCTATACATATAATAAAAGAGTAGGATCGAAATTACGCTTCACTAAATATTTTTACCAGAAATTAAGAGGGGTGATAAAAGAAGGGTAGCAGAATGCATAAATGCAATTTTTAAGATTCTTGTCTGTCTGTCTGTCTGTCTGTCTGTCTGTCTGTCTGTCTGTTTGTTCACGCTAATCTCCGAAGATACTGAACCGATTTTAATGCAATTTACACAAATATATTAAGGAAAGCCCGGGGCAACATATAGGCTTTGTTTCATCGAAATTGGTTATCGGAAAGAAAAGTTATCATCATTTAAATATTATTTTAAAGGCACCATATCACCAAATTTCAATGCAAACTGACTCGCGTTGAACTTTTTCGAATTGTCAGATGTCAATCACAGTCTGATATGTAAATGAAATAGTTTGATTATTTCGCCATTTGCAATATGTGTTCGTAGAATAGTGGATAGAATAGTCGATATGCAGTCCCATAGCGTAGCTTTTGATGCGAGTTCGAATCTGAAGATGAAATGAAAGAAATATTTTTTTGTATTTATTTATTTATTTTTTGAAAGAACTATATTATAAAAACAAATAGAAAATGTATTATTGAAATAATATATGAAAAAGTATTTCTTATGAGATCATTTATTCCACCTTTTCATCAATCCTTTCTCTTAAACAGAATTACGATTATTCGACATTGCTTTTTTGCTTCCGTATCTTCGAGGTTTCCGCATTTAGCACCGGAAACCCGGGCAGGAATCCCGGGAATTTAAAAAAATGTCCGAAAATGAGAATAACCAATTAAATGAACGCACGCATCTATTTAAGACAGAAAATGTATTGAAAATTTAATTAATATGAATTTCCCTAATGTTTCTTTAAAGTCAGGTTAATTATTTCAACTATTGAATATCAAATCATCCTTCGAACCCCAATCTCAACCACCATTAAACATGTCGATAACATGATGCAAAAGCAACCGTCAATGACATTTTGATAGCTCTTTCCCAAAAGAAATCACCAAGTACAGAGGGTGGAGGAGGATATGTCATTTGAAGAAAGCTTGCTCAAAAGCTCAGCTTAAAGTGAACCCCACGCGAACGACGTCGCGGGCATCAGCTAGTGAATTAATAATCTGTCAACATAATTATTAGATACATATTTACATAGAAAATAAAGTTTAATACAGACAGCTCGTTAGTCATCCATATTATGGATTTTAAAAATATACATATAATTTAAAAATAAAAATATACGTATATGAGGGTTTTACATATTCGTATACTTATGAAATTCAACCAACTGATCGTAATACAAATTTCTAATCATAATTTACAGGTAGCACTAGAAGAATTGGGTGCAGATTTCAACCAAGACTGGAAAGGGTTCCAGCAAGCCTGTATTAAGGCGTTATTAAAAGAAGCCAAAGAAAAGTAAGTTTATTCACTTTATCAAGTACATTTTTAAACCTTTATGAAAATATACCTTTGTGGTTGTTAAATTAACATAAGAATTAACATTTACATAAGGAGCATTATTATATTATTTACATATGTATGCATATGTATTTTACTATTTTCCACTCATTCTAACTTATTTCGTGCTTTTCTAGAGTCAGTGGGAAGTCTGGGAAGAGGTGAGATTTGGATGTTAGACGGACATTCATCTATCTTGCATCTTCATTTCAATCTGTTCTTTACTTGATCTTTTATTTATTTTCTCTTGCTCAGTATTTTGTAAAGAATATTTTCATGTTTACAAGTTACTTTCTGAATTTTAAGGAATAGGAATAATAAAGAATTTATTTTAATTATTTTGTTTTCATTCTTCAATACTAACCCATTACCTGCCATTTTTTTGCACAAAGCTTGTGTAGCAGTATAATTAAATTCAAATTATGTTTTGTCTTGAAAATATTTGATATTTTTGAAAAAGTCCCAAATGAGAATTATGGCAGCCAATGGGTTAAGATATTGTATGTTAGTATACAAAAAGAAACATAACAAAATAAATAATACCCATTCAAATGGTTCTTGATTGAAATAATAATAAAAAATAACATACAAATATCATTTAATATTTCTACGTAGACAAATATTTTATTACGAAATATATATTAATTAATATTAATATTCTAGCAATATCTGAGACTACTTCTAAGTTGAATTCGGTACTTAACCACCCCTTAAAGGGTGATTTTCTTTTTAAATTTTGAGAAAAGTATCATAAAAAAAAAAAATTATTTAAATATTCGTCTATTTCCTATTTCCATCTATGATACCTTCTACAATTCTGTCAAGTTTTCCTACTTCAAACCTTAGGTAATGCTATGATTGCTATGATTCAGCTATGTGGTAATGGATCCATCTAACAGATTTCCAGCTTTAAAAAGGAATTTGATCGTAAAGAACAGATTTCACACATCATATTCATTTGTAGAATGTCGTGTAAACACTTTAGATTTAATAATCGGTTAACTGTTTTGTGTTATACTTAATTGTTGTTAATCAATACATATATTAAAACTATAGAGCTCAAATATCTGTACATAGAAAAAAAATGCTAAAAACCGAGTCAGGGGGATGTAAGAAGAGAAATAGAGCAAACCCAGTTTTATTTTTATTTTTGTTTCTCTGTCTGTTTGTCTGTTTGTACGGGCTAATCTCCGAAGATACTGAACCGACCGCGACGTTGCATATTACACAAATATATTAAGCAATTCCCGGGGCAACATATAGGCATTGTTTCATCGAAATCGGGTGTCGGAAAGAAAAGTTATCATCATTTAAAGGCACTAGTATATCATCAAATTGCAATGCAAACTGCCTCGCGTCGAACTTTTTCGAATTGTCAGATGTCGATGACGCCCACGTGAACGAAGTCGCGGGCATCAGCTAGTACAAAAGATAGACAGATCAGATAGTATAAAAATGTAATTGAATATTTACAAGAGAATCTGTATTTATTATCAGTATAATAATGAACTGTAATATACGCCTCTAGTTAACTGATCAGAGTACAATTTTAAAAGCGTTAATTTAAACAATTATTTACGTAAATTAAAGTGGAATTCATAGTGAAGTGACGATTGTGGATTTATGGCAGAATTTCCATTAAAACAGGAGGCTAAAAGTAACCTAAGATTAATGATTATTCCGTCAGTTGTATGAGAAATCATTTGAAATTTCATACAAATGACAGCTCGACGATATTAAAAACTTTTTCGCAAGTTGTTCATGCTAGGCCCTCTGATAACAAGACCTAGCGAGGGCGTTCGAAGTTCAACTCGAAATCTAGTCTTGAGAACTATCAAACTGACAATTTTCCATAGGTAAAATTTTTTTAGACAGATCTCAAAACTAGATTCAATTCTGATTCAAATTTTTGAATCCGGCCCTAAGATATTTTTACCTTTTTCCATATTTTTCTATTAACGATTAAAACGATATATATCTCTTTTGAAATATATACTCCAGCTCATAAGGATTATTATATAGCGATTGGTATCAAAATTAACATTTTATCATTTTGTGGGTTGACACTGTATTGCTTAGCATCGTCCAACTAATATATTATGTTAACAGAACACGTGGCTGGATGTCCGTATCGGGCGCGGCTGCTCACGTTGAACTGTGTTGCAAGAAGGTCGGCGACGGACACCCGCTGCGACTGTGGAGGGCCACTACCGATGTTGAGGCGCCGCCGCAGGAGGTTATGCAGAGGTCAGTAATAGGCGTCGACATATTGGAGACCACTACATTTTATTTAATTTTTTTTTGTTTTGTGGAGAAAGAGAGGTGTGGTCTTCCTCCAACCTAAAGGGAGGATCCTCGACCAGTCGAACCACTGACTGGCTGGCCCTAAGGCCCCAGTGGTTGTAGTCGAGAATCGAGATGTTGTATAATATATACTCAGCGCTTGGAAACATTTATATAGCGCGATTCAGGATTAGTATTTTGTATTGATTCTTGTAACATTGCAAAAAAACCACTTGCGTTTTAGCGATTTTTTATTAAAGGTCCACAAACGAGAATTATAACTAATACCTAAAAACATAGATGTACATAGTAGCACAGGCCCATACAAACTTTTGGCACAGAAAAAGTAGTTCTACCTTTGACCTGTAGAGCGCGCACAATGTATCGGTGTGACACACACATCTATACAGTCCGCTAACACCTCCCCTCGCGTTGTCTCGCTTGCTCTTACGAGAAAACGACAATAACTCTAAGCGGCTAGATACGAGAAAGCGCGCTATGAGTCCAGAGTCAGTGTGTCGTTCACACGGATACTAGCAGCGCCGCGGTGGCTGGGATGAGAAGTACTCTTACTCCAGAGAAACCGTGCCAAACGCGCCTAATAAAGCCTGTGGTGCGCGAGCTTAAACTCCTCTTAATGTGGCCATAAAAAGGATTGATTACTTAGGTACTTTATTTTTTATTAAAAAAAACAGCACCAACCACAGAACATGGAAACCTGGCTGGCCACACTGTAGTACCAATCTCGTAGTCAATTTAAATAAATCCATACCCTTATTACAGGATACTCCGCGAGCGGCATATATGGGATGACTCATTGATAAAATGGAGGATAGCTGAAAAGTTAGGGTCTAACGCAGAAGTGTTCCAGTACATCACGGCTTCGAGCTTCAACTTACCACCGAGAGATTATTGTGTTTTAAGGTAATTTACTTGCTTATGTACTGCTTTCATAAAGTTTTTTATTTTTTTCAAAACTGTAATGATTAAGTATTCGATGTCCCCCTCGTATCTGTTAAAACAATATAAATTAGTTTTATAAACAGACTGGTACAGAATTAACTATATTATAATAGTACGCCGTTTTTCATATATATTGCTTTTATTTTTAATATATTTGTTCCTTTTAATTTCCTTTATTATTTAACACATTCCATACATGTTATTTTGCACTGTAGGTTTCTTCTGAAGAAAAGTCTAAGGGCCGTATTCCAAGACATTACTCAAGTCGTAATCTATTCTTGAGAACTGTCAATATGTCAAAATTCTATAGAGAATAAATGGTTTGACAAGTCTCAAAACTAGATTCAAAACTGAGACACGTCTTGGAATATGGGTCTAAGTCTTTTCCGAATGCTCGAAGTCAAAAGTAGTTCGACAGCACATCATGTTCTGTCCTACCTACCATCAAGTGAACTTCATGCTCGTTACATAAAAACCTTTATTTCTCAGATCATGGCAGCAAGGCGGTGGTGGTGGCGGGTGGTGCGCAGTCGCAGAGACCTCTGTGGCCCACGGGTTAGCCCCCACCGACGGTTCTAGGGGGGTTGTTCTGGCCTCTAGGTACCTAGCGCAGCCGGCCGGCAAGGGACGGAGCAGACTTGTGCATTTAGCGAGGGTTGATACTATGTAAGTGCTTTTACATCTTTAAAATGTTAAAGAAGTGAGTGACAGATCTCTTAACGCACGTATAAAAACATTAAAATTAGATAGAAGGTGGATATCTTGTTGGATTATATTAAATATAGAGATAGAGAAAATTAATATTAAAATAAGTACTAAGAAAACAAGGGAACAATTATTATTACGATGCTATTATGGCTAATTTAGAAAAAAAAAACAAAATTCACAAGGAAGTCAAAGTCTGCTGTAATACAAATTATAAATTTTGCTCCTGCTGCTTTTTTTTAATTTTCTTTTAAAAACACCAACAGATTTTTAGTTCAGTTTCAGTTAATAAGGAAATATTTAAAACCTCAGTAAGCTGACGACTCCATTGTTCTGATTTGAAATGAGACAGATAAAGATTTTTTTATAATTATTTTCGCCCATAGGGCAGGCTAAAGTCTTTCGACCATACCGCCTAGTCTTACGTTATATTTTCCTTATATCTTTCTTTAATTATGTCTTACATAGTCTTGCGCACCTCATACAAGAGGCACCTCAAATGTCACACTCAAACTTGTGAAATGTCGCAACACCTCAAACATACATTTTGTACCACTTCAAACTCGTTGAGGTACTTGGAATGCGGGCGAGGCGATGAATGTGATTGAGGCGGTGAGGTGTACGTCAAGATGAATGAGTGAACGGTTGAAATGAATCGTTTTGTCTTACTCGCTCTTCTCATACATGACATTTACTCTGCATAACAATGACAATGGAGTAATTATAATTATTAATATTAATTTAAATTCTGTACTCTGTGGTACAGTAATAGTAATTAGGATAAATATTTTTTATCTATTATAGGTAGCAATAGAGTTGCTTAATATTTTAACTTTTCTTAATAGCAATCATATTTTAACTTTTTAAATTAAATATTATAGAACAATAATATTGCTTAAATAAATAATTAACATTTTTAATTTTTTTATATAATGATAGCAATACAAAATAATATTTAATAATGATTTGAAAAAAATGTACGTTTTATAGAAATAATATATTTAAAATGTCAAAAGAAATGTTAGGTACTTCATTTGTCCTGTGGCAACCTCAGTCACCTCACCTCACTACAAAAGTCACAACCACTCGTATGACGTATTCGTACATAAAGCAACTAACAGTACAAAATGAGGTCCTCAAATGAAGTGGTACAATGTCCCAACTCATTTCATAAAATGAGGTAATACATACAAACACTTCAATTTCGTTTGTCCTACCCATCACTAGTCTTACATTACTTCCCGCCATTTTCTTCAGTTTCAACAGATTAAGATAATTTTGTCAATTGCCTCTCAAAATGTTGCCACATACGTTTTATTTTTTACCTGTATTTTTTTTTTTAAATTTAATAAAATATTTAAACTAATAATTAATATCAAATACAAGTCTTTACTATAATTTAATTATCATATGCTCTTTAAATTGTATTAAAGTTAATAAAAGGTTGATTTACCTAATTTTTGTAATGACATTAATATAAATTTGTTGGTTTTTTTTTCAGGGGCAGGACACCAGAATGGTACAACAAATGTTACGGCCACATTTGCGCTCTATACTTAGCTCGTATTCGGGCTTCTTTCAAGCACAATACAGAAGGACCTGAATCAAATGTATGATCAAAACATTCCACTTAAGTTCGATCAATGTTGGATTCGACTTAAGTTCGAAAATCATCACTAAATAGCCTTAGAATAAGGTCTATATTAACATATTTTTCCTGTGGTTTGATGATATTATCTATACTCCATAAGTGTTTTTAAATTTAATTATAGTCTATGGGTTGCCAACTCTGTTGGAAATTTTAAATTACTTCTATAAAATTTACATTTATTACTTCACATAAGAAACAAAATTAAGTTTCTTAAATTATCTGAAAAAAAAATTAAAATTATAGTTACATAAGCTGCTAAGTAATAATAAATTCACTATAAATATTAATTCTGTGGTTGGCAACCTTTCGGCAAAATCTGTTAAATGATATTACAATAAATATAAGCATAATATTTTTCGTCGAAAGATTAGGTTAGAAAATTTATTACCTACCTCTAATAATTCAAGTTATATCTTATACCCCACACGGGACCTACCAAAAATCCTGACTGCGTATATTTTGAAATATATACTTAGTTTTAAAGTATTTAAACTCCCCTTTGGTGCAAAATGTATATATAGGCTAGAAATATTTTTATTATAAATAAGCATCACAAATTCAATATAATACTATGATGGATGTAATCTCATTATATTTTAAAGTTTTACCACTCTATATGAAGTTATCGTAACATATCGCTAGTCATAATATCTATCAAATATATTATAATACATTTTGAAACACATTAATTACCGTACCTGCCCTGTGTTCAGGAAATTATAGTATTAAAATAATGTCAATAATAATATTCGTCTAAACAACATTCTTATAATATATTTAAAAAAAAATAATAATATATCTACTATATTACCACTTTGGTGAGATCAAATTGAAATTTTTGAACTATTCTTAACAGTTGATGTTGTATAAACGTTTATTGTAAAAAGTCTGAATGTAAATATTTTTACAAATTGTAGTTAGTTAATGTGACCATCACAAACATTGTTAGGTTTAGTACTCTAGTAGCAATTGTCTTTTTGAAGTGTGACAGTTCCATTTCCGACATTTCCATAACCATTTTTTGAGTAATATTGAAAAAAATTAAAAAATAATAAAAAATATATTTTCAAACTGCTAAACTAAATGCGATTAGTCTTGGAAAAAACTATATTAAGGAGGCACACTTCAAACAGTCAATTTCTAATTAAATTCCAATTTTGGAAGAAAATGAAAGCCAAATATCACAAATTAATATTATTAAGTTAAGGAATTATTTGTAAATAGAATGCAATGATATTTTGATGTAGTAATCTCAAATAATTAATTTATGTGTTGTTAGTTACCTGTGGAATCACAATTTCAATAATATTTAATGTTGGTGCCCCTAATTTTAAGACGTACTACATAATTTTTCATTACAAAATTAATTAAAACGTATATATGATACTTCTGAATATAATATTAATTGTTTTACCAACATATTATATCCTTATATGTTTTGTGGGTACTTGCAGCCTGCAGGAAAACATTATAAACTTTAAGATTTTTATCCATACTTCAATAGCATTCCGTTTTTCAAAACACGCCTAAAACCATTTTCAGGTTTTTATTTCATAATATGATTACCATTCCACAAAAACTTTTAATTAACAGCGTCGCAAAATCATTGTAGAATAATAACAAAATTACACTAATTAATCCTGAATTAATTGCACTAAACCTTAGTACTATTAGGTATATAGTTTCAAATAACCCCTATACCCAAGTACTAAGAAAGCTATTTGTTGTGCACAAAATTTTTAAAAGAAAATTATTGGAATCAATCCGTTTACAGTAGTTTGTAATGTGAAAATAATAGGAAATAACATTACTCATTTTTTATTGTACGACGCTGGTTTAATAAAAGTATTTATTCTTAAAAATAATCTTATTGTACCTATGCTAATATTGTAAAAAATATTATTATAAATTAATGCATTGTGATTTTACTCTTTATGAATTAAATGGACCATTATAATACAAACTATAGTTTTATTTGACTTCTTGCTACATCAACCAAAATAAATATCAGATAAGAACTTTAATGTTTGGCTAAAATTAGCCTCTTGCCTTGAGGTCGCTATAATTATTAGGAAAACAAAGTTTGAATAATAATGCATCATAATTATTATTATACCTAATAGAATTTATTTTAACGATCAAATATTATATTTTTCTATTAAATTTTCAAAAATTGTTTTTATAAATCCATTGTAGCTTTGTAGAAATTGTGAATTTGTAGTATTGTAGAAACCGGGTTTTTTTACAACAGAAAATTATATGCCAGTGTTAAATACTATGACGATTGACGTTTATGATGGTCAAATGTCATTTTCTCTGGTGTTTAACTTGTCAAGTTTCAAACTTCAATGTCAATTTAACGTCAGTAATTTCTAATTCTTAAATTCAGTAATCAGTTGACGATCACAAAGCGAATGGTTGGTGTAAAGATTTTGCATTTTTTATAGTACATGATTTATTCTTAAGTGAATAGTTTTATCGATAACCTAAAATTATACATCAGTAATATTGAAAAGGAAATCCCTATTTCACACAAAATAAAGAAACAAAGTCTGCAGCGGCGCTTTCACTTGCATTTAAAAGGGTGTCAAAATTCACATTTTCCAAGAATCGCGCGTGTTAAAATTTGAAAATGGAAAATTTAGATTTTTCGAATACAGAAGTCAACACTTCTAAAACAGATACAAGTGGTGACAAACTAGAAGATAATATTAACTCAAAAGAGAAGATACGTAAAGAACCATTCTGGGTCTTTGGTTACGGTTCTCTCTGCTGGAACCCTGGATTTGAATACCAGCAATCGGTCACAGGATACGTCAAAGGATTTTCTAGAAGATTTTGGCAAGGAAATACTACGCATCGTGGCACAGATTTGAAGGTAAATATTTTTAAATTTTAAAGTTAGCTTAATATGTATTTGAACTCCCATTATTCTTTTAAAAACTTTTTTATATATTAAAAATATTCTTAAAAATAAATATATTCTGTTTTTAAATTTACTTTTTCAATGAGAAACTTTGACACATTGGCTGATGCAACTTTCGTGAACGCTTTCACCTTCGCCTTTATGAGAAGTAATCCTTGATAGAGGTTATAAGCTTAGATTATTTATTAAATAATCAAAGGTTATAAGATATCTCAAAGCTAACATATTATAGTATTAAAAAATAGATATTATAATTAATTATAGTTTTTTAAAGTAGCCCTTTCACACACTTAATTATTGAGTATTGAAGTTTATCTTAATCAGTTTAGTTATTTTATAAAATATAAAGGAATATATAATATATATTAGCAGTGGAGATAGCTGAATATGCAATAAATATAAATACATTATTTTGATGAACAACAGTAAGCCTTCTATACAATATATTATGACGTCTACAGTACTTGCTTACAGAAAGTCCACTTAAAGAGTATTTATAAATACCAACAACTGCATTATATTTCCACTGAACATGCTGTGAGATATTGGAGTTTAAAAGTAAAACTACAAGGTACCTTCATTAAGACTAAAACTAAAAGTCAACTAGGGAAAATTTCATTATCAGGCTTGCCTTACCTATCTTAAGAAATCTTCAAAAATATAAATAATTCAAATTTGACACTTCCAGATTCATATAATCTATATATATAAAAGAGATTTCCACCTATATAGTCACTCATCACGATATCTCTGGAACCATAAGGCGTAGCGACTTGAAATATGGTAGGAATATTCCTTTCGCCGAGTAGAGGTCAGCTAAGAACGGATTTTACGAAATTCAACCCACAAGGGGGGTTGCGGGGGCAATTGCTAGTCAATTTATAATTGTGTAACATAATAATAGTTTCTTTAAACATTCTCATGTTTTCTAAGACGGAGCAATCTATATCATTGCCAACAAATTAAATAAAGTATGCCATTTAATATAATAAATAATCATATAAATAAAGTAAACATATATGTTAATGTTATACTTAAAAACTGCATTAGTAGATAACTTTAACAAGTACTTGTTGATAATTATAATTAACTGATAAAATGTATATGTTCAAATCAATAGTAGGGTTTGCGTGTTAGTTTATGGAGTGTACGAAATGATATTGTGGTGAGGAATGGAAATCTATGTTTTCTCAGTTTCAAATAAATTATTAATATAAGTGAAATATTTTTGTAGTCCATCTCTGTGTTTTAGTGTTATAAGTGATTGGCACTTTCGTTTCCCTGAGGAAACAAAATAGAAAACAAAGTTTTGATCCACAGACAACAGAGACAGCAGAGGGGATAGCACGAACAACTATCGAAAAGTATTTGAATCATTATTGTGTTGTATGAGAAATCATTTGAAATTTCATACATTTGACAATTTGACGATACAAATACTTTTTCGCAAGTTGTTCGTGCTAGGCGCACTGAATATTTCCCTACCTGTAAAAAAATGATACACATAATGTGTCTGCCCATTCCTCCACTTGGGACAAAGGATGAATTACAGTTTAGGTCTTAACATTTATGTGATGAGATTAAAAGGAATAGGAAGAAAAACTTAAACATAGTGTAGGTAAGCTTTAATCATATTCTTTTCGCTAGAGCGCCAATATTAATTCAATACGAATTCTAGTAGCAAGCATATTTTTATACGTAAAAACATCCCAAGCCCAATAGCCGTGAGTTTATTTTGGTTCACGCAAGATCACACGCGTGATTCGTGAACAAACTACGACGAATTTTTGTTACCTAAATATATTTGTCTAATTAAAGAAATCTGTCAAAAATTTAATCTACGGTTCCAATACTTTTACTAAAAGCTGCTAACTGCTACTTTTACTAAAATTTATCTGCTTTATGCAATGGAATTATTGAAATGTTATTGGAACTTTGATTTGTTATTAAAAGTTTTATACACACATACATATATTTCACCCCTATTTCCCATCGAGGATATAGCGATTTTCTTCTAACTTCTTCAATTTTTTCCTACACGTTCGTCGAAGTCGAGTACCTTTGACCCGGCTCTTTTGAAGAACTTCCCGATCTGATCGAGAAACGTTCGTCTAACCACTCCTAATTCGACTCACACCAGTTTCCTAAATCTTTTTCGTTTCTCTACTTTCATCTATCCTTTCTACGTGCCCAAACCAATTTAACATGCCTTTTTCAATTCTAATCTTTTATTCAACAACGCTCTCGAATTTCACTATTTTATTATCGAAAGTTTTATAAGATAATGTATTTGTTTCAGCCTGGACGTGTCGCTACATTAATAGAAGATAAAGAGGTATGTATCTACTATATTATTTAAGCTTGCGTATATCTTACGCTCAGCCGGCCTAGCATGACAACCGCGACACAATTTTGTCGACCGTTTCTCGTGTTTTAATCGATTATCTCTTTATTTCTTCCGGGTCTAACATGACAATTACACTTAAAACTCGACTTTTAATATCAAAAATAGATGTATTTGTCGATCGAGATATCTTTTCTATCAAAATTGACGATGTCGAGATATAATATATCGAGATATAATACATCTTAGTTTGTCTTCTCTCGTCCGCGACATATCTCGTGGCGGTCATGCTAGGCCGGCTGATAGGACATACGGGGTTCGAATTATGGGGAAACAAGATTCAGGAAGTGTAATATTGAAACAGACAGAATTTTGTTTGATCCTTGTTACAATAGGAGACTCGGGAATTCATACTATTATTTCAAAATTTATAAAACGATGGGGCGAAAGCGATTTTAACTCTTTGTGTCATGGTGGCACTCTTAGGTCCGTATTCCAGAACGTAACTCAAATCATGTTTCAACTAAAACTAGTTTCAAGCACAGATCAACAATTAAGACGCCATCTTATTCCAGAACGCTGTTTGAGTTAAGATCGGTTGAAGCTAGATTCAAACGTAATTTCGTCTTAGAGTGCCACCTGTTTTAGAACCATTTTTAAGCAATTTCGGATCAATAAAAAAAAAGGTGTTTCCGCATCAGTTGAGAAATGAGAATTATTACATAAACAAACCTTAACAAATCGCAAAGGTTCTAGATAAAATTCATTATCTCCGGAAGTTTTCAAGACACCCCAAAAAACCCCCGAGTACTAAATTTCAAGCCGATTGGACTAAAAGAAAAATTCGTAACACAAAGAGTTAAATTAATAGGTAGGTGTTCCAAAACTATTACAAGATAATGTAAATTACAAACAATCGAATTATGTTGAAATAATTTCCAAACATCATTTAACTTTCGTTACCGAATCATTTGATCACAATTTGTGGTTTCCTAATAAACCGAAAATTACCAATTGCTCTAATTTTTTGTCGTTCGGATAATTCTTAGGAACATTGATAAACAAATTGTTTAAAAACCGCTATTACGTTGCATTTCCTACTTTTGTTTTTTCTTTAAACGTCCTTAGTCGTTTCAAAGTTATTCAGGCTTCACAAATAAAATAAATAAATAAAGTTTAAATTGAGGGGAATAAGTGATTTCATTTATTTATATTACACGAACCATCGAGTAATATAGGACAAATAGGACAAATAAAAAATAAAATTCTCCACATTTTGAAGAAAGTAATATTTAAATTATAAAATAAACTGTTAATTAAAATATATTGGGTGAAAATGTGGTGTGGCTTCAAAATGGGATGCACATATGGAAAAAAATGATTTTTTGTAGGTTCGATATACTATTTGATTTTATCATGACTTTTAATGCCGTTTCCAATAGACAAATATAAGATTTTTTAATATTTAAAATTCATTAATATTCTACCTCCTTTAGCTTATGTAAACAAAGTAGACATGGGTAACACTGCGCTGCGCGGCGCAATTGCGCCGGCACGGTTCACTGCGCAGGATGAGTCAGCTCACACATTCATAATGTGTTGGCGCACGGCGCAGTACCCACTCACTGAGTGAACTATGAGCGTGGCGTTGCGTGCGTTTCGGAGGTTTCACTGCTCGCTTTGCGCGGCCAATTTTGTTGCGCCGTGGCGCAATTTTGAGTTGACTCAAGGAGCCGACGCACTATACTGCGCCTGAGTTGCTGAGTTGGCGCAGGAAATTTTGCTGAGTTACCCATGTCTAAAACAAAGTGATAAAATATCAGCGTGAATAATGATGAAATTGGTGTGTATTATTTACACATTACTGGCATTATTGTAGCCTTATCGGCCAGTGGTTATGGCACGTGCCTTTATTTATTATACTTATCAATAATTATTTGTGTGTGTAAGAATTCTTCTCACCTATCTGTATTTTTTTTAAATAGTAATAAACAAAGTAACTATCTGTTATGATTTTATATCGTAAGTTGTTTTTTTCTTAATGGATCAGACGGGATCAGCAGGGGATCAGATCGGGGGATCCGACTGGAATAACTCGATTGGTTTTCTTCTTCTGTTTAGTATACAATAGAGGGCCAAGTACGAAGAACTTTCGAAATAGTATTTATACGAATACTATTTCGCCTCAATCTGTCAGAGGGACGAGCACGAATAACTATCGAAAAAGTATTCGAATCGTCAAACTGTCAGAGGGCCTAGCACCATCAACTATCGACAAAGTATTCGTATCGTATCGTCAAACTGTCAGTTGTATGAGAAATAATTTGAAATTTCATACAAATGACAGTTCGACGATAAGAAAACTTTTTCGATAGTTGTTCGTGCTCACCCCACTCTGTTGTATGAAACTTTAACTAACTTCTCATCTGGGGGCATAAAACACTATGAATAGAACTATTACTAGTCTATATTATGTTTGACGGAAACATTGTTACCATGAAATCTTAATTTTCTCCTTTCAATGTCAAAAATATAAGAAAAAAAATTTTCATTGCCACTCACATTTCATCTATTTTAATATTATAAAGAGGAAATATTTGGTTGTTACGATTTCACTAAAAAACTACTGGACCGATTTTAAAATTCTATCACCAATAGAAAGCTACATTATCAGCGAGTAACATAGGCATACATAACATTTTTTGTGTATCTACATTGCACCCGTGCGAAGCCGGGTCGGATCGCTAGTTATAACTTCTTATCAAAAGAAAATTAAGTTCTAGATTGTGGTACAGCTACTGAAACATCTGTATCAATAAATGCAGCCAATTTATTGCAATAATACAATTTGGTCTCGATCGAACATATCCGGTAATTCGTTAATGGCAAGTGTCGGTGTCGCGAATCTCCACGTGACTTGTAGGGTTGCCACATTTTTCGTAAAATTATATTATTTTTCAGATTAATTATATAAAAAATCAAATCTATATATATAAAAGAGATTTCCACCTATATAGTCACTCATCACGATATCTCTGGAACCATAAGGCGTAGCGACTTGAAATATGGTAGGAATATTCCTTTCGCCGAGTAGAGGTCAGCTAAGAACGGATTTTACGAAATTCAACCCACAAGGGGGGTTGCGGGGGCAATTGCTAGTACACTATAATATTGTCGAAAGATAGTAAGAAAACGATAAATATATATGATGG
The DNA here is from genome assembly GCA_905404175.1 of Anthocharis cardamines. Taxonomy (NCBI): domain Eukaryota; kingdom Metazoa; phylum Arthropoda; class Insecta; order Lepidoptera; family Pieridae; genus Anthocharis; species Anthocharis cardamines. The sequence goes on from FR989969.1 coordinate 8,104,400, forward strand.
TTATTTACTTTTGTAAAAAACTAAATTTTTACACAACTTGTATCTCGTTTTGTCTGCAATAGATCTATCGCATGAATGTAACTGAAAAATAGTATTATTGGCCGACGTTCGAAGGCACTGAACATTGAATAATAGTGCCGGCGGCTACAAGTCTGCCCTCCTCACCTAGTTAACGGAGTAGTGGTTTTATGACGTAATCATTAGTAATAGTAACAGTGACAATGAAATTATTTCACGGCTATTTGCGCCGACCAGTATAGTACACAGAATGTAAATACAGTACTTTATATTTTAGTTGGCAACCCTATTTGCTCTATATATAAGCCAGTTAGCTATTTTATTTCTGTCATGACTCGCGTTTGTTTTGCTATAATTACTGGTTTTAGCTGAGATATAATAAAGGGACGAGCATTGTGCGTGAGGCACATTTGGTGGGAAAGATTTGTTTGTTACGACTTATCTCAAAAACTACTAGAACGATTTTAAAAAATCTTTGGCCAATAGAAAGCTACATTATCAACGAGTAACAAGCGAAGCGTGAACCGTGCGAAGCTGTAGATCTATTACGAAAAACGAACGCAACGAACGGATCGAAAGAACAAACAACTTCGTATTTTTTTAACTTATTAAGAAAACATTTTTCATTCTATTTACGATTATTTTTACAATCATAGTAATGTCAAACGAAAGACATAATGTCCTATTGCGAAAGACGTCGATCATCGGATTCATAATAGTAAAATGTACGATCCGTCAGCCGAAACTTCGTATTTTGTTTTGGTAATCGGCCTCCTGGGGCGTGTTGCTAGTAATCTAGATATAAATTAGAATGATAGATTTAAATTAGAATAATATTGCCTCTTGTCTATCATTGAAGTTATGAACGTGCTTTGAATGCGAACGTACAAGATGTTATACAAGGAAGAAGAAGGGCAGGTGTTCTACAAGGACACTAGAATATATAGGCCCAATGTTATACGTCAATTTTTTTTTTTCAAAAAATATTTTTTTTGTATTTATGTACTAAAACTGTAAGTAGTGTCACTTGCACGAATATCGCTTCTCAATTTTGTTAAAAATGTTCTGGTTTTTTTTAAACTGTGATACACAGAGTTCTAAATAATTTTCATTGGATATCGTATGTTTTGGCAGACTCGATGATAAATGCCGATATTTCTCGTCTGTATTCATGATATTGATAACAATCATGTGAATAACATACATATATACGATGTAGTATCGTTACAATATCACGATGACTTACTTTTTATACGAGATTGTAAACTGTTAAGATTGCCTCATCATCATATCATGTCCACTTAACTTCTAAAATATTATTTGTAGATACAATTCCACTACTGCTGAAACGATAAGTTAGTTGGTTCCATACGTATACACAATGGCTTCTCGATTCGGCTGGGTAGCTACCCCAGCCGGCCTAGCATGACAACCGTGACAAAATTTTGTCGATCGTTTCCTCGTGTTTTAATCGATTATCGCTCTATTTCTTTCGGGTCTAACATGACAATTACACTTAAAACTCGACTTTTTATATCAAAAATAGATATATTTGTCGATCGAGATATGTTTTCTATCAAAATTGTCGATGTCGAGATATTATATCGAGATATCTTACATCTTAGTTTGTCTTCTCTCGTCCGCGACATGTCTCGTGGCGGTCATGCTAGGCCGGCTGAAAGCCTTGTGCAAAAGGGTACTATTAAATTGTTTCAAAAAGTTGAGCAAAAGGCTTTTATACCTCTTCAATAGACAGAGTTTTCTTTGGGCCTTTTAAAAATATAATATACACAACAATTGCCAATTTTTAAAATCGGTTCATTAGATCCAGAGATTACCCCATACAAGCTCACAGACTCACTTTACTTCTTTACAACACTTTACAACTTTACTTCTTTATAATATTAGTATTTAGCAATTTAGATATACTTTAATGCCACATTATAAAAAAATAAAAACAAAAAAAATCGTCCAAAAATTAAAGGTGAACAACCCTTATCACTTTGGGGTATGAAAAATAAATAGTAGCCCATTCTCAGACCTACTGAATACGCATATAAAATTTGGTAAAAATCGGTAAAGCCGTTTCGGAGGAGTACGGTAACTAATATTGTGACATGGAAATTTTATATATAAGATAGATACACAACAATAGCCTATGTTATCTACTCCCAGTCCAGTAGTTTTTGAGTTTATTCGTTACAAACATACAATTATTTTAAAAAAACGAAAACCTACTTCAAAACTAAACGTTTATGTACAAACTTGAACTGAAAAGTAAAAAATAATATTTTAATTACTTCAAAGCAAGAGCATTAAAGGACAATAATTAACAAAATTATTGATACTTATATATTTATTTAATTTAATATTTATTAACAGTTATTTTTGAAGTCAGTGCCACCCAACCGCTGCCGCTCCGTACCGTTCGAAAGTTTGTTGCAAAGGCAGGATTAAATTGTCCTCCTTGGCTGGCACCGACTCCAAAAGTAAAGATATGACCAAACAAAAAAGAATCATCAAAATCCATGCATAATTGGCGGAGTTATCGCGTAACAACCTACAAAAAATACTTACAGTCGAATTGAGGACCTCCTCCTTTTTTGAAGTCTATTAAAAATGACATATCTTTCCTCTTTATAATATTATATCTAAGAATATTAGTGTAGATGTAATACTAATAGATCTCTCAGAATTAGAAAACATCGTAATGATCGTGGAACAATAGCGGATCTGCAAAACGGCTACTTTACAGGAGAGCGTTTTAAAGATTGATAAGTCGTTCTATATGCATAATCGATCATGACGACATTATCGTTATATTATGACATCTCGAAGTAGGTACATGAGCATCCGCTAACTAAACAAAGAGTTACTAGTTGATATAATAGATATTATTTCAAACGCTATCGAAAGTATAACGTGTGTATTTTTATACATGGGTCGTACTGTTGTTATTCCTTGAACAATGAACACATAACAACATATCTTTGAGTTCTAAGTGCCCTCCGTGCTAAAGATACTATATTTGTACTGTCTTTGACCTGTTTGGGATGTAAACAGTTTTAATCGAATGCTTGAATGCAGCCAAAACATTTAATATAATCGTACACGTTGTTTTTTTATTATTCTTTTATTTTATCGGTGTTTGTATTTATTATAATTATAACTATCAAATTATTGGATATGCCGCGATTTGGCTTCTGTCAATGGACTTCTGAAACTTCGTAACAAATAAAAATCTTTGATCAGCGAATAGATAACCTAGGATTTAAACCACATAGAGATGGAAGTCTCGAGGTATCGAAAGCAGCAGGCTAAAACAAGTCATCTATATCTTATATACATAGTATACGACTTACACCCCGTATTTTATGTAACACCATAACGTGCTAAAAATAGTAACAAGATTATCGCATAACCATTATGCGCCATGTAACAAGTACCATACAACTTAATAGTAAAAACACTTCAGTCAACCAATGCGGTATCAGTTCTATACTTAGAATAATTACGCAGTCTGTGACAAAATTATTTGTCACATTGTTCTTACAAATCTTGTACCAAGACCAACTCCGCGGGAAATCCCGGATTCGAAACCAGGGGAAAACTGTTTCGGTTGTGTAATGGAAAAACATCACTTGTCTGGAATCAGTGAAATAGACACAGAAATGTGTCTCCTCCATGTGCTACTATGTCGTTTAGGAATGCACTTGTAGTCAGGGACTGAATACCGGTTAATTTACTATGGGAGTTATACCGGTATAATAAAGGTTTTTGTTAATATTCTTTCGTTTTTATTCATATTTACTGAAAAAAAAAATACTGTGGTAAGTTTAATGTGTACTTTAAAACTAAAAACACACAAATACAAAACACAATGCATAGCAATTTAGCATTTTCTACACATGTACGGTACAATGACCGTACATAGAACATAGCACTTCAGCATTTTCTATACAATGCAAAACACAACGCATAGCACTTCAGCATTTCCTACACATGCATGGTACAATGACCGTACATAGAACATAGCACTTCAGCATTCTCTATACAATGCAAAACACAATGCATAGCAATTCAGCATTTCATACACATATTCGGTACAGTGACCGTACTTCAGCATTCTCTATACAATGCAAAACACAATGCATAGAAATTTAGCATTTCCTACACATGTGTGGTACAATGACCGTACATTTTCTTCACAGCATGAATCGCCGCGATCGGTAGCGTTGAACTGCAGTTGACATAAAAACTGTGGCTCGTTCATAAATTAGGCATTAGGCAATATTTTATTTAGCATTTAATTTTCATAAATAAAGTTTTTTATTATTATTTTATACTTTTTACTAGCAAAACGCCCCGGCTTCGCACGGGTGCAATGTAGATGAAAAAAAGTTACACGCTGATAATATAGCTTTCTATTGGTGAAAGAATTTTTAAAATCGGTCATGTAGTTTTTGAGTTGTACAATACAATACATGTAACTGAATATAATCGCAATCTTAAAAGATAGACATATAAATGTATATTGTCGCGGATATTTTTTTAGATTATTTAAAGAGGAATAATGATTTCTTCATTCAATCATACTTTTTGGGTAACTTGAACCGTTTATGCAGCGCACGCAATGGAAGCCCTCAAATATGGATAATTTTCCCCGTTTTTGCAACATTTTTCACTGATGCTTCGCTCCTATTAGTCGCAGCGTGATGTTATATAGCCTAAATATAGCCTTCCTCGATAATAATTGGACTATCCAACACAAAAATAATTTTCAATTCGAACTAATAGTTCCTGAGATTAGCGCGTTCAAACAAACAAACTCTTCAGCTTTATAATATTATTAGTATAGATTAAATCGCAAGAACAATAATATTAAAATAAGGCGAAGCAATACTTCATGCCGGCCCATCGCCTGCAACTTTATAAGGCACAAATTCGGCCACACATGGAGTATTGTTCTCACCTTTGGGTTGGGGCTCCCCAGTACCAGCTCCTTCCATTTGACCGCATCCAACGTAGAGCGGCTCGAATCGTCGATGATCAGGCTCTTTCCGATCCTTTGACGCTGCGTAGAGATGTAGGCTCGCTCTGCATCTTTTATCGCATTTATCACGGGAAATGCTCGGAGGAATTGTTTGATTTAATCCCGGCCGCTGAATTTCGCCTCTCGATGTCTGGAAGTCCACAACTGCGCGATTCCTGAGACACTTCTGCTGTGGAATCAGCAATCGCCGGCGGTTTTTCCGAACCGATACGACTTGGGAACCTTCAAGAAGCGAGCCTACATCTTTCTTAAAGGCCGGTAACGCACCTGCAAGCCCTCTGGTGTTGCGGATGTCTATGGGCGATCACTTACCATCACGTGAGTCGCCTGACCGTGCCACATGTGGCTAACGAGGCATTATAATAAAAATCGTATTATCGTAACGCGGAATACTGAAACGATAATCAAAACTTGAGGGCTTCCTAAAATGTTTCTGTCTTTCATTTTACCTTCGTAATCAATGAAAGGGTTAGATATACTTTTAAGTACACCTCAATGTTGATTAGCGTTCGAGAATTCGGTCGTTAGACAGCTAACAATGTTATTATGGGTTAAATTATATATTCAGATTTTTGTATCCGTATATTTACCATAACGTGTTTATTTAATTATAACGATACGAACGTCGTCATATAACAAACTAGTTCAATTTAAGAAATTAGGAACCAGGTACTAATAAGTAAATTGCGTATTATAAATTACTTTTTTTATTTTTGTTATGTGTTAGATATCGACAGACGAGCCTGAGGTTCATTCGATGGTAGGATGGTAGGACAGAACAAAGGTCAATAATGCGTTGTTGACCTACTTTTTACTTCGAGCATTAGGAAATCCATAGACTGAAACCATGTTTTCCATCTATGAACGGTGGTTCTCGGTCGGAATTTCGATATACCTCCCTTCCGATCAATGCCCGAAGTTACCAGACGTTAGCAAGACATGCTTACAGAAAATTTTATCATGACGTCCCGGTGGGATTTGAACCCACGACCCATCGATGTGCACGGCAGGTGACCAAGCGAGCCCGTCGAACAGGTCTATTCCGATAGTTTCACACGATCGCTCCAGTAGAGAGCATCCCAAACTGATATGCAGAAAGATAAGTTGCGCTTACATACATACATACTTTGATAGCACAAAACCCGGATAGTTCTTATGGCCATACGTGCCAAAAACAATAGTGTACTTTCGAAAAAAAAACTTTCATAGCATGTTTGGTGTTAGTGTTGCTTAGCAAGGCTTTCCATTGATTCTTCCCACAAGTTTTGTTTGGTATTTTGTTAGGATATAAGTATTCTCACATGCCTCTTCTACCATATTGGATCAACACCGCGAAAGTTGTCAAACAAAAATGTAAACAAACGCCAATCGACTTGCCCTAGAGACCTTCGCTTTTCTTTGTGGAGATAAACGTATGTATTAACTCTAGACCGAACTCATTATACGAGTAAATATTTACTTGTCAATTTGTGATTGCTTATCATGTCATTATTTGGGTATGTCAGCGCAAAATTGGCATGCTTATCTGTCTTTAGAGTGGTTATAAAATATAATAATCTACACTAATATTATAAAACTGAAATATTTGTATGTTATATTGTCTTTTATTAACGCGAGTATCACACATTTAAATAAAATACTGTAGGTATACCGGATTAAAACGCGATTTATTATTTATATTGTTTAAATTATTTATCCCGACGTTTCGGATGCTTTACAGCAACCGTGGTCAATTCGTATTCGTAGCAATATTTGTATGTTTGTAACGAATAAACTCAGAACTACTGTAGAGTAAATCTACATTCACCTATGCGGGGCGTGTTGGCTAGCCATAGTGTGGCTTCTTCATAAAAGTGAATTCCCGAATCTAGTGGGGCATGGGGCAGACCCATCTGTTTTTGTTTCACAGATCATTTTTCTTTACAGGCAAGTAGGTGATCAGCCTTCTGTGACCTGCTGACCGAAACATTTTTTTTATTTCTTGTTTCCCCGGGATTCGAACCCAGGACCTCCGGTGCTAAACGCATCGTACTAAGCCACAGAGGCGTCCGTTCGTCCATACGTATAGATAAGATTACGTTTAAAAATTTCATTATATTATTTTTCTCATAGTCTACCGAATTTATATGAAACTGAGCGTTCAAAGTCGAGACTGTCGTATAAAACAAAATGTCAATGCCCCATAAGGAAAATGATTGCCGTGGTCGATCAAAACAGACCTGCTAGCCTACTTTTGACTATAGTTATTATTAAAAGTGGTATATTCTGTATATCTGGTACAATGCCATAAGAAGCAAAACTTTTGGATTTCATTAATTTAGGTCGATGCTAATTAATTTATAAATCAATTAATGTTTTTCTTAGCTGATCCTTTTGTGTATTTTTCGATGTATATTAATAAAAAAAACTTTCCGTAATAAAAAGCTACACAATTACTGATTTAAATAAAACACATTTGTTAAGGACAGCACAAAACCTAAAATTAGTACAAGAATAATAATACTAATTACTTAGAAAAATATATAAAAACAGTAAAGAAATATAGAAATAAGTGCCGCAAGAAAGGGGAAAGTGCTTACTCAGCAAAAACTCTGATGCTGATTTTCAGTAGTCCCCCAATATGACAGAAGACAGTAGTGGAAGTAGTGATCAAACTTGGCTCAATTTTTGACCGAAATTTAATTTACAATATTATTATTATTATTTATAATACAAAGGAAACTACGTATCTTTTAGATTATGTAAAACTATATTTAATATTACACGTCCTAATATAAGATCATAGTCGTATGAATTTTGAGTAAACTTGTTTTGAAAGAAAAATATTATCTACAATATCGAATCAAATACATTGACGCACAACTAAAATAGACTCTCGTGTTTTGAATTTATGTATTTTTAACAATGTTCAAAGTCCGTGAGATAGTTAATACGCACTGATAAAACCGGCAAATACGTCACAGTCGTTCTAAGGATATTCAAAACATTTCGTCTTATTATTGTAAATAACTTCGATACGCTAACAACTTCGCTGTTATATAATAATTGACGTGTTGCCAAAATAACAAGTTGTAATAGAATACTGTAAACCGGATTAAAATGCGATTTATTATTTATATTGTTTAAATTATTTATACCATCGTGGATGTTTCGGATGCTTTTCAGCAACCGTGGTCACGGGCCAGACCAAGATAGGTGAAGAATGAAAAATTTGTGAGCTATCAATTTCTGACGTCACAATTCAATTGTATATCCTAGCTTTTTCGTTATGTTTTTAATAATACGCACTATATGAGTTCAATATATCGTACACAAGATACGTCACAATAATAAAACATTCAAACATAACATTCAACTATTCCGCTTCCAAATTAATTACAAAATTGTCCAAATAACCTTTGCATAAGAACAATATATAGTCAATCCCTACAGCGCACACACAGGTATTTGATCGATCTAGCTGGCCAAAATTGCTAACCGCTTAAAATCGATCGCATTCACTCAACTTCATTGAATAATGGTTATATTTAAAATAAAAAACTATTTTCTACTGTAATATACATGATTTTTAATTTAAAATAAACAAAAATTAAAAATTATACATAAAAATAATGAAAAATTCTATACAACAATTGTGATAAACCTTAATTATTTTTTATGATAATATGTACATATAACATAACATTATACCATAGTAGTAGTTCGTCTTTTTTAAATTAGGTACTAACATTTTCATCCTCACTAAATGAATCCAAAGAAATCAAATAATTTTCGGCATATTCCAATTTCCCGTTAATATCCAAGTAGCTTTGAGTCTTCATGGCGTCAAATATTTCTCTTCGAGTTATTCTTCGTATGCCAGAAGGGCCTAAAACTAAAAAAAACATATTTATTGTCAAATGTTATTTTATCACTTTTTGGACTACTTACTTGACTTTATATGCCCATAACTTAAAAGTTGGTCTTAAGTGGCCCTTAATTTAACATAGTTCAGGAAGCATATATAGTCTAATTTTAAAATAAATAAACAAGACAACCCTATCAAACCCTACAATAGTACAAAACCGTTGAGTGTCAAAAATTTCAGAGGAAAAATCACAAAAATAGGAACATGTTTGCAAGTCAATAAAATATTATATCCCGGTGCAGTATGTTATACAATAGTGTATGAGAAAAAAGATAGTTACCTGATGTGTCAGAATCCATAGTCCAGAAATGATTCTCACTGCACTAAATAAAAATTCAAAGTAGTTTATAAATTGGTTTTTTACGCGAATTGCAAATCAAGACAAACAGTCGAAAAAACTTCTGATAACAGACTGACTGTTGCCCTAATTGAGAAGGTTAGGGATCTGTTAACTATGGCGTGGGTTAGAGAGACTATCTGACTTCAACAACATACCATTTTTTTTTACTTGGGGGCAGTTCTAGGAATTCCTATTTTGGCCAGCTAGATCGATCAAATACCGGTATGTGCAGCGTCGCACTTGTTAAAAGAAATTGCATAAAACTATGCATTTTCTTTCACCACAATTTATAAATTCGAATTGAAAATGAATATTAAAATGTTACAAATAAATATATTATACATAGATATAGAATATAGGTCGACAGCATATCGCTGATTGGCGTTCCATGGCTGAGTTACTCTCGTCCATCGAAATTGACCGTAAAAACATTCAAATCTATGCAACTTCAATAAACAAAAATGCCACTTTAAAACTGACAATATAGGTTGTAGGTATTTTAATATACTTTATTATTAAATGTAATTTTTAGTTCAGAATCGGGTTCACATACATGATAAGGTTTTCTTGATTCATCTACTGGATATGCTTTAATATTATATAATTGAGTGGAATACCAGATATTGAATATGTCATCAAATTAGCGTAGACCTTTCACCTTTACATCGAGTTACTGGAAGGTCATGATCTCTCCACGAGTACAACTGATAGGTCTTGGGGCTTTCTATCGAGACCTAGATTGGTTGAGGTATTATGATAATTATGATCATGATATAAGCGTGATTGAAGTATGAGAATTCAATTTGTTGGTCAATGTTCATGATTTATTGTAGAGCAGATATTTTTTTTGTTATAAGGTTTAAGGTTTTTAGGCCGTTCTATGAAAGATTCTTCAAAGTTCTATGAAAGAAAAGATTTTTTTTGGCAAAATTACAAAGTAATTTTAAAAAAATTTTTTCTACAATTGTGTGGCATTGTTTAGATGCTGATAATACGTACCTGTAGTATAACTACTAACATGTATCAAATATTAGCCTTTAAAGGAAATTTTTCTCACTCTGTAACTCGATCACAGATTTCCCCCATAATCTGTGAACTCTATAATTGAAAGGGCATTGAATGCCGGTAGGGGTCATCGAATTGAAATCGGTCGCCGCGTTATATATGATCAACTTCGCAGTATTAATTAATCAGAACTTCGTACAAAAATGAAAAAAGTGCAAATGTACAATATTGAAATTTAACATATAGGAAATATTACGTTACACTGCGGAGTTAGTCTCCACCATGACTACTACGTACGCAATATTGCGTAGCTGACATTCAATGGCCGCGTTTATTGTTTCAGGGTGTCACATGGGGGAAAGCATTCCTTGTCGCTGCAGACGACCACTCAGCTCTGCCATACCTCACAAACAGAGAATGCCAACTGGGAGGCTACAGAACCTACACCGTACACTTTCACCCACGATCTACTTTATACCTTCCTTCGAATAGTTCAAACCTTTCCGCAAATAGTTCTAACCTTTCCTCAAATTATTCAAATAGTCACAAATACGCTGTCCTCTACATAGCGGTACCGGAAAATCGTCATTGGCTTGGCTCTGCGCCCCTTCCAGACATAGCTCAACAAATTCTAGAATGCAGCGGTTCGTCCGGCTCTAACGTTGAATACCTCTTAAGGCTTGCTGACTTCATGAGAGAAGAGGTTCCAGAAGCTTTGGACGAGCATCTATTTTCCCTAGAAAGGTTAGTTAGGAAATTCGCGAGTGACATGAGGATTTGCCTCCGGACGCTAATGGGACAGGATAGGAGTCAAGATGATCAAGAAACTAAGGCGGTTGTTCCGAGCTTGCAATTCGCTTCGAGGATTCCCGATAAGAAATTGCGTTGCGTCAATATGTGATTATGCTTTGTTCTATTCAAATGAGATTATAATATTATTGAGACGTAAACATGGTGTAATAAGGTTATTTACTTGACTTTTATCAAATTGTGATGAGGTGTACAAGGTATTAGCGTTCATTTTTTCTATGCGTATATTTTTAAAAGGTCCACAGCCGGTCTCTGGATATATTATGTTTCTTAGTCTAGACTCTAGATAAACGCGAAATAGTTTAATTTTATTAGTATGACATCACAAAGTTACTTTGTTTACAATTTAAAGCAAAATATACCTAATTTAGATATAAGTAGGTATAACAAGCTTTAAGCCGAGATATGATTTTTGTTTTAGTAAATATAGTGACTATATTCATTTGACTTGTGATAGTTTATGGAGCACAGCTCACTGTTTTGATGATTCATAATAATATTCATTGTCTTAAGTAATAGTTATAACATAATAAATTAGCACTTGACTTATAACATGACAACGCTATGTATAACTTTCATTTCGACACCATCAATTAATATTACGCTAACTTGAAAAAAAAAAGGAATACGCCAAATGCATTTTAAAGCAAAATTGTGATTACTGTTTAACTATCTTAAACAATTTCAAACTTAACACATTTTTTCTTTGAAATATTCTGGCGTAAAATATACTTTTTCAAGTTAGAGCCCGTTCCCACTTATCCGATCAGTCTTTTTTCTCGTTCAGTCTAAATAGACGGATTTGCCAGTGGCAGTACAATTTGTATGGAGCTGTTCACATTATGACTGATCCGGGAAAAAGACTGATCCGAGTTATTTGACGGACGTTTTGCCACTGCGACCATCAGTCAAAACTCCCAGATCGGATGAGTGTGAATGATTTTTCTACTTCTTTTTCGTCTCATTCGTCTCAAATACCACCACAATATAAGAACATCATTGTCGTCGTCCATCGCGTACGAAATACAAACGTAAACTGGCGGCGAGTCGAACCACCGACCTTCCGGCAAAACAGACTGATCGGATATAATGTGAACACCCACGTCCGGCGTCCGGTTTCAGGGCAAAAATACTGATCGGATAAGTGGGAACAGGCTCTTAGCGTAGTATTTGTTGCTGGTGTCGATTTCAAATAGTTAAATAAAAAATAAATACCTTGCTGAAGTTTCCAGTGATTATAATAATTCTTGACTTTAATATTTAAGCCTATGTTGTAATTTATATAACTAAAGAAAGCGTGTAGCAATAAGCGTGTAAAATTTTTTTATATATTGGTGGCTTACATCGTTATTAAAATTGATTTAAAGTATTTAAAAAAAAGTTAAAACATTCTAACCGATACGGGCATTTTTGTTAATAGACGTCAAGCAGAAACACCTAATAACTACCCACTCGGTAGAACAGTTGCTGACATAGACATTTACGTCAAATATTTGACCAGTCAAAACTCATTGGAATCATATTCCCAATTAATTGATATCCTCGAATTAATTATTGTTTTAATGCTAATCTATGAAAATAATAAGTTCATACCAAAAAAAAAAGTATTATAATTGAATCTAAACTAGGATAAGATATTGATAATAGTGAAATTACTACTTTAATTGGGCTTAGCGTATTTCAGGAGACTTTAGAGACAGTAGTAGAAGAAAAGCAGATTAAACTTGACGGGCTCGTGGGCGTGTTTGATAAAAAAGCTGCCGTGCGCTCCGATGGGTTGTGGGTTGTGGGTTCGAATCCTACCGGGAAATGTTTATAATTTTCTGTACGCATGTCTTCCCCACGTATCATCAACGTGTCGCAACACTCTTCAATGTACGCTAGCCATATTTGTTAACTTTATTGTGAAACATGTGATAAAAGTATGTAGTTATTAAAATAAGTTTTTAATGTATTAAATTTGTTTTTGTTGTGTTAATTATAAAATTTGAATAACAATCGCGGAATCAAAATTTTCATATTAATGAGAAATTTTCTATTGATTTTGTAAGCAAATACGGTAACTATGAAAAAATAAAACAATAAATAAATACAAACGAGTTTTTTTTAAACCAAGTATATCCGTTTACTGTGGAATTAACATAATGTATATTTTTTAAATCTCTGTATAAAACGATTTTAAACTAATATTAAGAATTATTTCTTTGTATATACTACAGTCTACACCATCTATCGTAATTCGTAAGCAATAATTAATACTTGTGACCAATCATAGATGGCGTTCGTAATCATATTTTTGTCTACTAACTTCAATAAGGATTTAATAATTTAGAACAATTATGATTTTTCAAATATAAAAAGAAACGAATGTACGAGCATTCTCATTTTATTAAATTCATAGCAACATACAACATAATTCTATAAACATACAATCATAAAGTCAAATATACAAACAATTTCAATCAGACGTGGCATTACAATACCTAGATGTACTTTACAAAAATTGCATTCCGTGTGAATAATAAATTTAAAAAAATCTGACGAAAAATATTCTAAGCCACGATATTTTTTATAAAATGCACTCCATATATTTTTTTATCAGTACCATACAAACATACAAAACATATAGGTACAACTAATTATATTATCTAATATTTACAAAAATGAGATTTCGTTAGTTTTCGGTGTTTATAGTATATCAGTGACGAAGAGTTCAAACAAGCCAATCCCTATCAGCTTCTCTTCACATATTTAACCCAATAATAATCAGTACAAACTAAAAACAACGAAGGTGGCGGATACATTTCGTTCAATTTAATGTTTTTTTAGAACGTTTTTTTTTAAAATGGTCACCCTTCGCCACTGGTTAATATAGATTCTTAGTTCCAAGAGTATACAGAGTATGTACATTGTACATAAAAGTCATATCAATTATGGTAAGTAATAAAAACTTGGTATTCAAATTTGTAACTATGATAGATTAAATAAGAATCTGAGCTATGGTACTTAAATGTCCTGAAGTAATATATTAAAGTCTATTAATATAGGAGTATAATATTATAGTTGCTAGAGCAATATTTTCAACTGAACAGAAATGGTGGGCTTTAATAAATCAGTTTACTCCATATATCAAAGCCTGATTCAAGGTGGAATATTGAAACGGTAATCAAAATTAAGAACTAATTAAAATGTTCCCGTCTCTCACATAATGTACACAAATGAAAGTCATTCTTTTAAGTCTCAGTTATGGAGGGTAGAGGTAAGGAGCACTCTCTCTGTATATTAGAAGTGTCCATAAAGTCATGTGAAATTACTTCACTTCATTAATAATCGCCAAATTCACATCGAATCATCAGTGGTCATCAGCGCCTTTTTAGTTGGTTTTGGAACTATAATCTAACAGCTTATCATAGACACTTTTGAACTTGAAGCCCCATATGAGACAGTGCCCCTTACCTCTACTCTCCATAGTCTCAGTGTTTATATGCGTTCGAGTACTTGACCATAGGGCATTATTACCAAATTCAAATTGTTGGGAGTTGTCAACCAATCCAATTGTCACCTTCAATCGGACAATATGTCAAACCTTTAAATTAATTACTATTTATTTACAAACCTTATCTAACTGTTCATATTAATCAATAATATTAAATCTAATTAAGTACAAAAAGAATTTGTTGATGAAATGCATTTAGTTTTATATGATCTTGGTACAATACTATATATAGTTAAGACTAGATATTGGTTTAAAAAATATAAATGACACTAAAATACGATTAAAAGCTTTACTGAGGACATCAGAAAGTATTTATATCGTCTATCAGTTTTAAGAAAAAATATTAGATATTGCATAAAAATGACAGATACAAATACTTTCTAGCAAGTTCATCCTGCTGTGCCTAGATGGCTCTGAAGTGACTTTGCATAATATTGAGTATTTTAAATTTAAAAAGTTAGGACCGAAATTTCTATAACTATTTCATAGGAAATTACTATCCCTAGTAAAAATAGTCAAATATTCGACATTACACAATCATAATACTACGCTTTAAAAACAATGTTAATACTTTTATAATACAACAGTTCGTGCTAACTTTGGTATATATACAAAAACCCATACACACAAAATATATTTACAACAATGGGAACTTATTATGCATTTCTAGTAAATAAAATTACTCTTTGATCTATCAATTACAAATAAAATAAATTTTCATAACATTTAGTTGAATAAATAGGTAAAAAAGACGCCTTGCGCAATCGTAATAAGATCTTATAATATATTATGTCTTAACAGCAAATTATATTAACAAAAAGTAACTATATCTGCCCCTATTTATTAATTTATATACACTTATATATCTTTGAGTATTTGCAATTCTAGGTGGGCACTTTCAAAACATTTTAAAATGCTCGATTCAATGTAAATTGAACATAATACAGTTAAAAGCTATTAATCTGAATAACCAACAGAAATCGATTTCGATTCGATATTTTTAAATACAAATATCATCAGTAGCATATATTATCTACATATATCATGATATCGCTGGCCTAATTATCAAACTTCGTAACTCCAAAATTTCCGATTTTTGTTTTTGATGCCATCTTTGTAAAATACCGTAGCGAATACGATGGAATCACTCGTATCTACTAATTTTTTTTAGTTTTTACAAAAAATAAAACTACTACGTCCACGGAATGTTTGACTGTTTGTAGTTTTTTCCTCCTCCTGTAAAGTTTGACCAAATGGAGATACGAAGATTGATAATTAAGCCGACGATATTTGCAAACTGATATGCAGTACAGCAATCTATCAAGTTAAAATAGAACAAGATACTTCTGCAATACTCTGTTCTTAACATGAATTTATTCTTTAGAGAAACTATGTGAACCATTTGACTGCTATCTTGATAAATATGTTTTTTAAATTTTGATTTTACTAATATATAAGTCAATTCAGCCTTACAAAGAAACGACTTAATATCACAATCATATCCTACTTTGTTCGACATAGTATGGTCGTATTCAAAACTTGCCTCTTAAAATTCCTCGAAACCGCTGTCAAATTCAAATACAGTCTCAAACAATAGTTTCTATGGAATTTCTTTTTTATTCCATCATTATATCAGTATTGCCATATAAAATAATACTTTTTAAACCGGTTTTATTTTATAAATGGAAATTCACTGTCACTTTCATCACCGGAGCCGTCGTAGCTGGAGGGAGGGGTGTCGAGTTGTGGGAGTCCCAGGTCCAGGTACTCCTGGTTGGCGGTCACCGTCAGGATCTTGTCCAGGTCTTCCACCAGCTCCGTGAAGGAGGGCCGGTCGCCCGGGGAGAACGACCAGCACTCTCGCATGAGCATGTAGCTGGAAAGTTTCATTGAATATTAGGTCAATGACACTGAAAAATGTCTTTTCTAAATACTTTGGAATTCTAATTTACTGCAGTCTCCAGAAGATCTTATATAATACAGATTTTAAATAAAACATTGTTTTTTTTTTGTAAAATAGTAATTTTGACAAAAAAATGATATGACGGTACATATAATATATTTTTAATTAGAAAAATATTTATTTTAAGATAGGTAGGGTTGATGGCTCGATTTTTTTCACGTTAGATATCGACAGACGAGCATGAGATTGATGGTAGGTGATACCCCAGCCACAGAGTACCATCAATGATGAACTGTCGTAACCAGGGACTGAATACCGGTTAATTTACTATGGGAGTTATACCGGTATAATAAAGGTTTTTGTTAATATTCTTTCGTTTTTATTCATATTTACTGAAAAAATTACTGTGGTAAGTTTAATGTGTATTACTCTTTAAAACTAATTACATGGTACCTATCTCAGTCAGACACGTATTTTGGAAAATCAGACACACTAAACTTACCACAATAATTTTTTTCAGTAAATATATGAATAAAAAACGAAAGAATATTAACAGAAACCTTTATTATACCGGTATAACTCCCATAGTAAATTAACCGGTATTCAGTCCCTACCCTATATTAACTAACTAACAACTGTTCACGTCCCGTCAGCGTCGCGTCGCCGCCGCGCCCCGCCGCTGTTGGCCAAACCGTTATAACGTCGCTGCGCCTGACAAGTTCCATTTGTGATTTTTGTATAGTTTTGGGAAACAACGAAAAACGTATTATTGATTCACATACGGAGTTTTTCTTAACGGTCAAAACACATATGGAATTAGTTAAACTCGTTTCCAGTTCGAATATCACAAAAAGGATTTTAGTAACACATAGAGAATAAAACGGAGATTATTTTTTTTAACAAAAACCAAAAATCAAAATAATGCACATATGGAATTTGGCAGGCGCAACGACGATATCTATCTATGTATACAGCGGCTGTCGCCAGGTCCAGTGTACTCACATCTCCAGACTGCAGCAGGGCGGCTTCTCCATGCGGTGTCCGGCGCTGAGGTGCTGGTACATGTACTGCCCCGCCACCGTCGGGTACGGCGTGCCGCCCAGCGTCATGATCTCCCACAGCAGCACCCCGAACGACCATCTGATGACAACACATTCTATAAGGAACGTTCAATTTGTTTGGTCTTAGAGAAAGGGAGGATAAAGGTGATTGTTACGGCTTTTTTAAATGTCATAGTCAATAATTGTGTATGAGGCTCATTTGGTAGTAGTCAGGGAACAGTGCAGTAGGGCCACTGGCGCCCCGGGCAAGAATATTGTGGCGGCCACTCTAGGAAATCAATATCGAATGTTCATTTATTGCTTATTTTTTTATGCACGACTTAAATTTAACTAATTTTCCAACGATTTTATTCAATCGACAGAGTATCCAGGTTACGATATGTGTAGAGCACAGGGTGTAAGGCATAGGTATTGAGGATGTGACATGACATCAACCACTATTGACTACTTGATTTTTATAATTATTTTAAAAAGTCAAATATATAATTGATACATTGGTTAGTAACATGCTACAATGGTAATAATAATAATTGCCTTTATTGACAATATTTAAATATTACATTATTAAAAATCATGCATTTTACACCGGTTTTTACAGATCGTCTTGCTTTTCAGCATAGGCCTCCCCAAGTGTTTTAAAAAGTGTTATATTGCTGGCTTCCCTTGTCAAAAATGGCGCTACTACTTTTTTATGTCATATTCCCACCAGCGACGCTGTCTAAATTTTCTTCTTTTGTTGTGCCTGCGGCACCATTCCCTAACATATTTTGCTATAATGATACAGGTTATCAATTCAACAAAATTCGAAATCCATAGACTGAAAACGAATCGCGGAATTTCGATATTCCTTCCGCACGTTTCATGCTCGAAGTGACACGTAAGGATAGAACGCAGGGTAGGTGTTACCAGCTATCGTATGGCGTCATACTCACACGTCCGTCTGCGTGGTGAACACCTTGTGGTAGAGCGACTCGGGCGCCATCCACCGCACGGGCAGCCGGCCCTCGGTCTTCTTGCGGTAGTAGTCGTTGTTGTGCACGTCCTTGGCGAGCCCGAAGTCCGCTATCTTGAGCACGCAGTCGTCCGTGACCAGCACGTTGCGAGCCGCCAGGTCGCGGTGGATGCACTGGAATTGAGGGTCTGCTTGAAAATGACCTTCCAGCCGGCCTAGCATGACAACCGCGACAAAATTTTGTCGACCGTTTTCTCATGTTTTAGTCGATTATCTCTTTATTTCTTCCGGGTCTAACATGACAATTACACTTAAAACTCGACTTTTAATATCAAAAATAATTGTCGATATAATAATCGAGATATCTTACATCTTAGTTTGTCTTCTCTCGTCCGCGAGATATCTCGTGGCGGTCATGCTAGGCCGGCAGAACTTGCTATATTTTTTATCGCCTTTTAACGACTAACGGAGAGTCAAAAGCGCGATTTCTAACGATTACATAGATATCAACTTTATGTGCCACCTTAAATTCAAATTCAAAATCATTTATTCATTTAGGTAACACAATGTACACTTATGAACTTCAGAAAAAAATACATATAAAAACTATTCCGAATAAGCGTATAGGAACTAAATTTTAAGAACACTGGATAATCTAATGGAACTTACCCGTCTCGAAGCTAAATATTCCATTCCTCTTGCTACTTGGTAAGAGAATGAAACTAAGTCTTTTTGCGTTAACGTTTTCTTTTCTTTCAGATCTTCAGTCGGTGATTCATATCTGGAAAATTTTAATGTGGGATTAAGAAGCTGTCTAGATTTTAGCTTAATGACTTCATGAAGGCTAAATTTCCATTATCCCATCGAATCATAGAATTTTAAAGTATTTAGAAAAGTACAAAAATATCCTAACAATCAAAAGAAATTTTAATAACTATATGAATTTTAAACAATTGTATTCCACGCCATCTGTATATTACTGTTTGAACTATTATCAACAGTACCTGTTCCCAGGCCGGTGATTCCTAAGAAATTCTCTCAAGTTTCCGTTTGGAGCGTATTCCACGATAACGTAGAGGGGTCCGTCTTGAGTGCAGCATCCCAGCAGGTTGATGATGTTCACGTGTTTCCCAATCATTTTCATCATTTCCATTTCTGATACTAACGCCATCATTTCAGCGTCTGTGTGACCCTCTGAAAAATTATAATTATCAATTATTTAAAATGACAGATAAGTCATATTTGGTTTGACAGATAAATCAAAAGTCCTACGCGGCAGGAAATTATAAGTGAAGCGCACAATTGGCAGTGTCTCTTATAAATATTCGTGGTTTATAATATTGAATTATTATAATAAAGATACCGGAAGAACCTGAGACTTGTTGATAGCTGCGACTGAAAGCCACAGAACATCAGTCACATCAGAGCTGCCGACCTATTTTACTGTAACTCCAAAAATTCAGAAAGCATAGGCTGAATCAGAAAGGCGCAATTAATATTCTACGTCTCTTGAATTAACGAAATGTTTTTCCCAAATAGAATATCGATATTCCTCCTAACCGTTCAAAGTTTCAAGTAGCCAAAGAAAATATACAGAATTACAAAACGTGTCAAGAATTATCGAATCTACGATGTTGCTTGATGCTAAAAAAAAAAAGTATGAGAGTACTTCTATTCTCTATACTAATAATATTATAAAGAGGAAAGATATGTATTTTTGAATTTTTGTGTTTTTTTATGTTATGAATAAACTCAAAAACTACTGGACCGATTTTAAAAATTCTTTCACCAATAGAAAGCAATATTATCAGCGAGTAACATATATTTTATATGGATGTAAAATTATAATACTGTGGTAGCATACAATTACTACTACTACAGTCAGCTTCTATGGTATAAATCTTTAAGCCTACCTTTCAGCATCTTAACAGCGACCACAGACTGAACCCCAGGCTTCAGTATCCCGACACAGTCCGCCTTCACGACCTTCCCGAACTCCCCCTCCCCCAGCACCTTCCCCAGCGCGAGCGACTCCCGCGGGACCTCCCAGTCGATGTCCACCGGAAGCTCGTACTCCGACATCATCATTGACTCCGTGTTGTTCTGGACTTGGGATAGCTTCTGTTTCTCGATCTTCACTACTGGCATTAACTGTAATACAACTTAGATTTACTTGCAAATACATAAGCAGATGCTGATTTTTTTACACCATAGGGGCCAACGGGTGATGGCTCAAGTGATAATGATAAGCGGATAAGAATACCAGAGAGCTTGCAGGTGAGTTGCCGACCTTTAATATGCTATTGTCTAGCTTAGGTATTGCTAATGCTATATAATCTATGCTTATAATCGTGTTTAAGATCAGGGTCAGTACCGTGTAATTTACTAGGGGGTTTAACCGAAATAATAAAGGTTTTTGTTAATATTCTTTCGTTTTTAGTCACATTTACTGAAAAAAAAATATGGTAAGTTTAGTGTGTATTACTCTTTAAAACTAATATCATGGTATCTCAGTCAGACACGTATTTTGGAAAATAAATACTAACCGGTTTCAATCCCCTTTAATGATACTATTGTTATCGTTTACTATTTATCGAAATGACTAAAGGTATCCTTAAACCAATCCAAAGCATGTGAAACTTAAAATTTCATTTCCTCCAACAAACTATTTTGTTTAATTATCCATAAATTATGTCATTTCATTAATCGGGTGGGAAGAATACATAATTACATAGGTGGAGTGTAGAGATGAGCGCGGTACAGATGTTCTAATGCGCGAACTATAGATATTTCACCTATTATCAAGTAGGTTACCTATCACCTTTCATCTCCACCTTAAATATCTTCCAATAAAGGGGATAGATTGTACACATAGAGGTTTAGTATTAGACACTAGTCTAACTAAACCTTGACAGAAACAGTCCATTTATATAAATTGACATACCAAGCCTTCCTCTGTGGTAGTCGGAGCTCCATTCATCTGTGGTTTCTCCACTGTTACTTTCTTGGTCCAATGCGTCACAATCACAGCGCGTGCAGTTTCTATCGCCAATTGTTTCTTTAGTTTCTCTTGCTTTAGCTTCTTGAATATCATTACCACTATAATGGCTGCCACAAAGAACATAGCACCGAGAACTGCTGTTAGGATGTTTATAAGCAGTGTATGTTTCCCGTGATCTAAAGCTTCTGGTATGGGAAATGCTGAAAATAGAAGATAAACTATGAGGGTGGAGGGAGCGAAATGGGAAAAGATCGTAGTAAATAAAAAGGTATTTTTTTTAATTTTTTCAACTTTAAATGTATTACAAAGCGATTTATTCTTTATAATGCCCATCCTAACTTTACGAATCCTTCCAGAAGCGATTAGTATATACAAGAATAACCAAAATGAAAATTGGTCTTGAAAAGAATTGATTGGAGCTGATTATAGGGCATTCATATCTATTTGTTTCGACTTCCTTTTAGAGCAAAGACCATATACATAATACTATTAAGATCTATATTAACTCAAAACCATTAGATTGTTAATTAATTAATTAATAAATAATAAGAATTTGCGGTTCAGGGAATCTTTAAAAAAATCTTCTTAACATAATTTTTTTTTTTTTAATTTTGCCTTTGTAAGTGATCTATAAAAGGTTGAAATACTTACAGTCAAGGACAGTCAAATATCCCTTAGCAGTGGTATTTCCCAGCGAATTGAGCGCAACGCAGACATACCAACCCTCGTCTTCTTTGGTAACATTGTATATTGTCAACTGTTCTGGCATGTCAAGAGGATTTTCAGTCTACAAATAAAATGTACGTTTTAACTCGATTTTTAAGAAGCTTTTAGATTCATGCAAAAAAAACAAAGTTTATAAAATATTTGATCATGCCTAAAACGATATGAAATATGGTATACTGAATATTAACACGTGAAACAAATCCTTGTATCTACAAAAACAAAAGGCTATTTAAGGCATTATGACTAACAACCGGGGCGGTGTTACAAAGTTTTTTTTCTATTGCACTACCTACATACCTCTCCACATAGCCAAGCTTAACTGGCAGAAAATAACTGTAGGCATTAATTTCGCCTTTTGTACCCTATATTTTTATGTGCACTAAAGAGTTTAAAATAAAATAAATAAAGCATGAAAAACATTAAGAAAACCGCGAAATGAAGGGTTGAAAATAAAAGCGATCTCTACGTACACAATTAAATATAACACACCTCCAAGTATCGCTGTCTTGCTTATAACGTAGATAACAAGAGGTTTTACCTTCTACTTTATATTGAATACAACAAAAAAACGAAAATATAAGCAAAAACATGCAACATTCACAACACTTAAAGCACACACATGCGTTAATAACAAGCCCTCACCAGAACGACTTTAGAAACATCTTTATACACGACCGGCTCTTTGCTAGCCGCTTCCGAAGTAGACTCATTATAAACGTACTCATGTTTGTTAAAATACATCCAATAAACTGATGGATGGAGGTCTGAGAGGAATTCGCAGCTGAATTTCGCTGTTTGTCCCACAAGCTTCGTCTGATTGACGGCGGCTTGGGTCAACACAGGTTTGGCGTATAGACGTTCTATGAACAAACAAGACTCCTATTAATCTTCACCCTCGTAATCATTAGATGGATGTACCCAATACATTACTGTCCGCTAAGATCCTACAATCTCCATAGATAATGGATTAAAGCCCGATAAGACAAGGAAACTAATCTATAGAGACAGGATCAACAATAAATTGCGCAGTTAAATTTCCCGTTCTGTGGAAAATTGTTGATGCTAATAAAATAATAAATTGCCACAACCATCGTTATCTAAAGAGGAAGGATTGTTAAGATAGATTAACCTTTAACCTTAGAAAATAAATGAGTTAATAGAAAATGAGAGGTGACCAATAACCACGACCCTTTACCAATTATAATAGAAGTGTGTGAAATTATATATGTGCTTACATTAGTGATAATGATCTTACACCGAATTATTCTGTGATATTTCTATAATTTGGGTCTCCTCACAGTTATCAACGTGGAGCCGACTTGTGTCACTAGAAAATGCCCAATCTCTTGACACGTCAATAATCATAAAGAAACCCAAATAAATATTTCAATAGCGAATATGTATAGTGACCGAAACCAAAACCGCCACCAAGATCAAAATCAAAGACCTCAATTCGATCTCCAACTGGAGGTGGCAAGTCACTAGGGCCGACTTCAGCGTCTTTAAGCGAAGAGTTGAACGGTCTTATCCAGTAAACTAGTGGTTCCAGATCAGATACTGGAGGACATTGGAGCTGTACTGTGTCGTTAACTAGGACCGTGATGTTTCCTGGATACCCCTCTTTTATGTACGGACTTGAAGGATAACGTTCTACGAGGCATAATTTTTTGTTAATTTTCTTTTAAGTGACGGCTGATTTTGAAATATTTAATTGAAAGTCAACGCCACCACTCAAATCCGATAACAGATATTAAAATGTTGTTAGTAAGAGTGTAACTTTTCCTTACATTCATCAACTTTATATTTATCGAATTCCCAATAATGTTTTGCGCAAACCCGTATCGCGCATTTCTGACAAACAACAAGATTATGGAGCTGTCAAGTTTAGTTCAAACTTGAGTGATGGCGTCGACTTTAGTTTAATTCTAGAATAATTTTGAATTTTTGACAATTGACACGAAATCCATGAAATGTCAATGTCATAAATGAATTTTATTTAGGAATTATTCATTTAATCCTCAGATTAAATAAATTAAATCTTAATCATTTTAATTATTTTTAATTCCATATTACAAAAAAAAACCATTTCTTTTAAGCTGTTTTTTCTGTCATTACTTTTCATTTATCAAAGTTTTTTTATATGATATAATTATCTTACCTTGAATATGAAGAGTATACGTGTGCTGAACACACCCCAATTCACTGCAAACCTTGCAAGTATAGTTCCCATTATCGGCTTTAGTCAATTCATCTAACGACATCGACCACTTTCCATAAGATGGTTTGAAATAACTTCTGGATATGGGCGTAACATTATTTTTATACCACGTTATGTTCGGCATAGGATTACCTGTAAAAGTTTACGGCGTCATAAAGTATTTATAACTACGGCTGTTGGCTTGGAATATCATTTTCGGTAACGAGGGTTATTGCCTTGTTGACGTGGATATAAAGAACTTGTATATTTGTTACGAGGATAAAATTTGTCGAAAATATCCGCAAACGGCTACAAGCTCAATACAAGTAATAATTGTATTGACTTTCTATAAAGATTTAAAAGAAAAGAGAAATTTTGGTATTTAAACCCTAACAGCACTAAAAGTGTTTTAGGTTTGAGAACTGTCAAAATGTCAAACTATACAGAAGTAAATGGTTTGACAAGTTCTAAAACTAGGTTCAAACCTTAGTGTAACTTGTAGTACCTGAATATGGGCCTAGTCTATTTATTCTCTATCTTTAACGTTGTTTTAACGCAACAAAACTTTCTGAAGTGACAATCTACTTTTAGACTTAGGAAAACATCTCATTGCCTTCACTTGAAGGCGAAATTCCACCCAGTTAATATCCCAACTTATCTCAAATTCTACGTTTATTGACTTATCTTCCTACATATAAAATTTGAGCAACTTATTTCCTTGATTTTTTAAATAGTTTGGGAACAGGATAGCGACATAGGCTACTTTGTATCCCGCAAAACCACCCCAAATTCCCACGCAAGCGAAGACATGGGCAAAACTTAGTAACAGCTAAAAAAAATACCTACCCTCAGCTGCACATTTGAAGCGAATGGAGCTTCCAGCTGGCTTCATTTCCATGTTAAACATCTTCAATGGATGCTTGAACTTGGGCGCATATTTCGACTTAGTGTTATCCACGTGGCCATAGTTCAGATGCTCCTTTTCATTCCTCTCATCCGGGTCATCATCCTTGACGTCGTACTCCCTGTGCGTTTCTTCGATCGTGTTGTTATCAACCAACTGTGCTGAATGTTGGGCGAGGATTTCTGGTAACGGCCTCTGAATGTCATCTGATTGATATTCTGTAAATAATTCAGACTATTTAAAAAAGACCTTTGAATATTCTATCGCATTTATCGCGGAGTGTTTCGAGGATTTGTTCGATTTTATCTCAGCTGCTGAGTTTTCCATTCTTTGCAAAGTTTACTACCTTTTACGGATTTAAATGGCTACCATTAGCAATTCCATTTTTTTTAACGCGTGGTTATGACCAGACTCAATACATTCTCATAACCTAAATTAAAGCTAATTTTTAGTAGTGGAACGATGAAATAGAGAAGGACTTGCGCTGCCTACAAATTGACAACTGGGAGATGGCGCAGGATAGATAAATCTGTAGTTGGCGGAGGCCAAGACTCAGTAATAATTTTTAATCAGCCTTGTACAAATAATTGAAATATTATAATTTTATTAGAGTTTATTTTATTTTTTCATTTTATTATTTATTTAGAACTATTTATTGTAAATCGTATTTTTATCGAAAATAAAAATACATCAATAATAAAATTCTTAGAAATAACCTAATGTTTATAACAGTACAATAGGCGGCATTATCGCTCTCAGCGATCTCTTCCAGGCAACCCTAAACAATAAAAAGAAATGGAGAGTATTCGTGCAGGTTCTACTTATTACATATATTTATACTTCAATACTAATATTATAAAGAGGAATGATTTGTATTTTTGTATGTTATAAATAAACTCAAAAACTACTAGGCCGATTTAAAAAAATTTTCACCATTAGAAATTTACATTATCAGCGAGTAACATAGGCTATTTTTACTGTGTAGTACATCTAAATTGCCCCCGTGTGAAACCGGGGCGCGTTGCTAGTGTATAACATACATTGTATATGATACGTGCAGGTACTACTTGTTATATTTATGATCAAGAAACCAATTATAAATCTGAATCCAGAGTGAACTAATTTCACCGTACGCGACAAGTTCACAAACATGAAAATGGTATTTATATTCAAAACACTTCGTCGCCACGCTGCAAGCTTTGGAGTTCTGTGTTTACACATCTGGATGGCCAATAAAGATGCCAATTAAATATCATATGAAAATATACCCAAAATAACTGGGGACGTATGTATTTGCAGTTCATGATGATGATACTATAGTATTGGGGATATAAGTGGATTGTATGGTTTTAAACCGCCTCCGTGGTTAGGGCGATGAGAAACACCGGAGATTTCAAATCACGGGATTAAATAAAAATTTTCGGCGGGGCAATGAAGGCTGAAGATCACCTGAACACAGAAATGGGTCTGCCCCATGCCCCACTAGTGGTCTCGGGAATTTACTTTACACATGATTTATAGAACTATCAATAAAATTTAATTTAATACGTCGAACTAGGCGAACATACCTCGCCTACCTACTAGATCAGATCGGGGACGTTCTCCAAAAGGGCCAGGTCAAAAGTACTCGTAACCGACGAGTGTGTATGAAAGCATTGATGAAAGTAGAAGAAGCGAAAGTGGTATGTATTCCATGATCTCTGCCTACCCCAATGGGAAAGAGGCGTGATGTATGTATATTGTATATGTATGTATATAACTAGGTAGTTTCAAAACTGATTAAGAACTTAATTAGAACTTCATGATTTCACTTAAATAATAGAAAGGTAACATTTGTATATTTATCGTTGACTGAACAATTTACATACTAATGCTACTCAATATTTCTCTAAAGCAGATCTATAAAATGAACATATAAAGTTCTCAATTTGAGCGGGAATGCGGTCATGCTTCTGATGATTTCTCAAATATTTCCACGTGATTTCTACTGATGATACTGGGAAACCTTGTACCTTCAATATCAGCTTCTAGATCCGGTTTGTGCTTGATGGTGACACTCATTTCTTTACTGTTGTCCTCTTCATTTTGACAGGCGTACACTCCAGCATCCTTAGCGCGAAAACCTTTTATCCTCAACCTGAAACACATTAAACACGATGAGTTAACAAGCACTACTCAAATCTTAACGATAAAACTAATAATATTGATGAATAATCCAATGTTTTTTTAATGGTATATTGGGCAAAGGGGCAGGTGGCTCATGTGATGGTAAGTGATCACCAGTGGCCTTTAGCGTATAAATTTACTTTAAATTTGTGAAAATTACAGAATAAGGCCCGAAATTTGAATGACGATGTGGAGGAAGGTAGGTGTGGTCTTCCTCCAACCTAAAGGGAGGATCCTCGTCTCGATCCTCGATCCAGTCTAACCACTGACTGGCCGGCCCTAAGGCCCCAATGGTTGATGTCGAGATGTTGTATATATACTTAGCGCGCACAGAAACTTTGATAGCGCGATTCAGGATTAGACGTCTTTGTATTGATATTTGTAGCGGATCATAGGTGTCGCTACAACGATAACAACGTATATTTTTTAACGTAGAAAAACGTTTAACGTTTTTCCAAAAAAAAAAATTCTTTTTGAAAAACGTATTCGTTTAAAATGTCAAACGTCACAGAATTAAAATTAGAAAATACAGATTGCATACAAATGACAGACTATACGAATACTTTCTCGCAAGTGCTAGTCCTCCAGATCGCTAATCCATTAATACCATTTGGTTGGTGATCGGTTCAAAATATTAAAATGATCGACAGTTTGTTTTAGCAGCGCATCTCGGGATCGCATCTGATTTATCGCTTGTATTTTCATCATCGACACAGAAATGCGTCAATATTGATGTAAATTCTAATTCTGATCGTTTTAGTCCAAAGTCATCGGTTCCCAGAAGCTGTAAGTTAGGTCGATCTATCTCCATTGGAAGTTTAAATTGGGATGAAAACTAACCACCCAAGAATTTAATTAAAATAATTATATATATAATTTTTAAATGAATCTGGTAAAAGTAATTTAATTTTAATAATTATTGGTATTTTTGATTTTTTATGTCTAATATCATCGATATTTGGGCGCAAAGGTTCACTTGGATAGTTGATATTTCAGCCACAGGATTGCAATAAATCCTAATTACGCTAAGTTTTTTTTTACTTCCAGCTTCCGGAAATTCATAGGCTGAAGCCGAAACGCACTATTTCATGTCACGCTTTTTGTAACTGATGTGGACTATTCGAATATGCCATAGGCCGCCACTGTGGTTTAGTCATATAGGTATTTTAGTTAGCGACGGAAGTCTCAGGTTCGAAACAAGAAAAAAACAGGCAAGTTACAGAAGATCTGTGCCTGTGAAGAAAAGGGTCCAGTGAAAGTGAATACTTTTGCCTAAATGGGACACAGCATCTTATTGAGTGGTATATTTTTTATGTTAGATATCGACAGACGAGCATGAAGTTCACTTGATAGTAGGTGGACCTCAGATACAGAACATCAGTCATTGATGCGCTGTCGACCTACTTTTTACTTCGAGCATTCGGAAATCCATAGACTGAAACCGAAGCGCACCATATGCACGACACGGTTTTTCCATCTATGAACCATAGTTCGTTAACCGGTCGGAATGTTGATATTCCTCCTCCATGCCCGAAGTTACCAGACGTGGGGAAAACATGCTTACAGAAAATTATAAACTTGTCCCGGTGGGATTCGAACCCACGACCCTTCGATGCATACGGCAGATGTTCTACCAAACACGCCAACAAGCCCGTCGTAAGTTCAAAAGGTATTGAAGAGACTATACAAACCATTGCCTTTGCTGCACAAGACTGGTTTTCCCCTGATAATCTATTGGTTTCCCATCAAAGAACCACCGCACTACTGGCATCTGGTTTCTGGGCTTCAGCCCACAGATGAGACGAAGCCTTTCATTCGTAGGCGCTTCTATAACAGCATACTCGTCATCTGCAAAAAAGGAATTATAAGAATTAATATTTTCATATAAAATTAACATTTCATGAAGGATTCAGTTTCTATGAAGAATGTATAAAATATACTTCATTAGCTTCAAAAAATGCTTATCAAGTTGTGGAAGAAAAACACTAGGTATGTTTTTTTTATCTATACTAATTTTATAAAGTGGAAATATTTGTTTGTTTGTTACATCATACATACAAGTTTTTATAAAAGGTATTTATACTACTTTGTTTTTAATACTACTTAAATATAATAGAAAGTATTAATAATAAGAAAATATAAACCTAATACATCGTTATCCATTGTTTTTTTCTATTCTATTTATCTATTTCTTCTAGCTATCTATCTAAAAAAATGTATACTAATATTATAAAGAGGAAAGATTTGTATTTTTGTATGTTATGTATAAACTCAAAAACTACTGGACCGATTTTAAAAATTCTTTCACTAATAGAAAGCTACATCATCAGCGAGTAACATAGGCTATTTTTGTAAATAGTACATCTATACCCGTGCGAAGCCGGGGCGAATTGCTAGTAGTATGTAAATACAATCGAAACATCTGAATACGTGTCGCATATGTGACGGTAAAATTTAACGTTCCGAAGCATAACGTTCGGAGTTCCACTCCGTTTTAAATTTCGCGATATTTTCGTGTTTTACGAGCAATCAACTTAAGTATAATCACCATAAAATCCTTATGCAAATAAAGCATTTTATACTCTTGGGTACGGGGTATGTTGTAATTAGTGACGACAAAACTGAATTTCGTATTGAGAGACGTAAATTGTAAAGGCTTGAAAATTTTAATTGTTCTTTTAATTAGCTTGTAATGAAGATAAGACGTTCCTATTTAGATGAGGCAATAAGGTTTAAAAATTGAAGGTTTAGCCAGGTTCACTAACACCTTTGGACATCCACTACATAACATTAAAATACTGTAAACAGGTAGCAAAATAGCTTTTTAATCCCTAGGGAGTTAAAGTGATTTGAATTTGGAATGTGTAAGAAAACGTTACTGGTTGTCAAAAAATAATCCGCGCGCGGACCAAAAAAAAGGTTTCTGTAAAAGTAAAAACGCGCGAAACCACGGAACACTTAAATGTTCTGTGCGCGAAACGCATTGTTTATTTTATTAACTGTTTGTTCAAATTCGGATTTAAGATCTTTCATAATTGTTCAATTAATATAAACATTAGCACCTAATTATTTAAATTTCTTTTTGTTCCTAACTGTATGTAAATAATTAACAAAAACGTTATTCTACTTCATTAATTCCACTTAGTTATTTTACCATAGAGGTGATAAAAAGTAGAGTTCACCTCGGGAAAGACACTATTTTAAACTCGAGTGAAATACTTTGAATTTAAAATAGCCTTAAAAATAGTGGTTTGCTCTCTTTATAAACAACTAGCAACGCGCCCCGGCTTCACACGGGTGCAATGTAGATGTACTACATTGCACCCGTGTGTACTATACACAAAAGATATCCTATGTTACTCGCTGATAATGTAGCTTTCTATTGGTGAAGGAATTTTCAAAATCGCTCCAGTAGTTTTTGAGTTTATTCATAACATACAAAAATTCAAAAATACAAATCTTTCCTCTTTATAATATTATTATAATTATAATTATATTGTATTATATTAGTATAGATATAGATTTACTATTATATACCTGTATAAGAGTAAGCAAAATAGCCAAAAAAACTGGCAAGAACAGTCACTTTGCGTCGGCAATTAAAGGGACAATGTTGCACTTCTTTGTTTTGAGAGTGGGCTCGGTTGAAACATTAACTGCCATACAGATTTGTGGCCTGTGAAATATTACTTTTGAACAGTGATGCGCTTTGTTCCCTCGACATCGATGAATTCACCCGCTCAATATATTGCGACCTTTGTTTACCAAGTTCGTTGTGCCGCATTATAAATACATCGGTTAATATTAAACGGAATATGTGAAATTTTAAGGTTGAATGTGGATAAAATCATAAATTGCAAGATTGGGAATAGGGCGTGAAATATATGTATGTATACAGTATGTAAGAATGCAGCGATTACTTCTTATTGACTTCTTATTGACAATAAAACTCACTAAGTGTAATTTGGAAAAAACTAAATTTGCTACTATTTCTTATTTTAAGCGTTCATCTACGAAAACAACAAATTACTAAGTGCGTATTGCGCTTCATAATTTTATTAGGAACCATAATATGCAATTACCGCTTCGTTTTACCCGCAGGTTTACTTTTAAAATAAGCAATAGTAACAAAATGTATTTTTATTCAAAATTATACTAAGTGAGGTTTATCTTTGAACTATAATTAATGATTTATGAAATGATATATGATTATATCCATTATCGATCACTCGTGTTCAAATTAAATCTTATTTTATAAGTGAAAGATTATGTTTAAGAAGTTTTAATACAATAACTGGCGGTAAATGTAAAATTAGAAGCATTTAATAGGTATTTTTTACTGACGTTCATAAGTGTACATTGTGTTACCTAAATTAATAAATGATTTTGAATTTGAATAAGTAAAAAGTCTTTGATCAACAAACAAGATAATATCTATACTAATATTATAAAGAGGAAAGATTTGTTTATTTGTTACGATTTACCTCAAAAACTACTTGACCGATTTTAAAAATTATTCTACTAATAGAAAGCTACATTATCAGCGATTAACATAGGATAGTACATCTACATTCTACACTGCACCCGTGCGAAGCCGGGGCGTGTTACTAGTTGGTTATAAAACTCTACAAAAGCAACATCGATAAAAACAAACCATTTTTCGTTCATCACTATTTCTTTCGCGAACGCCTTAAAGGTCGCCTTATGGCATGTGCTGAACAGATGCAGCCTGCCCTTGGACCCGAAAAAAAACTTTCTCAAGACTCAATCAGATATTTTTGTTTTTAAAAACAATACTTCGAATCGTTTTGTCAGAACATGTGGGCGATGACGATGACAGTGTCCGGTCATCAATGACATCGTATTGATGATGAATTCAATTCCAATCATCCAGTTTTTTTTAAGTCAGTTATCAACAGACGAGCATGAGGTTCACTTGATGTTAGGTGATAACTCAGCCACAGAACATCAGTCAGTGATGCGCTGTCGACCTAATTTTTACTTCGAGCATTCGAAAATCCATAGACTGAAACCGAAACTCGCACTTCACGGTTTTTCCATCTATGAACGGTGGTTCGTTACCCGGTCGGAATTTCGATATTCCTCCCACCCGATCAATGGCCGAAGTTACCAGACGTGGCGAAGACATGTCATTACAGAAAATTATAAACATATCGTCCCGGTGGGATTCGAACCCAGTCAAAAACACTTCTAAGTAATTTATCTATATTATCCATATGTAGTAATCCATGAAATACTAAATATATACAACAACATACAATAATGAAAAATAAATAAAAATTATTTAAATTTGAATGGAGAAAAACCTCGGTCAGAAATTGCAAGAAAAATAGATGAGAGGCGTAATATGGAGTAGGCTTTCAACGTAAAGTTCTTGTTTTATATTTCAAGTTTTAATATTTTATTTTTTAGTCAAATAATAATAAAGCTTTAATTTATTTATTTAAATTTGGATAACGATTAATGAAAAAAAAATACATATCAATTCATCGGGCATCAATCTTCGAACCATTCATAGATGGAAAAGTAAACGTGAAGTGTATTGTGTTCGGTCCCAGATTTCAGAATACACGAACAAATAAATAGGACGCCAGCGCATCATTAATGGATGATCTCTGGTTGGAGTACCAACCTCCATCCCTAACTTTTAAATTACCAATTATTAAACAATAATCATACATATTAATTGATTGTTTACAGCCATTAAGGTTTCGGTGTGGCTTTAGCCTGATTGTATTTAAATTCTAAATTATACAGTACTTTGTAACATAATACGATCTAAATTACTCTTTTGTTCATGAAAGTCTTCCATATAATTTAAACAAACCTTTTATTGTTAAGAGAAAACTTAATAGTATCAGGGATGTTTACTCCGTAGCAGTATCAAAAACTATCGGATATCCGATATAAAATTTATCCGTAACCGAATTCTCTTTAAAAGTTTCGAATAATTTCAGATAGGGGCGGAGTCAAAATGGTGCATGTTATGGTAGGTTTTTGTTTTTGACCATTCAAGCCGATACACTAACCGTACGTTGTCCCTTGCATTATAATTACTCAGTCATTGCTTTACAATATCTAATATCCGTAACAAATTCAAAATCATTTATTTATTTAGGTAGGTAACACAATGTACACTTATGAAAGTCAATAAAAATACATATTAAATGCTTCTAATTTTACATTTACTGCCAGTTTTCAAATCAAGGGAGTAGAACGGACGAGAAGAACTGGCAAGAAACTCTCCGCCACTCTTTAATCGCCAAGTTTTTTGTTTTACAAAATTCTTGTAAGGAGCTGCAACCATTACATCTATTACACCGTATCTGAATCCGGAATGATAATATTCTCATATCCATCTGTATCCACATCCGAAATTTCATATCCATAACTTCTAAATAGTAGGACATAATAATATTAATAAAGTGTCACATTTGTTTTAATGTCAGAAACAAAATTTACAGACTAACTAAATAATATTTTACTAACGTATAGATGTCGTGTTGACAAAAAGAGAATTAATCATAGAAATTAGACCGCATAAAGGGACGACGAAATGAAGAAAATAGAAATTGTTCTCAAATTAACTAGGTTTTATTATAGAGGACACAACTGAGTAGGCGGGTTACCTGATGATTAGTAATAGATTCGTTGTCGACCGTATTATAGGTATAGACCTTATTGTTACGATTAGTAAGTTTAGTAGACCTATGCAAGTTTAAAAAAAAAAGAAATTCTTTAAAATGTTCTTTTGTATTTTCTTTTATAGGTATATTATAACTAGCTGTATCTGACATGCGTTACAATGCCCAGTAAATTTAAAAAAGTGGTGTGCTGCTCACTAGCAATTTTTTTTTTTTCAATTTGTACCTACAAGATTCTATTTTTCTTTATACAACGGATCCTTGTCCACCTATCTACGCCAGTGGATAAGTAGTTCGTCTATAAATTTTATTTAGACTACTGCAGTTGCATTAAGTTCAACAAATAAAATAAAACAAAAAGGCCTGTAAAAATTGTATTGTTACCCAAAAAACAATCGCAAAGCTCACGAGTCTTTTACCGCATTCGAAGCGCATCTCCAACTAACCAGTAATATAATTCTTAACAAGAATATAAAATAATAAATTAACGAGACATATGAAATACGAATCTTTTGTAATTTAAACATTGTATGGGATTTTGATTGCTTGGAAGAGATCCAAGGCGTGGGTGTTTTTAAAATCGTAAGTGTATGAATGTTTTACGTAATGGTAATAAGAGTAATGTATATTTTTATATCAATATATTTTAATGGATTAATATAACTAATCTATAAGTTCAATATAACCGTTCTATTAAAGCTCTGAAATACTATTATCTATGGTAAAAGTTAAAAAAATATATAAATTTCGTTTGTATTTGTGAGTTGCATAGGTATTTTAAAATAGTACTAGCGACCCACCTCGGCTTCGCACGGGTCTAGATTTTTTGACAAAAAAGCAGGGGTTGTATGTATTTTTCATGCCACATTATAAAAAAAAAAACAAAAATTTCGTTTCAAAATTAAAAAAAAATTTTAAGGGTGAACAACCCAAAAGTGATAAATCACTTAGGGGTATGAAAAATAGATAGTAGCCGATTCTCAGACCGATACTGAATACGCATATAAAATTTGGTAAAAATCGGTAAAGCCGTTTCGGAGGAGTACCTACGGTAACTAACATTGTGACATGGAAATTTTATATATTAGATAATACCTATGAAATATAATTTGTTTTTTAAACAAGAAATATCTTTAAAACAATGTAAATTGTTAAAATTGCAATACAAATTGTCTGTGGCCTCAACAAAGTTTTCGTGGAAGTTATCCGAAGAATCTATGAGAATTTATTGGATCGCCATTCCATGCAATATTTTATTCGAATAAATGGAATTTCTATTATAATTTATAGCGCACTTTTTGTATGATTTAAGACCAATTCAAATAAAACTAACACGAAAACACAGCATTAAGTACATAAATAACGTGAAAGATTTATTATTATACCGACTAGAATTATGTACTAACTACGCCTAGCATTCTTCTATTATTTGTTGACGGGATAAAATAGTCTTCTAAAACGTTATAGTTAAAAATATAAAATTCTACAATCTAATCAGCATTTTTAGCTCTTCATAGCTATATATTCCGCCCCCTAGTTACATTGTACTGAGTGAATTCATTTCATTTTAGAGTCCATTAAAAATATATTTGGCAAGAAATCAAAGATTCAATGTACTTATTAAGTAGCATTAAATGTATCAAAATCGAAGAAACATGATGCCATCCATTAACCTACTACCTGGTATTTTTTTTACATCAGACCATAGTCAGTAACGACAATTCCAGAGGACCTAGCACGAACGACTATAGAAAAAGTATTCGAATCGTCCATCTGTCAGTCGTATGAGAAATCATTTGAAATTTCATACAAATGACAGCTCGACGATACGAATACTTTTTCGCAAGTTGTTCGTGCTAGGCCCTCAGCTACGACTTTAAGTTAGTATTATTTGACAATACGACGTCAGACGTTCGGGAGAATGAACCTTTCCTGTACTAGCAATGGGAAGTAATTCCCCTAGACATGGGTAACTCAGCGAAATTCCCTGCGCCAACTCAGAAACTCAGGCGCAGTGTAGTGTGTCGGCTCCTTGAGTCAACTCAAAATTGCGCCACGACGCAGTAAAAATGGGACGCGCAAAGCGAGCAGTAAAACCTCCGAAACGCACGCAACCCCACGCTCATAGTTCACTCAGTGAGTGGGTACTGCGCCGTGCGCCAGCACATTATGAATGTGTGAGCTGACTCACCCTGCGCACTGAAGCGTGCCGGCGCAATTGCGCGGCGCAGCGCAGTGTTACCCATGTCTACATTCCCCTGATAGAGTTGACTCTTGTTTAAATGAATGTCAATGCTGTAATTAATTATCTTGATGTACTTCATTACGAATGTATCGATTCTTTGAGATACATCAATCGTCAACAATCGTTTCATTTTGATATTTCAACAGTTTTAATACAATAAAAATAATTTGTTTAAGGAGTAATAAACTACTGTATGCTATATTATACCGTATTTTATGCATGTTTCGATAATCACCAGTTAATTTTAATTAAAGTGAATATATGTACGTTTTATTTTAAATAGATATAAATTGGATCTATTCACTCTACTTAAAATCATATCTTACAAGAACGGAAGCCAATCAAATATCAAGTCCTAGCATTTGTTAATACATAGACTTCCTTGTGGGGTAAAATTTGACTACGTATACAATATTTTGAGTGTATGTGCTTTGAGATTATAAACAGTATTAATATAACTCAGATTATATTATAACAATATGATCCATAAGTTTAATACAGAAATTCGGCATATGTTTTACCCACTTCTCAAGATTTTGTAAACAAAAGAAAAATAATTAAATCTAAGTAATAATAATTACTATAACTGAATTGTAACGGTAATACCCAAGCATCGAATATCAATGTCATTTCTAAAATGGATACTGCATCTTAACAAACCATTCTATCATCCTTCAAAAATAAAATCTTCAATTTAGAACCTTATTTCTAATGAAATAAAAACCACTCATATTTTACGAGAATACCACAGCTTGTTCCGCACCAAGGGTGTCACATGACAGCATCAGTTTTGGCGTATGACATTTAGAAATAGCTTCGTTTCCTGCGCAAGTGATGGTGTAATTTTCTGTCATAACTAATATTAAGAATTGGATGAGCTATTTCTAATTACACGTCTACAGCTGTTTTTAAAAGGGCATACGGAAAAAACGGTAATTGAATGAATGATTGGGGACATTACGTTCGGATCTTCAACCCTATATATGTATTGGGGCACTTCATATTTCAGTAACTTCTTGCTACTCTAATGTATATATTTTTTTTATTTAGGCTCAAATTTTAAATCATTATAATATATCCTAACCAGATTATGTTCCTTAAATAACCATTGAAAAAACAAGCATCACTTATTCAAATATCAATACAATACAAAAACCTGCATATCAGTGTTGTTTTGATATCAATTAACTAATAAGAAACAAACAATACACAAAATATTAAATTGAAATTATGAAAACGATTGTGGGAAGTTCCCTACAGAACTTCAAAAGCGAAATATTTGGTAAGTCACAGCGGGCGAGATGAAAAGAGAATTTTTATTTTTAATCACCACTATACTAGAGGCGAGCGGAATATAAAATAAAATGGTAATATCAAAAAGGCGACAACGACACATCCGTTTCCTCTGTTCGGATTTCGGTTACGTTTCGGTATTCGAATTTTAAAAGTTTAAAAATAATTGAACTCTTTCGAACTGTTGGGAACTATTCCATATCATAATAGCATATTATTGTAATAATTAATTATTAGATATCATAATTAAATTAGATTAGACTTTTTTTATTTTAGACTACATAGGCTTTGTGTATAGTACATCTACATTGCACCCGTGTAAAGTCGGGGCGTATTGCTGGTATATTTACCTGTAAGTATGTAGTATAATATTAAGTTGAGGTGTAAAATCATATATCTGGTAAGTTTAGCTTATCATTTAAATAATTAAATATAAAGAGATTTATTGAGGTTTTTCTTAATATTTCAGTAACTACGTGCACAAGATCCTACAAGAACAAAGGCTTTCTAGATCATTTAAGACATCCTCTTCCCATAATTATGAATTATCACCAATCTGGTTTCATCTTTAAATTCTCTAACAAGCAAAAACCACATTTCTGCTAATAGTTAGACGAAAACGTTAATTTTTTTCTCCAGTTATCCTTACTAGGGTCGTCGCCACTGTTTAATTTTAGACGCACGTGCTTTCCTTATTTTCAATTAGTTTGATTTGTGGGAAATCAATTTCACAGAAACGTTGGGGCGCGTAATGGCGTCCACACGTGGGCTGAGTTACTCACACCTTACAAAAACGTAATCGTATACACTACGGCGTATCCGTTAACGTTAATATGTACTGCGGTTATTGGAAACTCTGAGTAATCATTTTTAAAAAGATAAATACAAAAAAAAAGCAAAAATTACAATTATATTTTTCGTAAGTATGTTAAAAATCAGAAGTTTTTGAAGTTATACTTCTTTAGGCGCGTTATGAAAAAATGATGAGAGTGAAATTTTAAGATGCGCGCGCATCTGTGACACAAAATTTACATGATGAAGTTGGCTACAGATGACCTGCGCGCGCACGATGTCCCAAAAAAACGACATGATGAAGTTGGCTACAGAATAGAATTTGATTGATTTTAACATTTTGCTTCGATATTTACTGCAGTTTTGTTTTTTAAAATTTTTCTTCAGACGCCAAAGAAGTATAATCTCTAACTCGTATACATAAGTACACACATACCTTTTTTTTTAATTACCGTACGTTCGATTTTCACAACCGACAATATTAATACTTAATAGTCATAGGTGAATTGTCTGTTCCTAAATTTTCTAAAATAAAATGATAGAGGAGATGATTCTCTCTGCAAAATTCCATCTAACTTTGACTACGTATACAATTCCACTTCTTTTTGTAAGACAGAAAACCGTCCTCAATTTTGATTGCCATAAAAAATATTTTCCAAAAGTTTCTGCCCCAAAAACCTGACTACTATAATTGAGATTTTTTTAAAACATGACACAAACCTACTTAGGAGCGTATATTGGAAAGTCATAACAATATGAAAGAGTATAAGACACCTAAAAACGCTTAAGTTAAAGAATTGTATGAGAATCAACTTCACAACCATTTTCGACCAATCTATAAATAAATAGTCCAATAGTTTCAAAACTAATTTATCTGTCGCCGTCCCAAATAACGGTCAGGAAAGCATTTGTCACGGATGCTTTCCGGGTCATTACCGGCACACGTCCGGGTATCCGGGTACACTCCGGTAAATTTAATTAAAAATTAGTATGATAAGCTCCTCGGTGTAATGTTATATTCATTTTGTATCCACAGGTCGCGGATTTGATGTCGGATTGATACGAATTGTATTCATCGTCAAGTCATAAAAAAAATTGATTTAAAAAAAAAATCTTATACTTTATAAAATTACTGGATTTAAATCAAAAGGAATTCACCGAAAAAGGAACAAAGATTATAATAATTATTATACATACGTCATAATGTTTGAGCAAATGATAGAGGAGTTCTTTTCGTAGAAAAGGATGAAAAACTTCAATACAGAATTATTTTAAATATAACCAAATGCTTTTGGATGATATCCGGTTGATTTAATTGACCCAAATAAATGGAAATATTAAAGTAATAGGCATTTTGCTCAATTCACAATTATTAAAATATTATTAAATTATATACAGAAAATATAAATAACGATATCACAATATCATGGCTCACAATTTCGAACCCAAAGTGAGTATTTCTAAATGAGATCTAAATATGGACAGTAATTTTGAACTATTTTATATGCATTTGAAATTATATTATTTATTCGTAATATCAAATTTTAAATTTTAAAATGTTCATGTTTTTAAAATAGGTACATTTTTATCTCACTAGGAAAGGGAATCAGACCTTATAATACTAGATTGATAAAGTCCGAACATTTGAATATATTTTCGTTAAAATCAGAATGATCTAAACATTCAATATGCAAATCGTCTCACAGTCCATAATTACAAAGACCACAAGATAAACGACATAATTCCATAATTATAGTACACCACAGCTGATTATGTCGAGATAAAATGCACGACTAGGGCACAGTGTATAATAATACCACCTAGGAATAAGATCTGTTACCACTATTCAATTAAATATTATAGTTCTGTTATCTAGTTATGTTACA
The DNA here is from genome assembly GCA_905404175.1 of Anthocharis cardamines. Classification (NCBI taxonomy): domain Eukaryota; kingdom Metazoa; phylum Arthropoda; class Insecta; order Lepidoptera; family Pieridae; genus Anthocharis; species Anthocharis cardamines. The sequence continues at coordinate 8,144,820 of FR989969.1, forward strand.
ATATATTTTAGCCCTTAAGCTATGATTAAATTATGGATATCCATTGAATTAAAGACGATCTATACATAAAATAAAACTGTAGAGGTCAAATGTCTGTACATAGAAAATGCTAGAACCGAGTCAGGGGGATGTAAGAAGAGAAATAGAACAAACACAGATATTTTTTTTAAATTTTTGTTTGTCTGTTTGTACGGGCTAATCTCCGAAGATACTGAACATACAAGACACAAATATATTAAACAAAGCCCGGGGCAACATATAGGCTTTGTTTCATCGAAATCGGTTGTCGGAAAGAAAAGTTATCATCATTTAAAGATTATTTTAAAGGCACCATATCAACAAATTGCAATGCAAACTGACTCGCGTCGAACTTTTTCGCATTATCAGATGTCATAACAGTTTGATATGGAAATGAAATAGTTTGATTATTTCGCCACTTTTAATATGTATTCGTGGAATAATGGATATGAATATATCATATGAAAACCTTGCTCAAAGGCTCAGCTTAGCCTCAGATGACGCCCACGTAAACAAAGTCGCTGGCATCAGCTAGTATCTAATAATATAGTATTAGGTACTAATAACTGATTTAACCCTAAAATACCTAGCCTCGGTCTCAATGACACCCACATTCTCCCCGTCATTCATAGTGCCGGGGATTGGATCCACCACTTCTGTATAAAAGTTCAAAATTTCGCAGCAACGCCTCTTTTTTAACTGCTTATCTTTATAAAATTTCACACCTTCGCCGCTGCCGGTATGTATCCGGCATATATATATCATGCATAATCGATGAATGCGAAAACTATTAATAATTTTAATCCTTGTTTATCCGTCATTATTCACGAGAATCGACAGCTAATTTGGCGCGCGTGCGTCATGAGCACGAGAAACAATGAGATTTGTTTACGTTTGTTTGATTGTTTGACACATATCCGATTTGCATACTGCACAGGTCAGGAATCAGGATACCGAATGCAAAGGGAAGTTTAAATTACTTTTAAACAGTATATTGACTAGATCCTAAGCCTACGCGCAGACTAGGGCCCTAGTGGCGACCACAGCATAGCCACCGGTGGCCGCCACAAGATAGGGCGTGATATTTCATACATTTTAGGGCATCTGCCCAAACACGGCACTCGAGAGGCCGCCACCGAGCTTATAGCCACCGGTGGCCGCCACAATGCACGGGCGTGAAATTTCAAATTAGCGGCAAACTCTAGTTAATTCCTATCTATACTATATACTATTATATAATAAAGAGGAAAGATTTGTTTGTTTGTTACGATTTAAGACAAAAAGTACATGACCTATTTTAAAAATTTCAACAATAGAAAGCTACTTTATCAGCGAGTAACAAAGCTATATTCCCTTTCGGGGTGGATCGCTAGTCTGATAATATAAAAATCTTTAAACAGACAATATAGAGTATCAGTATATTATTGTGTGTGTGCGTGTGTGTGGATGATATGCCAAAACTTTCGCTAAAGCTAGCTTACTTCACGTGGTTTGAGTTCCTAACTTTTAACCTAACCTAACTACAAATCTTCCTAAATTCAGCTGAAGTAAGTTTTGACGCATTCGGTAGAACATCTGCCGTGCGTATCGATGGGTCGTGGGTTCGAATCCCACCGGGACATGTTTATGATTTTCTGTAAGCATGTTTTCCCCACGTCTGGTAACTTAGGGCATTAAGGAGGAATATCGAAATTCCGACCGGTTAACGAACCACTGTTCATAGATGGAAAAACCGTGAAGTGCATATTGCGCGTTTCGGTTTCAGTCTATGGATTTCCGAATGCTCGAAGTAAAAAGTAGGTCGACAGCGTATCATTGATTGATGTTCTGTGGCTAAGGTCCTACGGCCTACCATCAAGTGAACCTCATACCCGTCTGTGGATATCTAACATAAAAAATAGTAAAGAATGTAAAGAAATAATATTCCATTCTCTTTAGTCGGCCAGTTCTATTTATTTATATGAGCTATTAGGACCACCGAAGGAGGGCTTGGCCCACTATCAGAAACAATCGTCTCATACGCGTAACACCTACTTATCATCACGTAAATCGTAACCTCCAAATTTGACCACCGAAGCGTCTAACAGTACTTGGCTTTGTATTCAACAAGCTTGTCACCTATAAATGGTACGCTACGATGATGCATGTACATATATTATGTGTTTTAAGCAAACAATATCATATAAACTATCAAATGTAATTGTAAGCTTTACCTAATTTGGTAAAGGAAACCGATTAGAAAGGGTTCTTGTACCGGGACAGGCGAATTCGGTAAATTATTGGAATAAATCAACATGAAAAACGCCTGACGTAACTCTTCCAAAAACTACCAAGTAATATGCTCGTTTATTAATGACAGTATCATATTTAAATGAAAAGACCAGATTTATGTATTACTAGCGGAACCATCGGATGGCGGAGTTCCGAACCTACTTTATTTTAAAATTAGTGTTCTGCATTTTTGAATTTTCCGATATTTTAATAGTTATTTTATTATTAGGGACATAGACGAATCCAACAAATAAGATATCATTAAAATCGATGCAGTCGTTCTTGAGTTAAATGGTGTAACCAACACGATATTGTTTTATATATAGATAGATATAAATATTTGACATTACATTTTTTTTATGTCAGATATCGACAGACGAGCATGAGGTTCACTTGATGGTAGGTGATACTTCAGCCACAGAACATCAGTCAATGATGTGCTGTCGACCTAATTTTTACTTTGAGCATTCGGAAATCCATAGACTGAAACCGAAACGCGCAATGTGCACTTCACGGTTTGTCCATCAATGAACGGTGGTTCGTTACCCGGTCGGATTACTAGACGTGGGGAAAACATGCTTACAGAAAATTATAAAAAATTGGTCCCGGTGGGATTCGAACCCACGACCCATCGATGCGCATGGTTAGTGTTCTACCGAACGCGCCAACGAGCCCGTCAAAAATACTTATTAACATAAATCTTATTTTATTCCGTAAAATATTTTTCATTTAAACTACAAATTGTCTTATAATTTCTAGTCACGATGGTGGTACTTTCTGTTCTTGTACACCGGATACTATTATTTTAAACATTTGTAGCCCATTACAGGGTTAATATTATCAAACATGTGTAAATAGCGAGCATACCGCGGCTCGTGGCACGTGTGATATCAAACGCACAGATTAGGTGTTTCCGTATCCTCCCGCGCAAATGTCTTATGGCTGACTCATCTTCAATTTCATTATCATGCTGTTTGATTTAACAAGTATCTTTAAGATAGTATACCTTAAGTGTGCACATTTTGTTCTATTTTGTATTGTCCTGATGTATGGATTTATTTATATGAATATAGATTGTAAGTAGTTGTATTTGTTTATACTTTTTATTTTATTTTTTGTTGCTTGTATCAGCGCGCCCTTCCACCTGGAACCACTGAAAATCAGTGTTGGGGCTGAGCCCCAACCTATGCTGAGTGAGCCCCAAAAACGGATAGACTGAGCCCCAGCCTATCCGTTTTTGGGGGCACCATTCTATAAGTTTCAAGAATACATAACTACATATTATAATACGAAGGCTTGCTAAGAGGCTAGAAAACTTAATATCTCTTACAGTAAACATTTGTTTTTTCATAGAGTTATAGAAGTGAAGATTATAAATATTCCCACTAGTTTATTAGATTAGAAGATTAGATTGAAATTAAATTTTATGTTGTTTCCAAAGGACACTTGCTAACCAAAAGCTGTTTGGTCTAGGTAAAACTTTGCCGTTTTAACAACAAAACCTAAGTTGCCTTTAGTAATTCATGTAATGAAGCCGAAACGCGTAAAAACTATTGAATTCCCTGCAAAATTCTGTCATACAAGTAACTACAATAAAAATACTAAAAAATATACTTAGAAAGCTCTTCCATATTCAGAATCACGCGATCAATAAAACTTAAAAACTGTCATAATGAGCCTACGACATTATTTTCGTACATTGATTCACTTGACCTTGTAGCCGAGACGGCTCCCAGACGAGCAACAAGACTAGTCTTAGTCACCCGGCGTCGGTTAGATAGATGGCATTACTCATACGGTAATAAGGATTTGTAAATTAACGCCACATCTCGTATATGCGTTCTGACAGAAAGCATCCTACAATTACCATAATAGAAAGTTTTCCATACTAAAGTAACTTTGTTTGTATGTTAGATTTTCATAGCTAAACCAATAACTCGACTTTGATGGAATTCGGCACGGATAAAACTTTAATACTAGGAAGGGTTTTTCGATGCGGCCAAAGTTAGGACTAAACACTAGTCCCGAAAAGTCAATTTAAAATGTTAAAGTAGATATAGTACCTATGTACCACCCAACCGATGCCGTTCCGTACCGTTCGAAAAGTTGCAAAAGCAGGATTAAACAGACCTTCATTGCTGGCACCGACTCCAAAAATAACTGTTAATAAATAATGCTTTGAAGTAATTAAAATATTATTTTTTACTTTTTAGTGCGAGTTGTAGTTTTGAAGTCGGTTTTTGTTTTTTGCTTAAAAATATTTTTTTTTCAAAATTTTTGTAGGAAGTGTATGTATTTAAGTTCATTAATCCTTAGATAATAATTTAGTAGACCTACCACTAAACGTGCTGCTCAAATGAGACAGCACCGTGAAAGGAACTACAAACCATAACATCATCCACGTATAAGATTTTTTTTGTTATTGTTGATTTTCTAAATAAGCACCAAACCAATTTTTTTTTTACCAAACAAAAGAAGAATCATCCAAATCCATCCATAACTTGCGGAGTTATCGCGTAACAAACATACAAAAAAAAAAAAAAAAACATACACACGAATTGAGTTGACACCTCCTCCTTTTTTGAAGTCGGTTAAAAATTAGAAAAGAGACAAACATATATTACGGTTGGCTTATTCATCCTCTATATTCCTGAACCGTACCGGTTTTACAACAAAATAAAAAAGATACATTTATGCGTCGTTACAAGACGCATTAAACATTAAAAAAATAAAGATTTTTTTATTGCAAACTCATAAAATATTATAAAAAACAGAAAGTATAGTTCAAAAAACTTAACACAAATTTTGTTGGTTACCACAATTTACGCGGGGGACATCGGCATTTGAGTTTTAAGTGATATCTATACTAATACTAATATAATAAAGAGGAAAGATTTGTATTTTTGTATGTTATGAATAAACTCAAAAACTACTGGACCGATTTTAAAATTCTTTCACCAATAGAAAGCTACATTATCAGCGAGTAAGTTAGGCTATATGTATAGGCTAGTTTCTTATAATACACTAGATACATAGATCTAAGCGTTCGCTGAAAACCACACAATTGCTTTATCCCAAACATTGCCTAAATTTAGCCTTTAATAGCTGAAAAGAAAACATATAGCCGCTAAGTAAATATCAAGAACAGTGCCCTTGAGCCAACTTGGGGTGTAAAACTAAAATAGAATGAGTTTAATGCCTCACGTACTATGGGGTACCTACTGTAATGTAAGGTATTTTTGGTTCGGCAGAATTGTTCACAATCAATACATGGTTGCGCTTACGCTATTACGAGTTCGATTACCATTGAATCACAAAATTGCCGTCAAATCTAAAATAATGATAATTATCTTTATTCTGTACTTAAAAAAATCAACTAGGGTAAACTTGGGTTACGGAAGTCAGTTCCTTCTATCTATGTGTCTATCAGTCATCGTCTTTTTGTACTTTGTTTCGATTTGTACAATTACTTTTTTGTATATGTATTTACAAAAAAGTTTGGCCTTGTCGGGAATCCACTATTAATATTATATTAATAATATAATATACTCGTATTCAAAAGATTATTTCTAGTCTTTCAAAAAAAATACTTTTTTCTCTTGCTCTTGAAATATGTCTAATTTTTGTTTAATACGTAGTACATATTTTAATTAACGAATGTTGTTTTAATAGTGTAAACTAAATTAACTACCTATCAAATAATAGCAAACTTTTTATATACCTATAGCCATAATGATAGATTATTTACAGACAGACAGAGCAATTGCTGCAATATACTATAATTGAAAAATTATTGATTTAATAGCATAGGAGCTACATATGTCTTATATATACGAGGGTGAGGTGAAAAGTTCTCGGCCTGACAATCAAAGACTCCGATTTTCAGTAAAAAAATGATTTAATATCTCTACATGATCTTCCTTGACTGCAATGCACTTGGTCCAGCACTTCTTCAATATCAGTATTTCTTCCCGGAAATGAAAGTCTGGAAGACTGTGAAAATATCCATCTACGGCGCTCTGAACTTCTTCATTGGATGCAAAGCGCTTACCAAAAACAAATTTCTTCAAGTTTTTGAATAGATAGAAGTCTGAGAGTACCTGATCAGGAGAATAGAGGGGGTGGCCAAGCAAATCGCACCCCAAATGCCGCAGTTTTCCTATCGCCAATACACCGTTGTGTACAGATGAGTTGTCCTGGTGAAAGATATTTTTTTCTTCTTCAAGCCAGGCCTCTTGTCGCGAATTTTGGCATCGAGCTGATCCAAAAGGCTAAAGTAATATTCGCCTGTAATTGTTTTACCTTTTTCAAGGTTATTAATTAACAAGATCCTTTTCACATCGAAATAAGCTGGCCACAACTTCTCCAGCAGATGCGATCGACTTCGCTTTCTTTAGCACTGAACAACAGACTTCCACCCACTGTTCGACTGTTGTTCTGTTTTTGTCGTGTAATGGTGAACCCATGTCTCATCCATGGTGATAAATCGCCGCTCAAAATCGATCGGATCCCTATTAAATCTGTACAAAGATTGCTGGCAAAAACTTTCGCGCAATCGCTTTTGATCAGCATTCAGCAAATGCGGCACCCATCTCGCGCAGAGCTTTTGCATGCCTTATTCTGTGTGCAAGATGTTTGATACTATTTCGTCTGATATCGCCACAGTCTCAGCTATCTCACTCACTTTCACTCTCTTATCGTGTGATACGATACCATGCAGTTTTTAGATGTTTTCCGGTGAGATTGCAGTTTTTGGCCATCCTTCACGAGGATCATCTTGAAGGAACATGTGACCACGTTTATATTCAACTGCCCACTTTTTAGCGGTTTACTGGGAAGAAGAAGAGTCCCCGTAAACTTTTATCAACTTTGGGTGAATTTCCTTGGGGGTAAATTCATCAAAAATGAAAGATTTTTCGACCGCACGATATTAAAAATTATCCGTTTTAACGAAATGCGTGCAAGACGTTTACTGGATCAGTAAGTGTAAACAAACTACTTGACAGAACAAGTTGAAATTTGTCATAGGTACTACTAAAAGATGCACCTAGGCGAGAAACATAATCTTTTACTGATTGGAACGCCCTCTCTATGTCAGGCCGAGAACTTTTCACCTTGCCCTTGTAAGTAGCTCGCTAAGGCTTACTTCAAAGGTTTTCTTTGTTTGGAAATAGAACACCATACAATCATGATGCAGACGATAGTACAAATGCCATATGTCTGAAAGCGTTTCTTAAGATACTTACATAATATAACAAACTTACACTTAACACAGACAAAGACTTACTGTTAAATACCCCGTAAAGCAAAATATAAATAATTTATATGTAATTAAAATCAGTACATACCGGCCTTTGTAAAGATAATTTGCTAAGCGTATGTAAAAATCTTTTTAAAGCTTACTTCACTGATTGTCAGATTTATATTTAACTATAAAATGTTCACCGGCTCTTAGACTATATGTCTCGTCTGCTCCATCGACCTCCAAAACAGTTAGTTGTTGCAGACAGGTAAAAAATATGCGGAACACATTTTAAGTTATTATGCGATTATTTGCGCGTCATGGTGCACTATAATCCTTTTAAATTGCACCAAATAAGCTCTTAAAACCACTCAATTATAGACCGTATTATAAATACCTATGGTTTAAATTCCTGAAAGTGGCAGCACCGATCTATGACCCGCAATATCTAGTTTTTACGTCTTACATCTTTATAATTAACATTAATTGACGTCTTTAGATTTACAATTGTTTCATTTAAAACCATGATGCTTGGCAAAATCAGTATTATTTTTTGTCAACTGGCAACATTCATTATTAAAAACAAAATCTTCATTATCCATGCACAAGTAATAAATTTAAAAAAAAACGCCAGTGTCACAATACATAGACTGAGTGTCAAACGTCATTTTGACATACGATTTCTACAAGACGAGTAATAATTTTGTGGCGCGTCAATAAACGCTTTTTAACTATTTAATCTGTTTAATTGCGAACGTTATAAAATTTGTGCTATTTATTGGCAAATAAAGAACGCTTCCAGAGCTTCTTGTTTTATCGTGTATAGTAACTAGAAGCGAAAGTATCAAAATTCGTTTTGTAACTTGAGTTAGACGACATGTGATCTGTGTGTTGTAAAAACAACGGTTCCGGATACGTTCTACATGAGATACATTTTCCTATAAAAATACTGGGCGTGTAGAATTATATGTACCTATATCATTATTGTTTATGGTGAAGTTATGCCGAAGCCATGACCGCCTCCGTGGCTCATTGATAAGCATCGGAGGTCCTGGGTTCGATACCCGGAAAATTAAAAAAAAAAAAAATGTTTCAGTCAGGTAAGGCATAGAAGGCTGATCACCTACTTGCCTGTAAAGAAAAATGATCAGTGAAACAGACACAGAAATGGGTCTGCCCCATGTCCCACTAGGGGCCTCGAGAATTCACTTTTATTCCGAAGCCATAAAATGTAAAACATCACAGGGAGTTTGCATGATTTTGCACATATAATTGGATCGGAGGCCATAATCGAACCCACAATACACGCAAGGAAAGTACTAATAACGACCTACGTCACGAAAATAAAAAAAAAAATATTTTAATTACTCAGTAATGTGCCTACTACAAACATATACTATCTAAAGAATACTACATCACTGATAATATTTCTAAATTCTAACCCCAATAAAAAAACTGCATTATAAAACGGTTCACCTTTGACTCCAAGTTGAAACGTTTTAACTTTTTGTGCAATTTTTTGTTGAACTTGACGCCTTGGTTTTTTAAACAAAAATAAAGATGACAAAAAGCGAAGCCTAATAAATCTGGCTAAAAAGGTTATAGAAATACGTCGAGTTTACCTTGTTTGTAAATTATTATTTTTTTGTGTAAACACAATGTATTTAGCAGTTTTCCTGCTATGAGTGCCCATTCTTGTAATTCAACAAAAAATAAATACATGACAGCTGTACATATGTTGTTAACGCAAGTAATAACATACAATTTACATTAATTAATTAGCAAAACAAATATGCTGGAATTTCTGTTGTTTTTTGAAAGTTCATGAAATAAAGAAATTCTATATTCCAATATGTATATAATACAATATTATCTGTACACTTCAGCTATCAGAATTCGACATAACAGGAAATATATAATTTAAAATTGAAATTCTTTTTTTTAATACCTTTCCCAGCATTAAAAAACCTTCCTTCCTCATTCGCAATCTGCAAGCCCTTTCGCGTTCATAATAAACTTTAGAATAAACAACTGCATACAATTCCTGTTCTATCCACACGTGTTCGTGAGAAAATTGTGATATACAAACATTATATTTCTTTGAAATGCCGCTGCTACAGTGCAAAAACATGATTTATTTTAAACGAATAACTTGAAGGTTATCAGAATCAGCAATGCTATATAGATAAGGATACATAAGTGTTTTACCATTAAATTTCTTAGGGATACAAAACCAATGAAAAAAACGTCGGAAAATTACTTCAGGTATTTGTGTTTTTCAAAGGCAAACTAAACTTGATTCATACACATAAGTAGTATAAAATGAAATACTGTATACCGGATTAAAACGCGATTTATTATTTATATTGTTTAAATTATTTATCCCGACGTTTCGGATGCTTTACAGCAACCGTGGTCGCGGGAGACAGAAAGATGACAGTTGTCTAATATTTGAAATGTCACAAAGTTGCCATATTTAATTCAATTAAATTCATAAGCAATGTACATCTATTAACGTCAATAAAAAAAAATACATATTAAATGCTTCTAATTTTACATTTATTACCAGTTCACAAATCAAGGGCGTAGAGTAGAATATAAATAATAAATCGCGTTTTAATCCGGTATACAGTATTTTATTTAAATGTGTGATACTCGCGTTAATAAAAGACAATATTAGTATAAAATGTGTTAGTATGGCAACTTTATGAAATTTCAATGTCAATGTCAGACAGCTGTCACCTTTCATTCTCCCGTGACCACGATTGCTTTACAAGCGCTCGATACGTCGGAGTTAATAATTTAATGAATAGATAGTGTTTTAATCCAGTTAAAGTTATTTTATTTAATGTATGATGTTCGCGTATAATATACATACGCATAATGAAATTTTAGTGATCACCGATTTGTTTTTATGTGAGATATCGACAGACGAGCATGAGGTTCACTCGATGCTAGGTGACACTTCAGCCAATAAACATCGATAATTCAACATAATTGAAGTGAAACTTCTTTATCGACGTATGGGAGAAATTTTGTAAGTATCGTCACGTTTTTCGGTTACGCGCCATGTTGCTTTTATATCAAAGTTTAGTATAGTGACGTAAAGAATATAATGTAATATATTATAATAATAACAACAATATATTAGTTTTGAAGTTTGGTTTGAAATAAGAATAACAATATATTAATTTGAAAGTGATAAAATCTTTTTTCTTAAGGCTTAAGCCTTATCTACCCCATTTTCGTGAAGTTGCAAATAGTACAAAAATGATATGTCGTAAAGAAGTTTCACTTCTTACCTGTGTACTCTGGTACATACACACAATTTTTTTTACTACGCGAGTGAATAGGCTTTTTCTAAGTTGGCGTGATTCACGTTACATCGCATCACACTAGGTGGGATAGTACATTCATAAAAAATATTTTGAGCCAAATTAACTAAAACAATGAATAAAACAGTAGGTATTGCTGGCTGCAACGACACTGCAATCAATATTAATCCAAAATTAGTCCGAGTCGACTAATTAGAACGAACTCAAAAATAACCATAAATCCAGACAGATGCTGTTCAAAGACAAATAATTGAAATAAGTATGGCGGTTTTGCAAAAGAAAATCAAGTCACCGCACATCTGGTCACCTGCGCCGAAAATACAACAAGATATGAATATTCCTAGAATAGCAACAGACTGTAAAATGAATGGAGAGACACCATGTGCCTTCAAAAACTGCAATAAACGTGTACAATAGGGTTGGCACTAGTCAACTTTTATAATTATTGTTATTTGACACACAATTTGTTGGTCTGCTTGTTGGTGTTATATTTATTTTTATATTAGAGGAGGCAAACGGGCAGGCGGCTCACCTGATGGTAAGTGACTACCGCCGCCCATGGACATCCGCAACACCAGGGGTCTTGAGGATGCGTTGCCGGCCTTTAAAATGGGTAAGTATGGTATTGATTATTTTAAACATATTATGTACAATTGTACATACATATATTGTGCTGATCTGATCTAATCTCTAATTAATATAAAACAAAGCGTCCGCACGTCTATTCGTCCGCTTACATTTTCTAAACCACGCAACGAATTTTGATACGATTTTCACTAGAATTTAATCAAATTAAATCTATGTATAATAGAGAAAATTCAATGTTTAGTAATCAAGTCATAAAAATCAATGTAGGGGCGCTTTAAGATAAGAAATGCATCAAAATAGTGAACTTAAGATTTGGAGTTCTTGTCTATCCGCTTTAAAATATTGTATTTTATTTATTAAAAATATAAGATTATTCACGGAACTATTTCTCGAATTCAGCATCTAAGTAAACAATCAACAGTGCTTTTTAAAACAGTGGGCAGATCAATAGTATTTAATTATTATTTTTTATTTATTTACATTTTGCAGCCCTAGCATATGCAAATACAGACAGTACTGAAATGTAAAATCATGGATACTGAAATTAGGGTTGCGAGTTGCAAAAAGCTTCGACAATTCGTCATATGCTTCGGACAGCGTTGACATGGAGTTTCGGCCCATTGCTAATGGTCTTTAGGTTAACCATTTATAAACGAGATGGTATTCGTGGAAATTTTTTAGTCTTGGAAAAAGATATTTTGAATTCGTTTCAGTACTTGCAATTTTTTTATACTGTATACTTATTATGTTTCTGTAAAAGCCCAAAATACGGTAAAGATATAACCAACATACGGGACTTATATACCTAATAATAGTAAAGTTACATCAGGTGGAATGACATGGTATTTATTCACACATTATCAGCATAAAATAATAAGGAATTGATATAATAACTTCAGATAACAAATAATAAAATTTGAATAAAAATATATAAACGTAAAGTGAGTCCAGTTTCATTATGAGCCGTATAAGCTCCAAACTTCCAAAGTGAAAGATATGTTAACAGAAAATCATACCCGGGATTTGAATCCACCACCATAGGCACGGAAGGTTGACCCAACGCGAACGCGTCAACGAGCACGCCAAAGTCGTTTTTGCGTGATCATAATTTTTCATTTAATTTCATAAATGTATTATTGTCATTAGTATATTATAGTCAGTAGTCATTATTGACGTGAACGAAGAATTTCGATTTTAAAATTATTGATCATTCACCTCAGACGCATACGCATTTAAAACTTTGATTTAGATTTTGAGCTAGACTGACTGTAATTAACGTAAACTAAAAAAACTTGAAAATCAATTAAATGTTTTATTTTTAAATTGCATCGTATACTTTTCCGTTTAATAATGTACTGACGTACTCAAGCGTTTGACATATCATCGCTGCGCCTGACAAGTTCCATTTGTGATTTTTGTATAGTTTTGGGAAACAATTATTGATTCACATACGGAGTTTTTCTTAACGGTCAAAACACATATGGAATTAGTTAAACTCGTTTCCAGTTCGAATATCACAAAAAGGATTTTAGTAACACATAGAGAATAAAACGAAGATTATTATTTGTGCAAAAACCAAAAATCAAAAAAATGCACATATGGAATTTGGCAGGCGCAACGACGATATTTCGATAAAATTTTGGATATATTTTAGACTTTATTACAGAAAGATGAATATTATATCCCACCAGAATCATTTTCATATAAAGTAACGCCAATACGGGTAGGTACAAATTGCTTGCACTGTAAAAAAGTTATCAGAGCTTATGGAGAGCCAAGCATCTAGCTCTACACGCCCTAACCCTGTGCCCTAACCTAACACTCTCTCTCATCATAGCGTATAATGTTCTGTGTGAATGTATCTTAAGGAAATGTGTCTTAAGTTCTCTACAAAATTGACTAAATTCAAAATGTGTGGCTTAGTCGTTTCTTTTTTTTGTATGGTATCTCACTGTTGGCGAGCACTGTGGCTCAGCCTTGAAATTATAGTCGTTTCGTTGCTTTTTATACTTGACATGTTTAATAAGTACTCTATTAACATCATATCTTAAAAAATTATTGATATAAGGGTACAAAAATGCGACGAAACACTTCGAGAAAAGTTAGGTAGTGCCCTGCGCTTCCATTGTCTTATCTTGGCGGGGGCACTGCCGTGTCCCCAGATATCCCACCAAACTGATTGTTTTTTTTTTGCTTCCGTGTCATTCGAACCCCTGTTCTAATCATAATGCATTATTGGACAAAGATTGTTAAATCCCTGCCTTAATGGCCGTTATTAATATTTGCGATGTGATTTATTTTTTGTATATCTTACGTATTTTTTACTTAAACTTTTAAACAATTGAATCTTATTTTATTTACTATTGCACTGCCTACACACCTCTCCACAAAGCCAAGGTTAACTGGCAGAAAATGCCTTTAGGCATTAAGTTCGCCTTCTGTACACTACTTTTTTGTGCAATAAAGAGTTTAAAATAAATAAAATAATATTGTATTTTATTAACGCGAGTATCACACATTTAAATAAAATACTGTATAGCGGATTAAAGCATCCGAAACGTCGCGTCGGGATAAATAATTTAAACAATATAAATACATAATAAATCGCGTTTTAATCCGGTATACAGTATTTTATTTAAATAAATAAAATAATTTATAATTTCATAGTTATTGTGTTCACTGTACCTTCGATATATACGTATAAAGTCGTCTGACACAGCATAGCGCCGGTCACCGCAGTAATACTAAAACGTGTGAAGTTAAATTTACTTTGCAATAATTTAACTTTATTTGACGGTTGAAAGCGCACAATATTATCTGATGACGTGGACTTCTGAATTATATCTAGTACTTAATTATATGCATCGTATATTATCATTAGGAACGCTATTTTGTTCCGTAAAAACATTAACTTTTCTTAAATATGAAAAAAGTGATACACGCGATATGTTTTGTTGCCTCCGTGACTCAGTGGTATTCTAGTTGCTATTTATACTGGATGTCCCAGATTCGAATACTAGGATAAGATTAAACCCACAAAAACAGATATACATATATGCACTAGAGGAAAAAATAAGGGTTAAAAAAATATACATTTTTGACGATTTTTTAAATCTTTGATAAAAATCGTAGTATTGAAGTGAAAAAATAGAATTTGAAGAAGCTAAAAGTTTCTAGTTTGTGGATCTTACGACAAAAAAACCAAGTAACAATTATCACGCAATTCTAATGAGTATAATGAAAAAACACGCTATTTGATAAATCGCTAAAAATTTAGCTTTTTTTTTGATCCCTTCAACTTTTCCGCTTGTGTATTTCCAAAGCTAACAGCCAAAAAGGGATAAGCGACATTTTGGAAAAAAAAATCTTATTTGGCTTTTGTTTCATGACACGACGACGACAAACTTTTTGGCGTTCTTATCTTTATATCATTTTTTTATTCTGAACTTTAAATTAGGTACTTTCTTGTAATGTTATGGAATGGTGATTATGCCTTTTTGGCTCTTAGCCATCGAAACATATAAATATGTATATTAGATTACCTAGTTTCAACACCAGTTTCATAAATAGATACACATACTTGCAAGAGAATACAGAAAATAGTATAAATATCGTCAGGATAAATATTAAAATAATGTATACTTTTTTATTCGGTAAGTAATTGTAGTATTAACACGCGTTTTTTCAAAACAAAATATAACACTATTATGCATTAATTATATTCTGAAGTAGTGTACAAACAAGAATTATTTATCTACAAGGCAATACTTCGCATGTTGTCGACATGCATAAAATGACTTATTGACAGGTGTCTGGAAACGTAATGAACAGATGTTTTGAAAAATTGCCCGGTGATATTCTACACGCTTCTTGTAATGTATGAAACACGAATGCATCTTTGCATTTGTGCATTTAGAGATAGCTTATTAGAGGTAGTTCAAAAATAATCTATCTATACTATAATATCCCTACTAATATTATAAATGTGAATGTAAGTTTGTATGTTACGCTTTCATGCCAAAACTACTCAACCGATTATCATGAAACTTTGTATACATATTCTTAGAGGTATTAGAAAGGACATAGGATACTTCTTATTAAAAAAAAATACATGCCAGGCCTGCCATGTGAAAAAATAAATATTTTAGCAGAAAGGAATTCTACGCAGACGAAGTCGCGGGCAGAAGCTAGTAATATTATAAAGAGGAAAGATTCGTTTGTTTATTACGATTTAACTCAAAAACTACACGACCGTTTTTAAAAGTTCTTTCACCAATGGAAACCCACATTATCAGCGAGTAACATAACATAGGCTATTTTTTATTATTTTTGTGTTCTACATTGCACCCGTGCGATGCCGGGGCGTATCGCTAGTTTATTATATGCCTCTACTATAAATTAGGGATGTAACGGAAGTGGTTTTATCGGAACCGAAATCGGAATCGGAGTTTTTAAATTTGGTTTGTCGGAACCGGAATCGGAACCGGAATCGGAAGCAGAGGCAAAAGAGAGATATGTAATAAAATAAAATTACAAACATTATTCATCAGTTTCATTCATATCAGTTCAAAAAATAAAACACCTTTCTGGGTGTTGAAAATAAAAATAAAACAATTTTGTGAAATTTTATACAGTAGTATTTTAAATCAAATAATGTTGACCGCGGCCACCGCCACCGCTGTGCTTCGACTTCCGATTACAACCTCCGATTCAAATTTATCGGAACCGAAATCGGAATCAGAGGTGCAAAATCGATCGGAAGTTCCGACCTTTCGGAACCGGAACCGAAGCTCCGTAACATCCCTGCTATAAATACATAAATTGTGTTAGTGATATATCATTTTTAACAATGTAACATTCATTTATAATCCAGTATAGCGTCGCCAATGACCACATTTATCTTGTGCAGTCACATCTCCCAAACAAGCTTTATTGACTAATTGCTTATTTAATCCCGAAGTACACTTGAAGATAAATCTTTATTTGTCAGAAAATATTCACTAGTAGCATCTTTACATATAACATGGGGATCGTGTATGTAATTATATGTGAATTCGAAAGTAATTTATGGCGTATATATAAAGGGTATGAAATTGTGCCATGTTCGATTTGAATTATTAGCTCGGTTAAAAATATTATAAAATATAATATATAGATACTTCTTATTATGACTGGAATTAATTCTATATATCTACTATTACCTGTTTTTTAGTATGGAGGTAAAATTTAGTATAGAGATTGCTTGAATCATAAGAAAAGATGGGCTTTTTTATATCCAGGATACACCTTAAGTTTCGAACAGGTGAACTGACACTAATAATATATATTCGACAGTATCTCTACCTGTCTAGGTTTTTTATAATATATTCACTAAACCGATTTCGATAAGCTTTGGAATAGAGACAATTTGAACCTTAGAAAATATCCTATGTTATTTTATCCCGGGAAATATCCAGTTTATATTGAGATAAACTGGATTCATATTATAATGTAGACTTTTAAGTTAAAAAATGGTCGTTTTTAAATCTGTTAAAGGTGTTTCATTTCTTATACACATACTTATGTGTAACTAACGTATACAAAAGACAATCAAGACTTATTTATTTTTATGCATTTAATGATATTTTAAACCCATTTTTAAATGTACAAATTTACGAAAAACATATTTTTTAACCTGGCCTTTGTGAAGAACTTCCCCATTCGTTCGTTCACTTGCTCAACCACTCCCGACTCTTCCATTCATACTTCCATACATCTTATTTGTTTATTTTTCATTTTATTTTATTCAGCAACACAAACACACATAACAATACATTAACTTACAATAAAAGAATTTAACTCATTTTTAGTGCCAGTAGTGTTGACAAAGTGTTTGATGAAGATGAAGAGAATGGTTCATTTCGTTGAACAGCAGCCGACCAAGTATGACCGCCACGAGATATTTCGCGGACGAGAGAAGACAAATTAAGATGTAAGATATCTCGATATATAATATCTCGACATCGACAATTTTGATAGAAAAGATATCTCGATTGACAAATATATCTATTTTTGATATTAAAAGTCGAGTTTTAAGTGTAAAATTACAATTTTGTCATGTTAGACCCGAAAGAAATAGAGCGATAATCGATTAAAAAACAAGAAAACGGTCGACAAAATTTTGTCGCGGTTGTCATGCTAGGCCGGCAGAATGGTTGCACGAATCTCTTTACTTAGCACCTTCACTAACGTATTTCGGTAAGTTTCAATTTGTTTGTTAGTGGTTAATCTTTAAACGCATTGCACAACAGCGGCCATTCGTTCCAGTCTATTTTGTTAGAGTTATAAACTCTTTATTGTAGAACTCTTAGATTGAGCGCGTCCGCGTCGGAATCTATTTATTTTTCTTCTAACTATAAAATTTCAACGAGGTTTTAAGCCTGCTTCACCCCTATTTACTCGACTGCAGAATCTTTTTATACTTGTCAAAGTTGATGTCCTATTACTACTGTTTAATAGGCTGTTTCTGGGAATAACAATTGCCTGCGGTAGGCTAATTGGGTGGCGAAGGAGTGGTTGTAAAAAACTGACATTTTACAACCGCTGAGGTCGAAACAATGCGCTGACGAATATATTAGTTGCTTAGTAATTTGATAAGGTGTTTATCTGATCGCGATTAACTGTCCGAACAATTTGTATATTTTTATTTATTTTTTGTTCAGTAACTTTTTGATATGAAATCATTATGATAAAAAGAAATGTACTGACAGCCAATTCGTTCATTTTGAATAAGATTCGAAGATTTTTTAATCCTTGCGGTAACGAAACTTTCAGATACGAAAGGATTTCCCATGCTTTATATAAGAACTTATTCTCTAAGCATCTAAATATAGGTATATACATATAATATTATATACAGAGAGAGAACCGACTTACCTGATTCAAAATAGTAACATTTATGGTAGATTCTGGCATATGAGAAAAAGTTAAATTTCGAACTCTATCCAAAAACGTAAATCATTTTCAATGGTTATGTGGACATCGTCAATCGTCATCGATCGTATTGAACTATTGAGGTCTCTTATCATTTGACTTCATTTGATCACCCTTGTATTTACACTGACTGACTGATCTATCAACTGAAAACGTTGAGTAGGAACTGGTTACTGGGCTAAGAAATTAGAAGGTTTGACAATAGTCAACGACGTTTAGCATTTCGTGGAAGGTATCAAAAATCCTCTCTATCTTCCGAAATCTAGTGAAGAAGTACATTTATAAGTTGTACGATAGTATTTTATGAAAAAAACCTATTTCCAATACCTTCGCTTAAAAAACAATCCGAGGCTGAATTAGAATGATTTCTAATGAACCCCGTGAAATCGGATTTGCATAGACATCACAATTGAATACCAATAGTTCATATCGACGGAAGTCGGTGTTCTTTACGAGACCAGGGACTCTGGCGGACGCGTTGCATCCTAAGAGAATACATCATATCTGGAATCTGTACGTAGTTTGCATGTGCAATGTTGAGAAAATCGTGATGATCCAATCGTGACTATATCCCCTTACAGCCTTGACTGAAAACTCATTGGTATTCCAACGTGAGAAGGGGAGTTGAAGCTTAGTTGGTGGCGGATTAAGAAAAAGAGCTTTTTATATCATAGAGGCGTATGTTGTTTACTAACTAGTGCCCGGGACTTCATCTTAAGCTAAGCTTCTAAGCAAGCTATTAATTTATAAATCAAGCTAAAAAATATTTTGAAAAAGATAAATGATGCCGACTTAACTATACCATTATGTACAAACTTAAATTAAAAAGTAAAAAAATAATAATTACTTCAAAGTAAGATCCTTAAAGGACAATCAACAAAATTATTGATACATATATTTATCTATTTAAAAAATTGTAACACTTACGAAGAATATGACCTACCTAATCTGGAATATGACAAAACTAGAATTATTAAAATCTATGCATTATTGGTGGAATGATCGTGTAGCAAACATACAAAAAAACATAGTCGATTTGAGAAACTCCTTTTTTTGAAGTCGGTTAAATATAAAGATTTTTCTTCCCGACATCCGATGTCGATGAAACAAATGAATGTTTTGATATTGTCCCATACAATTTATGTGTCAACTGTCAAAGCTACCTACATTTCACTCTCTATATTGTGTAACAATATATCTTTTTTGTTTTATACCTGTAAATATTTATATCTTGTTTAAATTTATGATGGATTCAGCTGTGACTCCGGATGGTTTCTGAGCCCCGAACGAATTCCTCTTTCCGTCTACTACCTACTTCCGTTATTCCGACTAAATAAATTTCCATAGAAAATTCAAAGACTAACCAATATTTAAAAAAATATAGACATTCCCTATCAACTTCGTTATCACTAAAAAAAATCATATACCGTATTTGCGCATTTCTATTTACAATCGCAAAAACTCTCCAATATCTTGCATTTTATCGCATATCGCGTGTTTGTTTAGGATGAAATTATGATGAATAAACAAACGCATGCAGAATGTCATCAATGCAAATGTTTACAAAGTTTGATAGGGAGTATTTGTCAGGCTCTCGTTAAAGTCACAGAATTGAGCAATAAAATGAAAATACATTTAATACCACACAGCACGCGTGGCGAGAGACAAACTTTGTGTTTTTATTTTTCTTTAAAAAAACATATTTATATGTGTGTGTAAGTTTTTATTTGATGAAACACACACTACTATAATATAAGCTACTTAATAACTAATTACACTATTATAATATAAGCTAACAGAAATAGTGAAGGGATGTTTTGATCAAAGATTAGAAAACTACTAAACTTGGAAAATTCAAATTATACAACTGTCACCTTTTAGTCTGCCCGTGACCATGTTTGCTGAAAAACACCGAACGTCGCGTCGTGACAAATAATATTATAGTCTGCGTTTTAATCGGGTAAAAGTTATTTCATTTATCATCTTACAATTGGGGTAAGCACAGGCAGACGCCACGGATACTTGCGCTTTGAAAAAAATTATATATTATTTATTAACTCAATTCATACTAAAGTTTATGGCCGTTTATACTACAAATGTGTAATTAGTAGGTAATTACAATTAGTAATTATACATTGTGTAATTAGTAATTACACATTTCGCCGGTTCCGGAGAACAGTTTTAGATTTATATGGTATTTATTTTGTTCTCCGGGACCGGCGATTTTATAATACACATCTCAACACACGCGCCTTCAACTTAGATCACTATCTGATGCACTGGAAACAAGTAATACATAATATAATGAATAAGACACTTTTTCTACCCCACCATAAAAATATATGAAACTACGAGTACATAGCCCTAACACTAAGCAAGACGACAATCATCAAAATATTCATTTAATAATAAAGTACGTAAATGACATGTATTGCCAAGAAAATTAACATAAACGAAGCCGATTGGTCTAACAAACGAGAATTACAAAATATGACGTCCGGTAATGTCCAATCGGAATAGATCCCCACCCTTCTAAGCGAAGTGGGTATATGTGCTGGTTGTAAAGGAAAGCATAGGTCACGTGAGGCTGGTCATTATAATAATTGTCTATGCATCCGGGAGTTAATGAAGACCAAATGAGAGGGTGAATTTGATGCGACAATCGATTTGAATCCGTGAAGTAATAACTTTTTCCGCTGTTGAGATTGTGTCATTATAAATCGTGTTTTTTTATTTGAATTTGGAATGTTGGTATTTATTGTTATCTTTTTTTTATAAAGTACTTGCCGCTGGATTTAAAAAAAGTGTACTTATAACGAAGTTTAAATTAGCCTTTATTACAAGATAAACAGTAATAAATTTTGAGTGTCATTGTGTCAAACGTCGAAACGTCGGGATAAATAATAATAATATAATGACGTTTTAATCAGGTAAGGTTTTTGTTTAACATATTGTATAGGAATAGGTAAGGGATACCGTGACTTATCCCTCTATCCCTAATAAGTTCTAGAATATTATTAAAAGTACTCATTTGTTATATAAAAAACTTTTTAGCTCAAAAATATTTAGAACAGTTTGTAAGCATTTATATCCGTCATAAATTAATTCACAGCTACTGCAGTAAAGAAAGTTGCATTTAGCATACAATTGTATTAACATAAATATTATTATGCAATTTCATAAGTTATCTGTACAATCAAATACGCGCCTTCTCCAATGCCAAAATGCACCGTTCAAAAATGGTTTTCGACATTTGTATGCGGAACTTGACGTATGAAAACTTTAAATTCCGAACGTACCACAGAAGATTTTTGTTAATATATCAGAGACGGATGTTAAAGGAATATTTAATGTATTAATTTCAAAATAAGAATTCAATGGGTGTACGTTTATCCCACTGCCATTGTTAGCTAATGTTCCTTTTTTCGTTTTACTAGTGATTTTTTTTTAAATTGGCGATGCGATCTTTGGGTATGATTTAGAACTTCCTAACTCACAATACCGACCATATCCGGTTTGGCATAATCGGTGATGTATATTTAATTTGTTCAGTGCATGAATACAAAATAATTTTCAAAATTTACAATTCGATTAGTCTGTATTTAATATTGGCAACACATTTTGTAATATGTTTTATAACGGCCGTTGTTTTCACGGTATGACACTGTTTGAATTAGTCTATAGAAAAATTGGTTTTATCCTTCAAGCTGTATGGTAATTCGTAATTTTATATATAACTGATTCTGACAGAGTTAGTTTAGTTTTGTGTTATGTCCACAGAACAGAAGATGTTACACTTCAAGCTTTCATAAATTGTATAACACATTTTAACAACGATCAATAGATCCATTTAATCTATAATTCCAAGTGATTATATTGTCGATGATAATCCAAGGAATATCTCAATAATTTCTTTTAATCGTTATTTTTATATAAATTAAAAAAAACTCACCTAATACAATATCTCTGGCTGAAACAGCGCATGCCAGAGCCACAAAGGCAAATGTGACAGCGATTGGCATTTCGCGCCAAAACGCAATGGCGGCACGCTTCATGTTTCACTTAGAAGCTCAACTCGTCTTGTTGGGATCCATTAGCCTCTGAAACAATGAAACAAACTATTTGAATCCTTTTTGTCCTCTTTCTCGCTTTGCGCCGAGCTATTTTCGTGTAAATTCCAATCATTTTTGCGCTTCTTCGTCAGTTAGTCTATGGTTGCAAATAAAACAAGAACATTTTTCTAACAATACCTTCTGTAGTGTATTCATTATGCTAAAATTCAGTGTTTGTACATTGACACTAACTCGTAAGTCATAACTATATTTTGCAACATTGTAATCGTCCATCTGGTGCATATCCAAAAATAGACCTACTTAAACAGGCAGTAAAATTCGAAACGTAACGAAAACGCAGTAAGCAGTGATGTACGGGGTGCGTGAAACGTAATAACCATCAATAATGTATTCCCTTTATTGCTGCCCGGAGTTCGAATCAAATCGCCAGGAGTAGGTATGAACTGCGAATGAATGGTACTACGAAGCAAATCGAATTCATTCGAAATTCTAAATTTAAATAATTAATCATCAGTTTGGTGTTGCAATTCGTAATAAAGCGTCAAATAATACCTATTAGATTTTGGAATCTTTTATCGCATATAAAATGAAACCTAATAAAAAAGCAAAGTAGGTAACTGAAGATTTTTCGATGTAGAAAACCACTTTAAGGAAACGGATGAAAAACTGTTACTTAAAGTAAAAATAAAGATTTTTAATGATGACCAATAAACAATTTTGAACGTTTCCCTGTTTATTTAATAATGGGTCAAAACACGTCTGATTAGGACATAAAATTGCGTGAATCGTTAAATGGGACAGATATATAGTACGTGACGTTGTGAGGAAATTTTTAATGCATTTTCTGCATTCGGATAATTTTAGTAATACAATCTCACGAACGTGAGTTCGTTGGCACCGTATTAAATTAAGAATTAAAATAAACAATCTATAAAAGACGTGGCGTTTGATTCAGTGACATACAAGGGGTTGATATTGTTACTTGTTTGTTTGGATCACGCGGCACACCACATGTTAAATGTTTGGTGGAATATAGAATCTTAATGTCATTGGTTTTATTTTTCTAATTGTATCATCATTAACTAAAAATATATATATTTTGTAAAGTAACATACTTTAGGAACTCTTCTTCGACGAACGCCTCTTCTAAAGATATAACCATTTTGTTTTTTTATTGAGCAACAATATAAAGAAACTTAAAATTAACTTACAATAAAACATTTTAACTGATTGTTAGCGCTAAAATAGTGTTGACAAAGGATTAATTAAAAGGTAAATACACGAATAACTATACAAGAATAACTATACACGAATAACTATGATAATATAGTGCTTCCCTTATTAACATATTTATAAAACTAAAACTATGATTGATGGAATAATCGTAGCATTCGTCGGGGAGAAGTTTACGAAAATGTTGTATTCAGTTTTTATAAAATAAACATTTCATACCAACTGCAACAACAATATACGAATACATCACTATTGGCTGAATACTCAACCGCTAATCAACACTAAGATTTACTGAAAAGTATTGCTGTTATTTTCAGTAAAGTAGTATTCCGCAGTATACTGTGTCAAATCGTTTTCTACTTGAGTAACGTCTTGGAATAAATTATGCGAAGGTGCTAACAACATGTATGAAATTAAAAGTTGTAAGTTAGATACAATTTTAAAAGTTTAGAGAATATATAATAAGCGTGAATAATTAAAGAAAAGCTCATTTGGCCGAGCCGATACAAGGCTTAATATACAAAGAATATATCACATCACAAATATTAATTAGGACGATATTATTAATATATCTAAGGTCCTTAAACATTGAAAATTGAACATTTAATTTCATACTTGTAGATATTATGAATATTAAAGAAATTGTTTACTTTAAAATCAACACTAAAATTGAATATACTAAACCCAAATAGCTAAGTTTACGACGTGTCCTAATTATAAATACTTTTTATGTAAAAGTCGAGAAAGTGAACTAAAAAAGTGTTTAATGTATCTTTTCATACACGTGCCTCAGAATCATATATCATAGCGATGAAGGGTTAACCTGTGCCATATTTAAATATCGTTGGTATTTGAGGGTAAGATAGCTTTTTTATTGTTTTGTTACCCTCGAATGGAAATAGAACTTTCAACGATCTGTTTTCAGTTGATTTATTTTCGTGCCATGTTTTATAATCTGTGGTATAAATATATGACGTGTAAATAATTGAGTACAAGGGCGGCGAGAGATTTTATTATCTATATCTATACTAATATTATAAAGGGGAAAGATATTTGTTAGTATGTTTGTTACGAACTCAAAAACTACTCGACTGATTTTAAAAATTTCTTTCACCTATAAAAAAGCTTCATTATCAGCGAGTAACATAGGCTAACTATTTTTTGTTTATTTATTCATATATTTTTTTGTGTATATTATCTATATCTACATTGCACCCGTGCGAAGCCGGGCTGGATCGCTAGTTTTTAATATTTAATTCGTTGGGATTGCGATTATTTGAGAACTTACCCTTTTTTACGAATTATTGTATACTAGCAACGCGCCCCGGCTAAACACGGGTGCAATGTAGATGTACACAATATACACAAAAAATGTGCTATGTTACTCGCTAGAGGAAAGATTTGTATTTTTGTATGTTATGAATAAACTCAAAAACTACTAGAACGATTTTAAAAATTCTTTCACCAATAGAAAGCTACATTATCTATTGCTGAAAGAATTTTTAAAATCGGTCCAGTAGTTTTTGAGTTTATTCATAACATACAAAAATACAAATCTTTCCTCTTTATAATATTAGTATAGATATAGATTACTTCTTAACTTTTCAGTGGATTTCGATGTGGTTTTCATAATTATTTAGAACATTTCACACTTGATTCAATAGAATTTGCGAAACCTGATGAATAGATACCATAGACTGAAACCGAAACGCGCAATATGCACTTCACTGTTTTTCTATCTATGAATTGTGGTTCGTTACTCGGTCGGAATTTCCATATTACTCCCACCCGATCAATGCCCGAAGTTACCAGACGTGGGGAAAACATACTTACAGAAAACTATAAACATGTTTTCCCGGTGGAATTCGAACCCGCGCCAACGAGCCCGTCTGAAATCTTAATTAGAGTTTCAATGTTGCTAAACTAACTCTAACTTCGTCCAAAGAGACATTTAAGAGATTTTTTAGGGAAGTTTTTACTCAGTCATTTTGGTTTATTAGTTTTTATTGACTGCACAAGGCAGAACATTGGTGCAAGTAAAATAAACAATTATATAACAAAGTCGCTGTGTACCGACGCCTGCGCCAGATGGTGTATGCGGCTGTTTTTATATGAATATTAGTAAACTAATCTTCATTTCATGTTCCTCTTAAAGGGTGTTTGCACTTTGTTTTAGGTATTTATTTAATTTTAAGCTCTTTATTTTACAAGAACGAACTTGTTTGAAGGCATTTTCTACTCGTTTGAAATTTGAAAATAGAATAATTTTGATCAATATGACAGACAACTACGGTAATTCAAAAAAGTTTCTATTCACAACATAAGTAAGGAAAGGGATAGATATAGCTCCTCTGGTCTCTGACTGCGGTCATTTGACCTATTTGAGTAAATAAATATCACGATATATTAATTATTTATAACACCAAGGAGATATTACTTCCTGACCGCAAACCACAAAACGCCCCGCAATTACATCGTAATACAAACCGCTTTATTTGCATTCACACAATATATTTTTATGTGAATTTTCTACAGATAGATTTCATACTTTATGTTAAGGTCAGAAAAAATCAACCTTAGAACAACATAACTTCTGCATAATACCTTATTCTTTTGTTTAAAAAACTACCGTCGTTCCCGAAGATAGCAGTCGGATCGTTTTTAACCGACTTCAAAATAAGGAGGAGGTTCTCGATTCGATTGTATTTTTTGTATGTATGCGTCATATCTCCGTAAATTTTGAACCGATTAAAAAAAGTATTTTAATAGTAAATTATTAGGTCAGTTTACCATTACAAAAACAAAAGCCAGTTGGTATCATAATCATATCCGTCTTTGTTCTACGCCCTCCCTGATGATGACTCAACTTCATAGACCTTAGAGGAATCCATGTCACGTTTATTTAATAAGCTATTATACAATTAATTTTCTTATAATAATCTTCAGTTTATAAGATACCTATACGGCCTTATTCATAAACGTATTTTAAGCTTGATATAGTTAAAAATATGTTTTGTTTCTTTCGTTCTGTAGTCTTTTTATATTTGATAGAGCGAGACAAAACATATTTTAACTATAGCCTATAATACGTTTATAACTAAGGCCGTAAGTTTATAAACCTTAAGTTATTGAATTGTGCTTTTGAACTACTTCTTATTCATGTTTTTGCATTATGTTTGTGTGCTGTGTTTGCGTGTGTGTGTGTTAAATAATATATCTACAATACACTAATCGTAGCTTTATAGTCTCACACTAGGGATACGAAAATAAATCCGCGATCTGACTTGCCAATTAAGTTGTTAATATAGAACTCAGGTCAATTGTAGCGAAGGCGAATTCTAAAACATCCTGTGTAGCGCGCACGTGCGGTAAACTTCCTGTCTACCTCTGCGCCTGCGCACTAACACCGACTTGTTTTTTTTGTTCTAAACGTATTTACAGAATTAACAAAAGCTGCAACTGAGTATTTAGGAGGTCTTCATAGGAGTCTAGGGAGGGCTTTGATGAGGGAAAGTAGAGCTAGCCGTAGCCGTTATTGAGAGGGGCTAGTTATTTATATAATAAATATTTATTTACAGTAAAATGTGTGAGGACCGCTTATACATATATCAGTGGAATGAGAGTTGTATTTAGTACCGGTCCGAGTTCGAGTCCCGGGAAAACAAGATAAAAAACTGTTTCGGTCAAGAAGAAAGAAGAAAAAAGAACACAATAGTTCTTGTGAAAAAAAACTAACAGTGAAATGGATACAAAAATAGCTTGTTGGATACAAAAAGATTCGAGAATTAATTTTTTTTTATATAAAAATAATTACATCTTGTTTTTATCTGGTTAAGTGTATTTTTTCTTCATATGGTTTTGCAATACAATTAAAAATTGTTTTCAAGAATAAGGACTAAAGGGTGAACTTCCGAAAAGCCAAAACCGAATTTTGACTTCAAATCTTATACACACGTTCCCTTTCACGGGGACTCTTGGGGACACGTTGCATTAGTCCCCAAGAGTCCCCGTGAAAGGATGTTTGGAGACTCGCAATATTTTTCAAAATATTGATTTTTTGGTAAAACTACAGAACCTAATCATCTCCGATTTTATTCATTTTGAAATATGCTATTGTACACATTTTCCCGACTAATTATTTTTATTTAATTGGTGGTGGCTAACCCTACCAGTTTCACTCTAAAAAGGAGACACCACCTAAGTTAGTCATAACCAATAACCATAATAACCAATGACCATATCGACCATTTCAAGTCTAGTGACTCACGGGTTACAAAAAGTTAAAACGACTTCAGCATTCTACATAGGAGTGGGCGTTAATTCATCAAGCAGCTTTTTTAAGCCGCTTTTTTAAGGTTAACGAATTAGCTGCTTTTATTTTACCGCAAAAGCCGTTAAATATATTAACTGCTAAATTCAACGATTTTCGAACGCAACGCGCGGATTAGCTCTACGAACATTCAACGCGTAGTCGCTAACATCATCCGAAGCAGCTTGTTTATTTAAGGTGACACTAGTCGACATTTTTTCAATAGAAATTTCGGGGGGGTATTACTCCACTATTTAGCATCGTACATGCAAAGTTAAACATGATATCGTTTTGTCTCATTATTAATTTTGTCTGTACGGAAACAGAATGGTAAAATAAAAAACCATTAAAAAGTTACGAGCTACCAAAGATTCGTTTTTATTGCCATTTTTTAACACAACTTTGGGCTTAAATTAGTAATAAAAGAAGTATCAAATTTTCAAAACAAAGTCGGTACCGACAAAGCACGATTATCGAAGAATACAATAACTTTTATTTGTAATTGATTTATGCAGTGGTTTTTTCATAAAACTCGATTTTCCAAAGGCTTTTTCGTATTTTTTTAGACGCCCCTTTTACTATGAATTATCGTGCATCTCACAATAATGACTGCCCCAGTGCGGTGCGGGAGAACAGCATGCTTTTTGGCAACGCCCACCAGTGAGTTCGAGCCCTCGACTTGTGCAACCTTAACGCAATACCTGTTGAATTTATTAACTGTTAATTTATTTATTAACTAATAAATGCTACGTAAAATCTGTTCACATTACTGCAAACCAGCTAATAAAATTAGCAGCTTTTTTAACAGGTTATAAGTTTGTAATTAACAGTTTCATTTCGTTAACACAAAAACCGTCAACGAACCACCTCTACAGCATTGCTTGCCCGTCCTTGACCGTATGCCTTATCTGAGAATAAACAATGCATGCACTATCATACATGCATTTACAACGATGTTCAGCCCACGCATGCGCATTGAACAGAGACGGCATGACATTGATTGATTTATTTTTATTAATCCCCAAGGTATAACTTCGTTATTTCAAATGTAGGAAATTATTTAAAGGATAATTTTGAATTTAACATAGAACTGTGTACTTTATTTTAAAAAAGTGTGTGCGTCGATGATAGTGGAAGAAGCGAAATTGGTATGCAAGAATCGGAGCATAAGGAATTCCGTGATCTCTGCCTGGAATGGAATATATATATATATATGTACTTTATTTTTCTACGTAATGGTTTGGTATAGCTAGACAAACTAAAGTTAGACATCATCATAATGAATTGTTTGTATAATGCGATACCTACTAGTTTACATTTCCTATCACTAAAGAGGTTTTAATATTATCTATTAAAACCTCTTTAGTGTTAACTTAACTGTGTGTAAATTAACAATGAAATTTCCATTCTAAATAAGCTTATGTAGGTATATTTTACTTTTTTTTATTTTAGTCTTAATTTTTATACTTTTTTAAAACACAATTTTCCTTTCACAAAAAAGTAATTCCATGAAAGAGGTTATATATCAATTTAAAATTAATATAAAAAATACACTTTAATTTTAAGAAATCAGGTAAATTGCAAAACTATTTGTCTTTTCGTTTATTATAACTAAAAGCAAATGATTTTAAAATAAACTGCAATGATATATCAAAATAAAAAAATGCGTAAAAATTTGTCACAACTAAAAATAATTTAGATTTCATACGTATGCATCTTGTATTTCGTATATCATTGTTCTTTTTCATAACATCACAAACTTACCCACGCAAAACATTCAACATCGTCTATAAATGACACAGGACAGTTCAATTGGCTTATTTTTACTTAAGAAGGGTTATACTTAAACAAAGTGCTTGTTTTTGAGTGGTAAAACACATTGCTACTTGAAGATAGCTTACTTAGTGGTACCATTTAGATTGTAGACAGATAAAATAAGCTTTTTAAATGTTCTTAAGTACTAGTAGTAATTATGTTTACTATTTTTTAAAGTCAGATATTGACAGACCTGTAGTTCAATTATTGGTCCTCTCTGTCGCGCTTCTAGATAAGCGCTTCAAAATTCAAATTAAACTACAAAAGGTATGTATATCACAACTCCTTACGTTCCTGGCGCCTTAGTACCCTAATGTAGCGCATAGCGGATTTCAATAATTTTATTTTAATTTATTTATATGTACATATTGTGGTATTTAATTTCGTTTATTTTTTCCTAAGCCAATACTATGCTATAGATGACATTTTCTTATTATTTTTTTTAAACAATTTATACCGTCTGGTCACTTCGGCAATTAACACTTGGGAGAAATATCGAAATTCCAACAGCATCACCGTTCATATATGGAAAGTCCTCACCCGGGTGAGAATCTGCGGCAATCCAAGCCGAGATTATAGCCCCCCGCATGGCGCCCTTGGAATAGTTGTTGTAGAGCAGGCACTCTACCAAGGGCTAGAGCTTTACCGAACTCGCCCAAAAAGTCATGTTAATTTCTAAGGCCCAAATGCCAAAAACAAAAATTCATTGACTGAAGCCGAAATGCGAAATAAACTTTTCCATTTCTTTTTTTCGAAAATACGCTATATATATAATTTGATAATTTGGAAAGTCATTTCCGAATGTTCAAAGTCATTAATAGGCCGAGAGTGCATTTGCTATCAATAATGACATCCATGAGTACGTTGTAGATGGAACATAACTGGATGGAGCATTAACTGAGCCTCCCGCTTCTATCGATATCTAACTTAAAATTATTTCCGCGAAGATTTCTTTACGAGATTTAGTCTGAAACTTCGATCAGTCTAACAAAGACAGTATCAATCTCGCGAACTATAAATTACCGAATTGTTGTTTGTGTTTCCACTAAATTAATGGAGATGTTTCGGTGTAAACAAACATTATTTATCTTCTACCGCGAAGCATTTAAATCAGCTGCATCATTCTTTGAAACTCAATCTGTATTCCATAGCTGTACTGGTTAAGGTAAAACAAATCCGTACATCAGATAGCAAAAGTTGCTGACATACAAGATTAATCTCATCTGATTATTTCATTTGTAAACAGTACGTTTATTTTTGAAACGGCGAGTTTTTTCATATTATTTGTTATTTTGGATCTTTGTTTATATTGAAGCACGGAATCAGTTATGAATGATATATGTATAAAACAATGTATAACACGTATGCAAAAAATAGGTTCCTTGATATAACAATAATTGATGTATTTTATTTAGGTTCGGAACTCCGCCAACTTCCGCAATTGACAGCTCACGTCACGCACACTTACAGCTTATTTGTAATGTCTACTGCAGATCTATATAATAGAAGTCGGAAAATAGCATATTATTGGAATCTATACTAAATATTTTTTTATTTTTGAAGCCATAATTCTGGCAAGACAACGTCTGCTGAATCTGCTAGTGAATGATAAATCGCTTTTTAAACGTTCGAGAAATACGATTCTCTATTTTGTTGATAGGATTAACAATATACCATTTGGATTTGGTCTCAAACCTAACTAACTATTACATATACATCAATAAACCTACGTAGATGTCGCGGCGATAAGAGAACAGAGTAGGTGGAGTCGACCTTTAAACAAAATTGAACTAAATTCACGTATTTCAAAAAAATTATCAATAAGGAAATTGCCGTCATATTTTCCTTTAAACATGAAAATTTATAGTCAGCAAGAAAACCGCCGAAATGTCCAATAAAGAAGACTTCCCGTTCAATTTATCGCGTTACACAAAAAGCCTAGCGTATCTGCATCTAATTTTATATCGCGATCGGTCAAAACTTGCGCGCAATACTCTATTTTCGTATATTGTATACACGGAGGAGTATTTACATTCACTGTCCATATATTAGCGATGGGTAACTCATCATTTTTATATGAGGTTGAGGGAGTACCTCATTTTACGTAGCGAGGTCCTCACGAGGTACCCCTCATTTGAGGCGAGGCGCGAGGGGTCGAACGTCGGCGACTTCACCTCACGAGTTCATTCGCTCACTCACTATGCTCACTCGATCACTCAATACCATAGATAATATCTATGCACATTGCTCAATAACTCAATACTCACTCGGGAGTACTCGCCCTCAATAATGTCAATGTCATATTTTAAGTAAGGACGCGTGAACGAGTGAGGTGATGAGTTGATTCAATGTTGGAATTCGAGTAACTCTTTCAATTTGCGGTCACGAGTACCTCAAACGAGGCACCTCATGAGTGAGTGACACATCTCTACCATATATTAAATAGTATTAAACGAAACACGATTTATTGTAGTGATCACTTATCAATAAATGGCAAGCAATTGCAAAAATGCAACTGATTTAAATTTTAAATCTGATCCTGAATTATCTATGTACAAATACATATCAAACATTTTAATCAGAACATGACCAGCGTATTTATGTTTCGATGAAAATAACTGTTATAATTTGCTAAACACGTTGAAATCTGTCCATTTAAAGTCTGCTGTAGGACGAAAACCTTAACACGATTTCTATGAACTCTATCCTATTATGTGATTGAAATTTATAACGAAATTCTCTTCGAAATTCAACAACTCTAGGATCTGGATTAAGTATCCATTGTCTATTATCCGACCGCCTAAAATAAATAGCGTAGCGACTGGCGCAAGTAACTCGCCCATAAGAAACAGAGCATAAGAGCAACTGCTGTTTTCAATCCGTTGGTGAGTTCTGCAAAATCGTATCCCAAATAATGCTATCGAGTTATGACCTGATAATAGCTTGGCGTATATTTCGTTTTCATATTCAATATTCGCATATATCTTAATTAAGATGAAAACCCTCTATTGTAAATCTGGATTAAATAATACATGTTTATATTTCTAAATTTATCCATTACTAGTAACATACCATTGCTTCGCACGGGTGTAATGTAGATGTTCTATACATAAAAATGTTATGCTATGTTACTCGCTGATAATGTAGCTTTCTATTGGAATAGAATTTTTAAAATCGGTCCAGCAGTTTAATTAAGTTAAATCGTAACAAACAAACAAACAAATCTTTCCTCTTTAGTAAAGAGTCTTTACAATATTAGTACCTATAGATTGGCTATAATTTACAGATATAAATTATAATAATTATTTATGATATTTATGTTGCAATGTGACTTAATAAATAAAGAAAATAAAACAATTTTTTATTTTATTTATTTATTATTAAGATTTGTATCCATTTATCGTACCACTGTTACGGGATTGTCATTTTAAGCAAATTAGTATAAGGTTATCTTACGGAAGTCAATTCATTTTTATTATGAAACTTTATCATAAATGAGGAAATGAAAACTTATTAAAAAGCTCTAAATCCTTAACATCATTATGATTTTTACATACAATAGCACTAATAGTAAATGATTGATAACTTTGCAATCTCAATACCAATATGACCCCCATTGTGTGATTCCCACAATGGCAATAAATCTCTCTCTATTCACTATTAATATATTATTAAATCGTCATAAAATCGATGTTTTATCAAAAAAATCTCTGTTAAATGACTATTAAACTATCAAATCGTAGACTCCGCCGTCCCCTATTCAAATTACTGTAAATCAATTCTTAAATCGACGCTAAAATATCTAGTGATGACCGAATTATTGTTATTTAGTATCGACTAAATTATATTATTAACTATTAACATGTTTTTTTTAAAACAAGGCGTACGATGATTCACGAAATCGCGTTTTATACACGTACTAACGTACGAGCTGGTTATTTTAAAAGATTACTGAAAAAAAAACAAACACAAGTCAAATTAGCGTTCTGCTGGAAAAATACGTGTGATATAACCCAACATTAAAACAGTTGTTTACCTGTTTTCAATAATTAATTATCATTACAAATTGTACATACTGTAACATACATTACAAAAACATAAATATTTAGAATCTATACTACAGATAAATTATAAAAAAACTATCAATTAAAGTATGGATTTCGTTAAATTTCATATATATATTTTTAATATTAATTCAAAACAATTAACTCTCAATTCCTTTCTTTGAATGTAGAAAATAAAACGAAACCGCCAAACATTTATCAACCTGGCGATGACCCAAATTAGAATTCCAATTACCCCATCTATATATTCTCAATCTATTCTGAAATGCATAAAGAACGATAAACGTCAGATTTATCGACAACAATGTGGAATGGGCATCACTAGTGACCCGCGGCGAAATCTTTATTCAATTTAGATTGTCCGTTACGGTAGCTACGGGACGGGCAAGCTACTAGTCAAAGATTTTTAGATGTTCGCTCTGCATAAAATCCTTCCACGTGATGTTTCGTTTTGATTAGGTCGGAGGGTGCCCCCCAAGTATAAAACCGATT
This sequence comes from Anthocharis cardamines, assembly GCA_905404175.1. Lineage (NCBI taxonomy): Eukaryota > Metazoa > Arthropoda > Insecta > Lepidoptera > Pieridae > Anthocharis > Anthocharis cardamines. Next base: position 8,179,232 of record FR989969.1, read on the forward strand.
TTAGCCGCCATCTTGGAAACCGTTTTTTTGCATAAGTATATCTCGGACACGGTAAGTTTTACGTTAAAAACATAACAGATCTGTTTTGTAGAGGACAAAATTTCCCATCTTTTTTATATGTAAAACTCACCGTTTCCGCGATTTATGCAAAAAAACGGAGCATTGGTCAGAAGTTACTTTTATTATAAAAAACTTCAGAGTTCGGGGCTTGCGGATTCTTCTCAGTTCAATCGATCACCATGCCAAATTTTATCAAAATCAGTTCATCACTTTGGCTGTAAAACGTTACAGACAGACACTTAATTTCGCATTTGCGTAAATGGTTTCCGATAATTCATCCGCTCAGGGGTACTAGATTTATATAAAGAGTTAATCAAAAATATGCCTACCATACTTATGAAACAGGTATGCACTTTCACATTATTTCATTTTATTTAATACAATGAAATAATGTGAAAGTGCATACCAATACTTCTCATGTACTTCAACAGTCCCTTAGATTAATTAATGCGTTCAAATTAGATCTTATGTCGAGGTGATTACGAATTAAATGTGTTTACTTAAGAGTAATGCTGTCTACATCGCAATAAATTCTTCCTGATTTGTCAGCATCTAAAAGGAACTCCTTACTTATTCACAATGGCGGATTTACAAGAAGGCTTGAGCCTAGGGCAGCAAATTTTACAGGCGGCTTTGGGGACCAATTTTATTTTTACGTGTCTTATGGAAATCAAAAAGAATTATGTAGAACGTTTTTATTATGTCATTCAACGAAATATCAAACTTGTATATCCTATAGCAAAACACCCAGTTCGCTGCCCCGAACCAGTAATCGGACTCTATATATTATCTTAATTTTAGAATAGACCATTGTAGACGGGGGAGGGGAGGAATTAAATCCGCCACTGCTTACTCAAATAGTCCTTATTCTGGTATTGAGTACACCTACTATATACTTTTAAGTATTTAAGGGGAATTATTTAACTAAATATGACTGATCAATCAACACACATTTTAAATAAACGGAGTTACAACAGAGGCTTAAAAATTTACCTAATTCAAAATGTAGGCATACACTAAGAAAGATTTTTTTTAAAATCGAACTATATGGCCGTTAGAGTTCTGTATCTGGATTTCATTATATCTTTTGGTGAATAGTTATCGGGCTCTCATACTTTTACAGTGCGGATAATGGGTGTTTTAGTGAAGTACATCTCGGTTACACTCAAATAAACACGGAACGGATATATCCAAATGTTCAATTTTATTGCCGACATCACAGGGATTCGGTTTGGGTTGTAATATGACCACATTAATTTCCTTTGAGCTAAGTGCATGATTTTAACCATATTTTAAAAATCATGTTTATATTTGTATTATTTATACAGGCTTGCCAGTGTTAATTGAAGACCTGACCATGTGCCAAATTCTGAAGCACTCGGTTCTTGTAAGTCTTCAAGCCCATTGACAAGAAAGGTATGAATTAAAATAATTTCTAAGAGATTGCCTTTTGTTAATGCAAATGAACATTTAAATCAAAACTATTTAAAAGGTTAAAACGCGATTTTATGTTTATTTTATACTAAGATCCGCCCCGGTTTCGCACGGGTGCAATGTATAGGTATGTACAAAAAAGTATAGCCTATGTTATTTTGAGTTTATTCATAACATACAAAAATACAAATATTTCCTCTTTATAATATTCTTAATATCATATAATATAGATTAGCTGACCCCTTCCCCAATTCCCTGGGTGAAAAAGCTCTCAGATAGCAGTGTTTTTTCGGCATACTTAACACTCATCCTTATAATTTGGCCAATGAACTCAATATTTTAATAAATTATAGCCTATTTTATTCAGATGTATAAACAAGAATAATGTAAACTTTCATCAAAATCCGTTCAGTAATGTTTGTGTGAAAGAGTAACAAACATCAATACAACAATATCCAACAATGACCAAATAATGGTTTTAGTATCAGGAGCAGCAAGCCAAAAGTATGTTATTAAAATGGGATAGTTTACAAAAAAATGATTGAATGAAGAACTTTCTACACAATACCGATGAAATTAACATCCTTTGTTTAAAAAACTAAAATAAATCATAACATACTTTCTTTACACCAGACACTACAAATTAGGTTAATAGGAAAGTGATTAAATGTGTATCGCACATATTTCATGTGGGTTCCGTACATTAGTATGAGATTATTTTTTAATATTCTACCAAGAAACATAATTTTGTTTGAATGCGAGTATTCTTTTAAATAATGATTCTCATTTTTTTGTTTTTATAACTGAATTTATATCAATGAATAAATTATACCTACTCCAAAATGCTATAAAGAACATAAATTAATATTTTTTATTTAATAAAAATAAATAAAGAAATCTTTAAACACACATAATTATTTATTATTGTCTTATCATTTCATGAAATAACGCAATTAAGAGAATGTCAGATGGAGAATTTAAATAAATTATATTGTTTTCATTTCGTAACGTCACTTTCCCAAAACTTTTTGTCTAGATGAGGTAAGTTATAACGTGGTACTTAGGTCTGCCTTTTCCGATTCCTACAATCACGATGTTTTCAAAGTTAGAGTGAATAGGCTTCTTCATAGTTTCCATTCACCGCTAATCATCCTCCACCATTTTTAGGTTGCGTGTAAACACTTATCTATACTAATATTATAAAGAGGAAAGATTTGTTTGTTTGTTACGATGTAACTCAAAACTACTCGACCGATTTAAAAATTCTTTCAGCAAAAGCTACATTATCAGCGAGTAATATAGGTATTTTTTTTAGTTCTTCATAAAAAAAAATTACTACCTACTTTACTCACACCTATGACAAGTCTCCTGAAAAGGGAGCACTCCCGTGAGATACATGTATCTTGTGTTGTGTGTGTTGAACCTTTTTTTAAGACATATATGTATATATGTCTTAAAAAAAGGTTCAACACCTTAAATAGAACACATCTGTTTATTTAATTCGTCATACGGAACCCTAAAATCAAATGGTAACAATAGGGGCGTTATCCGCGGCCGTGGGTGGACCAATATACTAGATTAGTTAACTACCGCCACTAGAACTACTCGAGTTTGATGGATCTGAACAATGTTTAGTTTTGTTAAGCACTCTTTTAAATCTTTATGGATAGCGGTTGTTTTGTAAGCTGCTATTGTATTTCGGCTGCTTTCGGCTGGAAAATAATAAGTACGATTACATAATATATCTGGGCGGCAAACTTTGGAAAAACCGTGAAGTGCATAATGCGCGTTTCGATTTCAGAGTATGGATTAATGCTCGAAGTAAAAATTACGTCGACAGCGCATCATTGACTTTGTTTTTTTATATGACTGATGTTCTGTGGCTGGGGTATCACCTACCATCAAGTGAACCTCATGCTCGTCTGTCGATATTTGACATAAAAAAAACAAATACTAAGAGTATGTACTTATTTAAAATTAATTTATATAGTTTTGCTACGCTGTCTTTTTTATATTATAGGAAGACTAACGAGCCTGCGGCTCACCTGATGGAAAGTGAACACTGCCGCCTATGAAAATGTGTCTTTTCTATAAAGTAATAATATTCTAAATTTTTCTCCAATTTACCTTTTATCAAGCTACGTGTGATACCTAAGCTGATGTGATACTTCAAATAATGATGCGCTGTCGACCTATTTAAGCGATCTAAGCTAAAACAAATATGTAATGATAATAAATTATTATAGTTCGTAAAGTTGATAAATCTGCATTTCACGTCTTTGACAGCGGTGCGATATTTCTTAACCGTTTAATATATTTTTTTCATTAAACGAGCAGAACGATAAAGGAATCAATCAATGATGCGCTGTCGGCCTATTTATTACTTCAAGCCTTCTAAAATCCAAACTCAAACCGAATTGGGCATTATAAACATGCACACAACAGACGTTTTTTCTAATATACGTACTATTGCTACAAGGACGTCTACGTAGAATTTCGTTTGACTATTTAAATATTTTGTAACAGTCGGTTATTAATATCGTATTTAGGTATTCAACCCCCGCTCCTACCTCAACAAAGCACTTCTGAGAAGGCGGCCTTATTCCCGATTCCTCTCACGACTATCCCGGGACAGAACGCATTACAATACCGAGATAAAATCACATTGGACAATAGCGGCTGATACGTCCAACACCTCATTGAAAGATACGACGACACCCAATAAAACTATTATTTTAAATTTTCATCGAAACGACAGGAAGGAGATAAAATCGATTGCGGAATATGGGAAACGCGATAGTATGAAAAATTCAGTTCGTCATCGCGTACAATAGCTATCACGAGTTTTATTAAAAATGCGTGTGTATTGAATCGTGCTAGGATCTTTTTTATCGATATTTTTATAGTTTAATGTCAGCCCTTAGACATGACGGTTAACTAATACAAGTTTACAAATACGATTAGCGATGCATTTCTGAGTTAGAATTTTTTTTTGAATCAAAATAGTACAAAAAAAAATTATCGATTATTTTTATGTTGATATCGACAGACGAGCATGAGGTTCACTTGACGGCAGGTGATACCCCGCCATAGCATATCAGTCAATGATGCGCTATCGACCAGCCGGCCTAGCATGACAACCGCGACAAAATTTTGTCGACCGTTTTCTCGTGTTTTAGTCGATTATCTCTTTATTTCTTCCGGGTCTAACATGACAATTACACTTAAAACTCGACCTTTAATATCAAAAATAGATATACAGTCGATCGAGATATATTTTCTATCAAAATTGTCGATGTCGAGATATAATATATCGAGATATCTTACATCTTAGTTTGTCTTCTCTCGTCCGCGAGATATCTCGTGGCGGTCATGCTAGGCCGGCGGTAGGTCGATTTTACTTCGACCATTCGGAAATCCATAGATAGACCTAAAACGCGCACATAAATAATAAATCGCCTTTTATCTGTTACTAGCGACCCGCCCCAGCTTCGCACCGGTGCAATGCTGATACTAAATACACTACAGAAAAACTGTTATTATTATACATATAAACCTTCCTCTTCAATCACTCTATCTATTTAAAAAAACCGCATCAAAATCCGTTGCGTAGTTTCAAAGATTTAAGCATGCAAAGGGACAGAGAAAGCGACTTTGTTTTATACTATGTAGTGATAAAGTATTTTATTTAAAAGCTTAAAAACATGTTATCCAGAAAGACCATATCTCGACAATCTAACAGACTTTAATTCCCGATCCACCCCTTTTTAAAAATAACCTTGTTCATTCTCCAATATACGTCACTCCCAAAAATATGCGATACGTGTCCCAATTCCAACTTGAAATCGTATCATGTCGTCAATTTCAGTACTAATGTGACAAGCATTAGGATTCCACGCATTCCATTGATTCCTGCATCTTCGCTTTTCTTCCAATGTCAGAACAATTTTGGGGTTTAGATAGTGACGGATTTACCAGAAGGGTTTTTTTACATTATATATCGACAGAGGAGCACGAGGTTCACTTGATGGTAGGTGATACAGAGACCAGAGGGCCTAGCACGAACGACTATCGAAAAAGTATTCGAATCGTCGATCTGCCAGATGTATGAGAAATCATTTGAAACATACAAATTACAACTCAACGATACGAATACTTTTTCGCAAGTTGTTCGTGCTTGGTCCTCAGTCTACAACATAATCCCTCTTGTTGTATTTTAGAAAATATAGAAACTGACATTTGTAAACCCTACCCCTAGAGAACTATCAGCCTATACCCTAGAAATATGTAAATACGCCACTGGGTCTCGAAGTTTGTCTAGATATCTTTTTAAAAATCAAAACACGTTTTATTGATGAAATACACTCCCTTGTTCCCAAAAATATGCAAAACATAGCACAGTTATGTCCTTTAAATCGAAATAACATGCCGTCAATCGAGTACAAATGTACAATTAGCATTCCTGGCGTTCGAACGAATTCTCGGATATTGTCGTGACAAAATGGACGCTGTTAAACAATACAGTGTCAACCACAGAACAGAAGAAGTAACTAGAAGTTGTGTTGGGTTGTGTCATAATTTTTACCGGATCGACTGTCGCCAAATTCACACAAATGAATGGAGTATTTAACACTGCACACAGTTACAATATTTATTCAATTCGTTGTTTTTATTTAACTCAAAACTAGCTAAATCACACTGGTCCTACAATTTATAATATATCATAGTGCTTTGCGATAACGGTTAATTTGGCTTAGCGCACAAAGTACCTACATACGAAGTTTTGTAATATTACTAAACTTTATGTGATAGATATAAGGATGATTTCGGCTGACTTTGATCGATTAAGAGTCACCATGCACAATTGTGACACGCGTACCACGCCCACTTCGCACTTCCAATTATTTTTCTTGTTCCGTGGTTCCAACCCACAAAATAATAAAAATTTAAATTTTGATACCAATCGCTTCCTTATGAGCTGGAGTAAACTTAAATCGTTTTGATAGCAAAAACATTGAAAAAACTAGTGGGCACGAAACCCTTAAAAGAATGGAATATTTAACAACAATGCACTATAAATTCTATTACTTTGATTGCTACCAAGAAAAACGATATACATTTAGTGTAATAATAATAATTACAAAAAAATCATTATTTCGGTTATTTTTTAAAAGAAATTTAATAAAACCTAATTATATATACCTTCATACTAAATTTTCTCAAAATGGCAATCATGTGAGTTGACACTGTACCTATTGCTTAACAGCGTCCAAATTCTCTCTTGTTAATCGAACGGTTAACAGGAGAGCGGCACGAATTTTAAAAGCACGTGTGTCGCTTTATGGATTCAGTGAAAGTTTTTATCCAATACATAGAATTTGTTCTATATGCAAGGATTAAGAATTACCGATAATCTACAAAATTATTTCTAGTAATAAAAAGATTGACTTGGCAATCGCACTAAACAATCTAATTTAATATAATATGTGTTAGTTGTGATACACATTGTGTTTTTAATAAAATCTAAAAGATACATTGTGTTTTCATGTGATAGCCGAGTCAATCTATTTATTTAAAACATCTAATATTTTTAATATTGGTATTGATATGATCACTATAAGATGTTGTTAGGTTAGCTTATTATGTAATAACTTAAGACAGAAGGATCCTTCAGTAGAGACTGAATAAATTGACCGACTTGGTATTATATGGATCTCACAACTTTTTACGAAAGAAGAACTGAGTTGCAAAACTTGGCTTTTTTTACAATTTATGTTTTTGATGGCATCGTCTTTTATTTACGTGAGTAATTTATAAGAATTGGGAAGTGTTCAATAATTATTATTTTTTATTCTTGCCCGCTTTTCTCGATAGAAGCAATATTCCAAACCAATGGTGGATGTACATAAATACGATACAAAGTTCTCGTAAAAGTAATTTACTTGAATGAACTTAAATTTGAAACAAAATACTTACCGCCCCCTAAGTCGCCTATCTGAAGTATTTTCATCAGTAGTAGAATATCACTAATCCAGCATTATAAAAAACCATAATGTGTCGGATTATTAAAATGTTCGGATTACTGGATTGGAAACGCATAAAAAATTAAATAAAGCATTTCATAAAGCGAATAGGTACCTACAACGTATTTGTGTCCTTGTTCAACACGTTTTTTTTTAACTGTAAGATATTTCACAATTAACTAATTACATAGTATTAAAATACAATCCTTTATTGAGGTTTGTTTTTACGGAGCGAATACGCAGTGCGTGGCGCGGGCGGCTAATGGAGATTGTCGGATTATTGGACGTGTCGGTGTATTGAAGTGTCGGATTAGTAAGATGCTACTGTATTTTCAGAATTAAATAGTGTACAAAACAAAATTGTTTTAATCACAAGTTGACGTAGAGTGTGGCTAGTAGATTAGCTTTAGCTAAATATAAGTACAATAGCAACGCGACCCGGCTTCACACGGGCGCAATATAGATGTACTATACACAAAACAGCCTATGTTACTCGCTGATAATGTAGCTTTCTATTGGTGAAAGAATTTTCAAAATCGGTCCAATAGTTTTTGAGTTTATTCATAACATACAAAAATACAAATCTTTCCTCTTTATAATATTTAGTACAGATTTCAGTGGTCCATGTCATGCTGAGTAAACTCATTTCAAATAAACTAAACCAATTTAAATCCAAATTGTATTGTTAATTAAACCGACAATGGTGCAACAACAACATAATCGAGGCGACATTTAATTAACAAATTCAATTTACAATGCAGCGAGCGTGCGGTACCGGTTACTAACGGCGCACTCTTATATGGCGAACGATTAATATTTACAATGTGTTCTGATTGTCTTGTAGCGATGGATATATACAGATGTGTGAAGAAAATTCAACTATCCATTCCATATAAGACATAAGACGCGCAATTTGTAGCGATCAAATTATCAAGAAAATTGTAAATGATTTAAGGGGCTCGTAGGCGCGTTCGGTAGAACACATGCCGTGCGCATCGATAGGTAGTGGGTTCGAATCCCACCGGGACATGTTTTTAATTTTCTGTAAACATGTCTTCCGTCTGGCAACTTCGGGCATTGAACGGGCGGGAGTAATCTAAATTCCGACCGGGTAACGAACCACCGTTCATGGATGGAAAAACCGTGAAGTGCATGTTGCGCGTTTCAGTTTCAGTTTCTAGGTTACTCAAAATAAAAAGTTAGTCGGCGGCCCATCATTGACTGATGTTTCTGTGGCTGAGGTATCATCTACCATCAAGTGAACCTCATGCTCGTCTGTCGATATATAACAAAAAAATGTGCTTTCCCTAAGTTTGCCTAAATAACGTTGGAATTTTTCTCAGTTTACATTCGTAAACTCTTGTCTACTACAATATTGTCCTATATTACTGCATTTTTTACAATTAACGCCTTTAACTCTCTTTTCATAGCAATATTTAAGTTATTGTTGGAGATAAGTCTTTTCGAACAATATTTGGTCAGTTTTCTTTACTTTTATATGAATAAGTCATAGATATTTGGTCATATTTACTACAATTCACACGTTTCTAGCATATTTAAGGTATGTCTATACCGCACTAAATAAGGATGGTATAGCTAGATACTTATAGTATATACTATATACTTATGGTATAGTTAGATATTTGAAGTCAGGCATTACCAGGTCTGTAAGGCCTGGTCAATCAAACCCAGTACTGTACAACAAAGTCATTGACTTAACCGAACCGGAAGCTTCGATAATATTCCACTAGCCACCACGAATATAGATGATTGACTGCTATAAGACGCTCTTCAAACATTCCTCGTCCCTTTCATACATGGCCAATTAAGGTATGCTCGAGTGGGATAGAAGGTAACCAATAAAATGCACTCCACGTACGAGGAAGCGGGAACGATTTCTGATGTCAGTATAGAAATATTAATCGTGCGCTCACTCAGCGGCAAATGAAGTAAAATTTGAATATTCTATTACTATCTTTCATATTGCTTGCCATTATCATATCCGAGCGCTGAATTGTTATGTGTGTTTTAAACATATCCATAGAGTGTATTGGCTTTAAAAGGAAATATTAATTATCTATAATGTCTCTGGATTATCCATGCTATTGATATCCATAATATTGCGCGTTTCGGTTTCAATCTATGGATTTCCGAATGCTCGAAGTAAAAAGTAGGTGGACAGCGCATCATTGGCTGATGTTCTGTGGCTGTGGTATCACCTATCATCAAGTGAACCTTATGCTCGTTTGTTGATATCGAACATTAAAAAGTCTGAATTCAAAAATGACGTTTTGATATTTTTGAATTTAGAATATATTTGACAAGAGAAACCAATAATTAATCAAATATATTTATTATAAGTAATTACAGAGAATGCTTTAACCGCAATAAAACAATTGACTAATAATAATATTCATCACAAAAACCACACGTGTACGCCGATGAGGTAAAAAAATAATTTAAAACACAAGTCAATACCTTTGATACAAGAACCGCATTCAGATTACAAATTACAATAGTTATTCGTGCGTTTACATAATACCATCACAATAAATTATTACTTATCTTAAACAATAGCTGAATGCAAGTAGTCGACCGTATAATTAGGTACCTACTACGTCATATCTAGGCATTTAGGTATATTTTTCATGCTTCTATCCCGTATTTTAAATCCTAGGCTTTTCCTAGTTTCATTTGCTTGGATAATGGTAGTTTCATTTGCTTGGATAATGGTAAAACGATCGGTTTTACAGATAAAAGCCTCGCACATTAAGTCTCTACAACGGGAAAATATCGATATTATTTATTAAAAATATAGATGGAGGAAGCCTTTTACAATCACTATGATATGAAGCTCCACTTCCTTACCTTCAAACAAATACTATTAAATATTAATTGAATAATCCCCAAAAAATGGGATGCTTATACGAAACAATCAAGTCAATTAAATGCTCCGTCTATATCTATAGGTACTAATATTATAAAGAGGAAAGTTTTGTATTTTTGTATGTTATGAATAAACTCAAAAACTACTGGACTGATTTTAAAAATTCTTTCACCAATAGAAAGCTACATTATCAGCGAGTGACATAGGTTATTTTTGTGTATAATACATTGCACCCGTGTGAAGCCGGGGCGTGTTGCTAGTTTTGAATAAAGAACAAACCAGTAACTACGAGAATAATCTCATACTATTCTGTATATATTGTTTGAAATACAATATTTATTAAAACACGTAAGAGTAAAATGTCTACTGTAAGAAAAAATAGCCAATGATTCTGTATCCTTAGACCATTTTAATAATCGCCATTCATAGTGCTTACATTTCCCATAAAGATTTATAGAAATTGTACAATTGCATTCGTATTGTATTTGCTTGTAAATGGGACGAAAACAACAAGTATGGAATAAAACGACACTTTTATTCTCTTATAATACTATTATTTGATAATAAATTAAGTAAATTATATTTAATCCTGTGGGAAACGTGTCTTGAAGTACAATTGTTTATAAATTCACTTCAGATGGTTTAGGATATCCGTAAAAGCCTTTAAGATTTTTTTCTGCATTTATATTTAGTTTATTTGTTTTTGTTAGTTTAACAAGTTTTCATTAATGAACATAACGTCGCCTCGGCTTAATTATCAAACTTCTCCATTTGGTCAAACTTTACAGGAGGAGGAAAAAACTACAAACAGGTCAAACATTCCGTGGACATACGTAGTTTTGTTTTTGTAAATAAAAAAAAAACTTAAAAACAATTAGTAGATACGAGTGATTCCATGGTATTTTACACAAGATGGCATTAAAAAACAAAAATCGGAAATTTTGGAGTTACGAAGTTTGATAATTAGGCCAGTGATATGTAAATTAGGAGGACTGATAGTATGTTTAAGAACCTTGATGTGAGAAGTTATAATATCTACAGTTCGCACCAAATCTCGTAAGACAATACGTCTGTCTTCGTATTAATTGAAATTTATTGCGTCTCTTACTATCGCAGCGAATTGACATTGCCTTATTTAGTTTAAATAAATGTGAACCTTAACACTTAAACTTAAAGTCGAATGTTGTGTTTTGTTTTGACAAGAACGCTTCGTTCTGATATAGAGTTGGGATTTTTATCGACAATTCATGACTACGGGTAAGATCGGACGAGATGCGGTATTCAACTTGTCACATTGCATATGAAAATGCAATTTTATTTTTAAGTGAACTATATAAATTACTTTTATCGCAGTCATAAAAGACGTTGAACACCTATCACTAACATGAAGACATCACGAACTCTGAATTTCGTATATAGAATATTTGTCCATAAAGATCAATACCACTTTTCGACAACAATCGAAGCCTACCAGTTTGACTGATAGATGAACTTCCCATTAGGTTGACGAATCAACGACTCAAATATTTTTTTTTTTAGAATGATAATAAACGGAAAACTAAAATATTAAAACGTAAACGTTTTGTTACCCCTTTATAAGTCTATTAAATTAATTTAAAATTCTAAAATGTAAACCTAAATATTATAATTACTTTCCAACCATCCATTGCTGAAATAAATTTTAATACTGATGAAATCGATTTTTATGAATTAGTTATCCGATTGTTATATTCAACATAAGATATACGTTACGGAAAGAATTTGTATCGACTGGTCCGAGTATCGAAGTCGAACATCCCTAATATTCAGACAATCGAAGATAATGCTCCTCTCATGTGATTGATACAATCACTGGCCGCTTTTGTTTTATTGAATTACTGCCGTTTGTTTTGATTTAACATTGGTCACGTGTCTCGAAAGGTTAACGGAAAAATGGAACGATTTGAAAAAACGTAAAGTGCATGTTGCACATTCGGTTTCAGTCATCATCACATTCACAGATCTGGGGGCATGAAAATACCCCCGCCAAGACGAGACAACGGAAGCGCAGGGTACTACCTACCTTTTCTCGAAGCGTTTCTTCGTATTTTTGTACCCTTATAATTTCGGTCTGGATAGTGCTAGAAAGTCCAAATTTTCAGGATATCATATCAATAGAGTACTTATTAAACATGCCAAGTATGACCAAGACACACATTTTAACTAAGATGTAGAAAACTAAAGAGCTTGCCTCTCCAAAAGATCTGATAACTTTTTTACAGTGCAAGCAATATGTACCTACTCGTCTTGGCGTTACTTTACATAAAAAAGTTATTGATGGGATCTTAATTTATTGATATATACTGTGGCTGAGTTATAACCCTAACTAACCGTCAAACCCCCACGTTCATCTGTCGATATCTAACATTAAAAAAATACAATAAGAATTGTATGCCCTTCAATTAAGCTCACTGTTGTGTACGAGCTACTTATTTCTCCTATCAATAAAAATCTTCAAAGATTAGTTTCAATTTTCTGGCGGGCAGACCATCAAGAGATATCTCGCGGACGAGTGAAGACATACTAAGATATAAGATATCTCGATATATTATATCTCAACATTGACAATATATCTCGATCGACATATATCTCTACTTTTGACATTAGAAGTCGAGTTTAAGTGTAAGTGTCAAGTTAGATCCGGAAGACATAAAGAGATAATCGATTAAAACACGAGAAAACGGTCGAATTTTTTTTTGTCGTGGTTGTAATGCTAGGCCGACTGAACACGACATAAGCCGCTTCGCTTAAACGGTCGGCAGATCTAAAGGTTTAAGGTGCATGTGGACAAAAGGGATATTATCTAAGTCGTGATGCGTGGTCACATTAGTGTCCCGTGATTACCGTGACCATTTGTGGCCACTCTATTTGATGGTATCGACCGTTTTGGAATCCTTTTCTTTTCCAGGAACATTGTTACATCCTGATTCTAATAGTACACAGAATACCGACAAAATACATTACGTAACATTACACAAAATATCAACGGTAAATCCTCTTTAGAAGATTTTCTGATAGGATCTTTCAAAAATAGAAAACGTTTGTTGGAATAAATTACATTTCACTGATACTATATACGAAAGTACAGAATTAATTAATTAATATAATATATAAAATGCGATTAACTGACTGAATTGTTTAGGGATGTTAAATTTTTACAGAGGTACATTTTATACCGTAATCTATTTCCGGATTTAAAATTCCAACCTAAGGCCTAAGGGGATAAAATAGGTGATGAAATCATACCTACTATGATCTATCGTGCTTTTGCCCGCAACCTTATTTTTATTTACGCATAGGTACTTCCATCTGTACATTTTATAGTAGTTTAATTTGTTAATCTTAATTATTTAATTAGCAATAAGAATAATTGTTCCGTTGTTCTGTATTATCATTATGTAAATAAAAATTTTCTCTTATAAGTGAACAAATTGTAAGTTCTTTGGAGAAAATAAATTCTTGAAATAAAAAATAAAAACTAAAAGGAGAATGGTTCTTGATGAAAAAAAGAAATATCTTGTTGACCCAAAGTACTAGGATAACATGAATGGCAAGGAGTTGTAATATGGACGCGTCAATCAATAGACAGTGACAAGTAATGATAGTATTCTTATCACCGTCCGGAGGAAGCGACGACAGCCGGAAATTATTGCACTTTGTGTCCAATTACATGGAAACTATTGAGATCTGCAGTCCTTAGACTTACTCTTATGTAAATTTTGGCTTGATACATATTTATCTCCTAAGGGCTCTTATAGCTTCAAATTACCTACATTTAATTCGGATCATTTGAACGAATGATGTGCTGAATCATTTAAAATGTATGTATATCCGAAGATACGGGTCTGAAACGGATATTTGGTGTCAAGATCTGCGGATACGTATACGGATCTTAACTTTCTTACTGAACCGGTATACCGGTGACCTTGAATACATTTATTTTGCAAAATAAGGGGGCCAAGTATTTGATTTTAAGAAATAAACAATAATATGAGTGTTTATATAAAAGATTTCCATTGTTAACTAATGACCTACATATAGAATTTCATCTATGTACTGAAAATTAATAAGGTTAAAGATCTGCCAAAAAGTAACGGATACGGATCATTCTTCTCCCTCGGATATCCGGCACATCAATAATTAAAACATATTAAACTATCGCACAAAGCTGCCACTTATTATTATTTTTATATGTAAATGTTATGAGAAAGGACTCCTTCCTAGCTTATTCTAATTACCGAGATGTTTGACTTTGGAACCAGTGAATCAAAGAATTATCCTATGTTTGCATTATGAAGTAGTCATCGTTAAATATAGTGACTGATTAGTTAATTAGAACAAGTAATTATTTTGATCCTAAATACATAGAAACAGGTGTTGAATAAATACACAATTGATTTTATCAAGTATTTTCTTCGTTCCAATTAATTACTCTATACTATCAGAAACAATACGCGAGAAACTATTCGTATCACATAACGGAAGAAGTAAGATTCGTATCGTCATCTGTAATTTGTATTCTACCAAAAACATTTTTATGTAAAGTAACGCCAAGATGATTAGGTAGGTACCTATTGCTTGCACTGTAAAAAAGTTGTCAGAGCTTATGGAAAGCCAAGCTCCTAACTCTACACGCCCTAACAATCTCTCTCATCATAGCGTATAGTGTTCAGCGTGTTAGTTTTAAGTTCTCTACAAATCCTACACTTTAGTCTAAATGTGTGTCTTGGCCATTTTCTTACTACCTACTGGCACAAAATTAACGCCTAGTTAATGAATTACTTTCTGTTTATAAGCCTATAGGAGTCTCTACGTCACTCTTTCGAAACGTGAAACGTTCTCTCTTTCTCGTCTTAGCCGTGCCCCTAAACGCATTTTCAACTGATAGACTGGTGATACGAATGAACTTTCTCGCAAGTTTTTCGTGTCTGGACTCTAGACCTTAGATAGATTTAATAATTATAGACTGTAATCTTTGGTAAAATTCTTAAAGTAACAGAAAGCTATTTCAGCTTATCATAAAAAGTGAATTACCGAGTCCCCTAGTGGGGCTGTTGTGAATATACATATACATAATATATTCAATTTGTAAGAGCCTATTTAAAACAATATAATCACGTAGTGCAATCGCAATATAGGAGAACAATAAAACTCGACACCTGTGTTCCAAGAAATCTCAATTAAAATTATATTGTCCTCTGTAGCGATAGCCAATTTTGGAAGAAAAAACATTACATTTTTCTTAGATAATCCCTGAAATCAGGGATTATCTAACAAATCATTACAAATGATAACGGAAGAGAATAGATGAAGTTTGCATACAACTATGTGACCATCAGAAAATATACATATACTGTTCATTTGTTATGCAATACATGCCAACCAATGGAATGAAAACTAACTTAACACATAAATTAACTCATGGCCATGTTTAGCTTCCATGTTTAGAGTTGCTTGAAAATTTCAAAGAAACAACTGCTCCAAATCCAATTTACCCTTACAATATACTACAAATTCCATTGAATGTAAGTAATCTTCTAACTTAATAAAGCGAAATATGGGAACTGTTGACAGCAAACAAAACATCGAAACACAAACGACGTACGATTACGAATTGCGAATATTTTCTCGAAAATTATTCTTTCTTGGGTTTCAGCAATCTCAATAGAAATATAAAAATTTGACAGGCTCGTTGGCGCGTTCGGTAGAATACCTGCGGTGAGCATCGATGGGCCGTGGGTTCGAATCCCACCGGGAGCACATGCTTATAATTTTCTGTAAGCATGTTTTCCCTACGTCTGGTAACTTCGGGCATTGATCGGGTGGGAGGAATATCTAAAATCCGACCGGGTAACGAACCACCGTTCATAGATGGCCGTGAAGTGCATATTGCGCGTTTCGGTTTCAGTCTACGGATTTCCGAATGCTCGAAGTAAAAAGTAGGTCGACAGCGCATCATTGACTGATGGTCTGTGGCTGAGGTGTCACCTACCATCGAGTGGACCTCATGCTCGTCTGTCGCTATCTAAAATTAAAGAAACTATTTTCCAATATTGAATCAACTACCGAGAAATAGATCGAAAACACTCTTAGTGAATAAGTATGAACTAGTTTTACGACACAATAAACAGTAAAAATAAACTTTTCTCATTCAGTCAACACGATTATTTCCACGGAGGACTATCAGTGGTTTGGCAGCAATATTTATGAGCTGTCTTGTATTACTTGCGTCAATTGGGATGAAGCAAGCCACCGGAACAATATGGCATTGCCAAAATACAAGGAGTTTGCACTTTACAACTGTCAACTACTTTTTATGTCACAGCTGCGTGAACTCCTCAATGTTAACACTTAACACGCTGCCGCAAGTTAAGCACCAGTATCTGAATTTTGAATGAATGTTGATGCCGTTGTACGGATATAACAATACGTAAATAAATTTAATTTCGAGACTTCGGAATTCCATAGATTGAAGCCGAAAGACCTACTAACGGTTTTTCATCTTAAATCTTGTATTCACTTGAACTCAGATTAAATAACAAATCTGAGCACTTGAACATGCACAGGAGAGTGTTACACTCATTCGCCTGAGCATGCTCAAATGAATACAGATAGCGGCACGAGTCGTGAGCACAGATGAACCGTGGTGGGGATTGAGTACAGTGCCGGTCAAAATTATTTGGCACCTTTATTATTTCAATCGGTAATTGAAAATTACATTAATTAATTGATTAAATTGCATTAGTCGCCTCTGCAGTTTGTTAATAAAGGTACATCATGTTTTTCGTAATACGTATTTATTTCATGGAAGAAAACACCGAGAAGATCATTGGTCGGGATTATCTATTTAATATCGATTTTTTTCTGCTCTGCATATTTTATTTTTAAGGTTTAATCAAATCGGTAACTAAAAGAACAAAAATACACTAAATTTAAAAGTTGTCACTAAAATTGCACTCAAGTGTACGATAGTCGAATGATACGCGCGGACCCAATAGACGACGAGCATCGACTGCCGAACCAATCACGCTCACGTCAGCGTGGTTAACGTCATATCGACCAATGAAATTTGTGCTCACGACTCGTGCCGCTATCTGTACAAGACTTTAAGCGCGTACAGACTGACTCAGATTTGAATTTGACTCAGAATTGTCATTTAACATTTTGACAGTTCTCAAGTATAGATTTTAAGTTGCCTTTTGAAATACAGGCCTAAGAACAGAGGTAGAATGTAATAAGCCGCTCATTCGCCTGACCATGCTCAAGTAGATACAAGGCTTTAGGCGCGTATTCTAGACTGACTCAGATTTGATTTTGACAGTCCTCAAGTATAGATTTAGATAGAAGTTGCCTTTTGAGATAGAGGCCTAAGAACAGATGTAGAACCAGACAGAATTTCGATATTATTCCCAATAGTTTTAATGTGACCAGATAAACGAATACAATTTTTTCGTTTCTTAGAATCAGAGATAGTATTACGTTTGTTGTGATGGCAAATAAAAGGTTATATTTTATCTATATTTCTTACAGAATTCACTTTAAAATTACTTTGACATTATTTACCGATCGATAGCTATTGATAACCAATAAAAATAAAGGTATTTACTTTCCACGTTTGCTTTTTTTTCCAGGAATAAACCTAACATATGACCGCCCACCCCTATAATACTGGGGATAACTGAAAGATATCACGTAATCCTGTAGATCCGTTATTGTGTATGTAGTATAGAAACAAACCAACAAATGAATCGCATTTAAAATATTGTTACATTTTAGTATTGTTTAAAACTCAATTCAAAGCAAAAGAAAACAGAAACCGCCATTGCATTACATATATGTAATTATAAATTATTTCTATTTTTTATAATAGGCTTTTACCGCGACGTTTGAACTTTGGTCCGGACTTAGTAAAGCTAGCTACGTTTTTTTAAATTCTCTTTAAAAATAATTTTGAATTGAAAATATTTTATAAATAAATTGTGAAGCCAGAAAACAATAAAAACTTTTATTTAACTTGAAATAACTTATATAATAAAAATAGTGTACATGTATTACTCTTGTATTTGGAATGTAGTGGTATGTAGTTTTGAAAATAAATCATAATAACTAAATGATCAACAGTGATGCTCGTTAAAATGATCAAAGAGCGCCAGAAATATCTGCAGTTAAATTAAAAAAACTGAGAAACAACATTGAAATTCCAAGTAAACTTCACGATAAACTCAATCCAGTGTCTTTAACCTAAATATTATTTCATAAATACCGAAATTATGCGCCATTCCATAGCATAGAAGTTAACCAGGAACACAGCATGAAATATAACGTCAAAATTAATCTAGTTTTAGTGTAGGCTGGGGTATGTTTATAGTATAGTCTGAGAAGGTAGTTTGATTTGAAAAATCCCTAATAAAGAGTTGTTAGAATTTGAAAATGCGGTTTTCGAACCTATCTCCGAAGTCCGAGTAAGTCTCATGCTCGTCTGTCGATAGCAAAAATAAAAAAAATTGCTGTAAAGCTGTGTGTATAATACTTATTACTTTTATATTTTGAATTTTAATGCAGCCGTTCTTGAGCTATAAATGGTGTAACTAACACGACTTTGTTTTATATACGAGTAGATAGATTTAAGTAAATTTAAACACCACAAAAAGGCAAAAATATTTAAAAAAACGGTGTACTTTTTATTAATTATTTTATAAAAAAAAAATTAAATAACTCTCTCAAAGTTGTGTATTGTATCATCCTTAAATACTCATTATTCATTAATAATTTTATCTTTTGTTAACAGATAAATTAATTACTCAAATACTTCAATAGAACATCTTCGTTTGTCACTATTTTTTGCGACAGTTTACCACGTGTTCCGTACTATACTATTCCAGAAGGTAAGGAACGGACGTTGGAAACATGTGGAGACTTCCTTGTCAATATTGTTTCTTTTTATTGGTAAGAAGTAATTAGATTTTTAAGAAAAGTATTCATTTTTATAATCATAGTTTTGCGATAAAGCAAAATGTGTTGTAACTTAAATAAACTACTTCATCATAATATGTGTTATATTAACCATTGAAAAAGTTACAAATCAACAGAAATTTAATCTTCCCCACTGTATCTATATTTATAGGAACAAACATAGTCCAAAGTGAATTGATATTTGTCTAGTACTTATTTATTCATTTCGAATGCTATAAAGATTTTTGTTATAAAGGGTTGAGTAAATTTTAAATTTTATTACTAATTTCAACAACACGTATGATTTGCAGCATTATTTTATAATATAAAAGTACATATTAAGTAACATCTAATCTAATTTCTAACTTAAGACCAAATATATTTATTTTAAATGAAACGCGACTCCACTCACGCCCTGTTCCACAAGCAACAAAAACTTATTGTTTGCCACGTGTTATACGTTAGGATACGCAGGATGAATGCTAAGGGACCTTATTCGATTCTCGACCCAGCCTCTGGCCTTGTTAAACCATACAGAGTCACTATTCAATCTATCATTTCATAGCTTTATTGGATGGATGGATGGAATATACCTACTAGCGTGCTCGTAAAGTATAAAATGACGATAGTATGATGACGATTATTAATATTTTTAATAATAAAAAATATATAAATACTAATTTTTTTTTTACATTGCCTTGCTGAAGGAACTTTAAGACATTACAATTTAGCTTAGAGTTTGGCTAACAAAAATTAAGACCGAAAACGGGAGGTAAATTAAAAAAATATATATAAGAAAGCAGTGTTTTAATGACTAAAACTACAATAGGTCAATTCGTTAGTCTTTTCATTTCTATTTTGTCATATTATACTAAAAAAAGTATCGGAAATGACGCCACGACCGATATAATATAATAATATGGTGGGTTTTTGAAACAAGCGATTATTAATGAAACTGAACTGAAATAAAAACTATTTTCCAAATAAAATTAACAATTTTCTGTAATATTTAAGAAAAATATAATCATGTTTATACAAAGAACAATAGGTAATGGTAAAACAGTGTTTACTCGTCGGAATTTTAAAGATATTTTTCCGATGTCTCTAATGTGGGGCCCCTCTGCTGTGGAGCAATAGGGCAAAATCCGGCCCCTCCCCTAAATCCGGGCATTCCTTTACAGCGTAACTTATTGTAACCGGTAAAAAAATAAGAATTAATTTAGTAGGTATAAGACTGGGTTACAGAGTTACCATTAAAGCAATGTTTACAAGAAAAAAATACTTAGGTCATATAACCAGCGGTGGATTTACATAAGGGGCAGTCGGGGCTAGTGCCCAGGGCGGCAAATTTTCTGGGGCGGCAAAATTTAGAAAGTGAAAAAAAAATCCAGGCTCATCAAGATTGCTCAATATATTTAATTAACTCTTAGTAAATCATTCTTTATTATTTATTTTTTTTTATATTAGAGGAGGCAAACGGGCAGGCGGCTCACCTGATGGTAAGTGACTACCGCCGCCCATGGACATCCGCAACACCAGGGGTCTTGAGGATGCGTTGCCGGCCAAAACCAAAAATTTAATTTTTAATTCAAGAAATTCAATTAATGCTTTATTTGTCATTTTAGAATGGTTTTTAAAATAATAATTTATCGATTACACCAATTAATTTAAATTTAAAAGAACCTTATATTT
Organism: Anthocharis cardamines; assembly: GCA_905404175.1. NCBI lineage: Eukaryota > Metazoa > Arthropoda > Insecta > Lepidoptera > Pieridae > Anthocharis > Anthocharis cardamines. The sequence continues at coordinate 8,200,319 of FR989969.1, forward strand.
TTAATTTAATAAAGTTGCAGCAGTGCTTGCTGCAAGTTTGTTTTTAATTTTCTGCAATAAATTAGTTATTTTAATTTTTTCTTTTTTCAGGTGCCCAAGGGCGGCATTAATCTTAAATCCGGCCCTGCTTATAACATAGTATTATAGTCTATCTATAAAATCATCTATAAAGCCATTTTTGCCGCCAAATATTTAAAATCCTGCACCTGTCAAACAGAAACATCTGCGTAGATCAAATTCCTTTCCAACCGGAGTTACCGTTTAACTGTTTCTAGCTAACCATGAATCATTTTAAATATTCAACTAATTATGTTTTCATACAACCGCCGTTCTATATTTAATTATATCCTAAAATAACACAAATCCGCTTACCGGCTATAGAATTAACTGGAATCCCGCGCAAATTCGCACTGTTTACAACTATACAAGTCACTGTATATCGTCAAATTCGTTCACAAGAAAATCACTAAAAGTCACTTTGCACCTCTAAGTTCCGAATCGTATATTTTTCAGGAATCGCCTTAGCCTCGCGACACAACCGCACGCGACTAAGCTCAATAAAGGACTGAAGAAAAGACATCGCACTTCGCAGGCCGCGAGCTTTCAGTCGAACGCTGCGCGTGCGCCCCGTACGTCTATCTCTTTCTATAACATGAATACAATTGTGACAACTATCTCTATCTAACTGAATGTCTGTGGAAATTAAGAAAACGCAGCGCTCGTTCGAGTTACGTAATTCAAGTGATTTATATTGTCGTCTGATTAACGATTTTAATGCTTTCGGTTTGTTACGTTAATGTTAACATATATTCTATTGTAAAACGCTTTAGCGGTAAAGAATAGGCGTTTTGTAGAATGGACTTTATATTGCCAGCGTTGAATTTTCCACTTTGTTCGACATTTATAATACTTGCAATAATTAATCATTATTTAATAGTTTAGTTCTCTTCTTTAATGACTTAACCTTTATAAAAATCGCAATAAAGAGATTTGTATTTTTAAGTAAGATGCTCTTTTAAAGTTTTTATTTTTAATTAAAAAAATTGGGTGAACTTCCGAAAAGCCAAAACCGAATTTTGAATTCAAATTTTGTACACACGTTCCATTTGGGTCCCCTGTGAAAGGATTTTTGGCGACCCGCACTATTTTTCAAAATATTAAAATTTTGATAAAACTACAGAAAATGGCACTCACCTCCGATTTAATTCATTTTGAAATATGTTATTGTACGCATCTTCCCGAGTAATTAATTATTTTTATTTATTTGGTGGTGGCCCTACCAGTTTCAGTCTAAAAAGGAGCCACCACCTAGGTTACGTTGTGTTGGTATAGTGACCACCGCGCACTTGTCGAGCGTAGCGAGCGGTACCGCGGCAGCGGCCGACGAGTGCCAAAACCGATTCCTACTAATTTGTAACAGTCGAATCAATTTCAATAAAATGTATATGACACCACCTCTGAAACCTGCCAAACAAAAATTTAATTCTAAATGATGATTTTTATTTGATGTCTTATGACTCTTCATAAAGTCGCACAAACTTAAATCTGAACGATTATGTTATAAGAAACGATAATATAGTTAATGCCCTTGCTAGGAAATGAATTTCCTTCACTTTCGTTTCTGAGAACGTTTACATACTTACAACTAATGTTGCATCTGATTTCGTTCCGGCTTCCTTCTTGTAATGAAAACATTTTGTGGAACTATCATATAACGTCAATAAACTTAAGTGACTGGAATAGAATTAAGTTCCGTCAAGAAAACTTGGTACGAGGTTGGCATTTGGTGTAAGATATGCGTTTGCATGTTTTGCCTGGAAAAAATATGTTATATTTTTTCTTATTTTTAGAGATAGATAAGTTAAGATGAATTATGGAAACTTCGGAGCACGGACTCCGGAATTCCGAAATAATCTGTTCCCCCACATTCAGCCACCTTCAATGTTTATACATAGTTTGTTAGAAGATTAGGTTTAATATTTAAATGGAAATCGGTAGCAATCGACTCCTTGTCACTAGTATATGTATATTAATAAAGCTATACTAATATTATAAAGAGGAAAAAATTGTTTGTTTGTATGTGACGATTTAACTCGAAAACTACTGGACCCATTTTAAAAATTCTTTCACCAATAGAAAGCTACAATATCAGCGAGTAATATAGGCATCTACATTGCACCCATCCGAAGCCGGGTCGTGTTACTAGTCTATTATATACCTAAGCGTTTGAGCTTCGCTACACAAGCATGACTCTCGTCCTTTCACAATATTAGTATTTAAATTTATCCCCTGAATGTCTCAAAGAGCCATCCTAATGAACGAAGCGAGTCACAGATCATTCATCAATCGTTACCAATCGGTCGCTCGCCACAAATTTGTTTTACCACAGAACTCAAGTATCCGCTTCCTGTGTGCCACGTGCCGGCGCGGAAGTGGCATTTTTATGTTTTAAAACGTGGCTTTAGTTAAGTTAGGAACATTGATTTATGAATAAAATAGTGGCTCGCGTATTCGACATAACTCAAGTCTCAAAGTAAATCCTTGTCTACGATTTTTCCTGATTTTTCACACAAAATGTTATCGACATTGCTTCAGCTGAAAGAATTTCGCTATTATAATTATATATACATATACTAGCACTATCAAAGTGTCTCCGAGAGCTGAGTATATACCTCAAATACAACATTTAAATAGAAAACAATAATGCAATTTGAATTTAATTCCAAATGTAACTTAAATATCGTAGCATGCACCACATATTCGACTGCAGACATTCGAGACTCGCTGTGTGGCCTCTAATCCAACCACAGCGATGCTTCAGTGATGCCTCGTTCGTTTAGATTTATGGCACTTCGTATTTAGTGCAGATCTGTTTCAGAAAGTAAACAGAAATAGTAAATTAATTGTGTTTTGTTAATATTATGGAGTAAGGTGTCTGTATCAGCGACTGAAACCGGTTAATTTTTAGTATCCAAAATACTTGTCTGACTGAGATACCATGATATTAGTTTTAAGGAGTAAAAACAAACACACTAAACATAAATAAAATAAAAATAAAAAAGCTTTATTTATATTTTTAACAATAGTAGTATTGTTAGTATGTTTATTTTAGATTATATTAGAATATTTTAAATATTATTGATTTATTTTTATCTATGTAAGGGCCGCCCTTTGCGGTGAAAGCCTCCTCCAAATTATGCCAACTTTCTCTGTCTCTTGCCACTCTCGTCCAAAGAGCTCCGGCTATTTCTGCGATGTCGTCGCTCCATCTTTTGAATGGTCTGCCTCGTCTTCTCGTTTTGTAAATTGGGGACCAATTTGTAACAGTTTGCGACCATCTACCATACGTTGTTACACTAAACATACCACAGTAATTTTTTTCAGTAAATATGAAACAAAACTAAAGAATATTAGCAAAAACCTTTATTATACCGGTATATAGTAAATTAACCGGTATTCAGTCCTTGGTACAGACCAATACATGGATACAGATCCATACTATGACATGATATACAGCAGGCCAGGTTCATAGTAAACGTTTAAAACACAGAAATAACTTTAGGTACCGACTATATTATAACTATGAAAATAAGTATTATTTTAATTGTGTATAGTTGCCTGGAAGAGATCGCTGAGAGTAATAAGGATACCTATTGTACTTATTTATATTTAAGTTATTTTTGAGGATTTTTTGCAATAAAGAGTATTATATTACATTTTTTCTATCTATCTAAATAAATAAGTGCATACCTAACTATTCACTATTAATCTCTAAGTCCGTGTCCGAGAAAATTCAATGAAACACACTGCCTTTCAAATAATTATAAAAAAAAAATCATTCAAATCTCGATGATACAAATATCTCACTCACATGTTTCGGTAGTACAGAATATATATTCGACAAAATATAACCTCCACTTTATGGTAAGTCGCCAAAATGGTAAAATTTAAAATGAAACAATAAGCATCTTCAAAAATTACGTATCAGTAAATAGTAATAGCACAAAGTATTTACATTTTATTTTAGATCAGACAACCAATTACCAAACATTGCCTGATTACCAGATAGTAAGTAATGATCACCGGCCATGGACATTCGCAATTCAAATGATCTTAGTCATTTTTTTTCGTTTTCGGCCTTTTAAAAATGTATTTATTTCTCGCAAAACTAATACTCTTTAAGTTCTTAAATAACATCATTGTTTCTCAAAGGTGTCAGCAAAATTTAGGTGGTTTCCTGAAGACTCAACTTGCCCCAAACAATGGAGACATCTACAATAGTCCATGATAGTTCTTGACCCCAAAACTGAGTTATATTTAGGTGTAAATATCTGTATTACTTAAGTGAAATCGAAACTAACTTATGCGCGGATCCCACGTTCAAGTTTACGGCCTTAATACCAAATATTACGCGCATTAAATATTTATATCCTTAAAATGAATAAATATTTATTGAATACCAACAGCGGATCTATGGAAATCGTTCAATTTACATATGTAGGTAAATCCTACGCATAAACCTGGCCATTACTATGGGGAGGTATTATATGTTGGTACTTCTTAGGTATTGCAATTAGGGAATGCAATCCCGACTCGAGATTGCAAATTCGGGATCCCGCGGGATTAGAAATATCAATCCCGGAATTTTCGGGATCCCGTCTAATTTTAAAAAAAATGTTGAATTCAGATGACTGAAAAAGCTAATAACTGCTTGTTTGTGATAGTGAGGTTAACTAAAATAACATATTACTCGAAAGAAAATAAAAACCTTTATTCTTTAATCTTACCAACTGAATAATAATCAGGTTGTAAGGAAATTAACGTAGGTAAATTAGGTAATCAAAACAATAAGCTTATTTCAAGGGAATTAGGAAAAAGAGTGATTTTGAAAATGACTCCTTAAAAAACAAAGGGTATTAATAGTTTCATCTGCTAAACGGCATCTAATGTCCGTTGCAATGTACCCCGCTGCTGAGAATGCCCTCTCCGACTCAACGCTGGTTGGCAACAGCGTGGTCTCGTCATATGATGCGTCGGGATTGATCCCGAAAAATTACACGAGATCTCGCGAGATCGGGATCCCGCGGGATCGGGATTGCATTCCCTAATTGCAATACGCTTCTATCAGCGGGTTTAACTTTAGTAGGTTTTTGTTGTGGCCTGTTTAGATGTCAAACTCCAGAGGGCCACTTAAAATCGGAGCTACACAGTGCAATTCCAAATTCTAAAGTTATCACTAAATTTCAAAATGGCAGTCCATCTTGAAATTTTATTAAATTTTTTTTTATATATTTCACATCCCAGTCAATAGAAAACAGGGTAGCCTTGTTAAATTAAGTTTTTTGTCAGTAAAACATTTATCGATTGTTATGAATTAATTCGCCTCCGTTGCTCAGTGGTAAGCGCGATGCGATTAGTATTGGAGGTCCTGGGTTCGAAGCCTGGGAAAACAATATTTAAAAAAATTAATCGTTTTTATTACTCTGCCCTAACTGAGTAGGGCAGAGAAGTCTGATCCTGACCAACCTGTCTGTAAAGAAAAATGATCAGTGAAACAGACACAGAAGTGGGTCTGACTAGGAGACAAATTCAAAAATCATTTATTCATTTAGGTAACACAATGTACACTTATGAACGTCAATAAAAAATACATATTAAATGTACATTTACTGCCAGTTCACAAATCAAGGGCGTAGAGCGGACGAGAAGAACTGGCAAGAAACTCGCCGCCACTCTTTTTAATCGCCAAGTTTTTGTTTTACAAATGTTTTATAAGGGGCTGCAACCATTACACCATGTTCCACATGACATCACACAATTAACTATAATTATCAAAAAATAAAACAAAGATTTGTCCTCTATCAGCAGTATGTATGGTGAAATAGGAGCACTCACATTCTAGTGGGAACAACACGCAAATACATATACGAAATAACTAATATCACCGCATGTACGAATTCAAGTTCGACCTGTCACCACAAGTAGCACCCGTTCACGAGCATGACGCATGGCCAGCCATCGGCCCCCTCGCCATATTTTAGGGAGAGAGACAACCCGACGCATGGACGCCGCCACAAGCAATGACATTTAAGCGAGCATGACGATCCTTCTGGACTACGAGACTCGGATATTGACGTAGTAACTATTCAAAAATTCATCGTAATTCATTTACGACGAATATCGGCTTTTCTATAAAATTTTCTTAGAAACGGGAAGAAATCGTCAACCTGTGTATTTACCTAAGTTTCCCTTTCTAATCCACTGCAATGACAATGTACCTCACCTAATGATAACATAGGTTAATGTTCAAACCAGAGGTAACCCCGTATTTTTCGTCACATCCCAAAACAATCCCCTAACATTTCATCTATCCATTGTACATGGCAACATATTAATCTCTCCACAACGACATCTCGACACGAATAGGAAATACTAGCTCAAGGAAGCGATTAATTGTTAAAAAGACTTAAGATAGCGAGAATATCCGTTACGTGTATAAGATGGTATAGCTTTTTTCAATCCCGATATAGATACTTTTTTTGACTACCCGTTGGCAGAAATAGACAATTCTTAACGATGTCCTGTTGGCTAGTAAAGTATGGCAGAAGCTTTTTTATATTTTTTGGAGTGTAGAGGAAGGAATGTATGTTACTCCGACCTAAAGGGAGAATCCTCGACCACATGAATCACTGACTGGCCGGCCCTAAGGCCCCAGTGGTTGATGTTGAGATGTTATATACATATATAAAGATTCACGATTAGACGTCTTCGTTTTGAGTCTAGTCGCAGATTTTAGATGTCGCTAGGAAAATAACACGTACACTATATCATTATTTTTATTGTAGAATAGGCAAGCATTTGCCTGATATGTCACCTGTAGAAGCGGGTTATGATGTTAAATCACTCTGGCCTAGAAATAATAATAGTCATTTCTTTTATAGAAAAGAGTCTATGGATGGATGGCTCATGGACAGAATATGGTAAGCAATATCTGATTACCAAAACAATAAAATTTCCATTTGTTTATTATAAAACCAGGGCTTTTTCGTGACTGTACTTACTTGACAAAAATCGAGATTATTCCTGGGAGTAACCTATTATACAATTAGTATTTGGTAGGTATTATTTACACACAATATTCGAAAATGTTAGGTTATAGTTTCGGTGGGTTGGTTGTTATTGTTAAACCATACTTTATCTAAACGATGACAAAAAGAGGTTCTTTCACACATAAAATGTATAATCATTTGAGCTACCTATCTCAAAATTACCTGTAAATACAAATGCCAGAGGATTTCGGTTTTTATTGTATTATTAATTATCACATAGTTTTCTTAAACACACACTCACAACCTAGCACACACCCACGCACGCGCACGTGCAATCACATACACAACACTGAACACGCTCTCTATGAGGTTTACTAAGTAAATAAAAACTACAGATAGAAGACTCTTGAAAACGAAATTATATTCGAGTGCTATCAAAAATACTACTCACTCCATATTTATTAGCCTCATCCTTACCTCATCAAACGTTACCAATACATTGTGACAGACAGACAGTCGCGTGCCGTAGGAAGTCATTAGTTACGCGTTGCGGACGCTACTGCAATGATGTACGGTCAACAAAATTGATTACACACAAAAAAAATACTATTTTCAACCTTGGTGCGCCAAAATACAGCAGAGATTAGGGAAAATAGACAAAATAAGTCTATCTAATAAGGTTATTATAACGTCGTTAGTATGTTTGAATTCTTACGGAAGTAGTTTTAAAACTTGATTTTAAAATACCATCGTTTTAGTTAAAATTTATTGTGATATGCTTTATATATTTTTTTGATAAAATTAAGTAAAAATAAACTGAATCGCGCTATACATATTCTATACAAGTAACACGGTAAATGTAGATGAACAATATACAAAGAAAATGGTACTCGCTGATAATGTAGTTTTCTATTGGTGAATATTTAAAAAAGACTTAAGATAGCGAGAATATCCGTTATAAGTTTGTATAGCTTTCTATAGTTTTCTACAGGTGAAAGAATTTTTAAAATCGGCTCATTAGATCCAGAGATTACCCCCTACAACCTCACAAACTCACATACTACATCTCCTCTATAAAATCCTATTCGATCCCAAGACTCCTCCTTATTTAAAAGAAAAATTTCAATTTCTTAATTGTGATGCGCATTCGCTGCGATCCACTGATAGACTTACTTTGCGTGTTGTTCCTCAGCAAACTGTTTACTATGGACAGTCGTATGCTGCCACTGCGATTCGGCTGTGGAACTCTTTACCCAATAATATTCGGTTGGCACAGAATCTGGCTAAATTTAAAAAACTTATTAATGAATATTTTCTTTCAATTGAGTACGGCCCGAATTAATTTGTATTTTTTTCCTCATATATTATAGGTTATAATTAATTTTCCTTACTGTTTATAAATAGTATTTTAGATTCAGGTAGACATTTATATTATTTAAACTTTTTATATATATCCTATATCCCACACCTACTCTTCTATTATTATTATTTTTCTCTTTCGCTTTATCCAGATAAGGGTTGCCTGGAAGAAATTGCTAATAAGCAATAAGGCCGCCTTTAATGCTGTATTAAGATTAGTTTTTTAAGTTATTTTATGTTTGTATTATAGTCTAAGGTTATTAATAAAGAGTTAAATAAATAAATAAATAAATAAATACTTTACCTCTTTATAATATTAGCATAATAAATTTTAAAGGCCAACAACGCATCAGGGACGTTTGAATCGCGAATGTCCATATGATGATTACTTATCAACACGTTACCACCTGCTCGATTGTCTGCACTGTAATAAAAAAATTACATATATGTGAATGCTAGTAGAACGTATAAAGAATTGCATTAGTGTAATATTATGTATGCACGTGTCGTATGCAATAAATGCATCATAGTGGACATGGAGCGTCCTTGCGAGGAGTATGCATTGTTTCATGACGCCTCGCTATATCATAGACTAGCAAAACGCTCCGGCTTCGCACGGGTGCAATGTAGGTGTTACTCGCTGATAATATAGCTTTCTATTGGTGAAATAATTTTTAAAATCGGTCAAGTAGTTTTTGAGTTAAATCGTAACAAAAACGCAAAAATTGAATGTACAATACAATACATGTAATTGAACATAATCGCAATCTTAAAATATAGTTGGACTGTCGCGGACATTTTTTTTAGATCATTTAAAGAGGAATAATTCTTTAATACATATTTTTTGGGTAACTTGAACCGTTTCCGCAGCGCACGCAGCGGAAGCCCTCAAATATGGATAATTTTCCCCGTTTTTTTAACATTTTTCACTGATGCTTCGCTCCTATTGGTCGCAGCGATGTTATATAGCCTTCCTCGATAATTGGACTATCCAAAACAAAACAATTCGAACCAGTAGTTCCTGAGATTAGCGCGTTCAAACAAACAAGCTTTTCAGCTTTTTAAAATTAATAAGTATAAGTATAGATTAAAAAGGTCCAGCTTCTTCCATTACTTTGTATGCAACAGATAGTGAAGGGTGCCAAGAACTTGTTTTTGATCTTCACTAAGGCTTAGGTCGTATATTTTATACGTAAATATGCCAAAACAAAAACGGGCTCTAGTGTGCTTGGTAGAACACCTAACATTCACTCTGATGGGTCGTGGGTTCGAATCCCGCTGTGACGACATGTTTAGAGTTTTCTATAAGCATGTCTTTCCCACCTCTGGTCATTTCAGGGATTATACGGATGGGAGGAATATCGACCTTTCGACCGGGTAACCAACCACCGTTCATAGATGAAAAAACCGTGAACATTCCTCGTTTCGGTCTCAGTCTATGGATTTCAGATTGCTCAGATGTAAAAAGTAGGTCGACAGTACATCTACCTACGATAGATTGAACCTCATGCTCGTCTGTCGATAGCTAACATAAAAAAGAACCAAACACTGTCTGTTTACATCTATACTAATTTTATTCGTGAAAGTTACTCTATCTGAAATATAGCTTAGGGAATCTATTAGAAATAATTATATCTAATATTCAGTTAAAGCTTCAACTGTATAAACTTTGATCGGTTCCTGATCGTATCCTTGGGTTCCGATGCGTCGCGGCTTCAAATCCCGCCGCGATGACATGTTAGTTAATTTTCGAAAATCGAATCGTAATTCCTACTAAGTAACTACCGAAGAACGATAAATCGTCAGGTACATATGCATTTCGTTTTCAATCTTTGTATTTTCAAAAATTTTAAGTTAAAAATAGGTCAACCGAGCATTACTAATTAATGATACTCTTATGACCTATGTATACTTCACGTTATTCTATAGATAAAAAGACTTAGTTCTTATCCCGGTAAAAATTTCTAAGCGAACTAATCCGCAGGCAAACCCACGGTATATTCAAACTAACCTAGGCTTCTTATTTATCTTTTAATCACGGTAACACTGAAATATGTCTGCTAGCGAAAGGAATACGATTAGAAATAACATCAATTTGCCTCCGGCAATTTTGCAAAGCAGCGAAGGATAGTAAATAGTCGACGCCATGTTTTGTAAAATTACGAATTATTACTCAAAATTTAACCACTGCCATATATCTATACTGTATACTAATATTATAAAGCGGAAAGATTTGTATTTTTGTATGTAACGAATACACTTAAAACTACTGGACCGATTTTAAAAATTCTTTCTACAATAGAAAATTACATTATCAGTGCGTAACATAGGTTATTTTTTATTTATAGTATATCTATATTGCACCCGTGTGAAGCCGGGGTGCGTGGCTAGTATTCCATAATATAATAAACTGTTTAAATATTATACACTGTTTTAAGTCGGGTTGCATTTTAAAAAGTATTTTGAAGATATATTTGAAACTATAGGTTAGATATTGAGTAGAATGCAAGGTTTCCTATAAATATATTGTAAAGACAGTACAAGGTAGAACATGTACTGAAGTAGTTTATATTATATTTCACGTAAGTCCAGGCCAAAGTTTATTTCTGGATATTACGGAAAAGGGAAACAGGTCAGTACAAATGTCGCGATATTCATGCGAATTCAATATATTTTAATATGTATATTATTTCATAACTCTGTTTGCATTTTAGTGCTTGAAGAGCTCGTTTGCGCATTCGGTGGAACACCTGCCGTGCGCATCGATGGGTCGTGGGTTCGAATCCCACCGGGACGACATATTTATACTTTTCTATAAGCATGTTTTCCCCACGTTGAGTAACTTCGGGCATTAATCGGGTGGGAGGAATATCGAAATTCCGACCGGGTAACGAACCACCGTTCATAGAGGGAAAAACCGTGAAGTGCATATTGCGCGTTTCGGTTTCAGTCTATGGATTTTCGAATGCTCGGAGTAAAAAGTAGATCGACAGCGCATCATTGACTGATGTTCTGTGGTATCACATATCATCAAGTGAACCACATGCTCGTCTGTCGATATCTAACATAAAAAAAGGAGTATAAAGAGTATCACACATTAGATTAAATCAAATTCAATCGTTTCGATTGCTTTCCAGCCAACGTGGTCACAGGCAGATTGAAAAGTGACAGCTGTCTGATTTGAAATGTCACAAAGTTGCCATACTAACGCCATCTATTCCTACGGAGTTGATATTTACTGTAATTTTCTATATTATGGCGATATTGACTAACAGCGTTCTCTTTTTTTTGTATGTTGAATAATTCGCGCTAATACGATAAAAGTTATTTTATAGAAACACTATCAAGATTAAACCAATGAACTAATTGTGAACGAGGCCCTTTTCCTTTGTGTATTTTCATCTTTTTTCTATATCTATATCTATACTAATATTATAAAGAGAAAAGATTTGTATTTTTGTAAGTTATGAATAAACTCAAAAACTACTGGACCGATTTTGAAAATTCTTTCACCAATAGAAAACTACATTATCAGCGAGTGACATAGGCTATGTTTTGTGTATAGTAGGTACATCTACATTGCACCCGTGTAAAGCCGGGGCGCGTGCTAGTTTTCTATATTATGGCGATATTAACTAACAGTGTCCTCTTTTTTTGGTATGTTGAATAATTCGCGTTAAAGTTATTTTATTCAAACTTTATCAAGATTAAACCAATGAACTAATTTTGAACGAGGCCCTATTCCTTTCTTGTGTATTGTTCATCTTTTTTATTACATTCATTTATAATAATATTATACTGGAAAAGATAGGTTTGGGATACAAATATGGCCAATAACATTTGCTCCAAGTCAAATGGAAGCTTTTTTAATTGTTGACATGTATAGGGATACCTACATAAAATTTCAAAAGAATCGATACTTTACTCGATACCAGTATCGTATCAAAAGTATCGATACCAACAAAGTATCGAAACAAAAGTATCGAAACAAAAGTATCGATACCTCAAGGTATCGAGTACTTTTTAATACATTTATAAAAACTTACGGAGAGTTAATAATATAATATAAACATTTAACATACCTATATATTTTTAAAAACATCCATATTATACATAAATTACACCCAAATTCCGAATTAATTACCGTGCTCATCACACAATATTGGTCCTGGGTGGGAATCGAACCCACAACCTCCGGTTTAGCAGTCAAGGTCACTAAATACTAATAACCGAATCATGTCTTAGGTTAAGTAGTGATGTGACAGATATTTTTTTTAAAATATCTATTAACAATTTTTCCTACTTTTTGCGTATCCCTATGTATAGGAGAGTCCAGATGAAGCCTAAATTATTTTCCCATATGAAATTGATATTTTTAATCTTTATCTAAACTAATATTATAAAGAGGAAAGATTTGTTTGTTACGATTTAACTCAAAAACTACTCGACCGATTTTAAAAATTCTTTCACCAATAGAAAGCTACAATATCAGCGATTTACGTAGGTAATTTATGTTTTGTGTATAGTATATCTACACTGCACCCGTGTGAAGCTGGGATATGTTGCTAGTCAAATATTAAAAACATGTTTTTATTTGCTATCCTGTGACTTGTTATTATCGCATATTGCCATTGCATTTTTATCATTGGTCTTAATGGCCACCTTCGTCAGAAAACAACGTCGTTGAACATGTTAGATTAAACTAGAGACACTGGAACATAAGAGAATGTCCGAGTCCCCTAGTGGGGCATGGGGTTGACACATTTCTGTGTCAGTGTCGCTTTTACAGGCAAGCAGGTTATCGATCCTCTGTGGCCAAAAGAAACATTCATTTTATTTTATTTCTCCGGGATTCGAACCAGCAACCGTCGGTAAACGTAACGCTCATACCACAGAGGCGGTTGACATTGAAACATACAAAGCTTTAAAAAAATGTTGTAAAAAATCATCGTCGTCAACATCAAAATCGTACTTGACAACTTTATCCGCCGCAACGCTTTGCAAATTCAAATTCTCGGATTTGTACAATTTGAATGCAAGCGAGGTACAATATTAAGGCCCTATCTTGACTCGCATCTCGATTCGCCGACGTATCGCGATTCGATTGAATACTAAAATCGGTAACAATGGCAATCGATTTTTTATAATTTTTGACAACGGAACTATATTATATCCGGATATTATCCGTAATGACCTATTGTTGTGGTTTATTAGAATTAAAATTGGCCGTATGTATATCCATGAAACGGATCCAACCCACAACTTTGCGCAAAATGACTTAAGTATACCAAAAAGGCCCTAATGTCAAATACTCTCACATTACGAAAACAGCCTTAGCAAAATGTAGAAGGCAGATGTTTTTCTGCATTTTGTACCACCCCACTTGCTTGACAGGTATTAATAATATTGTTTGACGGGGTATTTAATTTATAAAACTTGAATATCTAAAAACGAACTGTGTGGATTAGTTCCTTTTAGAACGGGGTTGGTGTGGGGAAGTTGTAGAGAATTTAATCATCTACAATATTTATAGAGATACAAATAACATAAAACCCATAGGAAACGAGATAGTTGCAAAAAATGTGCAAATTGACTGTGATTTTTTGACTTTTGACCTTAGATATCCGTAGTTAGTAGTTGCGGACACTCTCTGATAAGTAGTTTTTTTTTTTATTTAATAACTAGCACTTACTAAGAGCACATACAATCTAACCTATCACTTTTTACTAAGATAATGTCCTTTAACACTTTTCTTATTGTCTCTATCATAGGGGGACACATATTTATTGTGATAGAGACTTTGAGTTTTTGAGACAAGTTTTAGGATGTCAAAATAAAGGTTCATACAAGGTTACTATCTCTGGACTACCAATAAAAACATAGTCAAATTTGGAATCCAGTAGAAAGCGTTATTTGGATCGATTTGAAATAATTCTTGAAACTTTTCTTTTAAACGGTTTTTAAAGTATTATGCGTGTTAATGGTGTTTTAAGGACTTACTCTAACACTATGGCCGCCGATGGCTGGCCATGCGTCATACTCGTGAACGGGTCCTACTTGTGGTGACAGGTCGGACTTGAAATCGTGTATGCGGTGATGTTAGCTATTTCGACTATGTATTTGCGTGTTGTTCCCATGAGAATGTAAGTGCGTGCTCCTATTTCACCATGCCTACTGCTGATAGAGGACAAATCTTTGTTTTTTATTTTATTTTTTCGTTTATATATATATTTTTTTAAATTATTATACTCAATTACTTAAAGATGTCATGTGGAACATGGTGTAATGGTTAGCTTTTCGTTTTCAAAAACTTGGCGATTAAAAAGAGTGGCGGCGAGTTTATTGCCAGTTCTCGTCCGTTCTACGCCCTTGATTTGAGAACTGTGGGGTGAGCACGAACAAGTATCGAAAGAGTATTCGTATCGTCGAACTGTCATCTGTATGAAATTTTTCATACAACTGACAGTTTGACGATTCGAATACTTTGTCGATAGTCGTTCGTGCTAGGCCCCCTGGCGGTAAATGTACAGTTAGAAGCATTTAATATGTATTTTTAATTGACGTTCATAAGTGTACATTATGTTACCTAAATGAATAAATGATTTTAAATTTGAATTACCAACGTACAAACATTAGTCAAAACTGTAAGATGATTGCAGACACTGTAGCGATCCAAAACGATTCAGTATCCTCGTCAATTGGCTTGTGATCGTCTTAATAGGATGCAATTGTGACGATTTTACTTCTGGGAACGATCGGTGGCCCTTGACTTCTGTATGGAGAATAATGATATGCAGAGGCAAAACTTTAGTAAATCCTCTTCATTGTATTTTTTACAAAAAAAAATAGGATCTCAATTGTTAAGTAAGCTCTTAAATAAGTATTATATGAGTGGTTTTTGTATATTCGGCCATCAGTCTTGTAATCTTGTATCGTGAGTAATTTTTTTTTTATCGATGTCATCGCGTCAAAATTTAGGCGCGTAATCCAAGACTTGTCAAAATCTATTATTGAGAACTGTCAAAAAATACTGGACGTTAGCAGAATCATTATTTGATGTTGAAGTTGCCATTAATTAAAAGGAGAAGAAAATGAGAACTGTCTAAATTGATATTTCCTATGAAAATAATATAGTATGTATGTCAAGTATTTAATCCTGAGTCTTGGAGTTTTGGTAGCACATTATTATAATGAAATGCCTGTGGTATTCACGGAGCTTTTTTCAGTGAAATAAATAAGTCATTTTTACATCTTATAATAGTCAACGCCACCACACATTACACAATAATACGCGTCTCTGTCGCGTATCAAATTGTTGTTAGTAAGATGTGTAACTTTTCTTTACATCCCATCAACTTGATATTTCTTGACTTCCCAATAATGTTTTGTGCAAAATAATCTCGTATCGCACATTTCTGACAAAACAACAAGATTACGGAGCTGTCACGTTTAGTTTCAGAATTCGCCGTGGGACTTGAGAGGTCGCGTCGACTCTAATATACATCCGTTTATCTTATTACTATAGGTACTATATTATCTACAAATAGGTTCGAGCCTAAGAAATTGAAACCAAATCAAATAATTTGTATACTTTTTAAAACTTCAAAATATTTTGAATTTGTAGCAGTTGTTTTAGTGGCATGCGCCTTAATTTAGGCACTGGAGGTCACAGGTTCGAATCCCGAGGAAACATTTTTTTTAATATTCCTTTCCGGCAGGGCACAGAAGACTTATTAATTATTTGCTAATTATAAAAAACGATGATCGGATACAAATATATTATACCTACTCGTATGCTCGATGCTCCACTAGGGGACTTGAATTCACTTCTTTATTATTCCTAAACTACAAAAAATTTGATCATTTCAAAATCAGCTATTTTTTAAATTAACATATACATAATTCACACTTATGAAACTTATAACCTATATAGATACAATAAATTTTAACACCATCCAACATCTAATTCCGAATAAAATAAATTAACTTTTTGAACTCCTACATCAGAACTAACCATTAAACATAAAATATGAGTGATTTAGTTAAGTACTTAAAATATGATATGAAATCCATTGCGCTGTTTTATCCTGAAGCTTGTTTCTTAGTGTGTTGAAACAGCAATGAATGGGTGAAAAATATAATTTAGCAACGATTCGGTCGTACTTCGGAAGATAACAAATGTTTTATGTGTATTCTTAAATAGAAACTGCATATTAAACTGGGATCAGTAGGGCTATTCACGATCATTCGAAAACTTTCCGTTCCGATTTTACAAGATTTCGTACCTATATATCAAGCTTTCTATCATTTTATACTAAGATTCTAATCGGAAACTCCCGAAGAATGCCGATGCTCAATCCTATGGGAATTGTGAATACCATTTTCATATCCGGTAAATACGAAAAAACTTTCAGTGGTAGAGCGTAGCTTTCCGGGCGGATCGATTTCGAATGATCGTGAATATCCCTACAGATGACACTAATGTCGTCGGAGGAGAATTAATTTCGGTTGCAACACTGAGCATCAAAAGTAATGGGCTAAAAATCACGAGAGAATCGTAAAACTGGTAAGAAACTAAGATGAAATATTTTCGGGAGATTCGTGTCGCTTTTAATTATCTGTAGACTAATGTAAATACTACTTTGGTGGTTTACTAATTTATTTATGACTAGTTTCTACCCGCGACATCGTCCGCGCAGACTACAATACAATAAAATAAATGGTATGTATATTTTCGTATACCTCTAACCACACGCCGAAATAGCTGGATTTCTTCCGACTTACTTGACATTCATCGTTATAATTTGACCAATTAACTCAATATTGTTATCTATATAATATTATAAAGAGGAAAGATTTGTATTTTTGTATGTTATGAATAAACTCAAAAACTACTGGACCGATTTTGAAAATTCTTTCACCAATAGAAAGCTACATTATCAGCGAGTAACATAGGCGAGTAACATGTTTTGTGTAGTAACATCTACATTGCACCCGTGTGAAGCCGGGGCGCGTTGCTAGTAAATTATAATATGTTATTCTGATGTATAAAGTACTGTGTGGAAGAGTAATAAACATCCTTAAAAACTTCCTATAATATTAGAAGGATAAGTTCGTGCCCTCAACTTCGTACACATGACGATATATTTTTTTCCCAGCTTCAGATTTCGATGAAATGTTTGATGTATCTACGAAAACTGCATGAAAATCAAATCAATAGTTTCAGAATATTGACTTTTATTAACGTGAGTATCACACATTTAAATAAAATACTATACAGATTAAAACGCGATTTATTATTTATGTTGTTCAAATTATTTATCCCGACAGACTGTCTGTCCGTGACCACGGTTGCTGAAAAGCATCCGAAACGTCGGGATAAATAATTTAAACAATATAAATATGTAATAAATCACGTTTTAATCCGATATACAGTATTCAATAGTTTCAGAGATAAACGTGAACAAACAGACAAAAATATTAGAAAATATTTTTATATACCCCTTTTTTGTCGTAACCTCTTAATTTTTTTGTAAGTACGGAATCGCAAACTTTTTTATTAGGTATAGCAATTTTTTAGCCCACTTACCCACTTCCCTATTTGACGCAATAACCCACTATTGAGCCTATCATACATCTCTGTATCTATTTCGTTAATTTGTTCTTAAAACATATGATTAATCACTGGTTTAGATACTAAAACTAAACCATTTAATAATTAAAGACCCAAATGTGATTAAGAGTCCCACGGCATTGTACATGGTCAAATAAAGTACCATCATTGGTCTACAATAAGACCTCTTCAATTGAATAACGATTTTAATGCGCGCTGTGTGCAGGGGAACCGAAATAGGGTTGTAATCTATCGATAAATATGAAAAAAGTCATTGGTATTTTTTTGTCAAATATCGACAGACGAGCATGAGGTTCACTTGATGGTAGGTGATCAGCCTCAGCCACTGAACATCAGTCAATGATGCGCTGTCGACCTACTTTTTACTTCGAGCATTCGGAAATCCATAGACTGAAACCGAAACGCGCAATGTGCACTTCACGGTTTTTCCATCTATGAACGGTGGTTCGTTACCCGGTCGGAATTTAGATATTCCTCCCACCCGATCAAGAGGTATATAAGAGTAGGCTCACGTGATGGTAAGCTATGGACATCTGCAACTGCAAAGAACTTGAGGATGCGTTGTCGGCCTTAAAGGTAAGAATAGACCCGTTTCTTGATGGTTCCCAAGTCATTTCAAAACACTGTTATTGATTTATGTTAGTTTTGTTTGTTCGTTTGTGAAGATTTTATATGTTTGTGGTATCAATCTTTGTGAATCTCTTCCAGAAGAATTATAAATGTTTAATATGCTATGTGGGATTGCCCTTCAAAAATCTCACATATACGTTAAAAGGGATATTGTAATATTTAATAAGTTTAGTTGTTTTTCTCTTTTCACGATGAAAGAAACATGGCGATCAAATTGCTCTTTGAATGAATAAATGTATGAAAACCATTTTGCCGTTTACATATTGTAATTTACTTATTATTCCAGCCATCCGCCTCGGCTTCGCACGGGTGCACTATAGAACAAAAAACAGTTGTTTCTTCTTTATAATATTAGTATAGATATAGAAAAGTATATATTCATTTACCTTTCATATTATATTTAGAATAGTCTTTCCACTAGAAGTGAACATCTATTTCCGGTGTTAATTACCTTAACCACTTAGTCATAGACTGTAAAAATACTTAGCAATAGAGAAATTAATCAATAAAAAAATGTCTACCCCACGTCTGGTAACTTCGGGCATTGAACGGGTGGGAGGAATATCCAAATTTCGACCGGGTTCATAAATTTGTTCAAAAATGGAAAAATCGTGAAAAGCATATTGCGCGTTTCAAGTATTTCAAGCGCGATTTCTAACATAAAAAAATACTATTTTATCGACAAAACCGCGTCATGCACATCACTTAAGAAGACGCACACGACATAATAGCCATTTCGAGTGGATACGGGACTCTATTGGCATTGTACTAAATCACCTTGCCATGATCTAGTTGCTGAGATTTGCCTGAACTCGATAAAACAAGAAATTATTGCTATCGAGCGTTATGAATTTACGGCCGGTGATAGCTCTGACGTTTCCTTGATTTAATATCTCTCAACCGAAATACATGGGCTTGTATTGAATTCGCCTCAAGCTTAGATGTACTTACTTATGGCGTGAAAGGAAGAGATAAGGCCTCATTTCTATTCCAGTATAAGGAAAATAAAATTAAAAAACTTAAACCTAAACTATAGCTATATGTACAAACTTAAAAATGAATGCAGTTTTTTGTGTAAATTGCATGAAAATCGGTTTAGTATCTTCGGAGATTAGAATGAACAAACAGACAGACAGACAAACGTCTTAAAAATTGTGTTTATGCATTCTGCAACCCTTCTTTTACTTTCTAAAAAAGTACCGAATAAATTTACCGAGAAAAAAATAAAAAGTCGAATTGAGAACCTCCTCCTATTTTGAAGTCTGTTAAAAAATAAAGTCATAGGACCGATGTTTTCTTTATATGTATATCGTGAAAAAAGACTGTTGCCTGATAATAAAATATAATTATAAGCGAAAAAAATACGATTAATATTACTTATGGGATGCCAAACTTTGATCTAACTGTGATTTTCGTTCAGATTCCATTTCAATAACATTTATGCAGAGCGCAGCATGAAAGCAATGTAATTTTTAAATTGTTTTTAACTATCTAGTTGAAAATTATATAATCGAAATATTAAGAAATGTCCAAAACTTATATTTTAAGCGTTTACCAGAAAATAATTTTGGATTACACCACTTTAAGGTGCGATATGAACATTGTTTCAATAAAAAATGAAGCATAAACCCACTTTCACTATGACGTGATAATTTGAAAACAAACTCCAATTAATGAAAACCGTTAAATTAGCGATAAGAAGGAAGCGGGCCACATTGTATGAACTACTTAGTGCAATTAACAGATATTCCGGTGGCTATCGGATAGTCCAACAAATACTACGCAATGTTCAGTTTAAATGACTTATGATTCGATTTTAATAAGACACCTTAAAACTTCTTAAAACGCTTTAAGAGCAGAAAAGCTTGCTTACTTTGTTATTTGTACAGTCGCGACATTAATTCTACACACTTAGCGCTTAGCACTGTAGCTCTGAACAGAAAAAATAATATAAAACTACGCCATGCCACCAAACTAGCGCAAAATAAAACAGTAGGTAAGTACCTTAAGTATATTACTATCTATACTATCTATACTAATATTATAAAGAGGAAAGATTTGTATTTTTGTATTTTTGAATTTTTGTATTTTTATATTTTATGAATAATCTCAAAAACTACTGGACCGATTTTGAAAATTATTTCACCAATAGAAAGCGAGTAACATAGGCCCGTGTGAAGCCGGGGCGCGTTGCTAGTATTGAATACAAGGCGAGACACAAGCTTTGCTTAGTAGTGTACTAATATACTCACTTATGATAACAAAACCGGCCAAGTGCGAGTCGGACTCGTGCACGAGGGGTTCCGTACCATTATCTACAAAAACGGCAGAAAAATCATGTTGTATGGGAGCCCCAGTTAAATATTTGTTTCATTTTAATTTAATTAATTATTTTTAAAACCAAATATTCTGTGAATATTTCAAGCGTCTACCTGTTGCCGCTATCAATATCGAGCAAAAAATCATGTTTGTTGCTTGGGAGCCCCCTTAAATATTTATTTTATTTTGTTTTTTAGTATTTCGATGCCTTAGTTCACAAATGTATTAACTGCAAAATTTTAATTTTTCAGTTTTTAAGTGCCAGACACATTAAATGTCATGCTCTTTCGTCTCCGCACATTGAAATAACGGAACTCCGTCTCTATCTAGCAAAATCATAGTGACACAATTGTTATAAATATAGTTTCTGGTTACCAAATGTAATAACCGCCTTTATTTTTAGAAATCCAAAAAAAATATTGACGTAACTGATTTTAGGTTCACTAATTACTGAAAAATACAAAACACAAATGTATTATATAAATTTATAATATCTGCTCATTTATCATCGCTAGCTTTGGCAGTGTGTTAAATATGATTTAAAAAATATAGAGGAATATGGCTCAGATTAAATAAAAAAAAGGCAGATGGAGCCTACGGAACAAAATTTTGACTCCGCTTGTCATTTCATGTTTGCGTGACAACTGTCAGCGGCACTGTAGGGACACGTGCATTTGTGTGCGTGTAATGATACCACAAATAGTAAAAAATGCCTATATTTTTGAAATATATTGTTTTATCAAAGTAGTATTTTTGGATAGATAAATAACAAAATAAACATTTAAATGTTTTATGTTTGTTTTTATATTTATAGGTTAGCTGTATAAATTACAACTTATAAAACTGTCACAAATACAAAACAATAAGATAATACCATTAATTCGATTAAAATAAAAAAAATCATGATTATTATTTATTATATTGTATGCATAACAAATAATAATTTATTTCCGTATAAATGGTATATTTAACCCTTAACCACCCACAAGTGTCTCGCGGACACTATTTGACGTTCTGTTACTCATAAAACTTAAAAGTATTTATTTTTACGAAAAACCGTTTTATCTCATCTAACCCTATAATTGTTAAAGACGGTTAGAATTTATATATAAAATTAATGTATATGTAAAACAAACCTACTTAATTTTTTTTAAGTTAAGAATTATCTCTCCTTTCTTTTAAATACCCTTGATTTATTTAGTGAGCCCGCTGGACACTACTGGCCTGTTATGTTACAAAAGCATACTAGGTTGTTAAGGGTTAAAGAAACGTAGTTGTTTATTCATTAATCCTCAAATCACAGTTTTCGGAATTACAAACGAAAAGTACATTCAGAATTAGAACATCATATTGCATGCACGTCACTACATTAAGCAGTTATCGTCACTAATATCTATAGTGTTTCCCTTATTGAAGGGAAAAATATTTCAATGAAAACTGGCAACACAGACGAATTATTGTTGAGGTTTTGTGTTCCAAGACAACCTTAAATTTTTCGGATAAATAAATAATAAAACCAGTCCAATTATCAATAGCTTTTTTGTGCTTTTTAATTTCTTATTATTTTTGGAAACAACTTTTACAATGTTTAAAAACACAATACGGCATTTTTCAACGAATCACTTGTGACGTGTACACAATACGACGGTTCGTTTAGCACAGCCGCGAGATTGTATTCTCTTTTGATTTTGTATTTTCTTTGATTCCCTCACTCGCGTGTTCGGTGCGCTCCATCTGCCTTTTTTTATTTAATCTGAGGGATATGGTATGTTAAATACTATTACTATTAATGCTTTTGCAAGGAGTGAGTGCACAAATGGCTTAGTCCTTTTGTTTTATTTTTTAAATTAACGAATTTATTGTCCTTGAGGAATATTTGATATTTTTTATAATAATTGTTTGTAATCTTTAACATATAACATTATGATAACAAATTACTGGTTGTTTCATTATTCTGTTTTATTAAACTTTTTAGACTTTTTAACTTACCTCTGTCCTTTTATATTATGGACCTTTTACTTTATTTTGGCCTGGTAAATTATGAAAGTTTTATTGTGTTTTTTACTTAATACCTGTAAAAAGTAATTATTAAAAACTCTTTTTATACATAGTGTCATTTTTATACTTTTTAATATAGTAGTTCTTTGTTTAGATTTTATTTTTCACTTCTTGTCACTGATCAAAATCGATTACACGTATTTTCCTAATTCTACATTATTATTCTTTTCAATCCTCGAACCCAGTACCAGCGTATTCAACGCCAACATCGTGGTCCTTCGAGCCTACTTAGGTATTGAGGTGAAAGAATCGTGGTCCTTACAAGACTACCAAAGAATTAAGGTGCAAAATTTTTATCAGAAAAATGTTTACAAGAAGCAAGGCCAGAAGTGAAAATTACCTTCTCGACAGTGCTAACCAAGAAGGCAACCTTCCAGCCCAAACCAGGCCAGCTTCAGTACAGCAATCGAAAACGAGCCGATCATCAGTGAAATCAGAATCCAGTTCCCGGATGTCAGTTGTCTCCACGAAAGCCCTGCGGAGACAGCTAGAATTGGAAGCTGCCGAAGAAAAGTCGAGATTGATCGTTGCTGCTGCGGAAGCCCAGCTGGAGAAAACAAAGATGAAGGCTCAAATGGAGCTGCTTGAAAAGAGGCTCAGTATTCGCGAATTGGAAATCGAGGAGCGGCGATCCTGTGCAACATCGTCACGAAGAACGGAGGAATGGGTAGCGCAACATGATGATACTCGTCGCACCACCGCGGCACACAATGCGCGCTACTCGGACTCTCCCGCCACCGACGTACAAGATGGAAAGGTTCCTGCTTCTCATGGTGAAGTATTTCATTCAGCCTCTGCCCCACAGGACATATCAGTCCCCTTTGTAGCCCCTAACGCCCAAAATGAGGCGTTACTTAGGTTAGCTGATGCTGTACATAATTTAGCATTAGGTTGCTCTAATAATAATAAGCTATTGACTATCGCTTCCAGCGCCGATAAAATGATGAGTCGTATGACGACACCTAAAGATTTGCCTGTTTTCAGAGGTGACCCACTAGAGTGGATTCATTTCAAAAGTTTTTATGAGGAGTCGAACGAGGTTTGTGAGTTTTCAAACACAGAAAATGTCTGTCGTCTGCGTAAAAGTCTGCAAGGTGAAGCTAAAGAATGCGTTGCTGCACTTCTAATGAGTAAGGTGAGCGCTCAAAATATCATACAAACATTAGAATTGCGTTTTGGTCGACCTGAGATTATAATTTCAAAAATTATTAGCCAAATACGAACCATTCCGTCTTTACCTGTCTCATATCATAATGACATAGTGTCATTTTCGATTAAAATTAAAAACTGTGTCGTTGCTATGAAAACCATAAAGCAGGATGATTATTTAAGGAGTCCGGAACTCACTTCAGTAATATTATCTAAATTGCCCAGCATTTTAATTACTCGATGGGCAGACTATGCACACGAAAATCGTGACAAAAGTTTTAAGCCACGCATAGAAATATTATCTGAATTTTTGGACATCGAAGCGCAAAAAATTTCTAATATCGCGTTATCACTATTGAATACTTCGACTACTCATAGAAAACCTGGATATACTTATTCTCAACCCACCTTTCAGAAACCTCACAATTTAATATTTGCACAAACGAATGAAGTACATGAACATAATGAAAATACGAAGTGCCGTTTCTGTCACAAGCGTTCTGATCACTTATTAGTTGATTGTTTTAAGTTCAAGCGTGCCCTGCGAAAGGATAGATGGTCTTTTGTACGTCGCAATCGACTTTGCCCCAAATGTTTAAGTAGCGAACATGATAAAAACACATGTGTGGCACCAGTTTGTAACGTCGACGACTGTAAATTGCCACATCATACGATTTTGCACTGGCCAATCAAAACACAAAATGTTAATGTAAATGACATCGAACCCTCGAAGGAAGAGGAACATAATAAATGTGTGGCTAGCGTTTCACTTACTGACGTAGTAGCTACCAATAATTCGCCCACACCCGTACTTCTTAAATATATTCGCGTACAGATTCATGGCCCCAACGGCGACATATTTACTGACGCCCTATTAGATGATGGTTCCACCATCACAATGATTGATGACAAGATCGCCAAGCAAGCTGGTTTAACAGGTTGCACTGAAAGTTTGCGAGTTCGTGGAGCTTGGGATAATAGCGTTTTGGTTTGTCAAACTGAATTATTATGTTTTGAGATATCAGGAGATGATTCTAAGCGTTTTAAAATGATAGCCCGTACAGCTAAAGGGATTAATCTACCGAGCCAATTTTGTGAGCCAGATAGATACGAGCACCTAAATACAATTAAGGATTCTATTTGTTCTGACCATATGAAGCCCTCAATGATAATCGGACAGGACAATTATCATCTACTGGCACCTTTGGAGGTTATAGAAGGTGATCCTAATGTGACTCGTACTGTTCTAGGATGGTCTGTACATGGAAGGTCTCTTTCGAAACGTAGACCACATGGAGTAACAAATGCATGTACAGTATTTTTATCGAATTGTTATGACAGTGAAAACACTTGGAGTGAACTCAATGATATCGTTAAGCGGTCGTATGCTCTGGATGCTCTTGGAGTAAGCATCAAGCCACGAAAGTGCTCTCAAGATTTAAGAGCTATGAAGATACTTGATGTGACGTCTAAGCAAGTTGGTGACTATTGGGAGGTTGGACTGCCTTGGAAAGATGACTCAGTAAAAATGAAGGAGTCTTACCCTACAGCATACATGCGATTACAGGGTGTGAGAAAGAAAATGCGCATGAATCTAGATTTTCAAACGCGTTACCGAGAGAGAGTACAACATCTTCTTAAGAATAGCTATGCTCAAATGTGTAAGAAATCAGATTTAGTAACTGTACCAAACAAAAGTAAACTATTGAAGCTTTCACCTTATCTTGACGGTGACGGAGTTCTACGGATTCATGGACGTATAGACGCTGCCGAGAACATTCATACTGATACAAAAAGACCTGCCATCCTTGATGGCCGTCATCATGTTTCTCGTCTTATTATCATGTATTACCACACTTTATTTGCTCATGCCAACAATGAAACAATTGTCAATGAGCTGCGTCAACGGTTTTGGATAATACATTTGCGACCATCAGTGAGAACAATTGCATCAAAATGCTTAGTCTGCCGCATAAAGAAAGCAACGCCTGTAGCTCCAAGACAAGGAGATTTGCCAGCAGGCCGAGTTGCGCACCATTGCAGACCCTTTTCTCATTGTGGCCTTGATATTTTTGGACCTTTGGACGTCACAGTTGGAAGAAGACGGGAGAAAAGGTATGGAGTTCTATTTACATGTATGACAGTTCGAGCTATACACCTGGAAATTGTTCATTCACTCTCCACAGATAGTTTAATCATGGCATTACGACGTATGGCTGCAAGACGAGGGTGGCCTACAGATTTGTACTCCGATAACGGTACAAACTTGCGCGGAGCATTTTCTGAGTTTAAAACCTTGCAATCCGAGACTTCTAACTATCGTGTTAACTGGCATTTTAACCCACCTCTCAGTCCGCATATGGGAGGCGCCTGGGAGAGGCTTATCCGCAGTGTAAAAGTCACTTTGAAAGTCATTATGAAGGAGAGAGCGCCGCGAGATGAAACTCTTGCGACGTTACTTTGCGAAGTGGAAGCGATAGTCAACAGTCGCCCATTGACACATGTATCTGTGAGTCCTTTCGATGCTTTTGCGTTGACCCCTTTTCATTTTCTATTAGGCACATCATCTAATCTACCTATTAGTTTTACAGATTCAGTAGATCTGTGCTCCCGCAAACAGTGGCGTGTAGCACAAAGGTTGGCTGACATGTTTTGGGCTAGATGGCTGAAAGAGGTACTTCCTTGTTTAACATCAAGAACCATGAGTCCTACTAGTGATGAGAATCAGTTACAGATTGGCGACGTGGTTCTTGTAGTTGACCCGAATTCTGAGAGAGGTTACTGGCCTCGGGGCAAAATCGAAGCCACCTACCCTGGAACCGATGGCCGAGTAAGAGTCGTTGATGTTAAAACATCACGGGGCACGTTGCGCCGCCGCTCTGTGCTGCGGCTGATTCGTCTGCCATCAAACCCCAAGGGGGAAGGATATTAAAAACTCTTTTTATACATAGTGTCATTTTTATACTTTTTAATATAGTAGTTCTTTGTTTAGATTTTATTTTTCACTTCTTGTCACTGATCAAAACCGATTACACGTATTTTCCTAATTCTACATATTCTTTTCAATCCTCGAACCCAGTACCAGCGTATTCAACGCCAACAGTAATTTTACATAGTGCACAAATGTATTATATAGGGGTTTATAGGTTTATTTGGCTCTTTTAGTAATGTTATTGTCATGATAATAACAAAATATTGAGATGTAATGTATCTAAAGGATAAGTCTTTGGAATACATGCAAAATTGTTTAATTAAGATATGCTACTTTCGTGCAATCCAGGAGGCCTATTACCAAAACAAAATACGAAGTTTCGGCTGACGGATCGTACATTTTCCTATTACGAATCCGATGATCGATCTGTCGTTCGCAATTAGACATTATGTCTTTCTTTTGACATTACTATGATCGTAAGTATAATCGTAAATAGAATTGAAAATGTTTTCTTAATAAGTTAAAATACGAAGTTGTTTGTTCTTTCGTTTCGTTCCGTTCGTTGCCTTCGATTTTGGTAATAGACCTACTGATCTCAATATTCCGAAACTTGAAAACGCTCCCCTGTAAAGTTGACATTCATGTAGTTAGTGCATTTGTGAACTAAGGCATCGATTTGTTGTTATAGCGGCAACAGAAAAACATCATCTGTGAAAATTTCGGACAGCGGAGTCTTAGTTATAGGGTCGCGCTTTGGGTACGGAACACTAAAAACACGTAATCAATAATAACTAAATAATTTGTATAATAATTATCATAAGAAATCATTTAAATTTATAATTGGGATTTTGACGTAAATAGCTCATGTACTTGACTGTACATTTTTGAAAATAGAACACAATACCGTCCATCAAACTGTGAATGAATTTCAAAAATAGAATAACTTCAATTAATGGAAGAACTCGCACAAAGAAATTTACGACTTTGTTTACAATCAACCAATCAAATGGTAGCGCCGGAATCAAACGAAATGCACCATCAAAAGGAATGGTCACATCAAGGTAACGCCGGTCATTGATTTTACTAATGACGAGGATAATGTATCGATGTTAAACTCGGAGTAAAGCGGTTTTAACGTAACAATAAGATGAAAGGAAGCTTTTGTAGTTGTCTCAGATTATGCACGGATTGGTTTAAAGTTTAAAAAAAACTTTAAACTTTAACATTTGTTTTCTTTTTTTTTATGGTAGATATCGACAGACGAGCATGAGGTTCACTCGATGATGGTTTTTCCATCTATGAACGGTTGTTCGTTACCCGGTTGGAATTTCGATATTCCTCCCACTCGTTTAATACCCGAAGTTACCAGACGTGGGGAAAACATGCTTACAGAAAATTATAAACATGTCATCGCGGTGGAATTCGAACCTACGACCCATCGATGTGCACGGCAAGTGTTCTACCGAACGCGACACCTACATATGTCAGTACACAAACATAAAAAACTTTGACGTTTAAGAAAAGTTTCTAAATTCTTGTCGGCCTCTTCTCCGTGGATGTAACATTTCTAAAAACCAACAGGTCGATTAAAAAAAAGCGATTCAAAAGTACTTTATACTTGAACTAGTAACACGCCCCGGGTTCGCACGGGTACAATGTAGATGTAGGGTACTATACACAAAAAAAACTTACTCGCTGATTATATAGCTTTCTATTGGTGAAAGAATTTTTAAAATCGGTCCAGTAGTTTTTGAGTTAAATCGTAACAAACAAACAAACAAATCCTTCTTCTTTATAACATTAGTATATGTTTAATTTTGAGTTTATTAGAACGAGAATTTCTGCAAAATTGAAAAATTTCAATAAATTTCGTTTTTTGTCTTGGGTAATTCTTCATGTAATCCGAACGAAGCCTGTAATTGTGGATATTATATAGGAGGTAACAATTCAATTACTATCGCGATGGAAGGCGGGTTATGTTAGTACTGGTGTAGATTTATAGGCACTGAGTTGAGTGCCCGACTTAATTACTATGTATCGGTTAAGATGGGATATAGTGGTGCATTCTTTTTGGAACCAGTCAATTGCTCCAGTAAACAATATATCAAGTTTATACTTACAGTTACATGCCCATGACATGAAAGCCTTAACACCTAAGTGATTAATAAATATATAAAACACCAGCAACATCCCCCGGCTTCACACGGGTGCAAAGTAGATACACGACATATAGCCTATGTTACTCGCTGATAATGTCGAGATTTCGAAACGTCGATATCTAACATAAAAAATCTCATATGTTTAACACTTAATTAAATTAAATTTAAAAAACCTTAGCACTTAATTTCAAAGAGAGTTAATGCTAGAGTACCAAGCGGAATAAACATCTCTGATAGAGAGATCCGCGTAATTGCTATACGCAATGCTTACCCTTAAATTTATTGCTTATAAATTATGTTAATGTTTCAATTGCATTACGATAGCTACAATTTGCTGTATGATAATAATAGATATTATGATTTTCAACCATAAATGTTCTAGTTTTTGACGGGCTCGTTGGCGCGTTCGGTAGAACACCTGCCGTGCGCATCGAGTGGTCGTGGGTTTGATTCCCACCGGGAGCACATGCATATAATTTTCTGTAAGCATGCTTTCCCTACGTCTGGTAACTTCGGGCATTGATCGGGTGGGAGGAATATCTAAATTCCGACCGGGTAACGAACCACCGTTCATAGATAGAAAAGCCGTGAAGTGCATATTGCGCGTTTCGGTTTCAGTCTATGGATTTCCGAATGCTCGAAGTAAAAAATTAGGTCGACAGCGCATCATTGACTGATGTTCAGTGGCTGAGGTATCACCTACCATCAAGTGAACCTCATGCTCGTCGGTCGATATCTGACATAAAAAAAGAAAAAAAATAGTTGATATTTGAATTATTTGTAAACTAGAGATGATTATACAATAACTGTCCCCGCAACTTCGCACCGTTTAGCAATCATTGTTGCGTAACTTTAACCGCAGCGTACAAAGGGGAAGCTCTTAAAAAGAATTTGGGCCAGTTTCACCACTTGCTGATAAAGTCCCTGATAGACTATTCGAAACTAATCTGGAAGATAAACTACAGTTTTCGGTTTCACAAGTCTTGAATAGAAATATCTGGCAGATAAAATTGCTATAATAGCAGCTCGCTTTCAGCGATCTTCCAGGCCTACCTACAATACTAAAGATTGTTGTTAATCTAGTTGGCGCGTTGGGTTGCCACATTCTATATTTACACTTTAATATTATAAAGATTATAGATATATAACTATTTAACTCATAAAATACTCGACTTTTTATGTATACCTAGTACATCTATATTGCACCCGTATGAGGCCAGGGTGAATCGCTAGTGTTAGATATAGAGAGACGAGCATGAAGTTAAATTTTTGGTATGTTCCTTCAGCTACAGAACATCAGTCAGATGTGCTTTCGACCTCCTTTTGAACAGACATATTTCTAGTCCTTTAAAATCGAGTTAGTTATTGTCTATAGGTTAGTTTCTCTTAAGACATATTTCTAGGCATTTACTGGAAATCGAGTTAGTTATTGTCCATAAGTTAAGTCTCTTAAGAACAATAAATAGATGAAACCACTATTTATGCACAATATTTGACAGAGGACTATCATATGTTATTTTTAAAATATTCTTTTTGTCATGTATTTAATAATTCATCGCTATTGTTTTCAAATTTCACGGACTTTTGAGAAGTTCAATGCTCCGGAAAAGGGGCTTGTACGCGCAAGCCCTTACGTGGATATTTTACATTTTGGCCGCAGGCATCTTAATTCGTAATGGGTATCATTTAAGCTATCACCAATTTAATTAGTTTTGTGTTTCTTAAATAATAGGGTTTGTCCTCAAAATAGTAGATCTGTCACCAAAATGTAGTCACCAAACAATGCAAAATCAGTTCCACAATAAATCACCTAAAATCCTAATTTTATTAAGCCAAGTAAAATAAGTAGAATTCGGTTCTGGCACTCATCGGCCGCTGCCGCGGCACCGCTCGCTTCGCTCGCTCGACTCGTGCGCGGTGGTCACCATACCAACATAACCTAACCTAGAACTTCAAAACTAGTCGCTCACTTAGTAATTTAGTCGCACGGCTAGTTAATTCATACCGCTCAAGTTATTAAAACATGATACATAATTCATACCTGGGAACAATTTTTGTTTATCTGAGAACGAAAATATTTCGTGGCGATAGATCTATTTATTAGGTGATACAACTTGATGACAAATATAAATTTTGGTGATAGAAAATATAGTTCCCATTCGTAATTAGAGGATTCCTTTTGTTTTTGTTAAAACTCTATAAATTTCAATCTTTTAAATCGATTTCCAAGTTTTCGGAAAATTTTTGTTTACTAGGAAAACAGAAACTGTATAAGTAGTAAATCCACAGTTGAAGAGGTTATCTACCTATATAAAAAAAAACAAAGTAAGTATGTTTGTCCGTTATACACTCTGAAACTATCCTTCCGATTATGATGAAACTTTGGTAAGTGTGGTAACGTTCTGCCTACACCAATAATATCCAAACACTTTTTTACTTTACATGGTCAGATGAAATATTTTTTATCTATTTCGCGTATTAATCTATAGTTTAAATTTAAGAAAAATCTTAAGATTATAAGCGTTTGCATAATATTATAGCATTATTATATTTTATTAACTAGCTGATGCCCGCGACTTCGTTCGCGTGGGGTTCGCTTTTGAGCAAGCTTTCTTCAAATGACATATCCTCCATCCTCTGTACTTGGTGATTTCTTTTGGGAAAGAGCTATCAAATTAGTCATTGACGGTTGCTTTTGCATCATATTATCGACACGTTTAATGGTGGTTGAGATTGGGGTTCGAAGTATGATTTGAAATTCAATAGAATTGAATTCAAAATACCATTGTTGAAAAAATTAACCTGACTTTAAAGAAATTTACTTATAAATTTAATTAGTGGTGAAGATACTGTTTCCACCTCGATATTTATTTCATTTAATTGATCATTTTCATTTTGAGACATTTTTTTTTAAATTCCCTTTTCCCGGGATTCCTACTCGGGTTTCCGGTGCTAAATGCGGAAACCTCTAATATAACGAAACTAATAATACGAAGACAGTCCTTAAGAAGCAATAAAAGCAATGTCGAATAATCGTAATTCTGTAGAGAAAGGATGGATGAAAAGGTGAAATAAACGATCTCATTAGAAATACTTTTTCATATAATATTTCAATAATACATTTTCTATTTTTATAATATAGTTCTTTAAAAAAATAAAAAATAATACAAATAAAAAAAAAACTTCAACTTCAGATTCGAACTCGCATCTGAAGTTACGCAATGGGCCTGCATATCCACTATTCTACGATTACATATATCAGAAATGGCGAAATAATCAAAGTATTTCATTTACATATCAAACTGTGATTGACATCTGACAATTCGAAAAAGTTCAACGCGAGTCAGTTTGCATTGCAATTTGGTGATATGGTGCCTTTAAAATTATTTTTAAATGATGATAACTTTTCTTTCTGAGAACCGATTTCGATAAAACAAAGCCTATATGTTGCCCCGGGCTTTACTTAAAATATTTGTGTAAATTGCATGAAAATCCGTTCAGTATCTTCGGAGATTAGCGTGAACAAACAGACAGACAGACAGACAGACAGACGGACAGACAGACAGACAGACAAGAATCTTAAAAATTGCATTAATGCATTCTGCTACCCTTCTTTTCTCACCCCTTTTAATTTCTGGTAAAAATATTTAGTGAAGCGTAATTTCGATCCTACTCTTTTATTATATGTATAGATAATATAGTAGAAATGGTTAGGTTTTATTATAAGTTACTAGCTGTATTATGTATATGCGTTGCAATACGAATAGTAGATAAAAAACATTTTTAGTCGCTACACAGTTTATAAAGATATATACCCCTCTTAATTCATCTTTTTTACTTTTTTTATTGCCATCATTGACATCTATCGTGGGTTTTTGAATTTCGAATTCTATACATGTTGTAAATATTTCTTCTTGGTGCGCATAAATTGTCAATTTCTAAAACTTTGCAATTAAAGTGTAATATTGAGACTCTAACTGAGAAAGATGGTGATCGAACACGAAGAGTAGGACTCTCCCAAAAATAGCTATTGACTCTCTCAAAAATACTCGACGTTGGCAGAATCCGTCTTTGATGGAAGTTGCCATTAATTAAAAGAAGAAGAAGAAGTGTAATATTAAGCAAGATTTTTAGAAGCAACAAAAAACAATTTTTTTTCAAAGAAAAATACGCAGCAAGCACGCGTGCTTTTAATTCCGTTAACTCAATATAACCCAAAAGTGCACATGTTTTAGTATTTAGAGATTCAATTAATAGAGTTTCCCTATAAAATGCATCAACCATTTTTACCGCCCATCCAATATGTCGTCAAGATCGTAGAACAACGGCGGATCTGCAAAACGGCTACTTTACAGGAGAGCGTTTTAAAGATTGATTAGTCGTTTTTTATGTTTAATTAAAACACGGCTAATCTTTTCGGGTTCAAACTCGACAGTATTATGTTTGGCGTCTTTTTAATATTAACTTTATACTGATTACCGTGAAGGGAGGCCGAGGGGACGACGTAGTACAATGAAGGTATAATACGCGTTTTTGTACTGTTGAAAAAGCAGAACCACTTTTATTCTAGGCAGTAACTTGATTGTTTCTAGCAAATTCCAATTTTTTGTTTGTTCTGTTGAGGATTGACATTTTTTTAAAGATTTTTATACAATAAAACTAAAATCGTAAAAAATCAGAACCATCGTTGTTCTACGATCTTGACGATGTATTGACCACACCAAGGCAATAAGACCTATTAAAAATATAAAGAACTAAAGTGCTAAGTAATCTATACGTCTTACTGTAGTTGACTTGACGTGTCGCCGACAAAGTGTGCATTAAGAAATAGGTGACAGTCAGTGATATCATAATCTAGCTATGCACAGATTATAAAGTTGTCCAGATTTGCTTATCTATACTCATTTAAATATTTTTAATTAGTTCGACAAAACCATTCGTCTTAACCATTTCTTTAATAAAGAATAGACATATTAAGTTACGTATATGTTAAGGACTTTTTTAAGAAACAATATTCTGCCGACTTCTATGTTAGATATCGAAAATACAACGACGGAATTGACGGGCTCGTTGGCGTGTTCGGTAGAACAGCTGCCGTGCGCATAGATGGGTCGTGGGTTCGAATCCCACAGGGACGACATGTTTTTAATTTTCTGTAAGCATGTCTTGGCAATGATCGGGTGCAGTTTAGGATGGTGCATGATTCTATTCACAATCGCTTTGAAAATACCCAAACGGAATTTTCATTACTTCATTTTAAAAATATAGATGATATCCGAATGAACCGCTAGATTTAATGAATTCTTTGAATATAATCGTCTGTGTGTACGGTACTTAGAGGAATTGTCGAGATCCTGTGTAGAACCTAAAAAAGGTTAAAAATTAGATCCCTACAATTGTTTTGTAAACCGATAAATCGTTTATGAAGATGAATGATGTGTAATGCATCTAATTTGTCTGTCATTAGCGAACGGAAGCTTGGACAATTGCCCCATCGTGCATCGCGCTGACCATGGGGTTGCTCATTTGACCAATCAATATTAATAAGTAGAAATCAAACATCGTCTGACCAGCTTATGGACGAATACTCGAACGCTAATAAATATTGAGGTGTACTTAAAAAAATGAAATGAAAAAAAAAAATGAAAAATTATTTATTAATAACCAATAAGTTTTTACATAAAGACCATTGTTGGAACATCCTTTTAAGTAAATTTATACCTGTGCCAGGATGTCCCGCTCTTCCATACAAAATTTATATTTATTATAACTAAAAAAAAATTATAGAAGTTTAAAGAAATACTTAAAAATTAAACAAATAACAAAGTGTGTTGGTTTATGTAATATATGTGTGTGTGTGTTAGTGTATATGTATGTGTATTTGTGCGCGTGTGTGCATGTGTGTATTTGTGTATGTGTATATGTGTGTGTGGTTGTGTGCAATATTGGAATGGTATTTATGTGATACGGTCGAATAAAGCCTCTGTCTCGTTGTAAGTATCGCCATCTCTTCCTTTTATTTTATTTTTACACTATTGTTTTTGATCCAAATGGCTTTAACAATAACCGAGCCGCCATTTCTTACACAAATGTAAAATGAGAGATAGATACATTTTGAGTAGCCCTCAAATTTTGATTATCGTTTCAGTATTCTGCGGTTAGCATAACAATAAGCCCTATTTCTGAAGATTTACTATTTTAAATTGCATTTCACATTATTTCATTAATGGAGAAATCTTATGAATACTACGATAAAAAATATATAACGGATGCCTAACTAGATACGATTGTAACATCGTATTTAGTATTGTACCTACTAGTTCAAACTAACACAATATGTTTACGTTTTTTTTGTTGTTATCTGACCACTAAGCTATACCACTTGATAGTAAGTCGTGATGAATTAGCCGTTCGTATTATAAAAAGGCGAAACGACAAATTAAATTCTAAACAGAAATAATTGATTTATAAGTCTCAAAACTGGGTTTTAACCTGAGTCACGTCTTGGTATATTTCGAAAGGCCGACAGCGCATCTGACACTTTTAAGTCGCGGATATCTATGGACGGTGGTGATTATTACCATCAGGTAACCCATCTGCTCGGTTGTCCGCTCTGTTATAAAAAAAAGGAGTCACACCTCTGCAAAATGCAATAGGCAAGGACAAGACACTTTCTTGGATTACAAGTGCATGGAGATCAAGATTGAGATTTAGTATTGTACTCACGTTCATCAACATACATTTTGTACAAGACAGACTAATAAAAATAGTATTTAAATAGCTCTCTACTTA
Organism: Anthocharis cardamines; assembly: GCA_905404175.1. Taxonomy (NCBI): domain Eukaryota; kingdom Metazoa; phylum Arthropoda; class Insecta; order Lepidoptera; family Pieridae; genus Anthocharis; species Anthocharis cardamines. Next base: position 8,236,400 of record FR989969.1, read on the forward strand.
TAAAGATTAAAATTTCAGAATTCCGCCGTAAACAGAATGGGATACAATTACGTAATGGATGTTGTTAATTGAGATTTAAGATCTTTTGGTACGAGTATAACATTAACAAGCAGTGAGATCACCATACAAGCCCAAAAGCCCGGCTTGCCATATTAATGCAACCACAAAAAGAAAAATACTAATGTCCTTAACGTGATTATATATAAGATATATATAAACAAGTACCTATAACAATACCTAAATCTAACTATTAACCTCTAAAAAATATTCAAATAGAACACGCGATAATTATTCACGCTGTATTTATTGTAACATTTAAATGCACTGACCTTGTGGTATCTACAAACCACACCTGTTGGACTGAAATAGACGAACTTAAACAAAATAGGACTTTTATTGAATCATAACTGAATATAATATAATAATTATATATATAATCATAGTCACAATAGAGAGTTTGAATTGATAGAAAAAATATTGATGTAAGACCAACCTTCGGTAGGACGGTTTGGTAGACCAACTAACGTTTGGTAGAATCGACCTTGTGCTCTGATGGGTCGCGGGTTTGAATCCCATCGGGACGACATGTTTATAATTTTTCTGTAAGCATCTCTTCGCCACCTCTAGAAATATCTAAAGTCCGACCGGGTAACGAACCACCGTTCATAGATGGAAAAACCGTGAAGTGCATATTGCGCGTTTCGGTTTCAGTCTATGGATTTCCGAATGCTCGAAGTAAAATTAGGTCGACAGCGCATCGTTGACTGATGTTCTGTGGCTGAGGTATCACCTACCATCAAGTGAACCTCATGCTCGTCTATCGATATCTGACATAAAAAAAGAGAGTTTGAATTGAAAGAAAAATATTGATGTAAGACCAACCTTCAAGCCATTCTTTTTGACGGGCTCATTGGCGCGTTTGGTAGAACATCGACCTTGTGCTCTGATGGGTCGCGGGTTTGAATTCCGCCGGGACGACATGTTTATAATTTTCTGTAAGCATCTCTTCCCCACCTCTGGTCACTTTGGACGTTAAACTGGTGGGAGGAATATTTAAATTACGATTGGGTAACGAGCCTCCGTTCATAGATGGAAAAACCGTGGAGTGCATATTGCGCGTTTCGGTTGCAGTCTATGGATTTCCGATGTTCGAAGTAAAAAGTAGGTCGACAGCGCATCGTTGACAGATGTACTGTGGCTGGGGTACCTATCATCAAGTGAACCTCATGCTCGTCTGTCGATGTCCAATACCAATATTACAAAGAGGAAAGATAAGTTTTTTCGTTCGTTACGATTTAACTCAAAAACAACTCGAACTATTTTAAAAATTCTTTCACCAATATAAATCTACATTATCAGCGAGTAACATAAATATTCAATTATACAGTAGTAGTAACATTTTGTTTGTGTATAGTACCTACATCTACATTGCACCTGTACGAAGCCGGGGCTGATCGCTAGTCTAACATAATAAAATTACCTGCCTTGCATTTGGATAGATTGTGGTATTAATCTTGTCGGGTGTTTATATAATAATTTTCTGATTATCATATTTATCTTACGTTTGGCCACTTCGGATATTGAACGGGTATAAGAAAATTCCGTCCAGGTAACGAACCAGCGTTCGTAGATAGAAACGCTATGAAGCCATTATTCGTTTAGATTTCTGAATACTGAATACTGATTGATTGATGTCCTGTGGCTGAGGTGGCCCAGGGCCTCAAAGCTCAGAGTAATAAATTTCTATTAAAATATTTTTTTTTTGACAGAATACGTTGCCTGGTAAACTACTGGCAACATCGATCACTTGAATATAGAAACTGATTATAAGTCCCATATCTATTCGAATCGAATCCAACTCGAACCAACGCTATGTACGTAAAACATCCTGCCGACGAGGAAACGACGCGCGTGCCTGTAAACTTCCTGTTACATTCACGTGGGAATATATGGATGAGGTAATTTGAAATTAAATATCGTCTTCGCCGGCGAATCCCTCACACGGGTGAGCTACCGTCCAGCCCTCCAGGCTCCCTCCCCTCCTACGGAAGCCCAAGCCGAGGTACGTGTCTCGCAAGAGACGCCCTTAGACGTGCAAACCCCCCAAGGCTGAGCCACAGTGCTCGCCACTCTTGTCCGTGTTAAGCTGTAGAGGCTACTAGGGCCATCAGTGAGATTCCATACAAAAAAAAGAATTAAACTTAATTTAAATTTTACATAAACCATAATAGATCGAGAAAAGGGAGATAATATTAAAACTTAACTTAGATACGATAGAAAGGAATAAATATGTATAATGTACAATCTTAAAATGTATCACTACTTATTATCAAACAAAATCCTCCATTACAATCCAATCCATATTCATAGCTAAACTTCCATTTATATCGCCCATAACTTTTAATACTTTGTTAGGACAACTTTGTTCCTAGCTTCGTACATCATAACCCAATTTCACATTGTTCAACATTCTACATATTAATCTTAGTGAAATGCATAACTATATTTACGTTCATACGAACATATTATTTTTCCACAATTTAAATTGAATAGAGTTCAAAATAGCGTGTTTATTTCGAACTAATTGGATTTATTTCTGGATCAAAATGTATGAATATTCACGCCTAGTTACGTGTCAAATAAGCTCATAAATTGGCTTGATTTAAACGTGTGTTACGTTGCTATTTATATTTCGAAAGGGTCATTGGTTTGCTTTGGTGGGAATAACTTTATGGTAAAATGACCATAGACTAAATAACAGGGCAGAATTTCTTAGTTATCACTGAATATATTTTATAGTTTTTATATTATATCTTTCAATGATAGTTATTTATATAAAGTTTTTTATACCTATTTGAGATCCATAATCGTATATAATTTATACCATCTATTTATTTTAACTTTAAGCTATGGGTACTTGTTCACTTCAATATTATTATTTATATTGAAATTTAAAAATACTTTTACGTCAGTCAATCGGATGCACGCGTGATTGGATGTGCTGACGATCTCATATTACTATTTTGGAAACATAGACTGCAACGGAAACACGTAATATGCACTGCATGGCTTTTCCATCTATCTACGGAAGAAAATCAAACGGTATTTCATATAAAGCTCGAAGTACTCTGAAGTCTGATATAGAAAAGTTTAAAAAAATAGTTTAAATATAAACATCAAAACGACGGGAATCGACCCTGGAAACCAAAGAAATACAAGCTCATCAAAAAACCTAATAAATGATTTACTTTGTGTAGGTTGCAGTGGCTAGGAGTTACACGCCTATTCCTTCCGGCTTCCTTTATATATATTTAGCCCAATAACTAATCTACCCGTACTAAAAAAAAAAAAAAAAAAACTACTCGTCTCGTACTAACAAACTCAAAACAAAGAAGGTGGTTGATACTTACCCTTCGCTTTACTTAAAGTCTTCCTCGCTCTGTATGAAACATCGAAAATTCGCAGCGTGGTATAGGTTTTTTGAAGTAGCTTATCTTTTGAAAATATTCACCCTTCGCTACTGGTAGACTGAATGATTATCGTTCAATATGTCCTATTATACCCCAAAATACCATACATTTAATTTAATTAGCACAAGTTAAAGAAACACAATAATCTTTTTAAACAATCAGTGTTTACCAATTAGTGTGCGACGACGGTGAAGCGAAAATGTCTGGTATTTTATTCCCATTGTTAAGCTGTAGTTGAGTTAAATTTACGACGTTTTAATATCTGGCCAAAAATTAACTGATTTGTAAATTGTCGTCAAATTAAGGCTTACATTCCAAGATGGTACTCGAAGGCTGAGAACTGCCGGCGGCTGAACGGCTCTTGAGAACTGTCAAAATGTCAATTTCTGTACAGAAAAGATGGTTTGACAAGTCTTAAAACTAGATTAAACCTGAGTCAGGTCTTGAATACGTACAGAGAGAACTGTAAAGTGAAGAAAATAATACCCTGTGAGCGTAAATACAAATAATCGCGTCTACATCGAATTTTCAATTTACAATGTATTATACCTATTATAAAAAAATTCTCTCGCTGAGACCATGAATAGCTTAAAAATATTTTAACATCGTTAGTGCAGTTAAATCTAAATTGACGTTACGCATATCTTCACTTTCGCTACGTAATTATAATTACTAATTATTATTATTCACTTCTATTAAAATAGATTACCGTTAATGTGAAAATTGTAAACAATTATATGTACATGTTTAGTCTTTCACTTAATATGTGTAATTCGCTAATTTTTAATTTTTTAACGCGTATTGCGAATCAGATAAGTTAAAACTACATTTGTGTTTATATAATCCTTACTTGTCAAACATCGACATGCTGAATAATGTTGTATATATTAGATAGAAATAATAGAAAAGGTGGGCGTTTATATTTTTATACAAACCTCAGTATTTAGCCGTAACATTAAAATGGCGCCTGCACAGTGCATACTCTTAAGGTTAAGGGTTGAATTTTAATGAGCTAAGCTTTCAATTTTAATCCAAAGCCTATCCGAAGTTAATTATGCACTTTATACACCTTAGCATGTGTATTTTGCCTGTTATCTCAACGAATGTCTCATTAAATACAATTCTCGCTTAATAATATTATGGTATGTGGAGATTAAATAATGATAATATTAATTATAATTTATATCTAATTAAATAACAGATCCCACGTCTTATATTCGGATTCCCGGCTAATTTCGGAAACGGGGTGTGAAATAGGAATATCGAAATTCCGACCGGACAACGAACCATCGTTGACAAATAAAAAAACCGTGAGTTTCACGTTTCGGTTTCTGTCTATGGATTTCGTAATTCTAGAAGAAGAAAAGGTCGACAGCCCATCATATACACATGTGATGTGGCTGAGGATCGCCACCGAATGATGCTCACGCTCGTCTATCACTATCTGACAAAAAAATAGCCTATTCATCCAAAACATTGTGATAATAGTTAACATAATATGCTATTTTGCTTTTATGAGTCACCGATAGGAATCGTATATTTCTTACAATATTCTTTTGGTAAAAAAATTCAAAGAAATGACGCAATTCTAAGATGTTAAACTTTTCTTCCTTTAACTGAAATTCTATGTTTTGCCGTTCCCAAATAAGCTAAACAAAGGTCGGCAACGCAACCGCGATCCCTCTGATCACATACCTACTATCACGTGGCTATCATAGGGGTCGTTTATTTATTTATTTAGGTATACATAACAAGAAACAATCTTAAAGATATATAGGTACAGTAAATAGAGTGCTAGATTATTTCTCAAAAACATGTATACACAGAGGAATAATAATGAATACGTGAACAAAGCTAACAACTAAAGTTAAAACTAAACAAACTAAATAAAATTTTGGAAACAAACTCCAAAAAATAACTAAGTAATAAGATTAAAACAATTAGTGAATTGCTCAGCGGAGGAGGAGTTGTAATTTTCTCTTAAAAAAAAGTTTAGTGGTAGAAAATATATCTAAGGTTTTATTTTTATCAATAATTTCATTATAGGAGCGACATATACGAACAATAGGATTAAAAAAAGACGTGTTATTCTTGTAAGTTTTTAGAATGAATAGTTTAGGGTAATTGCGATAGCCCATGCGTGTATTATAATTAAGCATTTCTTGTAATGGTGGAGAGTCTAATTCATAGTGAATAATTTTATATAAGGTTATCAAATCTTGTTGCATTCGACGCTTATCCAATGAGGTAAATTTAAAATAGTGAAGTCTCTCAGCATAATTTTCAAAGCTACGGTTTAATCCAAACTTATAACATAAAATTTTGAGAAACTTTTTTTGAACACTTTCGATTAAGTTTGCCCCCTATTCTATACAAAATAAAGATATTTTTTAAATCTCTTATGGGAATGTTATCTCTGACTTTCCGCTTGTATCGCGCTATTACTGTGTCCACAAAGCGATCTTATAATATACAAAAAACAAGAGTTATTCCATTCTCGCCAGACGTTCTTAAGACAGGAACTTGGTACTTAAGTTTAAATTGCTAGACTCGTCTAAATAGTGGTACTTGCATTCAATGCGGCAAATGGTCGCTTATAAATGTTTTTGCTGTGTTATTAAAATAACTTACGTATCGCTTTTGCGAATAAATTAAAATATTTTCTTCTTTTCTAATTGGGTACTTAGGTCCTTACCACTTAGGTTTTACGATTTTATTTTCTGTTTGACAGCGATATGGTAGAAGGTTGATGGCTTGATGAATGTCTTACGTTTCAATAGATTGCAGTTCGAATGATGCTAAGTTTGACATGTTGATTTTTTTTCTTTAAACAAGTACTGCTCGACTGTATATAATTGTGTCTTTTATTAACTAGGGACTAGTCAGTTGAGTAAATATTTTTTAAAATTCGAATTGGTTACCAAAACAAAAACCTATTTAATGATCTCTGTCAGTGGGGCTGTGTTCGTTATCTACCATGTGTATTTTATTAAACGTTCAACACTTTAAAAGTAATAATAAAAAATAAAAGCAGTGCGTGCGTTAGTATTCACGATGCAAATTAAGGTTCCGTTCAGACAACTCGAGACATTATTTTATTTTCCAAGGATTCGCATTACTTTTTAATCACGCTGCAGGTGTCGAGAGCTTTATGTGTCCGGCATTAAGTGTGAAAAAATTTGCTCACGGCGTAAATCAAACATGCATTATTTTAGAATGCGGTTTTATATGTAGCAGTTCTCATGGGGTTGATAAAAACTGAACTGTTCATAGAAGTTCCCTTAACCCTTTGTGTCCAATTTTCTTTTAGTCCAATCGGCTTGAAATTTAGTACTCGGGGGTTTTTGGGGTGTCTGATTACGATTCCGCAAAATTCAGAATGGCGGATAAAAATTCACAAAACGGTGCAAATATGACGAAAATGTATATTTTTGCATTTATGGTTCGCCATCTTGAATTTCCGAATTTTGATTGAAGATTTGTAATCAGCGACCCCAAAAACCCCCGAGTACAAAATTTTGAGCTAATCCCACGTAAGGAAAAGTGTGTACCTACTTCGAAAACTTTCGGAGATAATGAATTTTATCTAGAACCATTGCGATTTGTTAAGGTTTGTAAACAAAATCACCCATGACTTTAAATTATTGCACATCAATTCTCATTGTTTCCCCAAAAATGTTTTTAAATTCATCCAAAATTGCTCAAAAAATGGTTCTAAAACAGGTGGCACTCTGGAGTGCCACTATGGCATAAATGGTTATGCTGGCACTAGAGTATATGGATTTTTAAATACTCTCTTATAAAATAAAGGTTTGGGAATCACTTTATTGAAATAGACTATGACAATGATGGTGCAAGACATACGAGTATTTTGTAGATCAGGGCTGTCAAAACGAAGGCTTGAATTTATGCGGCCCCCAAAATCTTTTTGTTTCTTATTTCTTTTTGTATTGATTAAATAACAAAATTTAGAAGTTTATAAAAAGTGAATTCCCGAGCCCCTATTGGGGCATGTGGCAAACACATTTCTGTGTCTGTTTCATTGATCATTTTAGGGATCCGTACCCAAAGGGTAAAACGGGACCATAATATTACTAAGACTCCGCTGTCCGTCTGTTTGTCTGTCCGTCCATCTGTCTGTTCGTCTGCCACCAGGCTGTACCTACCTCATGAACCGTAATAAGTAGATGGTTGAAATTTTCACAGATGTTGACTGTTGCCGCTATATCAACAAATTAACAAACAGAATAAAATAAATGTTTAAGGGGGCTCCCATACAAGAGATGTGATTTTTGCCGTTTTTATAGATAATGGTACAGAAACCTTCGTGTGGGAATCCGACTCGCACTTGGCCGGTTTTTCTTTACAAGGTAATTAGGTAATCAGCCTTCTGTGTTGTTCACCATTGAGCTACCGAGTAGGAAATTTATGACTACCTATTGGTGACATCGCATTGTTGCCGTCTGTCATTCAGGAATTGTAATTTCAATATCATAATATTTATTCGATTACTATTTCATTACACGAACGACACTATTTAACTCTCTAAACGAAATTACTCTTCGTCTCTTGATATTTATTCACTTTTTAAAAGAATATTACAGAACAAAAAATAGGACAGTAATCATTGTTTTTGTAGGCATGTTTAAAAGAAAGAAATGAATGTAAAAGCTTTCGATTTATATTACGTACTTTTTAAAAAACGAAGCGAAAATTCAAAGTAAGTCAAGAAATATAACGTAATATTTTTACGAATTTGAAAGTTTGACCCTATTCTTTTGCAATAGCAATCCTTATTTATTGAATTTCGTCACTCCTATATTTTTCAGTATAGCAGTAGTAGTAAAAAAGAGTATTATTATTTTAAGAAAAATATCTAAGGCTAACAACATATTATGCAGATGTCAATGACAATGGTGCAAAACATTTTTTTTATTGGAGGGTTATATTCTTGGGTTCTTCTTATAAACTTGTTTTACCGACAGGCGACAACGGTATAGAGCAGGGGTCGGCAACCTTTTGCTATAGCAGGGCCACATATGTTGCCAGAGTATCAGTGCGGGCCGCACTTATTTTATATTTATATGTTCGGGTATGTATTTTTAATATTTGAAATAAAACGCATATATATTAATACAATCATGTCTATTTTAATTGAATTACTATACTAACATAAAAGTAAGAACTAGTGAGATTTTTGCGGCTGCATTTGACTTGCAAGTTTTTTAACGTCTGCTTTCATTTTAGTAGTAGACACGCGTAGAATCGCGTCCAAATGTTCATCCGTTAACCGCGAACAATTCTTATTTTTGCGGTAGTTGAGAATTGAAAAAGTCTGCTCACACAAATATGTACTACCAAACATAGTTATTATCTGCTGAGCAAACTTTTTCAATTCTTTGAAGTTTTCAGAACTCAAACCTCCGTAGAACAGTATCAAGTCAGTGCTTTCCTTAAATGCCGTTTTAAGTGTGCTATTACTTTGCAAATCTACTATGTTCATTTGCAAATTGCTTGGTACCTCACTAATATCAATTGCAAAAGGGTTTTGGAATATTTCCAGGTTAAGGGAGCTCTTTTTAAAGTCGGTGAATCGATTTACAAACTCAGTTTGTAGTTGTGTTAACACGTTTCTCATTGTAATATTTTGCCACACAAAATTATCTCCAGCTTCTTCCACGGCTTTCTTGCAATTAGGAAAATGGTCAAGCTTTTTTTCATCAATATGCTCGATAAACAGTTTCAGTTTCATCTCAAATGACTTAACATCTGAATACATATCGCAAATCAATTTATTTTTTCCCTGCAAGCGTTTGTTGAGCTGATTCAGTTCCTTAGTCAAATCAGTCAAAAAACCAAGATCGATAATCCACTGTTTGTTAGTAAGCTCTTCGACTGGCTTTCCTTTCATCTCCATGAAGTTGCCAATTTCTTTCCTCAAATCGAAAAACCGTTCCAAAACGGCACCTCGACTGAGCCACCTCACTTCACAGTAGTAAACCACGTCACCATGATCAGCTTCCAGATCTTCCAAAAACTTTTGGAACTGACGGTGTGTCAGCCCATTTCTTCTTATAAAATTAACAGTGGATGTTACAGTATCCATTATTTCTTTCCAGGATATAACCTTGGAGCACAATGCCTCTTGATGGACAATACAGTGAAAAATCAATGGCACAGTAGATCCAGAATCTTTCACTTTGCTGATGATTCTCCCAACAACACCTTTGTTTTGACCGCTCATGTTCTTGCCTCCATCGGTAGTGACACTTGTTAACTTTTCCCAGCTTAACTGCAATGAATCCAGAGCTTGTTCCACATGGTGAAATAAATCTTCTCCCGTAGTTGTACCTTTCAAACTGCACATTTTCACAAGCTCTTCGTAAACAGTAAAGTTTTCGTCAATGCCGCGTACAAATATGAGTAGCTGTGCTGTATCCGACACGTCCGTACTTTCATCCATCGCTAAAGAGAAGCAGTCAAAAGACTGCGCCTTATCCCTGAGTTGTTCACACAAATTAGCACCCAAGTCTTCAGTACGTCGGGTGCAAGTTCTCGCAGAGAGACTAAGACTTTCAAACATTTTTTTTTGCTCTGGGCATATTTCTTCTGCGATAGCTAAGACACACTCTTTTACTAATTCACTATCGGTAAACGGACGTCCACTTTTTGCTAGAATCTCTGCTACCCTGTAACTGGCACGAACATTCGATTCGCTGTTGTCTGCCACAACCTTAAATATGTTTTGTTGATTTTGTAATGACGATTTCAAAGTGGAAATTTTCCTTTGTCGTATTTCTCCTTCAAGACAGTCAAATTTAGCTTTGTGCTCAGTGTCGTAATGTCGCTTCAGGTTATATTCCTTTACTACAGAAATACTCTTTTGACAAATCAAGCATAACGGTTTTCCTTTAAACTCGATAAAAAAGTATAATTCTGTCCATAATTTGTTAAAAACTCTTTTTTCTTCTTCTATCTTCCTTTTTCTTGAAGCCATGTTTATATAAATATTCTGTAACAATAATGAAAAAAATTAAATTCGTTGTAAAATTATATGTTCCAGTTAGCACCTACAAATTCAACTCCACATTCAAAAAATAATTAAAACATGACATACTCGTAACTGACTTCATGTCATGTAACTACTATCCACGTCCTTATAACATTTACCCATCAATCTGAAGGTTCACATAAACAATCAGTAAATGCATACAACGTACTTACCTCATACGTCGTGCGTGAGAAGCTATCATCGAAGGGAAGAAAGGTGAAACGAAACGCGTAGCCAGCAACCAGATGAGACGTGAGTTTCCGGCGAATTTCCACAACCGAATGAGGCGATAGCTGCGCGCGGCTGTGATTTTAACTAAAGTCGGTCGCTTTGAATTTTTTCGCCGCCGCACACCTGCGTCTAATCAAAGACTGCCGCCGCCTATTGTCTCAAAGGAGCCGCCCGCCACCGACGGCCAGGTGCAGCGTATAAACGCAAAAAAAATTGCCAAGAATTGAATAAGTACAGCAAATATTTATTTTCGGTAGAAACAATACATAACATAACAGTTCTTAAAAAATGAAATAGGTACATTTTTATCACCCCGCGTGGGAGCGAGCTTTCAAGAATACTCTCATGGCCCAGCAGCATGGCCGTATAAATTCTAGTGATTCTAGTAATATGGCCTATTGCTTTGGTATTTTTTTCTTAAGGACCTGAGGCTTGCGGGCCGCAACGAGATAGAGCACGGGCCGCATGCGGCCCGCGGGCCGCCGGTTGCCGACCCCTGGTATAGAGCATAGAAACAGCAAACTTCGCTGTCGTGCCTTTGGCATTTAACATTTGACAGCAAGTGACAAATGACAAGTCGACAGCTGAGTGTCTGCCAAAGAGGTGTCTGCTTTTGAATTAATGAAAGCAGTGTAATTCTAATTTAATGAGGCGATAGAAAATAATACATTCTACGTTTTCATAACGAATACCTTCAAGAAACCGGTTTTCTAATATAGAATTAATGTAAGTATTACGAAATTATTTCAATTTAGTAACAAGATCCATTATAGTGAAATGTGAATCACCAAGTTTGCATTGAAAACAAAAACCTCTGTTGCGACGTAAAAAATGTGAGTTTTTATCATACATGAGTAAAACACAGATGAATAAGTATCGTTTATATTTCTTACAGCATAGAGTTAGTATTACGTTATTGACCTAAATATTAATTATAATAGAAAATACTAAATATATATAAATAAATAAGATTCTTAATTTATATATGGGTGAATATACGGTATTTGATTTTTTTGTGTCCCTGAAGGAAATGTAATCTGTTTCATTCAAAATTCATAACTTCTCTTTGTGACACTATTTTTGCATTTGTAATGATGCGGGCCAGAAGATTTTTCATTTATTTTTAATTTTATAAGCTCCAGAGGAAAATTTGTTACCAGGGGAGTGACATTATTGGCAGAGTAGTGACAAATTAAAGCAGGGAAGTGACATGCCATTGATTATTAGCTAAGAAATTGGACATATATTAAATAAAACATATATAAATTATAGTATTTGGATATTTATTAATATACAAGATACATTCAGTCTTTAAAGTTTCTAAACACAACCTTATTTTTATTATTAGTAGTTTGTTAATGTCTAAGTATCAAATAACTGAATTAATATTTTCTACTTATCAGTCTCATCTGAGATGAAAATTACAGTACATACTGTTTGATAGTTTTTAATTATAAAATGTTAAAAAGCTTAGAAGCCACTTTTAAGACGCTTAAATCTGAATAAAATTTCTTAATGAAACAAAAAGATAAACTTCGTTTACAAGAAAAACAATAATAGTATGTTATAATACACTTATCAGTCTCGACGCTCGCTAAACAAATAAATTTAAAAAAATTAGCAATGCACAGTATAAATGAAAACTTTCATTTTTTGCAAAGAACAGAATCTATAATTTCTACTAAACTCAATAGTTTATACGTAAATACTAAACAATCATCAATTTACTTTTCAAAGACATCAACTGGTTCTGGAAACTTGTTCTCTTGTTTGTTGGTGAAAGAATACTCTGTTACCTTTTATAAGTATATTTGGCACTGGCGATATGTTCCCATTTAACAGACATACCATTGTCATTAAATCTAAAAAAGTACAATCTTCATTGGAGTTCTTTAAAAAAGTAACACTGATCTCTTCTTCTTCTTCATCAAAATCTGACGAACATAAGCCAGCATATCAGTATTTTTATTATTTATATGGTTTTCCACAAGTACAAAATATCCGTTCTTGACAGTCATAGCAATGTCTTTAATGTATGAAATATGCCAGAGAAGTGACGCCAGAGAAGTGACAAAATCGCGCATAACCTACAAAAACAACATCACTTGCTTTTCTGACCACATTTTAACGTAATACATGACATCTACACACAATAAACATTGTATTGTGCAAATATAAAACTTCGTAACGACAAAATACAAAAACATATACTTACCAAAGGAAATACTCCAACGACTGGCACAACCATGCTTTCCTACAGTGAATCGAAAATGGACGCAATATTATTGAAGTTTTGCTCAACGTTGTTAGCTTGCTTCTAACTTCACACTGTTATACATGCGTAGTTTAAGGACAAAAATATACCTATGCGGTTTTAAGTCATATTTTAAGTCTTAGAAATTTGCCAGATGAAGTGACACTATTGTAACGTCACGTGAATATAAGTCATTTCTTTTTATATTAATAAATGTTTTTTCAGTGTATTTTGGTAAAATATGTTTCAATGTTTATTAAAGCATATGATCATGTAAAAAAAAAACATAATCACATAAGTATATAAAGCATATGGCTATAAAATCATTATAATCTAGTAAAAGGGGTGGCCAGAGGAGTATACATTTACAGGTATTTTTAACTATTTATGCCTTAAATTAAACAAATATCGTTAATAGTCTGTGTGGCCCAAATAAAAGACCATATTCTTTATTGTTTAAGCATACCGAAACAATAATATAATAAGTCTAACATACAATTTGTCTAAGGACCAATGGAATTCAAATAGCGTATATTCACCCATATATAATATTGTAATATATATTCTTCATTATTGCATATACTTATAAGTGCATTTAACCAAACTATTCAGTTTTATATATATTTACGAAAAAGTTAATAAAAAATATAATATTTGAATCTCTTTGTAATTGTGTTACAAATTTATCTTAATTTTAATAACATAAAAAAAATAATCATGACCAATCATCAAAAAATTTATTGAGTCTACCCCTTCTCCAATGATGAATCACTTTCTATCCTGCAATCTGTTTGAAAGAACATGCAAGATTAAAATTTAACTTTTTCAGACAAAATGTCTGAACGTGAACCAGTGAGCCAAAGTGGATCTAGCCGAGACTATGGGTCTACAGCAGCACCACCTGCAGTCGGGTTTGCCGATTTTAGTCCCACAGAGCTGTATAATCTCAGTGAAGGCATTGCAGATAATGTTAATACCATCAATAGTGGTCTGCGGAGCTTGGAAAAGATGATGAAACAGATTGGTGGACCTAATGACAGTGTCCAACTAAGGGATAAAATGTAAGCATACTTTTTTATAACAATAATTTTATACTTGTGTAATGAATAGAAGAAAAAAACTTGGAATAATGAGAAGCTCACTCTCTAGATATCACGTCTGTGTAATAAAACATGTTTTCTAAGTGTACAATGACTCACTTATAAAAAAACAATGAATAAGAATAGTTCAATAATGAGGTATTTTAATCCTGATTACTGATAACTTTTTTTTTGAAACAACAAAGAGATGTATAAACCTACTCACCCCTATAAATCTGCTTAAATGGAATTATACAATTATCTATTCTAAGCTAGGAAATATGCTTACATTTATAGTTTAAAAAAAATATTTATTTAATTAATAGCATTTCGTCGCTGCGCCTGACAAGTTCCATTTGTGATTTTTGTATAGTTTTGGGAAACAACGAAAAACGTATTATTGATTCACATACGGAGGTTTTTCTTAACGGTCAAAACACGTATGGAATTAGTTTAACTCGTTTCCAGTTCGAATATCACAAAAAGGATTTTAGTAACACATAGAGAATAAAACGAAGATTATTTTTTGTGTAAAAACCAAAAATCAAAAAAATGCACATATGGAACTTGTCAGGCGCAACGACGATTTATAGTTTAGATAGTATGAAGTTTTGAATGTTTAGTATGCACTCATTGAATCTTTAATGTTATATACATGCAAACACTTGTGTGTATATAACACTAAAGCTTCAAATTACAAGTATACCAATTGGAGTATGAAGAGGCATCATATAACAATTCAGTAAGCATGTTTGTATTGTAGTTATATTTATATTAGTCATCTATATTGTGCTAAATAAAGGGAATGCAGCCCAGAGCCACCTGGCTTAACTGTCTTTATTCTAACAACTTCTGTACTTTTATTAAAATATAATGGATCTACAAGACGGTATCTTCGACGGGCTCGTTGGCGCGTTCGGTAGAACACCTGCCGTGCGCATCGATGGGTTGTGGGTTCGAATCCCACCGGGAGCACATGCTCATAATCTTCTGTAAGCATGTTTTCCCCACGTCTGGTAACTTTGGCCATTGATCGGGTGGGAGGAATATCTAAATTCCGACCGGGTAACGAACCACCGTTCATAGATGGAAAAGCCGTGAAGCGTGCATATTGCGCGTTTCGGTTTCAGTCTATGGATTTCCGAATGCTCGTCTGTCGATATCTGACATAAAAAAAAAACACCATTGATATATTTGTTCTCTCTATCTTCTCGTTTTGAGGCTTAAATATCGTCAGCCACATAGTAAAAACGGCTTTTAAATAAACTAAGCCAGGAACAAATAATCTATTGATTGAAACAAACTGCTTGTAGAAACATTGTTTTAAATGTATAGGTATTGCTAACCTCACTAAAATTATAATATAAAAGTAAAGCTACATATCCAACTTAATTTTAGGCTTCCTCTACTATTGACTATGACAAGAAAATACCCACTAACCTTACATAGGTTAAAATGTGAAAGTATGTTCTTTATATAGAGTACATGATATTCATAAATCAATTGGTCCGGGAGCCTGCAACGTTTGGAAAGTAAGAATTTTAGGTCAGCTGATTTTGTGATATGTCGTCCATCTTGTTTTTTCGGTTAGAGTCTGGGCTGTCTGGCAGGCGGTAGCGGTTGCGTTCGTTTGTGCGCATCCAACCTGTCAGGTGATAATCCTGGATTTTAAAAGCATTTTAAGACGCGTAATTTTTAAGTTTTTGTTTTTAAATAAGTCTACCTGACATACTTTTAATATTGCCAGACATTTTTGACATTGCTAATTATGTGCCATACGCGATTTTTTATTTATTTTTTATAAAAATTTCAAAGTATTTTAGAATGTCTGTAATTTTAATATTATGTTATTTAAAGATAATAAAAGCTTGAAATTAATTTTCCAGACATTAATTCGGTTGTTAAACCTTGAAAATAAAATAAAAAAATCATGAAAAGTATGGCAGTAAGAATTTTAGGTCAGCTGATTTTGTGATATGTCGTCCATCTTGCTTTTTCGGTTAGAGTCTGGGCTGTCTGGCAGGCGGTAGCGGTTGCGTTCGTTTGTACGCATCCATTCTGTCAGGTGATAATCCTGGATTTTAAAAGCATTTTAAGACGCGTAATTTTTAAGTTTTTGTTTTTAAATAAGTCTACCTGACATACTTTTTTTATTGCCAGACATTTTTGACATTGCTAATTATGTGCCATACGCGATTTTTTATTTATTTTTTATAAAAATTTCAAAGTATTTTAGAATGTCTGTAATTTTAATATTATGTTATTTAAAGATAATAAAAGCTTGAAATTAATTTGCCAGACATTAATTCGGTTGTTAAACCTTGAAAATAAAATAAATAAATCATGAAAAGTATTGCAGTACGAAGCTAGCAGTTCGAGAGAGACAGTTGGAGAATAAGACAGAGAACCATTGAAATTTTAAGATTAAAATATAGTAGGTATAATATATATATATATTATATATATATAAAAGATAAAATTAAATATATAAATTTGTACTAAGTGATGGTAAGAAACACCTCCGTTACTAAGACTTTTCCTTCTGCTATCATTCTTACACTCTAAGATAGAAAAGTACGGCATAGTTACGAAAAAAAGTAATTTTATGACTCGACCGACTCAACGCAGTGTTATGTCTTATTTTCTTTTCTTTTATTTAGCTTCGTACTGCAATACTTTTCATGATTTTTTTATTTTATTTTCAAGGTTTAACAACCGAATTAATGTCTGGCAAATTAATTTCAAGCTTTTATTATCTTTAAATAACATAATATTAAAATTACAGACATTCTAAAATACTTTGAAATTTTTATAAAAAAGAAATAAAAAATCGCGTATGGCACATAATTAGCAATGTCAAAAATGTCTGGCAATAAAAAAAGTATGTCAGGTAGACTTATTTAAAAACAAAAAATTAAAAATTACGCGTCTTAAAATGCTTTTAAAATCCAGGATTATCACCTGACAGGTTGGATGCGCACAAACGAACGCAACCGCTACCGCCTGCCAGACAGCCCAGACTCTAACCGAAAAAGCAAGATGAACGACATATCACAAAATCAGCTGACCTAAAATTCTTTCTCGAAAACGTTGCTACCTCCTATACTAAATAGTATTCAGCTTTTCGAAAAGGCAGCTCCTTCTTTGAAATTAAAATCCGTACATTAACGATCTAATATTGTCTTTTATTAACGCGAGTTAATTTAAATAAAATACTGTATACCGGATTAAAACGCGATATATTATTTATATTGTTTATTTATTTATCCCGACGTTTCGGATGCTTTTCAACAACCGTGGTCGCAGGGAGACCCGAATAATTTAAACAATATAAATAATATATCGAGTTTTAATCCGGTATACAGTATTTTATTTAAATGATCTACTTCGTATTTCATTCATGTCATTAATTAGTTATTTAAAAACATTCCAGCTAATTGTCTGTAGTATTGTAGGTCTTCATTCTACTGTAACTGTGTCATGCGATAGTATCCTAGTCAAATAGGCCAAGTATAATTAATTAAGGGATAATCCTCACTTGTAACATAGTTGTTGTTTCATAAAATATCATTTCATTTAGTAGTCACTATTTTACTTGATTTTAGGTCAAATCAAGTAAAGTTTTAAAACTGTAATCGGAGTAAAACGCAATTAATTCATTATATTTACATGTCATATAGTAGGAGAGCCCATTGCAAGATTTCTACCCGAATGGGACTTACGGAGAAATTATATACGAATGTATGTAGTGGTGATAGGGTTGCCGGACATGATTAACCCTGTATCTTGAAATGCCAAAACCCCCATATACATACATACATGTGAACGTAGCAGCTGCTATCGTTACATTATCGCATCAATTTTAATTTTATAAATAAATAAAAATGTTCCCTGATCACTGTTCACCGTTCAAAATCGGGTAATTTGGGGCTGGTTGACAGCTTTTTTGGCTAAGGTCAGTGGTGGCAACCCTAATTTTTCATGTTCAGGAAGGTTCAAGCTACAATTTAAAAAAAAATAAAAGTAAGTTCGATCCGGGTAGAAAACTACGAAAATGTGTGACTCACACTTAGTGGTGGCTGCTCAAAAACAATTAGACCAATTTTAAAAATTCTTTCACTAATAGAAATTATCAGCGTTTAATGTACATCTACATGCCAGGACATGTTGCTAATCTAACATAATAAATTAAATTTCACTTTTCAGTCATGACACGCAACAGAAAGTAAACGGTTCCGTATCGGCAACAGCTAGAGACATACAGCGGTTGGGAGTCGTGGTGCGTCGTGGGGACAAGCCGCAGAAGCTGCAAGTAGAACGCCTCACGCAGGCCTTCAGAGATGCACTCGCTAACTACTCATCCGTGCAGAAGGTACATACTTAATTATAATGTTGTATTGTATAACAGAGTTAGAGGAAGGCAACCCATATAGTTTTATTTATTTACACATATAAAATCATTACTTTTATAAATAAACATACATACTAGGGTGATTCAAAAAACTTTTTAATTCTTTTTTTAACTGATACCTTCTCAAATGTTTTTATTTGATATAAAAAAAAATCTCACCAAACCTGAGCCCTATAGCTCAACTCTAAGGGGTCGCTATTTTTTTTTTAGTTTCCCATTTAATTAACATGGGAAAAATCGTTTTTTGTTTTAAATTGAATTTACACATAATTAACGCAATTTTTTATAAAAAACGATTTCATATCCATAAAGTAGAGTCTTCGAGCTTTACAAAACTCTATTACAAAGTACGATTATCTTTACATAAAGACTAATTTCAGCTATTTAAAAATTACTAAATTTCGTGAAATTAAATTAAAAATAGCTAGCGTTTTATAGGTTATTGGGTAACTATAAATCCCCGTAAATACCCGAGTACCGAGTGAAGCATGTGGCAGAATTTTGTTTCCCCGAGATTTGAACCCAGAACCTCCGGTTCTAAACGCATCGCTATTTCCACTGAGTTTCGGAGGCGGTCAAACAATACGGAAAAAATATATTACTGCCTCCGTAACTCAATGATAACTTGTATAGTTAGCGGAATAGCATAAAAGCATAAGTTTGAAGACCATAATGCAAGGTTCCATGTACGAATTTGAGGAAAACAAGATTTAAAAAAATCGGTGAAGCAAAAGAAATCACTGTGTAAAGAAAAATTATGAATGCAATAAACACAGAAATGGGGCAGGAAATTCACTTTGTTCATGTTAGATATCGACAGATGATCATGAGGTTCACTTGATGGCAGGTGATACCCCAGTGAATGATGCGCTGTCGATTATGTGATGCGATTTTGATATTCCTCCCCGTTCAATCACCGAAGTTACCGACGTGTGGAAGACATGCTTACATAAAATTATAAACATGTCGTCCCGGTGGGATGAGAACCCCCTACCTATCGATGCGCACGGCAGGTGGTCTACCGAACGCACCAACAAGCCCGTCGAAACCTAATTTCAATACAATTATTTTGCAGAAAGTATCAGAAAAGATGGCGGCGCACATGCCGACACAGGCTCGCAACAGAAATGACCCGGAGCTGCTCGAGAGGCAGGCCATCGCTGATGATGAAGAGGCTGGTCTGCTCGCCAACCAACAGGCACAGGTGATATACCCTTCATATAGATTTGAAAAAGTCGCTATTGCTTTTGTTTCCTGTTGATTTATAGCGGTTAATTTTTATTTTCCAAAAAAACGTGTCTGACTGTGACACCATGATTAATTAAAAAGTAAAATTACCTAATTATCAAACTTCGTAACTCCAAAATTTCCGGATCTTGTGTACCGTAACGATTACGATGGAATCACTCGTATCTACTAATTGTTTTTTTGGTATTTACAAAAAATAAAACTACGATGTACACGGAATGTTTGACCTTGTTTGTAGTTTTTTCCTTCTCCTGTAAAGTTTGACCAAATGGAGATACGAAGTTTGATACACACTAAACTTACCATAATTATTATTATTTTTTTCAGTAAATATGACTAAAAACGAATGAATATTAACAAAAACCTTTATTTTTTCGCTTAAACTTAAATAGTAAATTAACCGGTTTTCACTCTTGTAGTGTATACCGCATAAAATATTTGTAAAGTTAAAATCGTTGATGACGACATCATTTATAACAACGTACCGGTTATCGACCAAAATCAAAGGTTCAAAGGTTAAAAACCGATAGTCGTAACATCACCGGTTGTTACGACTATCGGTTTTTACGACCAAATATGAGTAGTCCCTTCGATGTCGTTATAACAGATTTTGACTCTACTTTTAAGAAAGTTTGCTTAAATAAATAAATAAAAATAATAAATGGAAGTGTGAAGTAGGCGTGTTACGCGTGTCACAATTAAGCATGGTGACGCTTAATCGATCACAGTCAGCCAAAATCAACCTTATATCTTTCACATAAAGTTTAGTTTAGTAATTAATAATTATATATTAGTTTGTTTTTATATTATAAAACGTCGTATGTACTTTGTGCGCTAAGTCAAAGTAACCGTTATCGCAAAGCACTAAGATATATTATAAATTGTAGGACCAGTGTGATTTAGCTAGTTTTGAGTTAAATAAAAACAACGAATTGAAAAAAAAATTGTAACTGTGTGCAGTGTTAAATACTCCATTCATTTGTGTGAATTTGGCGACAGTCGATCCGGTACAAATTATGACACATTGCACTTTTACTTACTTCTTCTGCCGGCCTAGCATGACAACCGCGACAAAATTTTGTCGACCGTTTTCTCGTGATTTAATCGATTAACTCTTTATTTCTTCCGGGTCTAACATGACAATTACACTTAAAACTCGACTTTTAATATCAAAAATAGATATATTTGTCGATCGAGATATGTTTTCTATCAAAATTGTCGATGTCCAGATATAGAGATATCTTACATCTTAGTTTGTCTACGTCCGCGACATATCTCGTGGCGGTCATGCTAGGCCGTCTGTTCTGTGCGAAAAATAGGTAGTAATACCAAAACCATTTTCGATGTGACCGTACCAAGTGTTCTCTAGGCGCGTCTAGTGCAGTTCGAGACGAGCATGCTGCTAGAGAAAGAGGCGTACATGAACAAGATCGAGGCGGACGTGCTCGACGTCAACCAGATCATGCAGGAGCTGGCCGACATGGTGGCTGCGCAGGCGCAGACTGTCGGTCAGTGGCTTTTTTCTGATTTTAAGCTTAGAAAATTAGAAAAAAAAGAGAAAATTTCCTTTTTTTTTAAATAATAGTAATCATATTTTTTCTGATTTTAAGCTTAAAAAGTAAGATTTTTTTTTAGAAAATTTGTTTTTTTGTTTTAATTTTTTTAATAATCATCATTTATTTTCATGTTACAACGACTCACAAATTTTAGTAGAAAAGAAAATTTAAAATATATGTTACTTAAAATTCACCATAAACCAATTTAAAATTCATCATCATTTCGACGCCCCCGAGGAACAAAATCGTTAAGTACTATTACAGTTACCGGCACGAGTCGTGAGCACACTTTTCATTGGTTGATATGACGTCAACCACGCTGACGTGGAACGTGATTGGTTCTGCAGTCGATGCTCGTCGTCTATTGGGTCCGCGCGTATCATTCGACTGTCGTACACTTGAGTGCAATTTTAGTGACAACTTTTTAACTAGTGTATTTTTGTTACCGATTTGATAGAACCTTAAAAACAAAATTTGCAGAGCAGAAATAATTCGATGTTAAATAGACAATCCCGACAAATTATCTACTCAGTGTTTTGCATGAAATTACATTCAGAAATAAATAGGTATTACGAAAAACATGATAGACTTTTATAAACAAACTGAAGAGGCGACTAATACAATTTAATCAGTTAATTAAGGTGATTTATTCAATTACCGATTGAAATAATAAAGGTACCAAATAATTTTGTCCGACAGTGTATTTACGCTGACTCAACCACCACGGTTCATCTGTGCTCACGACTCGCGCCGCTATCTGTACGATAGTTTTGCATTTTCGGATGGAGTACTGAATTAGTAAAAAAAAATCGACCCGAAATAATGACCATCCTAATGTTTATCTTATTACGTATAGATACGGTCGAAAGTCACATAGAGGCGGCGGGGGCGACAGTCGAGGCAGGGGTTGACGAGTTGGCGAAAGCGGCTGAGTACCAGCGCCGATACCGCAAGAGGATGTTCTTCTTCATCTCCATCGCCGTGATACTGGCCATTATTCTCATCGTCTGGATTGTTAAGGCATTTAGATAAGGTTGGAATTATATCTATATTATCGCCGGATTTCGTTTGAGTCTTGTAACAAAAAGTTGAGAAATGCGATGAAATTCCTTGAAACTTGTAAATCAGACCTAAATTATAATAAAATATATATATTTTAACTTTTTTTACATAAAAAAAAGATTAAAAATTATTGAATATTCATTAAAATTTATGAATTTTAAAGAGAAAAAAATCTTTATAAAGTGCCGATTTATTGAAGGGATTACGTCTAATTGTTATTATTCTGTGTTGAAAAGCTTTAATTTCAGATATTTATGAAATTATAATTATAAGGCACTAATAATAATTATTGGTGATAATTATGGCAAATATGAAAATTGTACAGAACGCAAAACGCGAATCGAATTGTATAGGAATGTAGAGCATCTGATGCTTTTATATTTACATTTAATTTTATTACTAGGCTTTATAAAAAAAATGCAAATACTTTTCTAAATACCTTAATTTACCCTTACTTAATACCTACCCTCGGTCTCACAGACTAGACATGGGTAACTCAGCAAAATTCCCCGCGCCAACTCAGCAACTCAGGCGCAGTATAGTGCGTCGGCTCCTTGAGTCAACTCAAAATTGCGCCACGGCGCAACAAAATTGGACGCGCAAAACGAGCAGTGAAACCTCCGAAACGCACGCAACGCCCCGCTCATAGTTCACTCAGTGAGTGGGGTACTGCGCCGTGCGCCAACACATTATGAGTGTGTGAGCTGACTCACCCTGCGCAGTGAAGCGTGCCGGCGCAATTGCGCCGCGCAGCGCAGTGTTACCCATGTCTATCACAGACCATGTTCCGAAGTGCCGCATTTACGCTCGTCGGGATATTATTTACTTCATAAGTGTTTATTGCTTTTATATCAATTAAAAACTAAATTCAAAATTATATTTCCCGTTTTCTCGATAAAACTAGTTTAGTTCCAATGTTAGTATAAATTTTGTTTGCTTTCACTGTACATATTTAAACTACATACTTTTTAATTTTTTTTATTTAAATATTTAGAATATTAGTATTATTATTTTATTTTGATTTATTCACTTATTATTATTGTGTTACATTACTGTTGTCTTTATGAATAATATTATTTATTTAAAAACATTATTTAATTTATATACGATGAAATTTTTAAGAGTTTGTTGCTTATACGTATATAAGTACAAACATGAAATATTATATTTAAACTCACTTATATTATGCCCATTGCACTCCATAATATTGATTATTTATTATATTTAATCATCTCGCAATCATTCCTAAGAATACTCCCTATATATTAAAACGGCCGAACTGCAAAGTCAACTTAAGTTATGTTTAAAGTGTTTTGTCTCTATTCAATACTTAATTCTAGAAAGAGACATATATGTATATTCATGAATGCTTAAGATAACTAAGCGACTGATATTGGAATAATGAAATCGTAATCAAAGTTGGGAGTTACTCTAAATGTTTCCGTCTCCTATATTATGTATGAACTGAAAGATGTCTCTTTCAGTTCATACATAATGTTCATCATAATGGTCATACATAGTTCATACATGTTGCTGTCGCAACACTAAGTAAATCTCAGTTTTGATTAATATTTGTATATTCGGCCTTGAGTGGTAAAAGATAAACAGTTACTCAACGAACTTTTTCAAGAATCGAGCCATCTACGCTACCTTTCTTAAAATAAATATTGTTCTAATAAAAAAAATAACCCAATTCTGTATAATATACCGTAACTAGCAACATGTCTCGGCTTCACACGGGTGCAATGTAGATGTACTATACACATAACATAAAGTTATATATAAAGGTCCAGTAGTTTTTGAGTTAAATCGTAACAACAGCTCTTTCCTCTTTATAATATTATTTTAGATATCAAGCTGTCTCAGATTACCGTGTATTTAGACTGTTTATAAATTTAAAAAAAAACAATGATTTTCTTGAATACGAGTATTGTGGTTCTGCTGTAATAGTTTCGTTTTGTAACGGTTTGTCTTTAAAAGGTGTGATATAAAAACCATTTCTCTATTGTTGTGGTTAATATAACTGTTTTGCCGTCATAAGGAAAATGGACGTATCCGACTTAATAATATTGTCTTTTAATAAGCGATTTTTTAAATATTATTTATCCTGACGTTTCGAATGCTTTTCAGCAACCGTGGTCGCGGGGAGACAGACGTGGTCTAATCCAGTATTTTATTTAAAAGTTGATACTCCTGTTATATCTCTATATTATGGCAATACTGGCTAAGTGTCCTCTTGATTTTTAGTATGTTTTTACTAAAATCCCAACTAGACACAAAAGCACTCGAGATGCCGGCATAAATAATATACTCCGGTAAAAATTATTTCACTTAAGTTTTCTCCGAAATTGCCTTTTCTATATGTTCAGAATCGACAAATAAGACGAATCTACCAGTTTTTTTCTCTGTTTTCCTTATGATAGTTATTAGGTAGATATTTTTTCACACTTTTCTAAATTTATAAAGATTTTAGGGTAATTTGATTAGGTGTAGCAATTTCGAATGTTAATGATTTTGATTATAAAAAAAACAATTTAAGAATGTTTGAGCACTTTTACTATAAAGTAATCAAAAAATGAAAAATTACCTTTTTTAGGTTAGGTTTCAGATGTTAAATAAATATTATATAATATAATAATATTTCGGATGGTAATACTTAAGGTTGCACAAGTCGCGGGCTCGAACTCACTGGTGGGCGTTGCCAAAAAGTATGCTGTTCTCCCGCACCGCACCGGGGCAGTCATTATTAAGTGAGATGCACGATAATTCATAGTAAAAGGGGCGTCTAAAAAATACGAAAAAGCCTTTGGAAAATCGAGTTTTATGAAAAAACCACTGCATAAATCTATTACAAATAAAAGTTATTGTATTCTTCGATAATCGTGCTTTGTCGGTACCGACTTTGTTTTGAA
This sequence comes from Anthocharis cardamines, assembly GCA_905404175.1. Taxonomy (NCBI): domain Eukaryota; kingdom Metazoa; phylum Arthropoda; class Insecta; order Lepidoptera; family Pieridae; genus Anthocharis; species Anthocharis cardamines. The sequence continues at coordinate 8,261,674 of FR989969.1, forward strand.
AATTTGATACTTCTTTTATTACTAATTTAAGCCCAAAGTTGTGTTAAAAATGGCAATAAAAACGAATCTTTGGTAGCTCGTAACTTTTTAATGGTTTTTTATTTTACCATTCTGTTTCCGCACAAACAAAATTAACAATGAGACAAAACGATATCATGTTTAACTTTGCATGTACAGTGCTAAATAGTGGAGTAATATCCCCCCGAAATTTGTATGGAAAAAATGTCGACTAGTGTCACCTTAAGGATGAACTATCGAATTATACTCGCGCCGAATCCTCAAGATTAGTAGATTTGTTATATTTTACACATGTAGTTACGCATGCTTAGGAACTACCACTCTGCACTTAGTTGAGAATTTTATCTGTATAAATTATTTTTAATCTGTTCAAAATATTATTTTTGGACGATTTATAGTCTATGCATAGTCTATGGTTCCGCCCACTTCTCAGAGATACAGACGCTTGTTTGTCATTCGCATTTTAGTGCTCAACCACTCAACACTACTCTTTTCTAAAAAAAATAGTATATCGTGGATTCGCGGAAATTAGTTTGCCAAAAAGGAAACGTTCCAAGGAAGAAGATAAACGACATCTTTATATTAAGATTAAAAAGTTACAAAGACGTCTACAAACAGGAGGTTGAGAGCGATGACTCTGGTTCGACAATATCGGATTTGGAAGAAGATTTTACCTCTAGACTTTCGTACAGGTATTTATAGTGTTTTTTAAAAAAATACATAAGTGTACCTAACGTGTTAACGTTAAGATTCCTATGCAACCTGAGCAGTTATTAGGGCTGTCAACGCATGGACTTTACGGTTGGCGTTCTTTACATTGGGGACTGAAACCTAACCTTAATTAAATAAACGGCATTATTGAATAACCGTTTGAAAAAATTAATTAAAATTATAATTTTCTCAAACCTCTCGATTTTGGTAACTAACGTGTTTACGTTAAGATTTTTATGCAACCTGAGCAGCCATTGGGGCTGTCTCGACGCATGGACTTTACGGTAGTTAATGACCGTTCGAAATAATTAAATTATAATTTTCTCAAACCTCTCGATTTTGGTATCTAACGTGTTTACGTTAAGATTTTTATGCAACCTGAGCAGTCATTGGGGCTGTCTCGACGCATGAACTTTACGGTAGTTAATGACCGTTCGAAATAATTAAATTATAATTTTCTCAAACCTCTCGATTTTGGTAACTAACGTGTTTACGTTAAGATTTTTATGCAACCTGAGCAGTCATTGGGGCTGTCTCGACGCATGGACTTTACGGTAGTTAATGACCGTTCGAAATAATTAAATTATAATTTTCTCAAACCTCTCGATTTTGGTATCTAACGTGTTTACGTTAAGATTTTTATGCAACCTGAGCAGTCATTGGGGCTGTCTCGACGCATGAACTTTACGGTAGTTAATGACCGTTCGAAATAATTAAATTATAATTTTCTCAAACCTCTCGATTTTGGTATCTAACGTGTTTACGTTAAGATTTTTATGCAACCTGAGCAGTCATTGGGACTGTCTCGACGCATGGACTTTACGGTAGTTAATGACCGTTCGAAATAATTAAATTATAATTTTCTCAAACCTCTCGATTTTGGTATCTAACGTGTTTACGTTAAGATTTTTATGCAACCTGAGCAGTCATTGGGACTGTCTCGACGCATGGACTTTACGGTAGTTAATGACCGTTCGAAATAATTAAATTATAATTTTCTCAAACCTCTCGATTTTGGTATCTAACGTGTTTACGTTAAGATTTTTATGCAACCTGAGCAGTCATTGGGACTGTCTCGACGCATGGACTTTACGGTAGTTAATGACCGTACGAAATAATTAAATTATAATTTTTTCAAACCTCTCGACTTTTGGTACATAACGTGACTACGTTAAGATTTTTATGCAACCTGAGCAGTCATGGACTTTACGGATGGCGTTCTTTCCATTGGGGATTGAAACCTAAACTTAATTAAATAAACAGCATTATTTAATGACCGTTCCAAATAATTAAATTATAATTATTATTATTTTTTCAACTACCCTCATTTTGGGTTAGTTCTTTAACGTAACCAGAATTGAATAAAACGATCATTATTAATGATCGTGTGATAGAATGCAATTCGTTTACTGTAACATTAGAATCAGACGCATACTGTCTCTTTAGCCATTCCTTAGCTCCAATCAAGCGATTGGATATTAAAAGGTCCGATAGAGGACACTAATAACCCTGAACCAGAACCCAGTACCTCATAACCATGTCCAAGTACCTCAGAACCAGGTCCCAGTACCTCAGAACCAGGTCCCAGCACCTCAAAACCCCTGCCACAACCGGGTCAAAACTCATTAATATGATGCATATTAGATAATGCCGCCTTGCAGATATTAGGCGAAGATCCCTCTAGTACCGTCAAACATGGCCTCAACGTACGCGATGTGCTCGCCAAGCGCACATATCGCAACGGAAGGACTTACAAGGGAGGCACGTAAGGAGCTTATTTCAAAATTTTTGACGCCGGCAAAATTGCTTTCAGATCAATGCACTTACAATTTACGCCGAAATCAAGGCAACTGTTAATGAGGCTTCCTTCAAAAGAGACAAGGGCATCAGGATTTACAAAATAAAATTCAAAAAACCTGTTGTACAACACTCATTGCCGGCAAAAATATCATACACTGATACTGAAAAGGTCCATTATATTGAAATTATCAATAATAGCACATTGGTGCTATTTTTAAATGTGAGCCATGTGAAGTTTTTATATCAAGTTTCTTTCTCGTTCCGAAACCGAACGATAAAATGCACTTTATATTGAATTTAAAAAATTAAATAAATTTATCGAAACTGATCTTTTCAAATTAGAAGATTTAAGAACAGGTCTTAAGATAGTTATGACACACATATATTTTATATATGTTATAGACACATGTTAATATGGCCACAATCGACCTAAAGGATGCTTATTGTTTGATAAAAATGCATAAACATTCTAGAAAATACCTTCGATTCATATTTGACGACAAATTGTTTGAATTTAACGTTTTACTTTTCGTCTCAATTCGCCACCCTTCATTTTTACAAAAATGACTAAACATAATATGTATACCTTAGACTTCTGCGCTCCGTTGGTTTTCTGTTAACGCCTTACCTAGACGATTGGCTCCTATTTGGCAATAATTATGGAAATTGATCGTTAAACATAGATATAACAAAAAGATTTCTAATATCACTCGGGTTTATAATTAATCATGATAAGAGCGTCCTCTTACTATGTCATAAATTCCCTGGAATGATCATAGATTCTAGATAAAAGGTTTTGTACCCTTAATTGTCCTTGCCTAACGATAAACGGCTACGTATTAAGAATTCGATTCAAAAATTTAAATACAAAAAAAAAAAAAAAAACCTAAGCGGTGATGATTATAACCGACTCATGAACTTACCTGAGTCATTACATTCTGACTTGTACTGGTAGCTCGATCATATCGAGCATTCGGTATAAAACACGATAATGACAGTATCAAAATATTTTCTGACGCCTCAACGATGGGGTGGGGGGCTAGCTGTAATGGGGAGTCTGCAAGTGGTCAGTGATTGTTTATCGAGAAACAAAGGCAAATAAATTTTCTGGAACTCCTTGCAGCATTTAATGACCTTAAAATCATCACCCGGCAGCTAAATGACTGCCAAATATTGTTACGTATAGGCAACTCTGTTGCTATATCCTATATTAATAGACTGGGTCTCCACCCATACAATACCCTCATCTCACACAACTAACACAAGAAACCTGGGAGTGGTGTGAGTATAAAAGACTATTTGTACATGCCTCATATATGAGGTTAAGGATAATATCTGATTATTTATGAATCAAGAAAGTGCCATCCAGATATAGAATCGGAACTAGCGGACTGGACTTTCAACTCTATAATTAACTTCCTTGTTAGGCCGGATATTTTTATTCGCTAGCCGCATCAACAAAAAATGTGCACAATATATATCATGGCATGGAGACCCTGACGCTGTAGCAGTAGATGCATTCACTGTCTCCTGGACCGATTTAAGATTTAACGTTACTCTTTTCTCCGTCATACTTAAAACTCTTCGTAAAATTATATTTGACAAAGGAGAAGCTATTGTGATTGTATCATTATGGCCAACACAACCATGGTATCGTCTGTTAAGATATCTTCTCATGTCGGAACTCGTGACATTCCCTCCAATTAGTAACGCTCTAAAAATTCACAAAAATTACGATTCATCGGTACCAAATGTTATTTATTTTTTAACTGAATTGTGTAATAACGGGTGTCAATATGACACTCTGATCTCATGCCGATTCGCTCTATCTTTAGTATTAGGATCAACCTTGACAAAAGATGATAGGTTACAGCGATTTCTAAAGGGCGTGTTTCGTCTAAGGCCGCCACAGCCAAAATATAATGTCACTTGGGTTCCAATGCAGATATAGATCATATCAGTTCCTAGTACCCTAACAATGAAATTTCCCTTGAGAAATTTACTTTTAAGACTGTGGTGCTAATAGCTTTGGTATCAGCGCAACGAGTCCAGACTCTTTCCAAAATCTATATTAGAAATATTCATATTTCTCCAGACCGCATAATTTTCAAAATCCCTCATATTATAAAAACATCCCGAACCGGAAGTAATCAACCCGTCATATACTTAATATTATTTTCCGACATACCGACAGTATGTCCGGCTAATTCCTTCACTATATAGAAAAAACGTCACCCTTGCATTGCGAGATTCGGATATGATATTTATTGGAATTTAAAACCCACACAGGGCAGTAGGAGCTAGACATGGGTAACTCAGCGAAATTTCCCGCGCCAACTCAGCAACTCAGGCGCAGTATAGTTCATCGGCTCCTTGAGTCAACTCAAAATTGCGCCACGACGCAACAAAATTGGACGCGCAAAGCGAGCAGTGAAACCTCCGAAACGCACGCAACGCCACGCTCATAGTTCACTCAGTGAGTGAGTACTGCGCCGTGCGCCAACACATTATGAATGTGTGAGCTGACTCAGCCTGCGCAGTGAAGCGTGCCGGCGCAATTGCGCGGCGCAGCGCAGTGTTACCCATGTCTAGTAGGAGCCTAAACGCTCAGCCCAGCGTTAGTTCAAACACATGCGGAATTGACACAAATGTGTTCAGTGCGCATAGTACTCGACATACGGCCACGTCCCAGGCGCGTGCACGTGGCATTAGCGTTGACGCTATTCGCAACACCGCCGGGTGGAGTGGACGCTCTAACCCTTTTGCCCGCTTTTATAAAAGACTGATTACCGATAGCTCTGTATCAGATTTAGCTCGTTCCTTAATTATGCCTTAAATCAAGTTTATTATGATTAAAATTTTATATTCATATTAATTAAACTTTAATTAATATTTATCGGTGATTCAGATTATTCGAAGGGATTACAGACTTTGATTTTGTGAATCCGTTTTAATAAAATTATTATAATATTTACCCTATCAGTTACTATTAATATTAAGTATGAATAGGGTAATTAATTATAATTGCAATCAATGAGTACAATTATATGTTTTCTATAATTAGTAAATAAACTATATTTTTAATTTTCTGAATTAGTACCTATTGTTATTAAGGTCAGATTGATGTTGTTCCCGTGCGAACTCTCAAAGTCTACATGTGTAAAATATAACAAATCTACTAATCTTGAGGATTCGGCGCGAGTATAATTAATGATTAAACGAACTTACCTGTAAGTGAAGTTCTATCATAATTATGCTCGCGCCGAATCCGAAGAGATTAGTTAGTCCCGCCCCCCCGTTGCGTGCTTTGGCGCACACTCCCTGATTACATACCATATTGTGTATACACGGGACTAACATCAATAATATGTTTCATGGGGTTAATATTTTGAATGTATCTAAGGCAGGTATCTCTAAACTGAATGACAAACAAGCGTCTGTATCTCTGAGAAGTGGGCGGAACCATAGACTATGCATAGACTATAAATCGTCCAAAAATAATATTTTGAACAGATTAAAAATAATTTATACAGATAAAATTCTCAACTAAGTGCAGAGTGGTAGTTCCTAAGCATGCGTAACTACATGTGTAAAATATAACAAATCTACTAATCTCTTCGGATTCGGCGCGAGCATAATTATGATAGAACTTCACTTACAGGTAAGTTCGTTTAATCATTAATTATAAAGTGTATCGAATGAAAATGTAGTTATATTTTATTCGCTTATAGACACGAAACGAGTTATATATCGCTAAATTTTACTACATAAAATGTTTATTATACTATATATAAAGTATAAGTAATAAATTCGGCATAAAGGTTTCGAATGGTCTTCGGAACTGCCTTAATGTTACTTTTAAATTATAAGTAGTTCTTTTTTATTTAAGATAAACTAGCACATATTATAAAGTATAGAATAAGTACGCGTTTTCTAAATTGGCACAGAATAAGAAAAAATATTACATCCACATACATAAATTATTACATCCTAAATAATTATATTCTTAATCCTAACTTAAAATAAATATGTGGGCTGGCGTAAAAGTGCTGTAAACCAGTGCTGGCTACAGCGCTGATTCTCAGCATATGCCTGAGTAACAGAACATAGATAGGTTTCCACTCGAATTTATTGTAATGTTTTCGGTAATTCGTCAAAGACCTCGTGGGGTTTGGGGCAGTTTCCTCAAATCATGTCTTATGTTTATCGAGTATATGCCTATTATTATAATTCATGGTCTGACAACACTCCTACCTCTGAACAATCGACTTCATATCCGAAATTAAATGATATGAAAATAAAATCATTTTTTTTCCAATATTGAATAAATGGTGATAGGAATTCAATATGGCGATCGCTTGACAACACTACAATTTTTCATCAAATATTTATTAGATTTATTTTATTCTATAACCGCTAATTTGAAAAACGCATACTTATTTGATCTATAGCACTATGTGCGCGTTGCCACAGCGGAATGAAAAGGAATTTCAAAAAATTATGAAAACAGATTATAGAAACATCTTCTGGAGTCAAGAAATTCGCCATTTTTCCGCTGTGGCACCTATATGCCTATATTTTGTGATATTTTCTATCACATATAACAATATAACGATGTATCACAGTATTTCTTATACGATATAGTTAAAACTTGTCGCATGTCACACTGTCAGAACTGACCCAATTATAAACAATTGTTGAATATAAATCTTGTTTTATTTAAAGTTGCCAGTAAAAAAACCAAGACAATAATAGCCCAATGTGTTATTAAACACAACTTACAAGCTATGTCACTTAAACTATGTGTGACGGGCTCCTTGGCGCGTTTGGTAGAACACCTATCTTGCGTTCTGATGGGTCGTGGGTTCGAATCCCGCCGGGACATGTTTATAATTTTCTATAAGCATTTCTTACGGGTGTGGGGAATATGGAAATTCCGACCACAAATTAACAGGTAACGAACCACCGTTCATAGATGGACAAATAATTATTGTATCTGTTATTTTCCCGACGCTACCTATAATGTTGGAACTCAAAAGAGCACAGCGTACTGTATCCTCTTGTTTTTTTAGTATGTTTGATTTGGGGTTTTAGGTTTTTAATTACTGGATCCCATGTGTTGGAAAGTCTCAAACCATCTTCTCTGTTAAAGTTAGGTTTAATCCGGTATAAAGTATTTAATTCAAACTGTCAGTTGATTAGCTGTGAAAAAAAATCCTTAGTTACTGGTAATACTGAAACGATAATCAAAATTGAAGGCTTCTCAAAATATATCTATCCCACATTTAAATGACAGGGACAGCAATACTTTTAAGTACGACGTGTATTTGAGGTTTAGAACCATTTGGAAAAAAAACGACTGCTTCATTATGTACAAATTTATTTTATCTATTTGATACAGTCCAGTCTCACCAAATAGATGTTTTGAGAGTTAGAAATAATAAATAACGTTTAGTACAATATACACCGGCAATACCGTAGAATACATATATAATTGATTTTAAGGGTGGGATAAATCATGTAAAATATTATGTATACAATCGACAGTTTGTACTGTATTATGATTTTCACAGTACTTGGCGATACTAGGAGACAGTTTCTTCACTCCGCAGTTTGCAATCAATTCTGCAAAGTACATGACTGAACAAATTTGATAAGGTTGTAAAAATTACAAAGAGATTTGAGAAGATTTCGGTTTGTGTACTATTATTTTAACAAAATATAATTAAAGAAACTATATTGTAAAAATAGTCAGTATAAGTTATCGATTTAAATGCACATCACTTTTAATCACATTGTAGAATCGTAAATCTCGTACTGTTACCCAAAAAATAATTTACAATAAACAATATTGCAATGGACATTCTATTAAAAAAATAATCGGTATACATGCGATGTTTCATTTAAGTCATCAAAATACAAAAAACACTTAACTATTTTCAGTATCAACCAATATGGTAACGTGTAATTTTGACTTCCGCTTACAATCTAATAGTTATTGTCGAGATATTTCCACGAAACCAAACATTTTCACATACTACATACTACTAAAAAAAATTACAGATTTATGTCCGCTATCTAGACGGCTGATAATTTTTTTTCCAACTATATGTCAACACAAAGTTGATTGAAGTTTGTTTTAGGTACTGTTAACAACTATCGCTGGTCACACTGTTTTCGTGTTATCAAAATTTTAGTCTCTTGTCTCTCTACATAAACATTGAACTTAAGCAACGGTATCAAGAGGCGTAAACAAAAAAAATTTTGATTGAACAAAACACATAAATTTGCCAGCTGATTAGTTCTTTAAGTTTCAGAAACCAGCTTTTAATATTCATAAGAGATTTTATTAGATTGCATTTTATTTAAATTTTAGATACGCTCGGGATCTCGACTAAAGGCAAGATCCACATATCATTGGCCCGAAAACGTTACTCAAGTCAAAATCTATTCTTGACAACTGTCATTTATTTTTTTATTTTGCTTTTATTGAACCTTTGATTGAAATTAATCGGTTGTGTCATAAGCTCTCTATAAAAATGTGCAAAAAACTGAGAGTAAAAGGATTTAATGAACGTTTAATAGTAACGGTTTGTTGAATCTGTTTAATGCTTGATGTACATATGTAACATATATATTATTTTATAGAATACAAATGAACGGTAGACGGTAGTTTCAAAAACGTAAAACTATTTGTTACTAAACTTATGTAAGAGGCTAATCTAGCATCATCTTAATATTCTCCGGAATTCCTGTTCAAATCCTTATTTAAAATAAATATGGGTGATAATATTAAATTGGTACGGAACCATCCATGTGCCTGAGTCGTACTTGGCTGTATGTTTTCTAAGTTCATAACATTGGAATAGTGTTTGTCAATAATCGGAAGTGATGGAAGTTCTGAATGACTAATAATAGCAAAGAACATAGATGTACATAGAAGAACAGGCTAGTATCCGTGTGAACGATACTCTGACGCTGGAGTGATAGCGCGCTCCCTCGCACCCAGCCGCTTTCAGAGGATTATTGCCGTTCGCTCGTAAGAGCAAGCGAGACAACATGAGGGGAGGAGTCAGCGGACTGCTTAGATGTGTGTGTCACACCGATACATAGCGCGCGCTCTACAGGTCAAAAGTAGAACTACTTTTTTAGTGCCAAAAGTTTGGGCCTGTTCTTCCAAATTTCTTAATAAATCTTTTTTAATAAGCTACGAAAAAATTTGAAACAAAATATTCAATAAAATTCTAAGCCAAACTCGAAAAACTACGAGAAGAGCTGTGCGCAACAGTTTCTGACCCTCTCAGTTTGTAACGCAATGAGCGAGATAACAAGACTTCAATACATGGTTTAATATGTTTGTTTACATCAATATTAGCACCATTATACCTCGCATCTATGGAATAAACAGCGAATAAGACATATATTGAGGGTAGTGCTAAAACCCAATTAATATGTATAATTATTTACTTGTCACAAAAATTAAGGAATATAAAAAAACTTGTTATTATAAACTAGCCGTAGTTACGAAGAAAAAAATTTACGGCAAAACCGGTTTTTCTAGGATTACACTGGAACCATACATGAAAAAATAGATCTGAAAACTAGCTACAATTTGCTTTTTTTTTTTCCTCAAAGTTACAGCCAGTTTGGATATTTTTTTTATCCTTAATTTGTTGTGACTAGTATCCTTAAACTTTTTTTTTATTGCAGTTGCAAATGTCAGTACATCTAGGCTTCGTTTATTTATTATGCGATACAAATAAATCCATATTCGAACAGTAGTTTTATAAACAGAACTCAAAGCTGAGATCAATTTCAAGTGTCATCCAAGTCAAATTGTTTGAAACGTGTGAATATCAATCTCAGTTTTAAATACGAATTCAAGCACAAATCAGAATAATCAATAAAACATTATCTTAACTTGCCCGAAACTTTTCGACGAATTAACGAAAAACATTTTAATTGGCAATAAGAAATACCAATTGTTATTGCCTGAAAGAAATCGCTTCTAATCGTCAAGGGCCCCTTTGTACATATTATATAACAGTATTTATGGTACAATATGGTTCATTCGTTCATTCATTACTCAATTAATGAATGAACGAGTAATAACTTACAGAACCCATCCAGCCGGCCTAGCATGACCGCCACGAGATATCTCGCGGACGAGAGAAGACAAACTAAGATGGAAGATATCTCAATATATTATATCTCGATATCGACAATTTTGATAGAAAAGTTATCTCGATCGACAAATATATCTATTTTTGATATTAAAAGTCGAGTTTTAAGGGTAATTGTCATGTTAGAAACGGAAGAAATAAAGAGATAATCCATTAAAACACGAGAAAACGTCGACAACATTTTGTCGCGGTTGTCATGCTAGGCCGGTTGATCTGAACTTAGGAACCTTATTTTTTATAAACAAGACAAACAGTTTTGTAACTTTGGCCACAAGCTGCGGGAGTGGCCAACGCTCGCTACTTGTGGCCGCGTTTGGAGTGACTCCTCCCGCACACACGGCAACAAACTCCCACTAGTGTTGCTGTATGCACATATTATCATCGCGCTCATCCATTATGTGCGGAAAACGCTATACACTAGAAAGACTGAAAATTCGGGTAATATATGTATAACATATTGAGGGGAGGTAGCTAAATTCAACTGTTAATAATGCATTCTTAACATCTATACAAAGTCTAACAAAACCTGAGAAATTGCATAATTTATTTTTCAAAGCGAAATTGAAATGCAGTCGAAATGACTTGGTCAATCTAGTGTTAACTCTCCAACCCGATGTCTTTGAAGCAAGAACTGAATACCGGTTAATTTACTATGGGAGTTATACCGGTATAAAAACAAAATAAGTTTTTGTGAATATTCTTTCGTTTTTATTCATATTTACTGGAAAAAAATACTGGGGTAAGTTAAGTGTGTATTACTCTTTAAAACTAATATCAAAAGAGTGGCGGCGAGTTTCTTGCCAGTTCTTCTCGTCCGCTCTACGCCCTTGATTTGAGAACTGGCAGTAAATGTAAAATTAGAAGCATTTAATATGTATTTTTATTGACGATCATAAGTGTAGATTGTGTTACCTAAATTAATAAATTATTTTTGAATTAAATATGGCAACTTTGTGACATTTCAAAAATCAGACAACTGTCACCTTTCTGTCTCCCCGCGACCACGGTTGCTGAAAAGCATCCGAAACGTCGGGATAAATAATTTAAACAATATAAATAATAAATCGCGTTTTAATCCGGTATACAGTATTTTATTTAAACTAATATCATGGTATCTCGGTCAACCTCGTATTTTGGAAAATAAACATTAACCGGTTTCAGTCCCTGCTTTGAAGGATTATAACGTGTCTGGACCCTGTAGTAGTCTAACAAACAAGGGCATTGTGCGTGTACTATCTGAGCTTGGCCTGCCGCTGCTGCCAGAGCGCGTACTTGGAGCAGGCCGCGTCTATCATCTGGTTCATGTGTCGCGTTAGAGACGTCGCCAGGGGAGTGAGGTCGCGCAGCATTTTTTCCTGGGGAAAAATAAGATGATAAAAAACTCGCCAATGAGCCCGTCAGAACATGGTCGTGAATGAACGTCATGGTTTCGAATCCCACCAGGACGACATGTTTATAATTTTCAGTAAGTTTTCCCCACGTCTGGTAACTTCGGGCATTGATCGGGTGGGAGGAATATCGAAATTATGATCGGGTAACGAACTCATAGGTGGAAGAAACGTGAAGTGTATATTGCACATTTCCGAATGCTCAAATTAAAAATTAGGTCGACAGCGCATCATTGATGGTGTTCTGTGGCTGAGGTATCACCTACCATCAAGTGAACCTCATGCTCGTCTGTCGATATCTAACATTAAAAATAAATGTTTTTTAATTGATCCGATTTTTCAGATCTCCGGGCGAATTAAAAGAAATATACTACAGATTACTTAGCGCATCCAATATTGAATTCGTTTTATATTGGATGCGTCAAATTACAAAAAATAAATTGGTCCTTCGAGTCATATGTACAGTTCGAACAGTTACATACACCCTCTACACAGCCTTTTGCTGACTTATGCTGATCTAGCCCTTCAATAATGCTGATATCTCTTTTACTATATCGAAGCTCACACTGAGCCCTTCAGTCCGGTCTGATCTCTCGCAAAGAGCACATCATTTTCCTATGTATTTTACTATTTTTATATTTGTGTAATTAAAACCTTTTTTTAAAAACAAGTTTGTGGTTTCCGTTGTAAAAGAACGTTCAAATTTTGGAGATTTCATTGGGCAATCATAATCAGCTGACAACTATTTGAAAATATCAAGAATATATATTTTCATTATATTTATAACGTTTCGTAAATTTTTATCCACCATATTGCCGCCATTTTGAAAATTCAAAAAACCAAAAACCCCGAATAATTTATTTCGATAGGTAACGGCCTATATATCGTAACCGACATTTTTAGCGAAAATGAGTTAATTCAGAGTTCGATTCAGAATGACAAACTGAATCGAAATGTATATTTAACTCATTTTCGCTAAAAATGTCGGTTACGACATATAGGCCGTTACCAATCGATTTCAAATCAACTGGACTGAAGGAAAAGCGTGTGGCACAAAGGGTTAAAAAGGTATGTAAGGTTTTGACGGGCTCGTTGGCGCGTTCGGTAGAACACCTGCCGTGCGCATCGATGGGTCGTGGGTTCGAATCCCACCGGGAGCACATGCTTATAATTTTCTGTAAGCATGTTTTCCCCACGTCTGGTAACTTCGAGCATTGATCGGGTGGGAGGAATATCTAAATTCCGACCGGGTAACGTACCACCGTTCATAGATGGAAAAACCGTGAAGTGCATATTGCGCGTTTCGGTTTCAGCCTATGGATTTCCGAATGCTCGAAGTAAAAATTAGGTCGACAGCGCATCATTGACTGATGTTCTGTGGCTGAGGTGTCACCTACCATCAAGTGAATCTCATGCTCGTCTGTCGATATCTGACATAAAAAAAAATGTCTCACCTCGAACGGCCGCAGCTTGACGTTCCTAAACCTCAGCAGCGCCTCGTAGAACTTCTCGGCCCTGGCGGCGTTGTCCTCGGTGTCGGCGGCGCCGGGCTGCGGGAAGCAGCGCCACAGCTCGCGCAGCAGCTCCCCGCCCGAGTAGTAGATGCGGGTGAGCTCCGACTTCACGTCCGCCGGTATTAGCTCTGTTGGCGACATTTTATTATACTTTTTATTTTATTTTTTTATTTTAACTCAAACTTGCGCCATGACACAACAAAATGGGACGCGCAAAGTATGTTTGAAGAAGTTTATTTCAAAGAATTTTTACAACTAAGTAATTGCGGATTGGGTTGACAACTAAGTAATTGCGGATTTGTCAATAGACTGTCTTTTGTTTGTTAACGTGTTCAAAGCACTCTAGGTATATTGTTTTCGCCGGGCTGCGGGAAGCAGCTCCCCGCCTGAGTAGTAGATCCGGTTGAGCTCCGACTTCACGTCCGCCGGTATTAGCTCTGTTGGCGACCATTTTTTTTTTATTTTTTTTATTCTTGAATAAGTAGGCGTTTGCCCACTATCCCACCTGGTGGAAAGTGCAGATGTGGGCTACGATGGTGAATCACGCCTACCTATTAGATGCCTATTAATTCTTTTCTTGAAAAGATCCATGTTATAACGGTCCGGAAAGACGCAGGGAGAGAATTTTATTGTAGACTAGCAACGCGCCCTGGCTTTACACGGGTGCAATGTAGATTTACTACACACAAAAAATATATGTTTCTCGCTGATAATGTAGCTATCTACTGTTGAAAGAACTTTTAAAATCGGTCCAGTAGTTTTTGAGTTTATTCATAAAATACAAAAATACAAATCTTTCCTCTTTATAATAATTTTATTCAGCAGTTCCTTGCGTTAACTCAGTAACTCAGGCGCAGTGTACTGCGTCGGCTCTTTGCGTTAACTCAAAATAGGGTATTTGACTACAGTTGAAATATAGATCAAACTGATGTTAACTTAACAGTAAACATATTTTTAAATCGATTTAGCCAGCACATTATTTAAAAATATGTAAGATTTTTATAATAAATCAATATTAAAATACTTAAATTTTCATGTTTGACCACGTGATTAAAAACGCACGGGATTGGCTGAATCTGGAGTGACGTCACCTGCATTGTTACAGTAATGTTTTGTATGGTGTTTCTGTGTTTTTCTTAGTTTTTTACGGGAATTCTCATCTATAAGTGACTAAAAGTGACAAATTATCATTAATAATCAAATACAGTACGATGGAGACCAACTTCGTTAAAGCTGATAGTGGAAACCTACCCGAGAATAGACGCGATTAAATTATGGTCCGAGTATTTTTCAAAAACAATCATGATTTTTACGCTTCCGAATTAAAGAATGTGAAAACAGCATTGTAAGTATTATTCTACTTTTTATAAAATATACTTTCTAAGAATTAAATAAATTAGAAAAAGCCTAAAAAGGTTGTTACTATTGTAAACATTTTAGGTTATGTTGACAAATTGGCCATTCGATGTTATAAGTTACAACTCGTTTAAAGTTAATAAAAAATGAAGTATGAATTTGAATGAATATAAATAAATACTTATTTATCTAATTGTCATTTTGTAAACCTAAATTATCATAACTTTTGTAATAGTATTTAACATTATCATTGGTGTTGAAACCATATAGTCAGACCAACAGCCAGTTTAGTCGGAGATAAAACGCCAGATATCCTAAATTTATTCGGTATTTTCGTCTTAAGGTTAGTATTTATGCTCCCACAAGCATTCACAAAACTTAACAATGTCTGGCAATATTGAAATGCCTGGCAACTGTTCCTACATCAAACATGCAAAAGATACACTCTTATTTCTCCATTTTTACAGGTCGTCAAGGGAATCTTATGGAGATGATGCTGTTGGTTATGTACAGTTATTTCGACAGTCAGGGATTTGTACAGTAAAATATAGAATGTGCCCTGAACACAAAGAGCTAAATGTTATTCTGTGACTCTTGTGGTTGATGAAAACAATGCTCAGAACACAAGTTGCCAGTGTCATGACTGTGCAGCTTCAGCTGGAGGCTGTAAACATGCAGTGGCCTTTTTAATGTGGGTTCATAGGCGCAGTGAAGAACCTTTTTTGCACTTCAGTTAAGTGCTACTGGAAAAAACCTACACTATCCAAAGTAGGCACAAGTTCGAAGTATATTGTGGACAAACTTATTAAAAATAAAGTGTATGTTACAGTAGTAATATTGGACTACATTTGATGTTTTTTCACTGCATTTAATGTTTTTTTATTGATGTTCATAAGTGTAAATTGTGTTACCTAAATTAATGATTTGCATTTGAAAGATGATAGACAGGATAGAGTACATATTTGAAATAAAATATTTGTTGTTTTATTTTCTAATTTAATTTTCTTACATAATATGTACAGACATTTCACAGACTTACAGACAATTAATAAAATAAGTAAAAAGTGAATTCCCAAGTCTCCTAGTGGGGCATGGGACAGACCCATTTCTGTGTCTGTTTCACTGTTCATTTTTCTTTACAGGCAAGTAGGTGACCCTACCGAAGTATTTTAATCTCGTTTCCCTGGGATTTGAACCCAGGACCTCCGGTGAAAACGCATAGCGCTTGCCACAGAGGCCGTCCACACAATGAATATGTGACCAAAATTGTTGGTATTTCTGACATTAGTCATACATTATTTTAAAAATATTACATAAATTAAGAATGAAGTAAGATAACTAGAAATAATTCATAATCATAAGGTCTTAGATGACATTCCATTTTAAATAGAGATGTCATGGTTGATGTAGTGGGTACTTTGTAAGGAGAAAGGGAAACATTTTGTGTAGTTGTTTTTGTCTGTACTGCTTTGCTTCTATAAAGCTTGGACCTGTTTTTCCACACTAACAATAGGTTTGTTTGATGTTCCTTTCTCACAGTATGTTTGTAATGGTTCTGAAAAGACAACATATTTATTACACAATCAACCTGCAACTCAGTGTGTTGGTATAATAATAATATTAGCTGTAAATATGGTATTATAAAAGCATATATACATCTAAATTAATTCCTAAACTACTTTACATACTCATGATCTGCACAGCGGTTTCAGGCATAGAACTATCATCTATAAGTGTGCTGATTTCAGGTATATCTGCTGCAGCTTGAGTTTCATCATTCATATCAGTTTTTAAACGTTTGACATAGGCTTATCGGAACAGAGTAGTATCTGACTCCCTTTTTCTACAATCTACTTGGCAATGAAATGAAAAGTTCCTTTAACCATGAGTATAGTTTGGCTGAATCCCATTTTATATTGTATATAGTTTACCATATCTTATTCCATCTGCAATAAAAAAATTATCATTATTATATCTCTTTTAAATATAACTCGGGTAGTTTAGAACATTGTTATTTAATTCCTCTAACTTTTCTTCTATTATAGCAAATAAAAAAAATACAATCTTCATTTCAGTATATACAAAATCAACAATAAATCATACATTTAAATACATTAACTCAAATACAGTATAATTTAAAGAGATTATTACGAAAATATAATATTAAATCGTTCTTTAAGAAAAAATACCTAAGTCTAAGAATGAAATATATGTTAATAGAATTGATTACTTACATCTTCGCACATGAAACCATTAGTATTTACTGCTATTAGCTATATCTTTCGGGTTTCTACGAGCGAGCATTTACCACTTTTTCCGAATCTTAGTATTCTTTGGAATAGATACAAACATTTTCTCCGGTGTTTTAATAGATGTGTTAGAACATTGAGGCACTACACATCATTTATAAACCATATTGTAACAATAAAAATGAAAATTACCACTAAGCGTATTGTGATTTGAAAGCTAAGTTTGTTTACAACATGGTGACGTCATGACATCACGTGACCTCTATAAAAATGGCGTCTTAGCGTTTTGGCGGCTTTTTTATTTATTTAAACTTTGATGGGGATTTTCATAGTAAATAAGGAAATTCACAAAGAATTAATTAAATTGCAAATGTATCATGCCATAATGAACAATATTACACATTTTTCAAAAATCAGTCAAATACCCTATTGCGCCATGAAGACACAAAACGGGACGCGCGAAGTATGTTTAAAATTTATTTCAAAGAATTTTTACAATTCACTTATTTAAAATATATCTTAGATGTAATAAACTTTAATATTAATTAGCACCTTAACTAAAACAATAATGCGGGTGAGCGAAAAATTACTTGTGTAAATATCTTCAAAGTGATGGGACACGCTGCACTCGCTCGGGCAAATTACGAAATTAAGTGAGCAGAAAAACTCCGAAGTTGGGAGTCAAATCTGCTTAAACTTTTATTACACTAAATAAATAGTCCACTAAATAAAACTTAATTTCATACTTAAAAAATAAGTTTTTTTTAAATGAAAATATTATCCTTTCGTATATTCCTACATACACAGCCACATGCGGCTCTGGAGCCGCACTTTGCCGACCACTGGCCTAGGTCGACCACTCCCATTAATTTTTTATTACCTATATTATATCTATGTGTGTACTAACGTGCCATACAAGCGGCGTGGTGCTGCCGCATGAGCGCGCCGCCCGGGCTGAGCTCGCCCAGCGCGCCCACCGCCGCCGCCGCGCTCACTCGGAACGGCCGCTGGCACTGCTGGCCGTTCGACCACGCCTGTTAAACATATATTTATTTTGTAGAAATGAAATGAAATGAAAGATTTTTATTGGGCTTCCACACAAGATATACGAACTATTATAGAAAAATAAAAACTTATGTAAATATATACAGCTTAAAAATTTATAAATTAGACAAGAACAGATGTGTGGCCGCTCAAAGGGCAGTGACTCAGCTTCAGCTGATAAACACAGCGCTGGTTTTCAGTCACCCCTTTGTGACTCTTGGAGCATCTATACAACCTAACTTAATTAACTTATAATAAAAACATGATAATTTTGATAATAATACACAAATTGTACCAAAGCAAAACACAACAAAAGTAATCATTTAACTTAAAATAATAATAAAATACTAGCGGACCCGACAGACGTTGTCCTGTCTACACGTCTTTAATTTGAAAATTTCAAACTTTTTTGTGAATCTAAACCATTCCCAGATCCCCTTGAACATACACAAAAAATTTCATCAAAATCCGTCCAGTCGTTTGAGAGAAGTTCAGTGACATACACACTCACAGAAGAATTATATAATATATAAAGATATAGTGTTGGGTGTATATAAATTGAAAATACTTCAGTTCAGTATACTACTTGTATATTAAACACAAACACTATTTTAATGCGTATAATTTCGCTAAATAAATTAAGCTATAAAGCAAAGTTATTCACTACACAGTAACACGTGTGCGGTGTGCGTTTAAAGCAGCTAGTGGCATGCGCTTCGCGTTAGAATAGATAAATCCAACTGTCGCAAATTCAATGCTACGATTCGTATGCGCTAGCAAAAAGTGAAAGGCGTCGCGCTCAGCCAATAGATTGCTAGCACACACATCGCACGCGCAAATGCTGCACAAGTTCAAAGTCTATAATTAATACAAATAAATACTTAGCTATTAGACTAACACTACATCACCCCCCTCCAGAGACCGTCAAGGGCGATAATAATCTGGAAAATGTACCTTTCGACCCGATCGAGTGACTCTAATTACGTCTTTTGGTAATGAGTGGTCCTCTGTGCGTTTAAGCAATGGTAAGTCTGAAAATGTTAGTGGTGTAATAGCATCTGGTGTGGATGTGTCTGGAGTATACAATACATAGGCTGGCTTAATGCGGTCTATAGATACTGTAAGTTCTTTACCCTTCATTAAAATTCTGAAAGTCTTATCTCCTCTTTGGAGAACTTTGTATGGACCGGAATACGCTGGCTTTAAAGCTCCTCCTACAGTGTCATCTCTCAAAAAGACATGAGACGAGGACGCTTAATCCTTGAAAACAAAGCAAGGACGTCTACCAACATGTCGTGAGGCTGGTATAGGCTTCAATTCTTCAGCGCGTTTTTGGATGCGTGCCGTAAAATCTGTAATATCCACAGACTCTTCAGTCTGAGGACAAAAGAATTGGCCGGGAAGACGTAAAGGTTCTCCGTAAAGAAGCTCTGCTGATGAGCTCTGAAGATCTTCCTTGAATGCTGCACGAATTCCTAAGAGAACAAGGGGAAGAGTGTCAACCCAATTGTGGCTGGCGTGGCAGATTATGGCAGCTTTTAGTTGCCGATGAAACCTTTCCACAAGTCCATTGCAAGCCGGGTGATACGCAGTGGTTTTGCGATGTCGGAATCCTGCGATTTTAGACAAAGTTGCAAAGAGAGTTGACTCAAATTGTCTCCCACGATCTGTTACGATATCCATTGGACAGCCAAAACGAGCAATCCACCCGCTTAATAAAGCTCTGCCCACGGTTTCAGCTGTAATGTCAGGTAATGGTATTGCCTCAGGCCAACGTGTAAATCTGTCAATAGCCGTGAGACAATAGCGAAACCCTTGAGATATAGGTAATGGACCTATGAGGTCTATATGAATAAAAGAAAACCTAGTTTGAGGCAATTTAAAATTTCCTAAAGGAGACGTCACATGTCGCGTAACTTTGGAACGCTGACAGGCAAGGCAAGTACGAACCCAATTTCTGCACTGCTTCCTGATCCCGGGCCAAACGAACCGATCAGCTACTAAAATTGCCGTAGCGTTAGCACCAGGATGACTCAATGAGTGCAAACTATCAAAAACCTGCCTGCGCATACACTCTGGAACGAAAGGTCTTAAAGATTCTGTGCTATCATCACAGTATAATTTAACCTGCGTACCAGGTAATATAATTTGTTTAAGTCGCAATGAGGTGTCACCCTGAAGAAGAGATTTCAACTCATTGTCGGATTGTTGAGAAAGTGCTAACTTCTCTAGGTCAACAGGCTGCGCGATTGCTTCTACCCTTGAGAGAGTATCCGCGACCACGTTGTCTTTTCCTGAAATATGTCTTATATCTGTAGTAAACTGAGCTATTAAATCAAGGTGCCGGAACTGCCTAGGTGAACAATTACGCCTTTCAGAAAGAAAAGCGAATGTTAGAGGCTTGTGATCGGTATAGATCACGAAATGTCGAGCCTCCAACATGTGTCGAAAATATTTAACTCCCTCATATATTGCGAGTAGTTCACGATCATATGGAGAATAGTTAACTTGTGATGGGCTTAATTTTCGGGAAAAGAATGCTAAAGGTTGCCATGAGGTACCTTTGAGCTGCTGAAGTACTGCACCAATTGCTTTATCTGAAGCATCAGTAACTAATGCTAATTTAGCATCACAGTCTGGATGTGCAAGCATAGCTGCTTCTTCAAGGCTCCTTTTGCAGGTCTCGAAGGCTTTCAGTTCAAGATCTGAAAATCTAATTGGGTGTGAACCTTTGACAGAACCTACAAGTAAGGCATTTAATGGGGCTTGAAAAACTGCAGCTCCCGGTAAAAATCTGCGATAAAAATTCACCATACCTAGGAAACGGCGTAGATCTTTTACCGTCTTGGGAGCTGGGAAATTCCTAATAGCATCTACCTTAGAAGGTAATGGCTTCGTACCCTCAGAAGAAATAGAATAACCCAAGAAAGTTATAGATGGCACCCCGAAGACACACTTTGCCGTGTTAATGACCATACCATACGTTCTAAGTCTGGAGAAAAGCTGATTTAGGTGCTGCTCATGAGTCTTCTGGTCTTTCGAGAAGACCAAAAAATCGTCAAGGTACGCGTACGTAAAATCGAATCCCCTTAACATTTCGTCCACAAAACGCTGGAACGTTTGTCCGGCATTACGAAGACCGAACGTCATGAACGGAAATTCGTAAAGACCAAATGGAGTTGTAATAGCTGTTTTCGGAATGTCACTAGGGCTTACGGGAATCTGATTATAGGCTTTAACTAGATCGATGGATGAAAATACTGTGCAACCTGCAAGACTGTGAGAAAAGTCTTGAATGTGGCGAATCGGATACTGGTCCGGAATTGTCCGTGCGTTCAGCATCCGGTAATCTCCACACGGCCTCCAACCGTTCTCTTTTTTAGGCGCTAAGTGTAGAGGTGACGCCCAAGGTGACTCTGAAGGACGACAAGTTCCATTCTGTAACATATAATCAAACTCAGATTTTGCTATCTTTAACTTATCGGGTGCTAACCTACGTGGAGCATGACAAACGGGTGGACCAGGTGTTGTTCGAATGTGGTGTACGGTATTGTGTGTAGGTGAGTGATGTATGCCAGATGGTTTAGTTATCTCTGGATAATGTTCCAAAATATTGTGATATACAGAGTTCCCACTAAATACTTTAACGGACGAAATATCTGACGCGCAAGCAAGAGTAGCTTTCGTTTTTAGAGATGTCGTTCCATCTATTAAGCAGCGATTCCTCACGTCAACTACAAGGTGATAGTGTGACAAAAAATCGACACCTATTATCGCCCTGGTGACGTCTGCAACTATAAATCGCCAGACAAAATTACGGCGAAGTCCCAAATTTAAAACTAAATTTACATAGCCATATGTGTTAATTACAGACCCATTGGCTGCACATAGATCGAAATTAGTTTTAACACGACGTTCTTTTAATTTAGTTTTTGGAAAAACACATAAATCACTTCCTGTGTCCACTAAAAATTGTACTTTTGTATGTTGGTCTGTCACAAATAAGCGACCCGTAGTAGAGCAGGCGTCGGTCGCCATTATCGACTGCCCTGAGCATTTAAATAGTCACAGGGTTTAACACATTTACTGGCCTTGTCGGAAAATTTAAAATGATACCAACATACCGGATGTTTCCTATAGTTACTATGGGACCTAGTAGAGGGAGAACGGCTCCTGCAGTGGCGACTGGATGACCGTCGCTTTGGGCGCGACATTCGCTCCAACCTGCTCGTTAGAACCTCTACCTGTCTGGTCAGTGCAGCGACCTGGTGTTCCAAAGAATTTGTTGACCCTCCAGTTGTTGAGTGCACGGCTGTTATATGGGGACTTGGTGGCACGACGTCGTGTATCCTATCCGCTAGCTCCGCCACTTCTTCTAAGGAGGCCTTTTGTTGTGAGGCAATAATACTTTGTGTGCCACTGGGTAGGCGACTGGTCCATATAGTCTTCAAGAAGTCTTCTGGAACGCCTGGGCCAGCTAGGTTTCTTAAATGCCGCAGGAACTGTGAAGGCTTTCGGTCACCCAACTCTTCATGAGTGAGTAGTTGTTTCACTTTCTTTTCCTTTGACGCCGATAACCTCTTCACCAATTCATCTTTGAGGCGCTCGTACTTATTAGTTGATGGCGGCGCAATAATGATATCTTCTACCTCTGCCGCATAGATAGGATCTAGGTGTCCCAAAGCATTATGGTATTTCGTCGCGTCCGCTGTAATATTAGCTAATACGAACTGGCTTTCTAGTTGTGCAAACCATAGTGCAGGTTTCTCCGGATAAAATGAAGGCATCTTCACTCCAACACGATTAATCTCGTGTCCACTACCGCTTCCGTTATCCTCCGCATTAATGGACATTGTGTTCGTTCGGGGTCACCAGTATAGTGTTGGGTGTATTTAAATTGAAAATACTTCAGTTCAGTATACTACTTGTATATTAAACACAAACACTATTTTAATGCGTATAATTTCGCTAAATAAATTAAGCTATAAAGCAAAGTTATTCACTACACAGTAACACGAGTGCGGTGTGCGTTTAAAGCAGCTAGTGGCATGCGCTTCGCGTTAGAATAGATAAATCCAACTGTCGCAAATTCAATGCTACGATTCGTATGCGCTAGCAAAAAGTGAAAGGCGTCGCGCTCAGCCAATAGATTGCTAGCACACACATCGCACGCGCAAATGCTGCACAAGTTCAAAGTCTATAATTAATACAAATAAATACTTAGCTATTAGACTAACACTACAAAGATATGTATTTGTTTATTTATTTTTGTCTTTCTTTTCATCTTTCACCCAGCGCAACTAAGTCTGGCTTTGTGTTTGCAGTAAGTACTTCTTATACTTAATTTTAAAACTGTAAGAAGCGACATCTATGATCAGCTACAAGAATCAATACAAAAACGTCTAATCCTGAATCACGCTATTAAAATTTTGTGTTCACGCTAAGTTTAAATACAACATCTCGACTACAACCACTGGGGCCTTAGGGCCGGCCAGTCAGTGGTTCGACTGGTCGAGGATCCTCCCTTTAGGTTGGAGGAAGACCACACTTCCCTTCCTCCAGAATTTATTTAAAGCTTTATTGCACTAGAAATATAGAAAAACACAAGGAAAAGTATGCCTTATCGCTAAGCAGCGAGATTACAGGCAACCAATACAATAATATTGTACGAGTGAGACAAATGAGACGAAATGGGTAGGTACATAATTCGTCAGTTCAAAGGTAAAACGGTATTTTTGAATAAAAATAAATTTTGCTACTATTGCTATTTATATTGCTATTTATGATGATAAACTGCTACAAGAAATTCAAAATCATTTATTCATTTAGGTAACACAACATACACTTATGAACGTCAGTAAAAAATACATATTATTAAATGCTTCTAATTTTACATTACCGCCAGTTCTCAAATCAAGGGCGTAGAACGGTAAATACAATCTAATTGAGAACCTCTCTTTGAAGTCGGTTAATACAAATGTACCAGTCACTATAAAATAATAACCAAAACGCTTCAAGCGTGCCTATAAAATATAAAAAGTACCCTCGATTTCTCCAGGATTCTATCATCAGATCCTGACCAAGACTATAGGACCACTTGGGAAGTATACCCTTTCAAACATAAAAATAATTTTCCAAATAGGTTCAGGCGTCTTCGAGTAATCGGGAAACAAAAATAAAAAAAAATCCGACGAATTGAGAACCTCCCCCTTTTTTGAAGTCGATTAGAAATAGTTTTCAAAAACTGAGTATGTACCAGCAGAGAGAAGGGTTGGTAATATATGTTCGACTTGACGGACCAAAATGATGTTTAGGTTTTTCTTCGCTAACCATACCCTAATATTGTCTTTTATTAACGCGAGTATCACACATTTAAATAAAATACTGTATACCGGATTAAAACGCGATTTATTGTTTAAATTATTTATCCCGACGTTTCGGATGCTTTTCAGCAACCGTGGTCGCGGGAGACTGAAAGATGACAGTTGTCTTATATTTGAAATGTCACAAAGTTGCCATATTTAATTCAAATAAATTAAAAAATAATCTATTAATTTATAAAATCCTTGCAAAAGAAAGTAGATTCTTTCCCAGACTAGTACGTGAGGCTATTGAAATTAAAAAACATCCTAACTTCAATAGAGAAGATGGTTTGAGACTTTCCAACACCTGGGATCCAGTAATTAAAAATCTAAAGCCCCAAATCAAACATACTAAAAAACAAGAGGACACCGTTAGTCAATATTGTCATAATATAGAAAATTACAGTAAATATCAACTCCGTAGGAATAGATGGCGTTAATATGTAAAGGTTGTAAAACAATAACTTGGCGATTAAAAAGAGTGGCGGCGAGTTTCTTGCCAGTTCTTCTCGTACGCTCTACGCCCTTGATTTGTGAACTGGTAGTAAATGTAAAACTAGAAGCATTTAATATTAGTAATATTAGTAATTTAATATGTATTATTTTTTATTCACGTTCATAGGTGTACATTGTGTTACCTAAATTAATAGATTATTTTTTAATTTATTTGAATTAAATATGGCAACTTTGTGACATTTCAAATATAAGACAACTGTCATCTTTCAGTCTCCCGCGACCACGGTTGCTGAAAAGCATCCGAAACGTCGGGATAAATAATTTAAACAATAAATCGCGTTTTAATCCGGTATACAGTATTTTATTTAAACCATACCCTAAGTTATTTTTAGAATAAATGTTCACATTAACATATAGGCCATTAAGGATCTAGTCTATTAATTTATTTTATTTATTTATTCAATTAAAACGGACATAAGTCCAATTACATTAATTAAAAATTTATAAAATTACAAATTATATACAATCACAGTCATTGACATAGTATTAAATAGACTTCAGGTCGCATACAAAATTCACGAAAAAAGTGTACCGATTATTTAAGCCTCGTTCCTTGTCAAATTTTGAAAAAATGACACTGCTCAATGGGAACAAAGAAAAGAGTGAAGTTGAAATATGATTTTATTAGTTACCAATATATATATATATATATATATATACATATCTATGTATACACTTCTAGTGTGTATACACTTGACTAACTTCGAAGACTTTGGTATTATTAGTATAGTTTATGAAACACCAATGTGTAAATTATCATGTATCTAGTAGGGTACAAAAACTATAATATATTTGATAAACAATAATATAATGTTTTATATAAATAGTAATTCGTATGTTAAATAATAATATCCGCAAAATGTTCCAAATATACAGATTGGAATATTTTCTTTTCCGTTTTAGCGTGAAACCGTAACAAACAAAAAAAATCACTTTCGCATTTATAATATTACTACGGATGCTTATCCTTAGATAGTAAGAATTATTTTAGTACTAATCTACTCCATGCATCCACTATTCTGTTACACAATAGTTTGCGCATGTGTTGGCCAACCTTGGCCAAACATTTGTAGCGTTCATTTAAAACAGATAATTTTGTTCAAATTTTCAATTATTAATTGTTAGTTTGAAAGCTTAAAATATATCTTATTTTATATGTACTAACCAAAAATAAGACTCCGTCCGTAAAATTGTTTTTTCGGGAATTATTTTCGCAATTTTTGAAGACAAACTGTGTCATTGTGAAACGTCTTAATATTGGCCATGCTTGAAGAGAACTAAACAAAATAGACTCTCACATTTCAAGTGAGCCGCTATTTACCGGCACGGATTTTTTGCGTCGACCCGATATCTAGTATATTGTTGATCGAAGATCACAGTAGAACATATTATCTATATATATAAAAGAGATTCCCACCTATATAGTCACTCATCACGATATCTCTGGAACCATAAGGCGTAGCGACTTGAAATATGGTAGGAATATTCCTTTCGCCGAGTAGAGGTCAGCTAAGAACGGATTTTACGAAATTCTACCCACAAGGGGGGTTGCGGGGGCAATTGCTAGTTAAGTAATATACCTTACCTGACATATAGACGACAGGGCGGAGAGTGGCGGTGGATTGCTACTACCGGAACTGGAGTGACATATTTGTGATGACGGACCTAATAAATATCGTTCCACCTGAAAATTACACAGTATACATTATTCATCTACTAATTTTTAATCATGATTGCAACAAACTGATTAACCCCTTAACTTGTGCGCTCGAGTTAATTCGAGTGGCGTTGTATTTTATGCTGCTATAATATTCACACTCGTATATAATCGAGTATTGAAAATAACAATGTAAAAGCTAAGTGTTTTTTTACATTTAAAATATCATTTTTGGTTGTTTCTTTTAATATTTGCGTTAAGATGTTAATACTGAAGATTCACTTGTCGTGAGTGAGAGTGAGTCGTTGAATGATGCACTATCACGCCATTTGTACGTCATACATCGTCTGTTTGATACAGCTATTAGAAAAAACAATGTTTATTTTTCTATGTTACATAGACAGAAGAGCACGAGGACTACCGAAACGCGCAATATGCAATTCATTTCACTTTTCCATTTATGCATAGCGGTTCGTTGACCGGTCGGAATTTCAATATTCCTTCCACCCGTTTAATGCCAGAAGTTAGCAGACGTGGGACATAAATTTACAGAAAATTATCAACATGTCATCCCGGTGGAATTCGTACCCACGACCCATTGATGCGCATGACAGGTGTTCTACCGAACGCGCTATCGAGCCCGTCTGTTTGTTCCTTTAATATTTTCCACTAGTGTAATTCAATCTAGATTCAGAGAGAGGGGGGTGAGAGGGAGAGGGGAAGTGGGGGGAGGGGGGGGGGAAAAGGGAGAGATAGCGAGAGAGAGAGGGGCGAGAGCGAGAGAGGGGGGAAGAGAGAGGAGAGAAAGGGTTAGAGAAGGGGGAGGGGTGACAGAGAGGGAGGTAGAAGGGGAGAGGAAGAGAGAGACCTTATTGACATACCTTGGACAACTTCAACTCCTGCGCACTATTGCTGTCTGCGGCGCCGTCCAGGTCCTCGTAGTGTATCTTCTCCAGTATCCGCCGCTTCCGGTCGACCGGCTCGCACTCTTCCGCGGGCCGCTTGTCCACGCCGTTCGTCTCTTTCACACCGTTCTCTACAACCTTGTTGTTGTTGGTTGACTTGCTTGTACTACTGCTATTTGAGGATTTGTGACTAGCTTTTAGCACCTGGGAAACAGATTAAGTGATAAGGCCGCCATTTGCACCATATACTATGCTGTAAAATTAGTTTTTTTTAAAGACGTGCTGGGGCAAGCTCTGTCACCGGCTTGTTTTTCTATATTTTCGGATGAAAAAATTACAGAATATTGTAAAAAGTATACTTAATGCCATCAAAAATATAAATTGTAAAAAAAACCAAGTCTTGCAACTCAGTTCTTGTATCGTAAAAAGTTGTGAGATTTATATAATACCAAGTCGGTCAATTTCAGTCTCTACTTAATGATCCTTCTGTCTTAAGTTACTACGTAATTAGCTAACCTGATTCAATATCAATATTAAAAATCTTTGATGTTTAAAATAAATAGATTGACTTGTCTCCTACTTCGAGAAAAGGATAGTACGGCCGTGCCGCTTGTAGCTCGACTTGGCGGGGGCACTGTCGTGCCCCCGGATAAAGTAGAAAAACTTTCAATAAAATGCATACTTTTAACAAAAATCACAAAAGAAGTGTTTTTCACGCTGAATTGTGGAGGGGGCTCTTTTATGGAGGGGGCTCTCCTCTCCAATCCAGAATTTTTCTATTTTTTTGACAAAAAATGTACTTGGTCTCATTTTCTTGATGAGTCTAGTCGGGTCTATTGAGGCTAAAAAAAACAATAAAGTTACCATAATGGAGTGTTGATTGAACCTCTTGATCATACTGCGATGTATGGATTTATTGTCTTTGTCCCTTTCTGATTCTTCGTCGGGTAATAGAGGTAATGACTCCTTGAATTGAGGTAAATCTACCTGAAAACATAAACAAAAATTATTAGTATCTCGCGCTCGTACTCTCGCTTATATAAATAACGTCTTAGGCATCAGACTCAAAGTACCCCGAGCATTGTCAAACTTATGAGAGCGAGCGAGAACGCACCATTACCCCAAGCACGGCAAAGCTGCTGGGTGCGAGAGAGTGCGCGCTATGACTCCAGTGTCAGAGATAGCAGCGCCGCGGTGGCTGGGGTAAGAACTACTGTTACCTCAGAGAAACCGTGCCAAGCGCGCCTATAAAGCCTGTGCTTCCATGTAAATCTTTTCTTTGATTTAATCTATAGTTATGGACTCATAAGGCTTTATTATATTTATTGTAATTGTAATTAAAATCAAGACTGAACTTTTACTCACTGTGAGGTCCAGAGTTGTGTGTTTCATAGCTGAAGCTATTGCTTGGTCATCTAGTTTTGCACATTCACCGAATAAGTCTTTACTTGAAGAGGATGCTATGCGATCCCTAAAAAAAAGTTAATTGCTGTAAAATAATATCTAGGACTACTAAAACTCATTTTAAAGATTATTTCAACTAAAATCTACCGAAGGGATCAATTAATATTGATTTAATTCAATTGCACAGACTGCCAAAATGAAAATTACCATTGAAATTTACCTTTAAAAGTATTTTAATAAAATTCAAAAACTTACCTATGAAAATAATGTGACTGGAAAAACTTCGTCCAAAATTCTGCCTCTGTCATTTTATTTGGCACATAATCTACATGTTTCTTTCTCACCGCGGGGTATGTCTTGAATATTGCGTCTATAATATCTTGTGTGAGGTTATATTTGAGACCGTTACAACCATCTGTTTGTGGTTGGATATCTGCTAGAAATGCACCTGATACACCTTTAAAAAAATAAAATGTTTTACTACGTTTTTTTTAAATATAAATATTATCATTTAATTGGCATTCATCCCCTATGATAGAGGCAATAAGAAAAGTGTTAAAGGACATTATCTTAGTAATAATATATTTTCTAGTTAATTTAGGATAGAAATAAACTGTTCATTAGCCGGTTGCACAAGTTGCGGGCTCGAACTCACTGGTGGGCGTGGCCAAAAAGCATGCTATTCTCCCGCACCGCACCGGGGCAATCATTAGTAAGTGAGATGCACGATAATTATTAGTAAAAGGGGCGTCTAAAAAAATACGAAAAAGCCTTTGGAAAATCGAGTTTTATGAAAAAACCACTGCATAAATCAATTACAAATAAAAGTTATTGTATTCTTCGATAATCGTGCTTTGTCGGTACCGACTTTGTTTTGAACATTTGATACTTCTTTTATTACTAATTTAAGCCCAAAGTTGTGTTAAAAATGGCAATAAAAACGAATCTTTGGTAGCTCGTAACTTTTTAATGGTTTTTTATTTTACCATTCTGTTTCCGCACAGACAAAATTAATAATGAGACAAAACGATATCATGTTTAACTTTGCATGTACAGTGCTAAATAGTGGAGTAATACCCCCCCGAAATTGTATGGAAAAAATGTCGACTGGTGTCATCTTAAGTGATAGGCTAGATTGCATGTGCTCTTAGTACTTACTTGGTAAGTGCTAGTTATTAAATAAAAAAAAATAAAAAAAATTAATTGGCATTGGTATAATGAGCCGTTATATTATTTCGTATTATTTAATTAAAGGAATAAATAAACATTCAATAGTGTAACATAATATTGTCTTTTATTAACGCGAATATCACACATTTAAATAAAATACTGTATACCGGATTAAAACGCGATTTATTATTTAAATTATTTATCCCGACGTTTCGGATGCTTTTCAGCAACCGTGGTCGCGGGAGACTCTCAGTCAGTCAGTCAGTCAGTGGGTCAGTCTCCCGCGACCACGGTTGCTGAAAAGCATCCGAAACGTCGGGATAAATAATTTAAATAATAAATCGCGTTTTAATCCGGTATACAGTATTTTATTTAAATAGTGTAACATATTACCAATGCCTAGTAAAGAGATATTATATTATTATCAGCACACTACTTAGAGTGTGCTGATAATAATATAATATCTCCTCGACAACTATTGGCCTTATTCATAAACGTATTATTATAAGCTTGATTTAGTTAAAACATGTTTTGTCTCGCTCTATCGTATGTAAAAAGACTATAGAATGAAAGAAACAAAACATATTTTAACTATATCAAGTTTATAATACGTTTATAAGGCTGTATGTAGGGATACGCAAAAAGTATCGATACCTCAGGGTATCGATACTTTTGTTCCGATACTTTTGAGGTATCGATACTTTCTGAAAGTATCGATACTTTCTCAAGTATGTAGATACTTTCTGAAAGTATTGATACTTTTCTACCCATTTCTGATATAGAAAAGGAAAAATTGTTAATCGATATTTTAAACAAAATATTTGTCACATCACTACTAAACCTAAGATATGATTCGGGGACGAGTATTTAGTGACCTTGACTGCTAAGCCGGAGGTCGTGGGTTCGATTCCCACCGAGGACAAATATTGAGAGATGAGTACGGTCATTTGTTGTGTATTTGGGGGTAATTTATCGATAATATGGATGTTTTTAAAGATATATTATAGGTATTTTAAATGTTTATATTATATTATTAACACTTCATAAAGTTTTTATAAATGTATTAAAAAGTACTCGATACCTTGAGGTATCGATACTTTTGTTTCGATACTTTGTTGGTATCGATACTTTTGATACGATACTGGTATCGAGTAAAGTATCGATACTTTTGAAATTTTGCGTATCCCTAGCTGTATGTGTTTGGTTGATATGGTTCTACAATAAGTAAACATAAAAAATAGTTGGTGTTGCATGATCATCAATACTTTTGTCTATGAATTTGGCTGGTATTTTTAACATTTCATTTACTTTATATGCAACCATAGTTCATATTTAATAATAGTATTATTTCAAGTTAGTACTTGTCTAGTGACCACGACTAGTACTAGAGAATTTTATTTTAGCTAATTGGGATAGATGTACATTTTGTAACTGTATACTCTTTTAATTTACTTTTATTTTTATATTCATTCTTGCTGCACCTTCTACTCTACTTTGTTATTTTTTCCCTTCCAGAGGTTTGCCTGGAAGAGATCGCATATTACGATAAGGCCATCCTCTTGTACAATGTTTAGCTTTAGTTTTTATTGCTTGTATGATTAGTTTTTGTGTACAATAAGGTATATTCTATTCTATTTTGTTATAAGTAGGAATAATATAATAAACTTACCAGCCTCTTGTTTAATATTAGTAGATTCTGTGTAATGTTTAAGAGTTGGTGTATTCCAATACTCTTCACTATTTATTACTTTTGATATAACTAAGTCTTCATATAAATGCTTAAGAATAGGATGTAGTGATAATAACCTGAAACAAAAATATTATACATATATATACATTACGCCTCTTTCTCATTGGGGTAGGCAGATATCACGGAATTCCATATTCTCCGATCCTTACATACCACTTTTGCTTCTTTCACTTTCATCAATGCTTTCATACACACTTGTCAGTTCGAGTACAAATAAAAAATTATAATTCAGATAAAATATAAGAAAATTTTGTAAATTACAATAATAATAATACATTAGAATAAATATAATCATATCTATACTAATATCATAAAGAGGAAAGATTTGTTTATGTTATGATTTAACTCAAAAAACTACACAACCAATCTTAGAAATTATTTAACCAATAGAAAGCTACATTATCAGCAATTACGAGAAGTAACATAGGCAATTTATGTTTTGTAAAGCCGGGGAATATTGCTATATACTTATATAACTGGCATGAGCTACAATTATTATTAATTAGTAAACACACTAGCAGCTTAAGCTGATGAGTGCGTATCTCGCAATTTGGAGTTGAGTCTTTTATTAAAAGGAGTTCAAGTTAGCATTAATACTTACCTAGATTTCATTTCTAACTCTCCATCGATTTGTCTCTTAAATTTAGGAAGCAAGTTTTGTAGGAGCATCTTAACTTGATCTCTGTCCTTAGCTTGTGCCTCAGCTCCAGCTGAATTGACAAAATGAAATGTTGAACATGTGCCATCATGGAGCACGACTTGTAATTGTACTTTCGGTTTCCCAGCAGGAGAAATTTTTTGTGCTGAAATATAAAATGGGTTAAATAGGTGCTAAACTTAAATATATATATATATGGGTCATTCCATGTCAAATCGTCAAGTAGTTGGAATCGACCCCTTCCGATTTGGATGAATTTTGGTGGAGAGTTTCCTTATATCATAAAACGAAGTTCTGCCAAAGAAAAATTTTTTTTCCAAAAGTTATGCAACATTCAAAATTTCACTGTTTTTCCTGTTTTTAAAGTTTATTTTTTTAAATATTTCGGAAAATACTGTACATAAAAAAAACCTGGCATTTTCAAAGGGGATACTTAGAGGTATAAAAAAAAATTTTAAATATGCAAAAATTAGAAAATTTTTAATTTTTAAAAATTGTAAAAATTAAAGTTCGTCATTAAATTTTGGACTCAAATTTTTTTATATTATACCTCTGACATAATTAAAGATATCCTAAAATTTTCAGAAGGGTGTTTTTTGATTTTTCAAAAACATGATTTTTTGAATTTTGACAAAAAAAATTTGACGATTTAACATGGAATGACCCATATATATATATATATATATATATATATATATATATATATATATATGTATATATTGTTTTAAAAAGGTATTCAATTTAAATAACAACCAAGATTAGATATCTGAGTAATACAAAAGAACATATATATACATTGGAGAACAGGCCCATACAAACTTATGGCACAGAAAAAGTAGTTCTAATTTTGAACTGTAGAGCGGCAATGTATCGGTGTGACACACACATCTAAGCAGTCCACTGAGTCCTCCCCTCGCATTGTCTTACTTGCTCTTACTACCATATCGCAATTATGCTCTAAAAGAGGCTGGGTGCGAGAGTGCATGCTATGACTCCGGGGTCAGTGATACTATTAGCGCCGCGGTGGCTGGGGCTACTACTCTTACAGCAGAAAAACCATGCCAAATGTGCCTATAAGGCCTGTTCTTCTATGTGCATCTATATTATTTGGTTATATTTAAACTATTTTAGAATGATTTACCATAATCATTATTTCTATACTGTTTGTTTTCATGGCTTAGCTATTTCCATCTTAGGGAACACTGTTCTTTTGTAAAGGAATAGGATAGTCCTAAACCTAATACATAGCTATGATGTGTATTCATATATAATTACTTTAATTTACTATTATTTTTTTTAAAAATTAAAATAAATGATTATTCTTATTTTTGTATTAATAAATGGACTTGTCCATATGGTTGCTTACTTTTGATGTCAGCATACTTGTGGGAAACAGCAACAGTGTCACGATTCTCTAGCATCCAAGCTAGTCTTTGATTCATCACGTAAAGAGTTCCATCGCCTTTTTTATACCGCACATGGTTTACACTGAGCAAAACATCCTCTGACGATGTAGTCATTGTCTGGCTTTATAAAAATAATAATATCACGTTTGTACGTCGAGGCCTTCACTTCGAAACAAACCAAAATTTCTCCCTTGTGCCCTTGGCACAGACACTGAATTTTTCACAATTCTACATATAATATGTTAAGAACCACTTAACCAATAATTGCTCTAGGTTTTTGTAAAATGATATATGTTTTATGTATTCTATAAGTTTTTTCTACAACGTCGTTATCGGTTAATAATTCACAAACACAAATTTGCGGTTCTATGCTCGCAAATTTGCAATGCCTTCCTTTTCGTGTCCGTTTGGCGTTTGATTGACAATTGACATAATAAGATATTACAGTTGCACAATCACAATAATTAGGGTTGTCGAATGTCGATCTTTACGATAAACTACTAGTGGCTGATTTTCTGTGTTCGCAGTGGCTGATATATATTTAGTATGCGCCAAGAGATATTTATTAGTAATATTGATGGGATTCGTCGATTAGTAATCTGACAAACTCTGATATGGTAATATTTCATATTCACATAAAGGGTCATCCATAAAGTACCTAAGTCACATTAATTACGTGATTTTTGACCCCTCCACCGTCCTTGTTAAAGTTGACCACATATTTTTTGTGATTTCCCCCTTCCTAGTGTGACGTCACATATTTTGCAATTTTATATCTAGCAATTATTAAATTAAAACAGCAGTTCCAAAATTAGTTTTATTTACATTTACAAAAAACTCAGATGGCTAACGCGTGACAATAGTATGAGCTCGCCAACAAAACAATTCAAACCATATTATTGTATAGGTAAAGTTGGGTTTTTTTAAAGTTTTTCGTTAATCGTTCAAATTTGGCATTTTAACACTTACCTATGTGTCTAAGATTTTGAAATGTGGCGTCACGGACCTTAAGACCCCTCCCACCCCTTGTCACACAATGTCAGACTTCGTCGACCCCCTCCCCCCCTTAAAGTGTGATGTACTTCATAGACGGTCCCTAATCTCTGTAATCTATACATATAATAAAACTGTAGAGGTCAAATGTCTGTACATAGAAAAAAAATGCTAAAAAACCGAGTCAAGGGGATGTAAGAAGAGAAATAGATCAACCCCAGATTTTTTAATTTTTTGTTTCTCTGTCTGTTTGTCTGTTTGTGCGGGCTAATCTCCGAAGATACTGAATCGATTTTCATACAGTTTTCATAAATATATAACGCAAAGCCTGGGGCAACATATAGGCATTGTTTCATCAAAATCGGTTGTCGGAAAGAAAAGTTATCATCATTTAAAGATTATTTTAAAGGCACCATATCAACAAATTGCAATGTATATTATATCCTTCTTTACTCAATGAGGATCAGTAACGTTAACAAATTAAATTAAATTAGTATCCACGTTATTCTTTATGACATTAGAATGATATATCTTTTTGAATTATCCAAATCGGACCATTACTTACGAAGATATTAAGTGATAAACGTGTGCCGTTCCTGCCGCGAAAAGTAAATGTACGCGGGAGCGTGTGACGTCACTGTGACGGAACCGAGCGCGGCCTAGTACCGGCGCCCTTACTTCTCGATTTAACGACGCTGTTAGTATGTATGTAATTTTGTGATATTTTAAGTATAAAACATACATAAATAATATGAGTACTAATAAATTAGACGCTGGTTTTGTGCAAGCTCAATCAGATAACCTTCCAAAAGAGAATTCTTTCATGGTATTTGGCTACCTAGAATGATTTCTAAGTTCACTAGCGCTGAAATCCGTGGCTGGAAACCTCAAAGGTAAGGGTGCTGCTTATTATTAACGAACGTAGGTACCTACTTATTAGTAATATTTAGGTCTAAGTGGACGTATGTAGGTGTAAGAAATAATAAATGTAAGTGTATAGGTACAGGGACGTATTCAACTTATGAATAAATTGCTTATTGAATCTTGATAAACGAATGATGTTTTCGTTCATTCATATGTAGCTTTATTTAGTGTATGGTACGTAATTTTCCATATCTTCTTCGAACTGAAATACATATATATATATATTAAATGCTTATAAAATATTGTTATTTACTCTTTGCTTTTTAACCGACTTCAAAAAAGGAGGAGGTTCTCAATTCGTCTGTATGTTGCTTTTTTTTTTGTATGTTTGTTACGCGATAACTCTGCAAGTTATGGATGGATTTGGATGATTCTTTTTTTGGTATGGTATGGTAGGGGATATTTCAGAGGTGGTCCCATATAATTTCTATCGGCATCGGTTTGGTGCTTTTTTTAAAAGTCAACAATAACAAAAATTTACTTATACGTAGATGATGTTTTGCTTTGTAGTTCATAGTCTCATTTGAGCAGCACGTTTAGTGGTAGGTTTACTAAATTATTATCTAAGGATTAATGAACTTAAACACATACACTTCCTATAAAAATTTAGAAAAAAAAAATATTTTTAAGCAAAAAACAACTTTTTTAGTGCAAGTTTGTACATACTATAATATGTAGTTGTAGTTTGTAAGTCGGTTTTTGTTTTTTGCTTAAAAATAATTTTTACCCGAGTACGTCCCTGTGTCATTTGTTTTGACTCTAGAATATTACTTACATAGAAATGGGAATAGGTAGGTACGAACGTAGGTTTATCCACAAAACTCAGAAAAATTAAGTAGTTACGATTTTATTGGTTTTTATTAATACAGCAGGCTTAAAATAAGATAATACTTACACACCAACTCTTCACACCAATGTCTTATAGCCTGGGCAGAGGGTAGAGTTTTATCATATCTTCTTACAACGGAATACCATTTTTACGAAGTTTTGGGTTTGTCGGTACGTTAAAAAGTAGTTTTTCTGGCATTTTAATAGAAGTGTTTGTACATTTCGAAACTATACAATATTTACACATAGTTTAAAGGTGAATTAAACACAAATCGGACACAAACTTAATGTTTTAGTCACAATTAACCAAAGAAAATACTGCGCGCCATACGGCTTACAGGCGGCAACCGTCACAGTGACGTCATAGCAACCGCGGCGGCCACTCAGTGAACTTCGCTAGTAATTTGGTCATAATTTCGTCAATTATTATCGTAGAACAAAAATGTTTGCACTGTATGTTAAGGATTTCTTAGCTCTTTAAATCTGCATTCTCAACTAAAAACGTTACGGATCCTCATTGACGCGCATCAGACTCGTGAAGAGAACGTTGAGCAAAAACGATCTTATTGTAACTAATCATCTATTTCATTCTTATGGTTACAAAAATATATACGAATGAGATAGATAATAATGAATGAATTAATAGTAAATGAAATAATTAATAGTTCAATGTCTTTAGCAGTATTTTTGCAATTTCAATTTGCAAAGGATTGCAATTTTTGAACGCAACTATAATAGACCGCCATTTTATTTATTGTTGACTTGCAACACTGAACATTGACAACCCAAAATGCAATCATGGCGCACGGGGTACTGTGTTTGTAGAATGCTGAGAAGTTTTTACGTAAACACTTCGTTATTTTGCGTTTTAATTGGTAAATGTTTTACAATAAATCGTCCTTAACTAACAAAGAATCCGAAGAAGCATACATATGTGTTCTAAGTTTGAAGTTTTCTCTTGTTCGCAATATCGTCTCTGTACTACTAGACACTTGCAGGTATGAAAATCATGAGAATTGCTGTTTTAGCTATCACAACATATATACAGCTATCGTGTTGCATGGCAAGTACAATAAATTTGAACAGAAAAGTCATTATAACTTTATTTGGAGTTGATTTGGCGTGCTAATGTTGTTATATTCATTTGTTCCAGATAACTTTGTTGGTGTCATAATGTCAGAGGCATACGCTCGTGAGATACTACGAAGGAATGTTGCGCAAATATGTCAAACTATAGGATGGAATGGAATAAACTCTACTCCACTGGACATTTTAGTTCATGTATTAGAAAAGTATATATGTGCATTGGGGACTCAAGCTAACAGGAATGCTGAGCAATTTAACAGGACTGAACCAAATTTACATGATTTAGGATTAGTGTTTCGTGATCTTCATGTACAGTTGCCAGAGTTAGCAGAGTACACTCGCTGTGTGCCACCAGTACCACCACCTGTCAAAACAGAAAAATTCCCTAAACCAAAAGAATCTAACTTGAACTTTCTTAAACCTGGCAGCCATGAAGTTGTCACAAGACCAATGCATGTGCATGAGCATTTGCCACCAATGTATCCTGAAAAAGAAAGAGATACACCAGTTGTTGCTGGTACTGTTGAGATCTGTCAGAATGGTATTGATGGTGTTGAGAATCCTTCATGTGCAAGTCCAGAAATATCAGTTACTGACAGTCCAGAGAAATCTAAAGATATTTTCAAAAGGCCAACTGATCCAGTATCATTATCAAGCAATAAAAGGCCTAGGTTACGGTTGGAAGAAGAGGAGAGGACACGAGAAATCAGCAGTGTTATGATGACTATGTCTGGCTTCTTATCACCTGCCAGGGAAGGGAAGCTACCTGAAGCACGTCCTCCAACAATTGTTTCAGAAAAACATCATGACAGACATAAAGTAAATTCACATCATTCAAATGCAGCAAAAGCACCATTGGTAGATAAATCTGATAAGAAATCTAAGAAAAATAAATTATTAAATGGAAAAATTATGAAAAGTAAACGAAAAGACAAGAGTCATAAAGGAGAAAGTAGTAAATCTAGAGATAGTAGTAAATTGGACAGGTATCCACCTGGATACCCATCACAGAAAAGTAAAGATATACATCCAGCACATCATAATCATGTAACAATGCCAGCGCCAAAGGCATTGATACCACCTCCTAAACCAACACCACTTCCACCACCTGTATTATCTTCACCAATAGTTCCTGAACCTATGAAACCGGTGATCAAACAGGAACCTGTAGATTTTCCTCCATCTCCATCAGTCTCAAGAAGTTTCACACCCACAGAAGATGCAATACCTGTACCCAGAAAAATACCAATTTCTAAATCTCCTCTTATCTCTAACTCGCTTCCTGTGAATAAACATGCAACAAACTCTCTTATACCAGATCGAGAAATTAAAAAGGAGGTGGTGGAGGAAGAAGTAAAATTAGCCTCTCAACCGGATAGATCAAAAATTAATATATTTAAAAGAATATCGAACAAATCTAAAGAAGACAGAAGTGTGTCTGAGGGTGTAACTGAAAGACTACACTCAGATTCTATGATCTCAAGATTGCAGAATTCTGCTCATGGTAACTCTAAGTCAAAGTCTGATGAGAATATTGTGAACAATAATAACAGTAGTCCAGTAGATTTGTCAAAGGAATTTGACATACGAGCTCATGAAGTTATTAGTATTGATGATGATTCCTTGGATAACAATATACCTATGCCGCAAACAAGAATGTTGCCATTGGATCCAAGACCATCTGGCCTTTCGATCAACAAATCCTTACAATCTACTCTTCCCAAAGATGTGGTTGATACTCCTAAAGTCAAGAAAGAGAAGAAACATAAGGATAAAAAAGATAAGGCTGCAAAATTGGAAGCAAAACTAAAAAAACAACAACAGCAATTAGCTTATGAAATGGTGCAAATGACAGAAAAGAAGAACATGAAAATGTCAAATGAAAAATCACCCAAACTTGGGAGGCCGAAAAAAGAATCCAAAATGCCCCAGTTGCCTCCAGGATTTCCATTTTTTCCTACTATGTCTCCTGGTCGAGGTATGATGCCTGGACCAGGCTTAATACCGAACCCAGGCCTTATACCAGGAAGTGATTTCTTTGCTGGTTTGGCTAATAATCCAGCACTGAGGGGGCTTCCTCCACAAAGCATGATGGGTAATCCATTTGCATTAGGTGGTGGACCTGGACTAATACCAGGTCCAAGTTTTTTATCAGGTTTACCTAATCATCTTATGCCAAACATGGGCAACTTTCCACATACATCAAGATCATCTTCAGTTAAGATTCACCCAATGCTGAGACGCCCAAGCTTAGAAGTGATACCAGTAGATAATGATGAGGATAGAATGATGCATAAATCGCCCGGAATGAGCCGTGAAAAAGATCGCAGTGACAAGCACAAATCTCCAACCATTCCAAATATTTTACAAAAGCAAAAATCAAAATCAAATAAAGAACACAAAACGAATCTTTATAAAATGCCACCTGTACAGCCTGATATAACGATAGAATTAAATCCACCTAAGTCAGAACCAGTTCGGCAAGAGCTCCCCAGAGAACCGCCGGCTCCACCCCCTGTCAGATTACCTACACCTGAACCACCTGTGCCTATTAAAAACCCAGAGCCACCACCTGATATCAAAACAATTCCCATTAAAATGGAAATCCCTGAAAGTCCGAATGATGAACCTGAAAGTTCAGAAAGGAAAAAGGATAAATCTCATAAAAAAGAAAAGAGAGATAAAGATGGTATTAAAATTAAGAAGAAAAAAGATAAAAAGGATAAAAATAAAGATAAGTCTGAAAAGAAAAAGGATAAAGAAGAGCGACAAGAGATCAAAGACAGAATTAAGAAGGAAAAGAAAGAGAAGAAGAAAGAGAAGTCTGTTATAAGTGATGGATTAGTACCAAAATTAACGCTAAAGTTGGGTTCTTCAAATTCCAATTCCCCTATGCCTCCTAGTTCGCCCGATACGTTTAAGTTAAATATTAAGCCAATCAAAAGAGAAGAAGATTCACCAGTTAGAGATGAATCGGTATCTCGCGAACACAGTCGATCGCCAGAACTGGCACAAATATCAGCATTGGTCACACGACCACCTAAACAGAAAAATTCTAAACAAAATCACGTGGCGGAACCCGAAGCACAGGCGTCCACTTCTCCACCGGCATCACCGCAACGAAAGAATCGGCCACCATCAAGTCATTCAAAGTACAAGAGGATATTATTTAAGCCCTTGTCAAAGAAAGGGCATGTTGAGAATTTCGATGACGAGTCAGGTTTAGTCGCCGAAGAAGTACCGATAGGTCAGCCGGCGGCGGAGAAACCGACCGGACCTTTACCCACGCCATATTACGTCGATGAACATGGAAACAAAATTTGGGTATGTCCGGCATGCGGCAGACCTGATAATGGTTCACCCATGATTGGTTGTGATGGTTGTGACGGCTGGTACCATTGGATATGTGTAGGTATTACGGAAGAACCTGGTGCGACTGAAGACTGGTTCTGTAAATCGTGTCTTGCGAAACGGGCGGCAATGGTCCTAGCGGGGGTCACGTCGGGAAAGAAACGGGGAAGAAAACCAAAAGGGGAAAAAGTCAGAGACTGTCATTGATAGAGTTGTTACTGAGATTAGTTTTAATTTTTTCCGTTTTATAGATGCGAGAATGGATTGCGATTGTTAATGGATTATTGTTGAATGATATCATGCAGATACGTTTTCATCATTTATAATGTTAATAATATCATAGGATAGCATTTAAGAATAGAATATTGACATAAAATGTTGAACATGAATATTGAATTAGTGTAGGTATTTGTAATAATTACCATAATTTTAATAATTTTTGTTAAATTTCTTTAATTTCTCGTTCGCTCGGTTAGATCAAGTTTAATGAGAGTGCGGGCGTGTTGTACACATTGCGCATATAAACCTAGATTTAATATAAGATTCTTTTTATATTGTACAAAAGCTGAATTTACTTAAGAAATTGGTGATGTATAAAGTAATGTAGTGAATATTTAAATAAACAGAAAGAAGGCTGAATATACTTTCAGCCTATATTTGAATATTTTCATATTATAATTTTAATATAACCCTGTTTTTTTTTTGTTATGTTGTTCCTTCGGATCTATGTACAGGGCTAGCACAATCTCGCAACCCTCTCGCTCTACGCAACACTTCGGTGTGATTCACTAAAGATGGCGTGACGGTGCTTGTCCTAAATTCTTTATACGTGGAGGAGAGGTTAAATGTAAAAATTTTAATTTCAGCCAATGGCCAATTAAACATATTGGTACTCCAAATTGTCGTAAATTATTT
This sequence comes from Anthocharis cardamines, assembly GCA_905404175.1. Classification (NCBI taxonomy): domain Eukaryota; kingdom Metazoa; phylum Arthropoda; class Insecta; order Lepidoptera; family Pieridae; genus Anthocharis; species Anthocharis cardamines. The sequence continues at coordinate 8,303,862 of FR989969.1, forward strand.
CCACCTTTCAATTATAAGGTATAAGAAAACTATTCTGAATACACACTGTAATTTATTTTATAAGACAAGCATGTTACATAGAATATCTAACTATACAAAACATGTTTCAAATGCTTTTCAGAAAAATCCTGAGTCTTTTATGAGAAAAATACTGATTTTGCAAAGCTGAAGCTGGTTTAATATTACAAGCAAATTAACAACCTCACATTCTGACAACATAAACAAAAAGCCTTTAAGTCTTACAGGTAATTGTATTTATTACACATAAACTGACTAAAAATTCAACAATCACTACATAAATAATGTTAATTTTTACTGGTGGAAGGGCCTGGAGGTATACTTTCTGGGGGTGGTGTGGTTGGCTGTTTTTCCTTATTCCAATCCTTTAAACCTTCGGGTAAAGTCGTGTCTTCATCTAAAGAACCAGTGCCAGCCACAAACTCCTCATAAGTGCTCTTTTCAGGGAATGGTCTAGGACCTAACAGTTCAATCATATCGTCTCTACTTAGTATCTCTTGCTTCAAGAGACGTTCTCCAACTTTTTCGATATTTGGTTTATGCTTTATCAATAACTCTGTTGTGCGTTTGTGGGCAGAATCAATTAATTCTCTAACTTCAGAGTCAATTAATTCGGCGGTTTTTTCGGAGTAAGGTTTATCGATAACCATTTCGCCTGGTTGTGGCATTTCAAAGGAAACATTTCCGACCTTAGCATTCATACCATAGTGAACTATTTGAGCGTATGCACTTTGTGTTATCTTTTTCAAATCATCTTGAGCGCCGGTAGTTATTCTGCCGAAGAATATTTCTTCACTGACTCTACCTCCCAGGGTCATACACATTCTGTCAAATAACTGCTCTTTACTGTAGAGGTACTGTTCTTTTGGCAAATATTGGGCATATCCAAGGCCTTTTCCTCTAGGTATGATGGATACTTTAAGTAGAGGATCTGCATGTTCTAAAAACCATCCAGCTACAGCATGGCCAGCTTCATGGTATGCTACAATCTTCCTTTCCTCTGGTTGAAGGACATTTGATTTCTTTTCCATGCCTGCAACAACTCTCTCGATAGCCTGTTCAAAGTTCTTCATACTGATATCAGTAGATAGTTCCCTGGCTGCAATTAGTGCTGCCTCATTACATACATTAGCAATGTCTGCACCAGTAAAACCTGAAATGTTAAAAACACCCATGAGATAGAAGAATTTGTACAATCTTTATATATATATATATAGTGTAGTAATTCTGATGTAAATTACATTTGATATAGCAAAGATATTGCTGTTATGCTTATTATATCAGAATGTGAGGAGGATTTTCTAAGCCACCCATGGGCATGGGGCTGCTATTTTTCCACATTAGTTTCATTGATATTTTTTCCCCTGGATCTGAACCCAATACCTTGAGTGCTGAACACAATGCACATATCACTGAGCCACAAAGACAGTCCAGAAGCAAGATTACTACAAATATTTATTTAACAACATAATTAACAATGCAAAATTCACTATCACTTCCAGTATTCAAGTATTTGTCAGAGTGCAATAGATAATATAGAGGAGTTGGCACAATTTGAAAACATTTTTCTTATGGAATAATAATAATCCTTGTGAAAGGTGAGTTAAAAGCATTGTAATGTTGGAATATCAGATCTTAAAATTTTAAGGCAGGGATTACCTTACTTTATTAAATGTACCCTTTACAAAAATGATAAAATATACAAACCTGGAGTTAAAGCAGCCATTTTTCTAGCCAAATTCTCTTTATTGAGAGTAGTTTTGAGTGGGGCTAAATGCACTTTGAAAATGGAGGCTCTGCCCTTGATATCTGGGGCTGGGACAAATATTTGTCTGTCAAATCTACCCGGTCTCAATAGGGCTTTATCAAGAATGTCAACACGGTTGGTAGCAGCCAATACTACTACATTAGTAGTTGTATTAAATCCATCCATTTCTACTAATAGCTGATTTAGAGTATTCTCTTGCTCTGAATGCCCACCAAAACTACGACCACCCCTCTTTCTACCAACAGCATCAATTTCATCAATGAAAAGAATACATGGGGCATGTTTCCTTGCCATTGAGAACATATCTCGCACTCTAGATGGACCAACACCCACAAACATTTCTAAGAATTCAGAACCAGACACAGTAAGGAATGGTACATTGGCTTCTCCGGCTGTTGCTTTAGCTAGCAACGTCTTTCCAGTACCAGGAGGACCAGTTAGTAAAGCCCCTTTCGGGATTTTTGCACCCAAATCAATATACTGCTGGGGATTCTTCAGAAAGTTTACAAACTCCATAATTTCAATCTTGGCTTCCTCACAGCCAGCCACATCTTGGAACTTTACTCCAATGTCCGTTGGATTAATTAACTTGGCAGTGGATTCCATGACACCACCAAATAAACCACCACCCTTACGACCACCCCTTCCCATCATATCGGCTGATCTTCTCATCATATAAATTAAAAATCCAATTATTAATAATGTAGGCAACATTCCAGTTAAACTTGAAGCCTCAACCTCAGACCTGTAAATGACTGGGATGAAATTCTGTGGTTCAACATTCATTTCTACTTGTGCATTTTCCAAATTTCTTTCAAAAGAATCAACACTACCAATGGCAAACCATATTACTTTTCCCTCAAAAGTACCTGGCTGTAATTTAACTCGAACCCATTTTTTGTTGATAACTTCTAGTTTCTCAACTATACCTTTCTTTAAATATGAGTTGACGAAGTCACGCCAACTTATTTCTCTGTATTTAAGTTCGAAATATGCAATAGACGCAATTAAGGTTACTACACCCAAAGCACCAAACATCATCCATTTTTCGCGATCTTGCCCCTCATATCCACCGCGGCCAGGTCCTTTGCTACCAGGAGTGTTAAACATGTTAATATTCCATTTATCTTGAGACGGGGTTGTTTTCGGAGGTGGGGGTGAAGATTTCGATGGCGCAGGCGACTCATCCTTTTCTGGCTTCTTTTGCTGCTTCTGGCTAGTTCCTGGCTGGAAGTATTTCTCAAATCCTTTGGGAGGTTTCTTGCAAAATTCGTACCACTGGTTCAAAACAGAATCTAAAGCCGGAACACCAAGTGATTGCAGTTTATGTCCTTTGAAGTGTAACTTCGTTAGTTGCGATTGCGTTAGCCTTATACCTTTCCACATGCTGTTTGAATTCGATTTTTATTTACAGTTATTGTTTAAAATATGTATTTCGTAATATGATTACTAAATTATGTCACATTTATTCGACAAATCCAACAAGTCTCATTAAAAACATGGTTAAAATCTGTCAAAATTTCCTACAAAGTACCAAATACCAATGCAATGTCACGAAATCACGAAATATTGTGAAAGTTTAATAAATTTAGAATTAATTTTTAATATATCAAGAATAAAATTATAAATGTTACAAAACTGAAAACAATGTAAAAAGCAAATTAAATTACGTAGATACAAGTTATTTATACTATAATATTTTAATACAAATGATATGATATCTGTGAAACTTAAAAAAAGGCAATATAGATAATAGATATTACCTGTGCTCATAAAATTGCCACCCTAAAACTTAACTTATTTATTATTATTAATTATTATTATTAACTTATTATTATTGCGATATTAAAACCCGTTGTAGAACAACGGGTTTTAATATCGCAATAATAATTTGTAAGAACTCTCACTCACATCGGCTTCATAAATTCCAAGCTTTTAATATTATTATGTGTTGTTATGAATTTATTGTGGAGGAAGGGATCACTAATGTGGAGGAAGGGAGGTGTGGATTTCCTCCAACCTAAAAGACGGATAGAACCACTGACTGGCCGGCCCTAAGGCTATAGGTGTCGTTACATTCTTATATCGGTTAATTATTATGATATTATAAACGTTAAATATTTTAAATATTATTATTATTTTTTCTCAACTTACTTAGATTGAGAAGAATTCCTTATCTATTTAAATAATTTATCTGTAGTTAATGTTTGACGATAAGGCAACACAGATAGTAAATGGTCACTGGTCAGCATAGAGCAACACGGGCCACCGGCGAACCGGAGGGGAGTAGCCATAGCGTTCGTTACCGATACCAAACAATCTGCCATTTTTTGCGGGGGGAAACCTGCGCTATGTGTGCGTACTCAAGTTCGCACACACAAGCAATCGTCTGTCACTACGAAACTCACACCGTGACAATTAAAAAATACACTAACAATTTCACACACACATTTAAACATTCCGTGTCATAACAGTATAAATAAATGGCGCAACTACACTGACAAGTCCTTTTAGCCGTAGTTGCAACAACTGTCGATACGCAGTATCGATAATTTCAAGAACTGGGTTAGGGAAATTAGGTTTATAAGTGATACAAAGGACTTAATTTATTACGTACTACAATAATACAAAATGAACTTGTCGGGTAATGCGCACGTAGCAGGTCACGGAGAGTGGACCATGAGTTGGTACATAATAAAATCTTCGAAATAATTTGAAAAATACTTCGTTATTATATTTATTTCATTTATCCCTTAAAGGAGATGGAAACGATTACATAAAACTTTGGGCCCCCAATGTTACAATATGAAATTGATGTGAATTAATAGATTGAGACTTAACAGTCCTTCGATGAAAATTCTATTAGTTTTGACAATCTGAGAGCCGAGTTATTAGAGTTTTAAGTAGTAAAAGTAAGGTTATGTTACAATCAATAACTGACATAAATATATCATAAATCTGTGACCAATGATATTTGTAGTTGTCAAATCGTAACAATTCCTAAATGACGACAATCGGGAAAGCACTCAGCTAAATCAGGGGGGTTAGAACGCAAAACGCAAAACGATTCGACTGATCGTCTCGCTTCATTGTGATTGGTGTAGAGACTCTCTCGCTTCATTGTGATTGGTGTAGAGAGTCTCTAGAGAGTCTCTACACCAATCACAATGAAGCGAGACGATCAGTCGAATCGTTTTGCGTTTTGCGTTCTAACCCCGCAGACTCAAAACGTTGAAAACACGAAACGAATTAGCACAGAGTAAACAACTGTCATGCGGCATGCCAATGACAGACTAAAATAAAAGATCGATTTTAATCGATAAAAAATCGATAATTATGTATATTAATTTTCTTTAATTAATAATTTATATTTTATTTAATAACATAACTGTAATTATATGTAATATATTGTATTTAAAGTGCATTTAATTACTTTTGAGTTAGTTACCTTGTCCAAAGGTTTTTTTTGTGATTGTGTAATCGATTCAATTAATCGAGAATCTCAGGAAAACTATATTTCTCATATTTCTCCTCTCCCAGATTGAGAATTGAGCTGATTTTTTATATTATAAGATTAAAAATATGTCATTTTTCTAGATCATATCGCAATTATTAAATTTGGGTTACACAATTTTCCATATCCTTTGGATTTTTAGGAAATAAAAAAAACATTACGGTTGAAGTTTACACTAAGTGATTTTAATAAATGTGCTAACGCGCGTAAGTATTATATTATATTTTAACAATATAACTATATTATCACAATATAATATTTGAATCAGAAAATTTAATCTCAAAACTGTCTCTGTATTTCTATACTCCTTTGCAATTTTTTCGATAACTTAAAACAATCCGACAACAACACTATCGCTCGGTGACAGCGACTTCTCGGAAATAAACTCGGATCAGTCGCTCGACAGATCCGTGTATTGTATGAGGGCTCATACAATACGCGGATCTGTCGAGCGACTGTGTTGGTAAAAAAATCCGAAACAACACGACCGATAATATTGTAATTTTTTAAGTTTTAAAGAAGTAAATAGTAATAATATGATTAAAAAATACCTACATATGAAAGGTAACGCTATCTTTTTGTAAATTTGACGTGGCAGATATTTTTTGGCAACAAGAAACACAAACAATTCGGCATTTTTTTAGGAGGTCGATTCAGTTGCGCATCTGGATTTAGTCTAGTGAAAAGTGCGGCTACAACTAGTTTTATTGTACGCATAGGACCATTTGGACTTGTACTTTGACAGAGGGGAACGCCTGCGTATGGCTACTCCCCTCCGGTTCGCCGGTGGCCCGTGTTGCTCTATGCTGGTCAGTGATCAAATAGGTAAATAAAAGCATTGAAATTTTACAGTTGTACGTTTTATTTTTATTTTAACGAATTTTAAAAATAAGTACATATATTCAAATCTCATTCAAATAGTTATAATAATCCGATGCTCAATTTTAACTAGTGATTTTTTGGGAATTGTTTGTCTTAAGATGGATCAAGAAAAACCAGAAAGTACGTCTTTAAACCACGGAAAGAGATCACGACCTTTGTTACTGCAAACCAATCCGAAGATTCCGAGACTGTCTGCCTATGCAAACTCTACATCCAGTTCTGTGCTTAAAAATTCAAAAAAACTGTCTGCTCACTCGACTAGGAAACTCAAAGTGTTGTATAACAGCAATGACGTTCCAGCCCCCTGCACACCTGTTCCCGATAAAGTTGTACGTAAAGCAGGACCCTACTTATTAGGGCCTAAATTAGGCCCCAGTCCAGTCAAGAGCATAGTACAGTGTCTAGCCCGTAAAGAAAAAACTGACGATTTCTATCAGATCAAAATACTTACTTTAAAAACTGAAGGCCAACCAGAAACACAAGATGATAGACAGGGAAAAATGCTTTTACATACAGAGTACTCATTACTATCCTTGTTAGAAGACCAAGATGGTGTTGTACATCATCATGGACTTTTTAAGGTAAGGAATTCACCTCAGTATGGTAATAGTGATCTCTATTTATCCCAATAGAAAGGAGGCATGAAATATGGTAAATTATATGTATGTATGGTAAGAGTAACAGTTCACTATTTTATTTAAAATATGTGATGGATGTTTAAAAATCAACAGACTAGCCTAAAAACGTACATAAAGTACATGGTTTAAGTTGATGGTAGTTGATAAGTAGAATGAAAAATACTGGGGTTTACCATTATTATATCAATAAGTGGTCATTTATATTACTCTCTTAAGCATTTTCAGATTACTAAAGTTATTTCAACTACTATTTACTGTCCCTTTAGCAGTTGTTCCTATAGATTTGCAAACGCTTTAATAATTTTTTTTATTATTTATTTATAACTTCACTTTATTTAGCAATAATTTTACAATTGTGATACAACACTAGTGTACATTAAAAGCCTAGTGAGTACAATAATTAAACTATTCGTTTTTCAAGTAACAAAACTTATACAAAACATTTAAAATGGGTATATAAAAAAAAAAGGATAGACGTAAAACTTAACTAGTTAATGTTATTTGGGCACATGACATTTTTAAAAAACTTTACGCATGTACGTTTTTGTTGGAACAGTACATTTTTATCAGATGATTGAAATATTACAATTTGTTACCTTATGAAGGTAGCTTTAAAATTCGAATAATTATACACAATATAAGTTAAAAGTGTGAATGCGAAGTCGACGAACAGCAAGCAACGATGGACCGTATACAGTGGCGAAGCCTGTGTATGCGAGAACACTCTTTATTGTTAGGTTAACAAGAGTAATTTTGACGTGCGCACTTATTGCGTTTGCTTTGACACTTATACAAACTGGTCGAGAAACAAGTGATGCGGTAACTTGTATCGATTGTAGTTATCGATATATGGAATATTATTTTTTCTTCTAGAACAAATATTTTTAATTAAAATGTTTTTACTATTAGGGTTTTTTTCAAGGTAAAACTTTCTAGATAAATTATAAATGTACGTTTGTATACTAGGTAGGCCAATTTTTGAGTGAAGTACTCTGAGATAATAAAATCTGTTTAATAAAATTGTGAATACACTTTTATTGTAATATTTTGCAGGACCATGCACTAGAAGAAGCACCAAATCCAAATGGGTCAGGTTATATATACACAGGCAGAGTAAGACAAAGACTATTCTTAGTATTAGATTGTGTTAGTGCCCACCAATTTAGTGAAAAAGGCAGCGAGCTAATTAACTTGCAACAATATGTAACTAAAGTCAAGAAAGTACCTGAGAAAGAAGCCATTTTGATATTCTATGATATTGTGAGAGTAGTTGCTAATTTACATAAGGTTAGTTACTATTCTCTTTTACCTTATATATTAATGGCATTATTAATAAACATATTATAAGCTTGAAATAGTTAAAATATGATTTGTCTCCTTCTATTGATTATAAAAAGACTACAGAAAGAAACAAAACATATTTTAACTATATCAAGCTTACAATAATTGTGTATGAATAAGGCCATAATTTTATAATTAAATATTAGGTGTTTTTATTATTGTCTGCTGAAGAGATAAATAGCAAGTTAATTTATTGGTTATTGTTAATTACACTTCCATAATATTTATTTATTAAATTACTAAAAAAAAATTTCTTAATTTGACTTTCCCACTTCTATGTACATATATTTATTAAAAAAAGATAAAAGCATGCGTGACGTGAGCTGCCAATTGTGGAAGATGGTGGAGTTCCTAACCTAATTTATTTTATAATTAATTTTCTGCATATATTTTTTTCCTGATTTTTTCCAATATTTCAATAGCTATTATCTTATTCGGGATGTAGACGAATCCAACAAAAAAGAGATCATTGAAATCAGTGCAACCATTCTTGAGTTATAAATGGTGTAACTAACACAACTTTCTTTTATATATATAGATTTATATTTCCCCTTAGATTTATTATACAAAAATAAAATAAAATGGTGGCCTTATTGCTTATTAGTAATACCTTCCAGGCAAGCTTTATCTAGGATAATATATACTAGATGATAAACAAATAATTGTTTAGTATACCACTAAAAATTACACACAATTAACTTATTGTTCACTACAATCAGCTAGTATTTCAAATGAGTATGACTTAAACAATAACATTTTTTTATTTCAGAGAAACATAGTACACAGGGATCTTAAATTAGGCAACATAGTATTGAACCAAAGGACAGGACGTGTGACGTTGACCAATTTTTGTTTAGGAACCCACCTCGGCAGTGATAGAGATTTACTAAAGGATCAGAGAGGTATCACAACAATTTTAATATAGTTTTTTTTTCTAAATTGTCGTTGGGGTTCTGTAACTAACCCATGACTGTAGGTAGATAACTATAGCAAAATTGTTTATCTTAGAATGCTATACCTTTTAAATTTTGTGACCTACTCTGCTCTATGTGACTGGCAGAATACCAGTGTCCTCACTGGCTAAGATGTAGAAATGAGTCAGATTCCTTTTCAACCATATTTCATATTAAGATGTACATTTTTTTAAATATTTTTATGTCAGATATCGACAGACGAGCATGAGGTTCACTTGATGGTAGGTGATACCTCAGGCACAGAACATCAGTCAATGATGCTCTGTCAACCTAATTTTTACTTCGAGCATTCGGAAATCCATAGACTGAAACCGAAACGCGGTTTTTCCATCATGTAGCTAGGTTTCTTTTAAAATTGTTTTCTTTTGTTTATCTATACTTCTATACTAATATTATTAAAGAGGAAAGATAGATGTTTGTTACGATTTAATGCAAAAACTACTCGATCAATTTTTAAAATTCTTTCACCAATAGAAAGCTCAGCGAGTAACATAGGCTATTTTTGTGTGTATGGTACATTTACTCGCAGATCGCGGGGTGGATCGCTAGTAGTTCATAAATTTGATTATTGAAATATGTATACCTATAATATGTTTGAATATACCTATAATATGTTTGAATAAAGGATTTCTTAAATCTTAAATAATGTGGGAATAATTAATCGACTATTTACAAAAAATGCATCAAAATAATAAATTATATTCTCTGAAAGGCTGGTATACATTCTTTTTGAATAAACTAATCAGTATTTTCATTATTATTTATTTATTATATACATTATTTATTATATTTTTTTAATCCAGGATCTCCAGCATACATTTCCCCAGATGTATTAATGTGCAAGCCGTACCTGGGCAAGCCATCGGACATGTGGGCTTTGGGAGTTGTTCTATACACAATGCTGTATGGACAGTTTCCCTTCTGCGACACAAGCCTTGCACAGCTCTTCAGTAGGATACAGGCAGCCAACTATAATATACCACCGTAAGTCCTATTGATCAATATGAGTCGGAGTATGATGATTACCATACCATGAGATTGACCAGTGTTTATTTATTTGCCAATCGCTATAGAAGACAATACAATATAAGTCAGAGTCTGTACTGTCCTTATTTATTACGACCACACTGCGTGTTTATATACATTTTAAATATGGCTCTTACAATTTTCACTTTAACATAACAATCTCATAATAATTAATCTATACTTATCTATATTTCTATACTAATCTATCTATATCTATACTAATATTATAAAGAGGAAAGATTTGTATTTTTGTATGTATTGAATAAACTCAAAAACTACTGGACCAATTTTGAAAATTCTTTCACCAATAGAAAGCTACATTAACAGCAAGTAACATCTAGGCTATGTTTTGTGTATGGTACATCTACGTTGCACCCGTGTGAAGACAGGGCGCGTTGCTAGTTAATATTATAAAGCTGAAGAGTTTGTTTGAACGCGCTAATCTCAGGAACTACTTCAGGTTCGAATTGAAAAATTATTTTTGTGTTGGATAGTCCATTTATCGAGGAAGGCTTTAGGCTGTATAACATCACGCTGCGACCAATAGGAGCGAAGCATCAGTGAAAAATTTTGCAAAAACGGGGAAAATTATCCATATTTTAGGGCTTCCATTTCGTGCGCTGCGTAAACAGTTCAAGTTACCCAAAAAATATGTATGAAAGTATTATTCCTCTTTAAATGATTGACGCGGGCAACAGCTAGTAATTTATATTATATTATATAATTTATATTTTATTTATAAAACATACATACCACGGATTTTCACTGATCATTTTTCTTTACAGGCAAGTAGGCAGAAGTCTTCTGTTCATATACTCAAACAAAACAATATATTTTTTCATTTCGTTTCCCTGGGATTCGAACCCAGGACTACCGGTGCTAAACGCGTTGCGCTTACTATTGAAGCTGTAGATTATTGCTCCATACCTCACTAGGGACCTGGGACTGAATACCGGTTAATTTACTATGGGAGTTATACCGGTATAATAAAGGTTTTTGTTAATATTCTTTCGTTTTTGTTCATATTTACTAAAAAAAATACTGTGGTAAGTTTAGTGTGTATTACTCTTTAAAACTAATATCATGGTATCTCAGTCAGACTCGTATTTTGGAAAATAAAAATTAACCGGTTTCATCCCTGCTAGGGACGAATAATTCACAAATGTACTGGAATTTTGTACCCAAATGTAATAAATCGAATCGGATCGCACTTCAGATAATTTAATTCATTCATTCACAACTCCAACAGGGATGGAAACCCAGTCCACGTGTCGGACAACACAGTATTCCTAATACAGAGGCTATTAGTAAAGGATCCTAAGCATAGACTCGTAGCTGATCAGGTATTATTAATTCATATTATAGACTCTACTACTATATACACTAAAATTAGAGATGGGCCGAAATTCGTTTCACATTCGGTTTAACCGAATTTCGGCGTCTTCAACCGAACTTCGACATTCGGCAAATAATAAATATCTATTACATACTTCTAAAATTAAATTTTGTTCTTGTTTTTTGATTAGATTTGAAATAATAACGATCATGAGAGAGCTTTAACGTTCTTAAAGAATATGAACCGTTGTTTTATTTCATAAAAAAACGATATTTATACGAGTTTTGAAGACTATTCTGTCTCTCTACATTGTTTGTATCATCATCAGCCGGCCTAGCATGACAACCGCGACAAAATTTTGTCGACCGTTTTCTCGTGTTTTATCGATTATCGCTACAATTTCTTTCGGGTCAACTATTACACTTAAAACTCGACTTTTAATATCAAAAATAGATATATTTGTCGATCGAGATATCTTTTCTATCAAAATTGTCGATGTCGAGATATAATATATCGAGGTATCTTACGTCTTAGTTTGTCTTCTCTCGTCCGCGACATATCTCTTGGCGGTCATGCTAGGCCGGCTTATGAACTATCGTCGAATAAAGTCGAAAACAAAAAAAAATACATATCAGTACACAAAATTGCAGATAAAATGATGTTAACCAGTCAGTGATACACCGGTTATCGTTTTTAACGTACGTTAGGGCCACCATTTTGTAAAAAAACGCTTTTTTTCTATTTCACGATATTTAGCGCCATCTTTAACGTATACACGTACGTTATTTGGAGTTGAAACAACCCGCCGTTTATTTCCAGGTGTTAGACCAACTATCTAGTATAATAGCGAGTTACGTGACAGTGCCAAATCCGCCGGAAGAGCTTCAAGTGGTTCCAGACGTTCCTCTCGATGAAGAGAAAGAGAAACCAGCTGAGAAGTCCAGCGAGGTGGAGAGGAAACCACTCTTCTCTGAACCAGAGAGGACTCCCAACTCCAATGTGAGTAAAGTATTGCGTTTATTCACCAGGAGGTTAGGGCATTTTGGAGGATATCTTCCTACAACCAACTTCCTACAACAAGGTCGTGGGATATGCGCGCAATATGCACTTCACGGTTTTTCATCTATGAACGGTGGTTCGTTAACCGGTTGGAATTTCGATATTCCTCCCACCCGATCAATGCCCGAAGTTACCAGACCACATGCTTTCAGAAAATTATAAAAATGTCGTCCTGGTGAGATTCGAATCCACGACCTCTGTGCGTACGATAGGTGTTCAACCGAAGGCGCCAACGAGCCCGTCAAAATTTCCTATACAGCATATTGCAGGAAAAGTCTAGTACCTCACATAGCTGAAACCACATCGAATGTATGGTTATTTTCGACAGCTAATGGCTGAGACTGGTACCGTTGCCAAAAAAACTTATCAATCAGGTTTGATTATATAGTATACTAGCGACCCGCCCCGGCTTCGCACGGGTCTAGATTTTTTGACAAAAAAAGCAAGGGTTGTATGTATTTTTTAATGTCACATTATAAAAAAATAAAAACAAAAAATTTCGTCCAAAAATTAAAAAAAAAAATTTAGGGCTGGACTACCCCTAACATTTAGGGGGATGAAAATTATGACCGATTCTCATAGATACCGGATAAGCACAAAAAATTTCGTCAAAATCGGTCAAGCCGTTTCGAAGGAGTATGGCAACGAAAACTGTGACACGAGAATTTTATATATTAGACTAGCAACGCGCCCCGGCTTCACGCGGGTGCAATGTAGATACAAAAAATAGCCTTTGTTACTCGCTGATAATGTAGCTTTCAACTGGTGAATGAATTTTTAAAATCGGTCCAGTAGTTTTTGAGTTTATTCATAACATACAAAAATACAAATCTTCCCTCTTAATAATATTAGTATAGATAAGATAATTTAAGACTAGTTATAAGTATTTTTTTTTGGCAATAAATCATTTTATTATTATTCCAGGACGAGCTAGGCGTGTACTGTGTCCCCCTCCCAGACTTTCTCGCCCTAAACTTCCCTTCCCCCACTCGGGTGCAACAAAACAGCATCCTCATCCACCCGACAACCGACCAACCGACCAAGCAGATCTCCATACAACGCATAGGTAGAGACGCTCGCCCCCTACTTCCCTGCGAGATATCCCGATACCAGCATCTCTTCTCGAGAGATAGGCAAGAGGGTTCTCGTATCCGCAACTTAGCGCAGAGGATACCGCGGTTGAGCACTGTTCCGTCGACGTCCGGCGAGATCCCCTGGGGGGAGAGGTCTGTGGGGAGGGCGGGGGACCGGTGGGACCAGGACTATGTGCTGCGGTTCCCGGATGTCTCGAGACGGATCATGAATCCGGCTCCGGTCCACTCGGTTAATCCGGAAGCGGTTGTCAATAACCCCCGGCCGCCGGTCGATAGTAACGATCTGGAATATAATTGAAGAGATGTTATGCAATAGAGAAGAGAGAGAAGAGTGAGTGAGAGAGCGCGATATAGAGAGAGAGAGAGTTGACATCAGCAATTTACACTACGCTAACTTGAAAAAGTAAATTTACACCAAATGCTGTTAAAGGCAACATTGTAATAGTTATATGTAAAAGTTATCATACTATAGCTTAACTTATAATTTATATATGTACTAGCAATTGCCCCCCCCCCCCCCCCTTGTGGGTAGAATTTCGTAAAATCCGTTCTTAGCTGACCTCTACTCGGCGAAAGGAATTTTCCTACCATATTTCAAGTCGCTACGCCTTATGGTTCCAGAGATATCGTGATGAGTCAATATATATATGGGAATCTCTTTTATATATATAGATAACTTTTAAATTATCTTAAATAATACTTTTTCAAGTTAGCGTATTGTAAATTGCTGGTGTCTATTTTTAACGTGTAGTTTAATAATGCCTGATAATAAATATCTGAACATCTATATTGAACACTTAAAAGAAAATTGAATAAACCATAAAACAGTGTAACAAATAGGTATTGCATAATTTACCTACTTTTTACTTGTCCCTTGAAGAATAATAGTGAGGCACATTTTTGTGGCTGTTTCATTGATATATTTTGATCAGTTTTTTGTGTGAATCAATTTCTTTTATTACGTATTATCGGGATTCGAACCCGTACTTCGATAGGCAGTCAGCTCAGGAGCAACGGTAGAGGGGTTTACATTTTCGCTCTACCCTCTTTTCTGTTCACGTTGGCTAAATATAAGGAAGGAATGCGTTTAAAATAAAATCAGAGGTTGTCTATACAAAAGTGAACAAGTCCCTTAAAGTAACTTAGTTTTAAAACAATCTTATTAAAAGCAGTGGTCTCGAAACCTGTATTTAACTTTGATATTAGAATATTTACAACAAAAACATTATATAATTGATAATCGCTAATATATCTAAACTTCAAACTTGTCAAAATTGACATTGCACTATTTAAGTTTTGGGTTTTTTTTAATTCCTGTAGTGCCTTTAAGGGGGTTTATAATAGACCGGAAAAAATCGCCGGTACCGATACCGGTAATGAAGTGATTTTGTCCAAGTGCTACCGGTATCTTAGTGATTTTGTCCAAGTGTTACCGGTAACTAAGTGATTTTGTCCAAGTGTTACCCGTAACTAAGTGATTTTGTCCAAGTGTTACCGGTAACTAAGTGATTTTGTCCAAGTCTTACCCGTAACTAAGTGATTTTGTCCAAGTGTTACCGGTAACTAAGTGATTTTGTCCAAGTGTTACCGGTAACTAAGTGACTTTATTTAAGGGAACATGTTACTTTTGTCTAGAACGCCATCTGTTGTGAAATGCATGTATTATGTTAGTAAATCTAAGTATAAAGTGATAAAATATGGTTTATTTGGTGTTGTATATAAAAAGTTATTGAAGCATTTAG
The DNA here is from genome assembly GCA_905404175.1 of Anthocharis cardamines. Classification (NCBI taxonomy): domain Eukaryota; kingdom Metazoa; phylum Arthropoda; class Insecta; order Lepidoptera; family Pieridae; genus Anthocharis; species Anthocharis cardamines. The sequence continues at coordinate 8,319,254 of FR989969.1, forward strand.
AATCGAATTTAAAATGTGTTAAATACTTTAACTATTGGTGTCGGGGGAATATTAAGGATTGACTTTTAATGTATTCAATATATTTTTAAATTTTTTATGACTGCCAAATATACACGATTACATAAAAGCGTCAGAAAACAAATTAGCAAGGTAGGTATCTCGGATTTTTTTAACTGACATTTTATTAAAATATAATATTTTTTACAATTCGTAAAGCTGCTGTATTCTGTTAGCTTTTAGTAAACATTACAGTCAAATGAGTACATAATTGTATTATGCTCGGTTTCTGTAGCTAATGGATGGCCATGTTTTTTAATTTTCATATGGTATAAAAATGGGTAGAAATCTATCTATGAACTAGAGGTGGGTCGTTGACGGTTTTTGTGTTAACGAAATGAAACTGTTAATTACAAACTGATAACCTGTTAAGCAGCTAATTAACAATCAACTGGTTTTGCGTTAATTAAACAAGCTGCTTCGGATGATGTTAGCGACTACGCGTTCGTTGAGCTAATCCGCGCGTTGCGTTCGAAAATCGTTGAATGAAACAGTTAATATATGTAACGGGTTTTTCGGTAAACAAAAAGTAGCTAATTCGTTAAAATTTAGTAAAGCGGCTTAAAAAAACTGCTTGTTGAATTAACGCCTACTCCTACTATGCACCAGAGTAGCTTACCTTTGATGGACCCTGTATCAAAATTTGGTGGGTTTCTGCTTAACTGCGGTGAAGCCTTAATGGAAGGTAAATTTCCGCTTAAACGAGTTTGGGGCCCCTGTAGTTAAGGGCCCCGTCTTTGATACGGCCGTGGCACGCCCCTGCTACGAACAGTTATTTGAATAACCAACAGTCATTGGTACTGTATAGAGATGGTGTGGCGCTTTTCGTATAACTCTGTATACAGAATTAGATAATATTTTAATTTAAATCCTTTAGCGCAGTATTTGTAATGCGCTTTTTTGTGTTTGTTTATACTGTATATAATAATTAATCTTGTTTTTCTACTGTACAGTTATCTAATACTGAGAATTCCCAGACCCCAAAAGGGTGTCAGAGTCATATCGCTGCTTCACTTCAAAACTACACTTTTCGTTACTTACGTTTACTTACAACTTACGTTTCTTTTTTTTCATAAGCCCTTCTATAAAAAAGTGAAGTTTTGAATTGAAGCAGCGATATGTTCAGGCAATTATGTGATCCATTTTATTTCTCAACAGAATATAGACATTTGGCTGTACAAACTTATCTGTGAACTGTATCGTCGTCGTCTCTAGTATCGTTTAAGTGTTGCCATTTATTAAAATGTTAACTAATTTCGGGAAAATAATAAAATCTTGTAAATTATAAAATCATTATTGCAATTCAGACATAGAAATAACAATTTATTTTTAGAAGCACTTGATTTTTTATGTTTGACTGTTATATACCCAACCAACCACTATACCTACACTATAATATGTTAACACAATAGTGTATTATAAAAAAAAACTTATAATTTCGCAAAATGGTAACACTAAATTGTTTTTTGTCCGTTTATTTACATTTACTACTCCACTTCTGGTATAGTCGTTGGTTATAACTGTACTATTAAAAAATAATCAAGTTTTCTAAAAAAATATTGCAATATTGATTTTATAATTAACAAGGTTTCGTCTTTATTATTGTCCCGAAATAGTTAACATTTTAATAAAATGGCAACACTTAAGCGATACTAGCGACGCTTCACAGATAAGTTGGTAGGTCTATATAACGATATCTTATAGCAATATTACTTCCTAAGTTTACTAGAGACTTCTTTCTTGGCTATTGGTTCTTCTGAGAGAGTTGAATTATTCAAATACAGGTAACTGAGGTTTCAACTATATATTTTTGTATATTACTGCCTATTTGTAAATAATTTTATCTTATATTTTAGATAATAATAATTGTATTATTAACTGTTTACTTAAAATCGTCGTCCGTTGTGATTACTTCGAAGTCCATTTTATTGGTGTTTATAAGTTTAATGAATTATTATTTTAAAAACAAATGGAATGATAATAATGTATTTTTATGTTAGGACAAGAATGTATAGACGTCAAAATGTATACTGTCGCCATCTATTGAACTAATTTCGCAGCATCTTGAAATATAATTAATTTCCTATACCTACGTCAGTTTTCCATGTTATCGTCCAATAAGGCCATTTTTGTATTTTGTTATTTAGTATTATTTAGGGCAGTTAGATATATTGTAGAACAATTTTGTTATAATATTATGTTAAAGAAATGTCTTATGTATGTGAATAAATATATGTACTTATATTTTAAATATCATGTGTTTTTATTTTGAGATACAAAAGCTTATTTTTATTAGGTAGACAACGCATCATTGACTGATGTTCTGTGGCTGAAGTATCTCATATCATCAAGTGAACGTCATGTTCGTCTGTCGATATCTAACATATAAAACATGTATGAAATCCGTGATCTCTGCATACCCTAATGGGAAAGAGGCATGAAATATATCGCAAGGTATACCCTTAGGTATAAGTATACCCTATTAATATTGTCGGATGTGCATTTTGAGCCATTTATTTGCCTTTAAAAAATATGCTTCTACTTATTTTACACGGCAACTCTTGTTTGTCGTAAGTATGTAAGGGAGTATTACTCCACTATTTAGCACTGTACATGCAAAGTTAAACATGATATCGTTTTGTCTCATTATTAATTTTGTCTGTGCGGAAACAGAATAGTAAAATAAAAAAACATTAAAAAGTTACGAGCTACCAAAGATTCGTTTTTATTGCCATTTTTAACACAACTTTGGGCTTAAATATAAAAGAAGTATCAAATTTTCAAAACAGTCGGTACCGACAAAGCACGATTATCGAAGAATACAATAACTTTTATTTGTAATGAGGATCAGTAACGTTATAGCAAATTCAATGAAATTAGTATCCACGTTATTCTTTATGACATAAGAATGATATATCTTTTTGAATTATCCAAATCGGACCATTACTTACGAAGATATTAAGTGATAAACGTGTGCCGTTCCTGCCGCGAAAAGTAAATGTACGCGGGAGCGTGTGACGTCACTGTGACGGAACCGAGCGCGGCCTAGTACCGGCGCTCTTACTTCTCGATTTAACGAAGCCGTTAGAATGTAATTTTGTGATATTTTAAGTATAAAACATACATAATAATATGAGTACTAATAAATTAGACGCTGGTTTTGTGCAAGCTCAATCAGATAACCTTTCAAAAGTGGAGTATTTCATGGTATTTAACTACCTAGAATGATTTCTAAAATTCTAAGTTCACTAGCGCTGAAATCCGTGGTTGGAAACCTCAAAGGTAAGGGTGCTGCTTATTATTTACGATCGTAGGTACTTATTAGTAATCTTTAGGTCTAAGTGGACGTATGTTGATGTAAGAAATAATGAATGTAAGGGTCAATTTCAAGGACGTTAAATAAAGTATGTTTTGCGAAATTACCTAAGAAATATGTGATAATATTGCTAAGTATCTATTCCATTCAATTCTTGGTTTACGTTTTTATATGATACAAGAAGAAACATTAGAATACACGTTTAAATCTTGAGAGAATTTAAAAAAACAAGTCTATTTTTTCATTCGTGGGACCGGATACTACCTATCTGGGTTTTTTATTAAAAATGGATTTAAAATAATATTAAGCCTAGAGAAATCGTATTTTATTGCTTTCCTTCCACACCTTAATAATCATGCAATTGAACGGCAAAAGTAGTTTTAATTACTGAAATGTAGAAATATAATTTCTCTGAGGTTAAAAACGCGATCACTTTTTTTAAATCATCATAAAAATCTTTACATAAATAAAAATCCTGTTGATTTACCGCTGCCCTCTCTGCACAACCCAGCAGGGCCTTCAGTGGCACTCGAATTTTCTGGGTGACCGCAGGCTCAGCGCTCGTCGTTTCAGTAAGAAATTAACATTTGTTTGAATTTCAGTCTTAAAGACAAAAAACATGTCATTCGTGTTTATAATGATGTAACAAAAAGTATTTTAACTAGAAATTCAATTTATTGCGCGATTATTAGCCACAAATAACACGGAAATTTTGTTTTGTCTTCCGAGGCATCTGGAAAATTCCACGCCTCGATACCTCAAGATTTTGTTCAAAATATCATTATTTTCAATTCATTCGTGTCGAATTTTAAGTAACACAAATGAAAATAAAATTTGCACTAATGAAATAGAGTTACCAAATGGGTGTTCTCTCGTGTTACTGAACTTTCTAATATTAATTTTTGGGTTGGCAAATTATAGTTTTTTTAGAAAAAATTAAGTTAAATGTTATCTTTATAGATAAGTAATTTGTTTTGAAATCAAATGCTTAGAACTGGAGATATTTACCAAAATGTATAGGCATAGGCGAAGTGCGTACTCGCGGCGGAATCGTTACCCGCTTGGCAGTACTTTGCTTTAGAGCCTCACGTCTGAGGGGATTTAGAATGTTAATATTTATATTGTAACATTTTTGTCATATTTTTGCTTTTAACCTGAAATTCCCACGGTAGCGGAGACCCGGGGCGCAGCTAATTGTTTATATTTGTAATCAATTATTTCAAATTGTAATGGCAAAAGAGAAGTGAAGAGGAGTTAGAAAAAGAGACGATTAGCAGGGAGAGAAAAATACAAGCAACTAAAAAATGACACCGAAGAAGCTAAGAAGAGGGAGGCTTATTTAAAACTAAAAAGTGAGAAAAAATACAAATGTAGTAAAGAAAGGTCAATGGAAAATCAGACGTTCATAGATTAAGTACTTAAATGCTTCAGCTAAATAGGATCAGCACGATTTTATAGTAATACACTAAAAAAATAACATATTTGTATTATATCCTTGTACTACGGAATTGGAGGTGTAAAGGATAATTCATAAATGTAGGAACTGTTGTATTTTAGCACAGTTACTCTACGTGTCTGCTCTGAAACACTTTTCAGTGTTATTTTTTATTGTACAAGTTACGAACCTTCTTTAGGAATTTTGATTTTGTTTTATTATTATTTTTTTGTTGATTCCGTAATCATTGACGGACTGAAATTAAGTTTTGATCATTTTAATGAGTGTCAAAATTATTGTTGTAAAAAACATGAATTTATTATATAAGCGTTCCTATTTCCTATTATATGTCTTCTTATTATCATTCCTGATAACGGATTCTTATAAAAAATGTCACACTTTCTTAATTATAAATAACACACAATAACATTTTTTATGGTAAAAGAGCATTTCATTAGTGTGATCTAAATATCATTTGTGTTTATTAGAATTTCATTCGTGTAACAATCCAACTCATTCGTGTTACATTAATTTCGATTTTCTACTACTTTGAGCAGTTGTTCCTCGTGAATTTATGATAACGCTTGTAACTTCATAATAGAAAACATACTGAGCCCTTACTGAGCAATAAAACGGGAGTTTATGGAAATTGAAAAAAAAGTGTCATAAAAATTCGAAACGTGAAATCGACCCGTAAGTGTATAGGTACAGGGACGTATTCAGAACTTGCGAATAAAGTGCTTATAGAATATTGATTAACTAATAAAATAGATTATTTCGTGGATGGTTTTTTAACCTACTTGCGCTTTAGTGTATGGTACGTAATTTTCCATATCTTCTTCCAACTGAAATATATATTAGATGCTTATAAAATATTGTTATTCACTCTTTGCTTTTTACCCGAGTACGTCCCTGTGTCATTTGTTTTGACTCTGGAATATTACCTACATAGATATGGGAATAGGTAGGTACGAACGTAGTTTTATCTACAAAAAATTAAGTAGTTTACTTACTTACGTTTTTATTGGTTTTTATTAATACAGCAGACTTAAAATAAGATAATACTTAGGTACACTACACGTAATAGTAGGTATCAACTTATTTCCAAATTAGCTAAATATAGTTATAGTTATGTAGGTACGTAAATCGAAACTATCTTCACACCAATGTCTTGAACCCTGGGCAGAGGATAGAGTTTTATCATATCTTCTTACATCGGAATACCATTTTTACGAAGTTTTGGGTTTTTCGGCACGTTAAAAAGTAGTTTTTCTGGCATTTTAATAGAAGTGTTTGTACATTTCAGAACTATACAATAATTACACATAGTTTAAAGGTGAATTAAACACAAATCGGACACAAACTTAATGTTTTAGTCACAATTAACCAAAGAAAATACTGCGCGCCATACGGTTTACAGCGGCGACCGTCACAGTGACGTCATAGCAACCGCGGCGGCCTCTCAGTGAACTTCGCTAGTAATTTGGTCATAACTTCGTCAATTATTATCGGAGAACAAAAATTTTTGCACTGTATGTTAATGATTTCTTAGCTCTTTAAATCTGCATTCTCAACTAAAAACGTTACGGATCCTCATTGATTTATGCAGTGTTTTTTTCATAAAACTCGATTTTCCAAAGGCTTTTTCGTATTATTTTATACGCCCCTTTTACTATGAATTATCGTGCATCTCACTTAATCATTAGATTGCCCCAGTGCGGTGCGGGAGAAAAGCATGCTTTTTGGCCCGCCCATCAGTGAGTTCGAGCCCGCGATTTGTGCTACCTTAACCATACCAAATCAATTGCAATCGACATTCTCATTCGACAATATTGATAGGGAAAGGTGAGTGGTATGTATGCAGGAAGTGATCGATTTTTCAAAGGCTCGCTCGATGGAAGGTAGTACATACATATTATATCGACCATTTAAAATTTCATAAACTAATAGTGCAGTCATTAGGTGGGAAAAAAACGGGTTAGAGATGCATGTGAAGCGAAAATGCTAAATTTTGAATATGGTGTCAAGAAAAGCTTAACCTCAAATTGTCGTTTAAATAAAAGTAATTTAATATATGATTAAAACGCGATTTATATTATAATAAATGCCGACGTTTCGATTTCAAATTGTCGACCAAAATTTCCTAAAGTGCATTTTCCGTCATCTTGAAAAATATATTAAATTTAGTTTTTTACAATACGAAAATTTGGATGCAATACTTTTTTTTGTTGCATTTTTACGATCTACAATTAAGGGAATTTACATTTTTCACCTATCGTTCATCGTTACTGAGATATCGATCGAAAAAGCCAAAAAAAATCGGTAGTGAAATTTGTTTTTTGCTTTATTTTTTCTCGTGAAAGATATCGAAAAAATATAACAACTAGTATCAGACTTGTACAGCGTGTTCAGATCTACAATTTCGTTTTTTATTTTCGACAAAAATTACCACCTGTAGTGCGCCGCAATGTCGGTAAGTTTGTGCCTAGTTGGCAATTTCTATTTAGCCGTTCGCACGGTTGTATCCACACGTCAAAAGAAATGGAAGGGAATCAGGGAGGGAATTAATGCGATAAAAAAAAAAAAACCAGCCAAAAGTTACTGTTTATTAGTCTTGGGCATAGTAGTTCGCAACTGAGATCGCTCACTTTAGTTCGCCGCTCCTTAACGAACTAGTTCGCTCTTCTAGTTCGTCAGCTCCCAGCTCGAATCAGTGCAAAGCAAATATTTTTATCATTTTCATCATGCGATATGATTATGGAATGCTGTACAGTGTACTTTTACCTTCAATTTTTGGATTAGTTTATATTTATAATGAAGTTTTGAAATTCTATTCCTTGACAGAATAACACATGACATAAACCAAACAAAATTTAAAGACATTGGTTCGGTTAGCGCCATTTTCGCTCTTTCGGTCACGAACTAACGAACTATGGAGCGAGAAATGAGGGAACTAGTTCGCGTAGTTCATCTGTGGGAGCGCTCTTACGAACTAGTTCGTTCGCGAACTACACAAGACTACTGTTTATGGTATATACCATAAACAGTAATTTTTGGCATATGCAATGTAGTGCGAGTCGGTCAATAAATATTGATTGCAAATATATATTATACCTGATACAGTATTGCTATGACGATAAGTGATACCTACTAGTTATTTAAATTCTCTACGCTTGCGGTATTCGGTTATAGACAAAATTAAAAAACCGCAACTTAGTTTTAGCAACTTTTTTGTTTCACGTCACTTCTTTTCAATGTAAATTGGAAAATATCTTGGCGGGAAACCATTTTTCAGTGTCTGAAACCTTACGTCCGCGTCAAAGCTAACCCCGCTTAAATGAAAACTAATTTTAATATTAATATTTTGAGAAACTACGGATATAAATCATGTTGTTTACAGAATACTTGGAGAAACTTGTGTTTGCAGTTTTATTGAAAATAGCACATTGTAAATGTATCATTGCAAACATAGGTAATATAGAATTAAAGCAAGATTTTTAATACTTATTCAAATAACAGTTCAGGAAAACTATCAATGTAAATAATACCTCATAGTACCTTTGTGTATTTTTGCAATAAAAAGTTTTTTTTTCACAAGTTAATCAAATTCATTAAAATTCCCGGAGCTCTTTCGTTTATTTTCGTGATGGATAGCATTTTAAAAATAGTCACAAAATAATAAGTGATCCTTACTCACGACTATATCGAGGGTTTACTGCGAAAACCAGCTAACTGCAGTCAAGTTAGTTTTGAGTTAGGTACTGCGTTTTGAAAGTTTATACCTAATAAAAATGCTATAATTTTAGTAGGCCTTAAATACTGTTATATTATATTATAATTTATTGTGTTACGATATAACTAACTAATATAACAGTTTATTCACTCATTTCTGGGAGTTTGCTTAAGCGGATCGGATCGGCTAGTAAAAGGAATCTGCAAGCCAAGCTTGGTCAGTGGTCACAAAAACCTAGGTACTAAATACAGATAAACGTTTTGGCGCTGCTGACATTAGTGACAGATCGTCTAAGTGAAATTTTACGCTTTAAAATTCTAAAACTAACTAATTTTACTTAAAAAGTGCTGTGAAGTTAAGTTGTGTTATTAAAGATCACACACAAGTGTTATCTCCATAAATCATCCACAAAAACATTGTTTATAATGAATAACTTTTTTCAACTTTAAATACCCAGTTGTTTGAAGTATCAAGATACCCTCAACTTTAAATAAAATTGTGAATTATCTCAACAATATTATAATTTTAATATAATAGAAAGAACATATTTGGATATAGAGGACAGTTTCATCGAATCTTCACCGTTTTTGAAAGATAAGATATCTTTTAATTACTAAACCGTAACGACATAATATATCGTCAGGTCAATAGAAACTCCAAAGACTATTATAATTAAAATGCCTTCTACAAACTGTAAAGTCTGCGGCAAATTCGTCTCAATTGACAGCACCAAATGCTACAAATGCATCTCGTCGTGCCATCGAGAGTGTGCCGTGAAAGCTGATTCCAAAAAGCCGGGGCGCTGGATATGCAAAAGTTGTTACCTAAAAAATTCGGCACGCATTCAGTCTCCGGTTCTAACGAATACAACTCATGCGTCCCACCAGGCGACAGCAAACTCGAGTGCTTCTGAGAGTTCTCCGTCATCTCAAATTTCTCGAGAGGAGAATGACTTAGCTACTGATATTAAATTGATCCGTTCAGAGTTAGGAACCATATCTCGAGAAATGGCGCTGTTTAGGCAAGAGCTAGCTCGACTTACTGAGACAGTAGTGAAATTTAATGAGCGCATCGATGGTCTGGAAAGGCGTGTTACTGATATAGAAAATAAGACTGAGGAGAGAATCATGATCCTTGAAAATAAAATATCAAAATTAAATCTGGACTGCGATTCGATGGTCAAATATACTCTTCTTGATACAGAGTTCAATCAGAGAGATCAAATGAGCCTCCGAAATGACATCGAACTCTTAGGGATAACCGAGAGTAAAGATGAGAACTTACTCAATATAGCGATCTTAGTGGGTGAAAAACTTGGTGTCAACCTGGATGAGCGCGACATTATATTTGCAGCAAGAAAGGGCCCACAAAATAGTCGGCATGGCCCTCGAACACAACCCCGGCCTATCATCGTACGCATAGCCCGTACACCTATTCGCGATGAATTATTACGATCAGCGCGTGGGCGTTACCGTGGAGCCGATACGGATGGGTTAAACATAGACTTGGCCCCAAAGCGATTCTATGTAAACGAGCGGCTCACACATATCAATCAACATCTTTTTTACTTGGCCCGACTAGAGGGGAAACGCAAGGGCTGGCGTCACGTTTGGACGCAGGGTGGTGCAATATACGCACGACAAACCTCTTCTTCCACCAAATGCAAAATTGATTCTGACAAGGACTTGGAACAATGTTTTGGCAATCTTGAGGAAGTGTGATCTATTTTTGAATAAACATTAAGGCACTAGTTTTAAGCAATTTTCAAACACAAATGTTTTCTCTATAATTTATATAACTTTTCTAGAAATATGAAACAACTAATTATTAATGATTTATATATTACTTAATGATATTTATATATATTATATATATGTATATTTTTATATCATTAACTTATTATTATTTTGTATATGTAAATGAAGTCTGTTTGAAATAATAGCTTTAAATGTTTATATCATTTTGAGATTTTTCATACTTATTTACTATTTTATTTTAACGAATTAGTAACAAAATGTAAGATAAATAGATAGGTAAATAATATAATGTGTTTGTCAGGTAGTAAGTGTTAATTTTAAGTTTATATTATTAATTTTTTTTTCCATATAATTTTACATTTATTTATAAAGAAAACGCTAATGTCAGCGCATCAACACTCCCTGGGCGCCACTGAAAATCAGTGTTGGGGTCACACCCGGCCCCAACGTATACTGAGTGGTGTTCCAATTCGGAGGTCACCAAATATTGTAGTGACTCTAATTGGCTTTTTCCTTTTGTTACTGGTATTATTGTATATTTGGTGATTTTATCTGAATAAAGATTTTCTATTCTATTCTATTCTATTCTATTATAAAAATAACGGAAAACGTATTTTTATGGGCCCACATGGTATCTTCCAAAAGCGTAAGGTATTCTTCCAACTTCCCATTATTTTCAGACAATTAAAGAAATATTTAAATTCAGGTATAAACGGCGCTGCACTAAAACAATCATAAAAGTCCTATTCAAGTCTCGTGGTCGTAAAATTTAAAATTTTTCAAACGATCGGATGGATTCTATTCATGTGAATTTTATTGGTTCCCGTAACGGTGATCGTATGAGCGATTTTCCTTGTTTATTCTTTATTGCTGTTTTATTTGAAAACGAAGTGAATAATTGGGTATTTTCTGAAGATGAAATGTTTTTATAGATTAATCCGAATACTTTTTTTTAAAGAGAATGACGCAATTTAGTTAATAATACTTTTCCTGCTTGTTACATCTTTTTTTAGCTCATTTTTTATCCTTACAAAGTTTAATATTTTTACGTATTCTTTGGACACGTTTCAAGGCAAGAAAACGACTCCATAGAACGCTTGGTTGTGCAGGGCAGAGTGGAAGGTACTAGCCTATAAACGTGGACGATCACCCATGCGATGGACTGACCAGATAAAATATGCCGTAGGCGGCCCCTTACATCATTGCTCTCGAATAACAACTAACAGAGAGAGATGGCGAGACATCGTGAGGCGAGCAACATCAGCCCCTGACAATACATGATGACCGCTCTGTCAAGAGCGACACGAATAAGAAGAAGAAGTTATTAGGGCAGGAAGAAACAGAGTACTATAAAAACCTGTTTTCCTAATCAATACGAAATTAAAGGTAAAGCAACCTATTACATAGATGGAAAAACCGTGAAGTGCACATTGCGCGTTTCGGTTTCAGTCTATGGATTTTCGAATGCTCGAAGTAAAAGTTAGGTCGACAGCGCATCATTGACTGATGTTCTGTGGCTGAGGTATCACCTGCCATCAAGTGAACCTCATGCTAGTCTGTCGATATCTGAACAAAACAAAAAATAAAAAAAATAAGCAATATTGCTCATAATATTGGTAGGTAATACATACATAATATATGTAATATTGTACGTTCATATTAGTAATAACTGTGAGTACAGGGCATTAAAGATACCAACATAATTATGTAGATTAATGTTATTGTCGATGCAATCATTTCTGTAAAGCAATAGCTTGCGGCGATTCATTTCCAATCGGATGGATTTTTTTTGTTTACCTTCGCATATCGTAGGGAGCATTATGGGAGGCATTTGTTATTCGTATTATAATGGTTGGTTATGTGGCTACTTAATTTTTATTCTCAGATTAGAGTATGAATATAACAAATGTATCTAAGAAATAGATAATATAATTAACAAATAAAACAAAAATCAAATTAAGTTAATAAATTTAGAAACAGTTTTTTGTTAAATAAATAATAATTTAAGTTAACAAAATAACAGGATTCTTCCCGATTTTTCTATCGTAGTTTTCTTTCCAGATTATATTAAATTTTGACAGTTCTCTCATACATAATTTATTCTATCAAATAACAGTCATGTAGGTATCTTGTGAAATTAATTTTTAATATTTGTTTTATTTTTTCTGTTCTGTGAAACTAAAAAAAATTAATATCGCTGACTACAAAAAAGGTTATATTATTTTTTTGTACACTAAGGCTCAACTCACATTGGCGCAGAGTCGAAGCGACGCGACGCGTCATATTTTTCAGCTATAGCATATTCATTTCTATTTTTCTATAAATAAGGTTCAAATTTGTGTTAAGTAAATATGGTAGCGCGCGTTACTCGGGCGCAGTGACGCGTCAGATGCCGACCATAACGGATGAGCTTAACTATGATGAGAATGGACGAAGATAAAAAATTAATTGATTTAGTATAAAAATGTCTATTTAACTTGAAGGTTACCATTTTTTTTAATAACTAAGCTCTTACCAAGTAAGCACTAAAAACACTTGCAATCTAGCCTAACACCTAAGGCTAATAAACAGTTTATTTCTATCCTAAACTAACTAGATTTTATGTTCTTACTACGATCCTTTAACACTTTTCTTATTGTCTATTATCATAGGGGTACACTTTTTTGTTGTGTTGCACAGCACTAAACATTTTCACTACCACTATACACTAACTCAAAGGATTAAGACCTTTTACCAATGTTCAAAAGTGATCTGGACGCACGACGTCGCGCGTTATACTTGAAAGTTGAAACAGATGACGCTTCGACTCTGCGCCAGTGTGAGTTGAGCCTAACTACAACGTATCGTTGCCAAATTCCCGTTATACATAAAGTCGGGAGTGATATTAGCATATTAGGCGACGCCGGAGGCGACAGATCCGCTTCCAACAACCGCCTTTTTTGTCAGCGAAATCGTTTTTCATATAGGGGAGGACAACATTTATTTTCTTTGTATTTATTAATTTTTATTTATTTATATTTATAGCAAAATAAATTACAAAAATTTCAGTACCTACAAAAATAAAATCTTCTTGTACTATATCTATTCGCAATAATTGACATCCAAAAATTATAAGCAACTGTTTGAACGCGGATATTATGTCGCGGTTGAAACCATTCCACACAATTAAATATATTGCTTCATTTTAATTGTATGCAACAGGAAAGAAACATGCATCGTGTAAGGGGTCTTAATTTCTTTTTAAAAATACGTTATTCTAAATATCATGTAAGTGGTATAATTATTATTAATTATATCGAATCATTCATTATATATTTGCATCTTATCCTCCATCGTCTTTCTCCATCAATGCTCATACTTGTTTAAACACCGTTGATACCCATTGTGACTGCATATCACTTCAACGATCTACCTCAACAAAATATTTAGGAGTTATGATTAATAGTACAATGAATTGGAAGACACATATTGAATACACAGCCACCAAATTGCGTAAGCTTATTTTCATCTTTAAGTCCCTAAGAAATTATGTAGACTTTAAATACATGAAAAATGTCTACTTTGCTTTAGCCCAATCCTTACTAACATACTGCATATCTTCATGGGGAGGCTGTGCAAAGTCCCATATGCTACGCCTTGAGAGAGCTCAGCGTGCAGTTCTCAAAGTTATTGCTGGGAAACCGCGCCGATATCCCACAGCTGATTTATTCACGCTATGCCAGGTATTGTCAGTCAGACAGCTGTTCATTCTTCAAACCATTATTAAAAAGCACACTGAACTCGAATATGTGGAACCGTTGAATTCTAAGCGTCGTCCAGATTTAGTGTGTCCTACACTGACGTGCCGAACTGCTATAGCGGGAACTCACTACAATTATATCAGTCCTAAACTATATAATAGTGCAAATAGATATTTAAATATCTACCCTTTAACTCTATATCAATGTAAAGCTAAATGTCTCTCTTGGTTACTCACATTGAGATATGAAGAAACCGAAGAATTGCTTCAAGCTGTTAGTTAGAAGTAGATTCCTAGTTTAATAACTCACACATACACATGCACGCACACACACGCACACTACCACACACACGCACACACACTTACCCACGAGCACAGACACACGCATAGTACACACACTCTCACACACACACAGCTTACAGTGTACACACTACTAGTAAATAAAGTATTCTTTGTAATATATGGAACTTAGTCGCATGTTCCGGCGGAGGGCGTTGACACTCGCGCCACAGTGTTATGCTTTTGCGAGTGCCATCGTTACATATTGTTATTTTGACACATGTTTTATGTTCCAAATAAACTATTTTTATTTTATTTATTATTATTTTAATTCCCATAGTTTTTAATTTATTTTTAATAGCTTAGTTAATTTATTTGCTATGCCTTTCGATCTTTGATGTCTACATGTAGAATAATCAAAACACTTTACGTAATAAAGTGCAAAAATTTGAACAATAAATAACAAGAGATGATAAAGTGTGAAAAATAAATAAAATATTATGTCGTAAATAATATAATTTAGCGATACGCTCGCTTGATGTATGAAGAGTTATTTGTTCTGCATAAAGTTATCACGCGGATGTTGGAAAAGGAGATATCAATTATGGATGTGGTATAAAATATACAACATACTCGTTAAAAAAACAGAAAAAGAAATGTGTTTGCCCCACTAAATACAACGAAAATTTATTACCTATATAATTAATTAACGTCGATGAGACTCGTGAGCACTTTGGCTCAGCCTTGACATTTGGGGGATTGCCTTGACCTTGGTTTGAGCTGCCGTAGGAGAGGAGAGAGACTCACGGATGGACTACATCTCACCCGGATGAGAGATGCGTGGAATAAGGGTCCTCACCTTCGCTGGCGTAGACGCTCCCAAAGGCACGGGACACTTTCTCCTTACCCGATTTTTTTTATGTTAGTTATCGACAGACGAGCATGAGGTTCACTTGATGGTAGGTGATGCCTCAGCCACAGAACATCAGTCAATGATGCGTTGTCAACCTAATTTTTACTTCGAGTATTTGGAAATCCATAGACTGAAACTGAAACGCTCAATATGAACTTCACAGTTTTTCCAGTCGGTCGGATTTTCGATATTCCTCCCACCCGTTCAATACCAGTAACCAGACGTGAGGAAGACATGCTTTCATAAAATTATAAACATGTCGTCTCGGTGGGATTCGAACCCACGAACCATCGATGTGCACGGCAGGTGTTCTACGGAACGCACCAACGAGCCCGTCAATTTTTGCAATAGTGGTTTAATGATGATGGTTTGATTAGTAGCAATACAACAGTGATAATGAAATTATTTTATACTAGCTGATGCCCGCGACTTCGTTCGCGTGGGGTTCACTTTAAGCTTAGCTTTTGAGCAAGCTTTCTTCAAATGACATATCCTCCATCCTCTGTACTTGGTGATTTCTTTTGGGAAAGAGCTATCAAATTAGTCATTGACGGTTGCTTTTGCATCATATTATCGACACGTTTAATGGTGGTTGAGATTGGGGTTCGAAGTATGATTTGAAATTCAATAAAAATACCATTGTTGAAAAAATGAACCTGACTTTAAAGAAAATTACTTATTTTTTTTATAAATTTAATTATTGACGAAGTAAGATACGAAGACAGTCCTTAAGAAGCAATAAAAGCAATGTCGATTAATTAAATCTGTAGAGAAAGGATGTATGAAAAGGTGAAATAAACGATCTCATAAGAAATACTTTTTCATATAATATTTCAATAATACATTTTCTATTGTTATAATATAGTTCTTTAAAAAAATAAATAAATAAATACAAAAAAAAATATTTCCGTTCAACTTCAGATTCGAACTCGCATATGAAGTTACGCAATGGGCCTGCATATCCACTATTCTACGATTACACATCGAAAATGGCGAAATAATCAAAGTATTTCATTTACATATCAAACTGTGATTGACATCTGACAATTCGAAAAAGTTCAACGCGAGTCAGTTTGCATTGCAATTTGGTGATATGGTGCCTTTAAAATTATATTTAAATGATGATAACTTTTCTTTCTGAGAACCGATTTCGATGAAACAAAGCCTATATGTTGCCCCGGGCTTTACTTAATATATTTGTGTAAATTGCATGAAAATCCGTTCAGTATCTTCGGAGATTAGCGTGAACAAACAGACAGACAGACAGACAGACGGACAGACAGACAGACAGACAAGAATCTTAAAAATTGCATTTATGCATTCTGCTACCCTTCTTTTATCACCCCTTTTAATTTCTGGTAAAAATATTGAGTGAAGCGTAATTTCGATCCTACTCTTTTATTATATGTATAGATATAGATTATTTTATATAGTATTCATGCCGACATATTATTATACTTATATCATCGTGATCGTAGAAAAACGACGGTTCTGATTTTTGTTGACGGTTTTAGTTTTATGCAATAATCTGACTAATTATCAAACTCCATTTTTTTATTTGTTCTGTTGATAAAGGGTTTTTAGACAGTTCTAAATTATACAATATAGAACTGTCAAGGAATTTCATGTTATGACTAATACAATGGAATAATCGTAAAAAAATCAGAACCGTCGTTGTTCTACGATCACGACGATATATTTGATTCTTAGTTTTCCTAACTCCTGGTTGAATTGAATCGAGTGTGCAAATGTGATGAGAGGCATTACGTTTTCATTTGAAGGGCGTAGACTGATGGCCGCCATTTGTCTCCGCTGCCTTTGTCTATCATTTCACTGATGTCTCCATTATAGTCTTATGTATCTATATACGAATATTGCTAGATACAAAATGTTGGCAAAATTATTTATCTTCATAAAACGGCTTAAAGACACTTTCTAACTACTTGTTATATCAATATCTGTCTTCAATTATGAATATTATGAAATTACACAATCGAAATATTAAGAACTGTCCAAAACCTAGATTATTAAGGGTTTACCGAAAAATAAGACACTTCAATTCTTAGGGTGTGATTTTTTATACGTAAACTTTAAATACTCCTAAAAAAGCGTTAAAATTTTAAAATAACGCCACTATGCTATTCATATGAGCAGATAATATTTAAGACTGAAGCCCGTATAGGTACTAAATACTCAATTCAAAATCTATTTTTGGAAACAGTCAAAGTGAACATTTCTATAGGAAAATACTGTTTGACTAGTAGCGGGCCTTAGACTAGACTATACATACGGTCTTATTCATAAACGAATTATAGGCTTGATATAGTTAAAATATGTTTTATTTCTTTCGTTCTATAGTCTTTTTATATTCGATAAAGCGAGACAAAGCATATTTCAACCATATCCAGCTTATAATACGTTTATGAGGCCGATAGTCTATAGGACGTAGACAAAGACGCAACTCAAGCCTAAATCCATTCTTGAAAAATGTCAAAATAAAAGAACATGTTATGCCAACTCTCAAAACTGGATTCAAACTGAGTCATGTCTTAGATTACAGGTTCTAGAATAGCTTTTAACATACATATAGAACAACATTATATTTGTAAAATTGAAATCATACTAGACTTACATATGTAATTTACTAAGTTTTAATGTCACTATACTAGTTAATATTCAAAGCCATTCATTACATTCATTCATTCATTACATTAAGTAATTTCTTATTATTTTGTAACGTTGTAACATATACAGGATGGTCAATTTATAGAGGACTATACAATATTTACATAACTTATTTTCCATAGTAGTTTTATTCTGTCTTTTTTATGAATGTTAACATCAGTCTGTCCGTGACTACAAGCTACGGCCATAATTGCCGGTTTGTCCCCATGCCTTTTTTCTGACCGCTCTCAACGCTCTCCTGCCGGCCTAGCATGATCGCCACGA
The DNA here is from genome assembly GCA_905404175.1 of Anthocharis cardamines. Lineage (NCBI taxonomy): Eukaryota > Metazoa > Arthropoda > Insecta > Lepidoptera > Pieridae > Anthocharis > Anthocharis cardamines. The sequence continues at coordinate 8,337,432 of FR989969.1, forward strand.
GATGTCTCGCGGAAGAGAGAAGACAAACTAAGATATCTCTATATATTATATCTCGACATCGACAATTTTGATAGAAAAGATATCTCAATCGACAAATATATCTATTAATGATATTAAAAGTCGAGTTTTAAGTGTAATTGTCATGTTAGACCCGGAAGAAATAAAGAGATAATCGATTAAAACACGAGAAAACGGTCGACAAAATTTTATCGCGGTTGTCATGCTAGGCCGGCTGGAGACCAGGACCCAGAATGCAATTTGTTTGTGGATGGATGCCCGGTTATTATGCCAAAATGTCTGAGACTTTGTGAATGTGATGTGTGAATGTGACTTATTTAAAATTAACCTATTATTATATTTCAAATTATGTAAATTTATATGTTCTATTGTGTTACTGTTGCAGTTGTGATCGTTTTTAATTCTTGTGATAATTTTTAATTAATTTACATCCATGTCCGTTTTAATTGGATAAATAAAATAAAATAAAAAATAAATAATTAGTTGTTGCGACAAGTGGCCATGTCATTCAGCTATTGGTGGCCACGTCTAGTTTTAATTCTGTGATATTCATGGGAATTGGGAACAAACTAGATTCGTACAAACAGCATCAAACAGAGTTGAGTTAATTTCGTTTTTGTGAACTATATTACGAGTATAAGTAGAACCTCAGCCAGGAGCGACATACGCATTTCTTTATACTTCGGACGTTCGAAAAACCATAGTTTGAAGACAAAATTCGCACTTCATGGCATTCATTACACCTATCAATTTACATTCATCCATCCGACGTGTAACTCTCGAATTTGTCAGATATAAGAAAAACAAAGTTTACAGACTTTTGAAGATTGAGTATCGACATTTTTTTGGGAGTTTCCGATTAGAATCTTAGTAAAATGGTAGAAATCTTGATATATCGGTACGGAATGTTTTCGAATGATCGTGTATAACCCTACTGATGGTGAGAACTAGCGACCCAGTGATGCCATGTAGGTCTATTAAAATCTGATTAAAATTAACTTAAGGATGAAAAAACTATATGATTTTAATTGACAAATTTTGAAGCAAAAATTTTTTTGTTGTATTCGGACACTTTGAAATGACGTCAAAAATAATTTTGGTTCTTGAATAAGGTAAAATAAGTTTGGACATTTTTAAACCATCCTGTGTAACGATTAATCAACACAAGAATGAAATAAATTATTTTAGTAGGCGTTAGCTTCACTATATACATAAGTAGTTCGGACAACAGCCGTCTTCACAAAAAATTTATAAAATTTTCAAAGAATACTAAAAAAATGTGTTATATTGAGAAAAAAATTATATTTCCCAAACTCTTACATGTTATAATGATATTCCGTTTATCTTGCGGTTATTACTATGATATTAAATCATCAAAGATAGTGAATGTTCTTAAGAGATTATATTGTATTGTGTTAATCATTACTTTAATAATTTTATTTCCGAATCAAGTGGCTATACAATTTTTTGATCATTTATTTTTCACAAAAATACAATATCATATCAACATCCTTACGTCTATGTTTTGTGAGAAATCTATTATGTTTTATTTTTATTCTCTTTTGAAAACTGACGATGTGCTAGGCTTCGAATCAGTCTTGATTTCTAAGCAATTAAGATTTACCTATTTCATTTTTATTATGAATACCCTTATATCAACGTTTATTGTTTGGAATGAGATTGGATTAAATTTCTTAGTATTCGTTCCGATATTATGTTTTTTGCATGATCTACCAAAGATTTTAGTCTTTTCAATGATGTATGAACGTATGAAAGCATTGAGGAAATGTCTTGAGTGTAAATATATCGAACTCAATATCATACGTCGCGATCAAGTTAAATACAAAATCATCAATGTAAAGAAATGTTTGGAGGTTTATAGTAGCTTATTAGATCACTTAAGTGGTGCAGACAAAAGTGTGCAGTTTGGGGTTAGTATTTTTTCTTACTTTTTTATTACGGCGATAGTTTTCTTTTCATTATATTATGTATATTTTGTGTGTGTGCCAAATAGAATATTCTTCTTATTTCACTTAAAAAAAAAAAAAATCTGTACAGTTCACAGGATGTTAAAAACAAAAACAAAAAATAGCAGATCGCGGCAATTTTAACCTTTCTTTGTTTTCAGATATTTATGACAATACTGGTGACATATCCTCAACAAATATTAATGGCTTATAATTCAGTCATTTCCTATGTGAATCGGGTAAGCGTCATTAATAAATGAATATATAATTAATTATAAATAGTATGAAAAATAAAGAAAATAATTAAATAAAACTTTGATACTATTAGCATGTCAAATTCAAACTCTCTTTTAAAAAATTTTGATGAATAAAATTAATGGAAAATCTTTAATCTGATTGTGTTGTGTTACTGGGAGTTAAGTTTTAAAAAAATAAGAATTAAAAAAAGGCATGTGAGTTGGTTTGGGCATATAGAAAAGATGGAAACGAAAAATATTTATGAATCTGGCTTGAGTGGGCCTAGCACAAGTATTCGAATCGTTGTCGTTTTGACGGATGTCAAGTGATAGCATCGATTTACGGATAACTCTATCTTTAAAATCGTTTTTGTGGGATAAAATGGGTTTCCCGTGGTGTTGTACCTGTTAAAGGATGTTGGTTATTGTGTAGTGTGTGGTAGTGACACTGGAGTGGCGATAGGACGCGGTGCTGAGATTTTATCTCGAAATATAGAAGCTGTCAAAGTGAAAAAAAATTTGTGGCGCTCTTGCCTGTGCCTTGGTGGTTTAATAATGACTTAAACACGGAGTTTTCATCGAGCCAGAGATAAAATCGGTTTGATCGTGTTGATCCGTTGCGTGGTTCCGAAGATACAGCCTTGGAAGACTGCCCGGTTGTACCCGGATCTCGGGCGGCTCCTTGGTGGTCTGCGGTGTTGAGTGAGCCATCGTTGGATTCGTCTCGGCGAGATTGAGCCAGCGGTACTTTGTTCGTTCGATATCTGGAGAGGTTCCGAAGAACTGGCTCCGAGAGATTTTTTGGTGTGCCTCTTCGTCTGCAGCGGCGTTCCTGTGAGTTACGTGTCGGCGTGTGTGGCGCTTTTGACCTTCGCTCGGCGTGCTGGTTCAGACGATTTTTAAATCGTTAAAATCGACCGTCGGGTTCAAAAGTTGCAGCGGAAAAATCTTGTTTGTGGATAAAGACTTTCTTATTATTTTAAATTTGGCTCTAAGTTTTAGTTAAGTCTTAGCTTAAGTCTTAGTTTAAGTCTTTAGCTTTAGGGTGTGTATGTATATTTAGTATATAATTATATATATATTATATATATAAGGTGTGTGTGTGTGTGTGTGTGTGTGTGTGTTTATGTACACTATAGTATATATTCTGACCTGTAAAAAGCTATTGTATATAACACATTGGGGGATTGTGATTTTAATTTTTAATTTCAAATAATTTTTCTTTTCAATTAATTTTTGTGTTGTTGTGGTCATGGAGAGTGGCTCAGATTCAAGTGTTTTTGTAGGCGGTTCGCGGAAAAGATCTTTTTTCAAAGTGCCCCAGTCTGTCGGGCGCTCTGAGACAGGTTTGTCGTCGACCTCGGACACGGAAACAGAAGATAGGGTCACCCGTAAGGCGAGCCCAAAAAATAAAAAGAAGGCCTTGGGCCACACGGTGGGGTTGGCGAAAGCCAAAAAGGTGTTTGAGGCGGCCAAAATGGAAGCCGCGGAAGCTGCTTTCGAAAAACAGTTGCGAAGTAAGACACTCCGTAAGGAACCTGTCTTGCCTGTAGCTGTTGGTGGCATTTTGGATGAAGACCTGGAGTCGCTTGGCGCTCCGGAGATTAAAGAGAGGGCAACAAAGAGGACTGAAAGAATTGTAGAAATTGCCCTTAAATCGGGCAATTTGAAAGGGGATTTTGTGCGGGATTTAAAGGTTTCCGCTAAAGACCTCCGGGAGATGGTGGAGAGTCTCTCTAGTCGATCAGTGACAGGAGAAACCCGCCGACTCCAGGTAGATAACACTCGCATGAGGGCCCGTATTGCGGATTTGGAAGCAGAGCTGAAGGCCATCCGTCGGGAGTTTTCGGAGAAGACTGCAGCATTATCAGCTTCTCTCCCCGCGGCTGGCCACTTGGAGAGGGAAGCCCTACGGGCTCTGTCTGAAGAGTTTCAAGGCAGCGTTATAAAAACAGTAGGAGAGATGATAGACGCTAAGATGGCGGGGTTTGAGAATCACCTGCTTCCGGCGAAAATCATGCGCCCGCCTCTGGCATCCTCCTCCAGCAAGGCTAAGCTGGGCCTCTCAGGGGCTCAGTCCAGTGCAGTAATAGAAGCACCAGTGCCATCTACAATGTGGGTAAACAAGGGGAAAGCCCCTGTCGTTAATTCCTCAGCCCAGCCCCAGGTTAAGGTCCAGCCTGAGGGTTCCTGGGCCACGGTAGTTGGGAGGGGGAAGAGTAAGGGGGTTGGAAAGAAGTCCATCTCTTCTACTGCATCCACTGTAGTGGCATCTCGGCCTTCCCAGTCGAAACAGCCAAAGCAGATGGTTCAAGGAACCCCGAACAATCCAGTAGTTAAGTCGGTGCCTAAGGGTGCTGCGTCGAAAGCCCCCAAGCTTACCACTCCCAGCTCAGCTGCAGTGGTAATTACGCTGCAAAAGGAAGCGTTGGAGCAGGGGGCAACCTACGCGACGGTTATTGCTAAGGCAAAGGCCAATGTGGTATTGGCGGATCTGGGGATAAGCCAGATTAAGATCCGCCAAGCGGCGACGGGGGCCCGCATTATTGAACTGGCGGGCGCGCAGTGCGGAGACAAGGCCGACCAGTTAGCTGAAAAACTCCGTGGTGTCCTAGCAGAAGTGGCGAATGTCGACAGGCCGGTGAAGAGGGCAGACCTCCGGATCGGCGGCCTGGACGACTCTGTGACAGTTGAGGAGGTTGTTTCCGCGCTAGCAATTAAAGGAGGGTGTGAGCTGGGGCTAATAAAACCGGGCATTATTCGCAGGGGTAACGATGGGCATGGCACGCTCTTCGTGCAGTGTCCTGTTGCCGCTGCGAAGAAGGTGGCAGAGGGTCGTCTTCTGGTGGGCTGGAGCTCAGCCCAAGTTCGGGTACTGGAGGCACGCCCTATGCGTTGCTACCGCTGCCAAGGTGTGTCCCACACGAGAGCGAGGTGCCCTTCAAATGTTGACCGCAGTAATCTGTGTTTTAGGTGCGGGAGCGAGGGGCACAAGGCCGCGACGTGCACAGCTAGTGTGTGCTGTGCTGTGTGCAGGGATGCTGGAAAGGCGGCAGGTCATTTTATGGGGGGGAGAATGTGTAATCCCCCATCATTGAAGTCGAGGGCGGCTGTTTTGGCTGGAACGCCCCGCCAAGTGGTTCTAGAGGTAGCTCATATGTCCGAATGATGTCTAGTAGGTCAATTATCAGCTTCCTCCAAGGGAATATCAACCACTGCGCCGCGGCTCAGGACCTTATGCTCCAGTCCATGGCGGAGTGGAATATCGATATTGGTGTTGCTGCGGAGCCCTACTTTGTAGCTCCACAGCCACATTGGTTAGGTGATGTAAACGGAGACGTAGCCATCGTTGTTCGGCCTGGCAGCATCCCGCTGGTCTGCAAAGATAGGGGAGCAGGATTTGTGGTAGCGGAATGGGGAAGATGGGCTGTGATTGGCACCTATTTCTCCCCCAACAAACCGTTGGTAGACTTCGAGGCCTTCCTCATCAGTCTTGGCCAAGCGGTGCAACGGGTCAGACCCTTACCGCTTATATTAATGGGGGACCTCAATGCCCGATCCAGGACCTGGGGGGATACTTGCACCACCTCCAGAGGTGAGGCTCTAGAGGATTGGATGGCGGAGATTGGACTCACCTTAATGAATGAGGGGACTATGCCTACGTGCGTGCGGCCGCAGGGCGAGTCAAGGGTGGATGTAACACTTGCCTCGTCTTCGTCAGCGCATATGATCCATAATTGGAGGGTGGTGGAGGATGCGGAAACCCTTTCGGACCATCTGTATATCAGGTTCGAGGTTTCTACATCCCAAGGACTGCGCACTATCCTTTCAAGTGCTCGGCAGGTTTTTCCCCGGTGGGCACTCAGTTGCCTCGACCGCGACCTGGCAGAGGAGGCAGCCATCGTGCACACATGGTGCTCTCCGGATCCAAGACCCGGGAGCGTTAATGAGGGTGCGGCAAATTTCCGGCTTGCGTTGACGGCGATTTGTGATGCGGCGATGCCGAGGGTGGGGCGCCACCATGTACGGCGATCCACATACTGGTGGAGTCAGCAAATTGCAGACCTGCGGCAAACCAGCAATGTTGCTAGAAGGGCGTATCGTCGTTGCCGGCGGAGAAGATTTCGGAATCCAGTGGAGGAGGAGACACTCCGTGTTGCTTATGCTGAATGCAAGAAGGCCCTCCAACTTGCAATTAGCGAGGCGAAGGGGAGGGCCCGAGAAGAAATTCTGGAGGGTCTAAACAGGGATCCGTGGGGGCGCCCTTATCGCTCTGCCCGGAACAAGCTTCAGGCTCTGGGGCCCCCACTAACGGAAATCCTTCAGCCGGACTTCGTGTCTATGGTAGTATCGGAACTGTTTCCTGCGGCTCCCAATGTGTCTGTCCCCCGAATGGCGGCCAGTGCTGATATGGAGGAAGAAGAAGAGGAGGCCCCACTGGTTACAGATGGGGAGATGGAGGAGGTCATAGATCGCCTCAAATCCAAGAGAAAGGCGCCTGGCCCAGACGGAGTGCCGGGTCGAGTCTTGGCAATAGCGCTGAGACATATGGAAGGCGAGTTGCGGGAATTGTTCAACAAATGTCTTCGTGTAGGACAGTTCCCAAAGCAATGGAAAGAGGGTCGTTTGTGTCTTCTGCGTAAGGTTGGCCGTCCGCCTGACTCTCCTTCAGCTTACCGGCCAATAGTCCTCTTGGATGAGGTCGGTAAGATGCTGGAGAAGATAGCCGCCCTGCGCATTAACCAACATCTGGCTGAAGTGGGGCCAGATTTGGCGGAGGTCCAATATGGTTTCAGGGCTGGGAGATCAACGATCGATGCGATCTCGGTCCTGAAGATGCATACCTCAGAGGTGGTCTCAAGTGGGGGAAAAGCATTGGCGGTATCTCTTGATATTGCCAATGCTTTCAACAGTCTACCATTTGGCGTCATTGTGGAGGCACTTCGCTTTCATGAGGTGCCGGCCTATCTTAGGCGCCTCGTGGGCAGCTACTTGGCTCAGCGTTTTGTAGTGTACTCTGATGCCACAGGGGCGAAAGTTCGGCATTCCATGGAATGTGGAGTCCCACAGGGCTCAGTTTTAGGTCCCCTCCTATGGAATATCGGGTACGACTGGGTGCTCAGGGGTGCACTTCTTCGTGGACTACGCGTCCTGTGCTACGCCGATGACACCCTAGTCGTAGCCCAGGGGGTGACCTATGAGGAGGTGGCGAGGCTCGCCTCCATTGGAACCACCTTGGTGGTCAGCAGGATAAGGGCACTCGGGCTTAGAGTGGCCCTTAATAAGACGGAGGCCATTATCTTCCATGGACCACGGCGGGGGGCTCCCCCAGGCGCGGCCATAAGCATTGACGGCGTTGACGTCTTGGTGCGCCCCAGCATGAAGTATCTGGGGCTCATACTGGATGGCAGATGGTCATTCGAGGCCCATTTCAGGGCACTTGGATCTAGATTGGTGGCGGCAGCGGGCGCGCTCGGGCGCCTGCTTCCAAATATAGGTGGCCCCGACCAGAGCGTCAGAAAGCTGTACTGCGGCGTGGTCCGCAGTATGGCCGTGTATGGAGCACCTATCTGGGAAGGGGCACTAACGCCGATCAATAGAAGGTGTTTACGCAGGCCCCAAAGAGTCATCGCGGTCAGGGCGACTCGATGTTACCGAACTGTCTCCTTCGCTGCAGCTTGTGTTCTGGCTGGCACTCCGCCCTGGGAACGGGAAGCAGAAGTACTCGCTGCTGTCTACCGTTTTCGGGCGGAGAGAAGAATAGAGGGACAAGCAGCCATAGATGAAGTGAGGAGAATCAGGTGGCGAGCTCAGGAGGTTCTCTTGGAAAGATGGAGAGACGACCTAGTGGAGTCACAAACAGGTCGTCGAGTAATAGAGGCGGTCTGCCCAGTCCTCAGTGATTGGGTCGGACGTGACAGAGGGGCTCTTACCTACCGAGTGGTGCAGGTATTGACGGGACATGGTTGTTTCGGTCAGTACCTGCACAGGGTCGCTAGGAGGGAGCAGACGCCAACGTGTCATGAGTGTGGTGATGAAGAGGATACGGCACAGCACACTCTGGCGGACTGCTCCAGGTGGTTTAGACACCGACACGACTTGACGTCGGTGATCGGTGTTGATCTTGCTCTGCCCGCCGTTGTACGCGAGATGGTGAGCAGTGCAGACGCGTGGAACGCGGTGGTCTCCTTTTGCGAGCAAATAATGCTGCAGAAGGAGATCGCAGAACGACGGAGAGAGTGCGCCGCTTTACCGGGCACAGTGAGGGCCAGAAGGAGGGGAGAGCGCAGGAGAAGATATGCTCATCTCCTGACGCTCCCGTAACTCCAATCTGTAGGTGCCAGCTGTGGCAAATCGCCGGGGTCTCGGATTGAATACGAAAGTTATCCCGTGGGCCCCAAGACGGCGAGACCTGAGGGTGTAGAGGGGTTTAGTGGGTATTGCTCACCCGGCACCGGGTGAGGTTGAGTCCCACACTCCTCCCGCATAATATCTCGCGGGGGGGTACCCAGTGCGCAAACGCATTCCCCTCGAAAAAAAAAAAAAAAAAAAAAAAAAAAAAAAGTATTCGAATCGTTGATCTGACAGTTGTATGAGAAATCATTTGAAATTTACGAATTCTTTTTCGCAAGTTGTTCGTGCTAGGCCCTCAGGTTGGGGACATTCTTCAAAAGGGCCAGGTCGAACGTACTCGAAACCGACGAGTGTGTATGAATTTTTTTTTTATTTTGTAAGCTGTGAGGTTTTCAACATTCACTAACAAAATGTTTTAATACGATTTATTTTCTAGCCAATAACAAAGTTTATACTGGATTGTATTGTGATGCAAAATGCATTTTTATTATATTTCGCGCCTGTAATTTTTTCTGAATTGACATTGTGTGAATATAAACATATTACCAAGATTTTGATGAAACAGATAATATCGTGTGAAGGTAATATTTTTTAAATATTTTTTTTCTGAATTATTTAATACAGTGAAGAGGGAAATTGCTTAGTGCAGGAATCTTCACTACATAGTATAAAACAAAGTCGCTTTCTCTGTCCCTATGTATGCTTAAATCTTTAATACTACGCAACGGATTTTGATGCGGCTTTTTTTAATAGATAGAGTGATTGAAGAGGAAGGTTTATATGTATAATAATAACAGTTTTTCTGTAGTGTATTTAGTGTCAGCATTGCACCCGTGCGGAGCCGGGGCGGGTCGCTAGTTGTTTATATAGTAGGAAAACTTGAAGACTTTTATACTTATAATTTTCTTTCGTTTTTGTTAATATTTTAACTTCGTTAGTTTCTACGTATAGTTCTTACTTTTTTAAAAGTCTTGTTTTTTTTTAACATTGGTAGTTTTAACGTCTTGTATATATACTTTAAAAAGATCATAACCTGACTGACCTAGTCGTTTATGTGTTTTGTGTAAGCTTCTATGCATCACGCTGTATTATGAAGAAAAATCTCAATAATATTTTAATATTTATTATACAATACTAGCGACCCGCCCCGGCTTCGCACGGGTCTAGATTTTTTGACAAAAAAAGCAGGGGTTGTATGTATTTTTTAATGCCACATTATAAAATTTAAAAATTTAAAAATTAAGGGTGGATTACCCTTAAAATTTAGGGGGATGAAAAATAGATGTTGTCCGATTCTCAGACCTACCCAATAAGCACACAAAATTTCATGAGAATCGGGAAAGCCGTTTCGGAGGAGTTTAACCACAAACACCGCGACACGAGAATTTTATATATTAGATTAGATTAAATATCTACGAAACAAATCTTTAATTATCTGAATCTTCCGACTTTTTAATTACTCAAGAATATATTCACTTAAACAAAATACTGTATACCGGATTAAAACGCGATTTATTATTCATATTGTTTTAATTATTTATCCCGACATTTCGGATGCTTTTCAGCAATGCCAGACTGGATAAAGTAAAGTAAACATTATTTTATTTAAATGTGTGATACTCGCGTTAATACAAGACAATATTTACATATTCACACTCAAGTCCTTGAATCGTATAAATTCTGAATTATAAAAAAAAAGAAGGTAAACTTATTATATGTTTTGTTGTCTGTCTCGTCACATGCGACTTCTATGGAGGATGACAAAAAATTATTCAGGTTTTTTTTTACTGACATAATGTCCTGTATTTATTTTATACAATACTAGCTGTTGCCCGCGACTTCGTCCGCGTCAATCATTTTATATAGGGAGCCTAAAGCCTCCCTCGATAATTGGACTATACAACACAACATTTTTCAGTTCGAACCAGTAGTTCCTGAGATAAGCGCGTTCAAACAAACAAACTCTTCAGCTTTATAATATTACTAGCAATCCGCCCCGGCTTCGCACGGGTGCAATGTATCAGATCATGATAATAAAATCGGTCGTGTAGTTTTATATGGATAATTTTCCCCGTTTTTGCAACATTTTACACTTATGCTTCGCTCCTATTGGTCGTGATGTTCAGCCACAAGCCTTCTTCGATAATAATTGGACTATCCAACACAAAAATATTTTTTCAAATCGAACCAGTAGTTCCTGAGATTAGCGCGTTCAAACAAACAAACTCTTCAGCTTTATAATTTTATAATAAATAATATAAATTTTATTATATAACATAAATAATATTATGTATTATATAGTATAGAATATAGATATAGAACGGGCAGATAGCTTACGTGATGGTAAGGGATCACTGCCACCCATAGGTATCTGCAATACCAAAGGTCTCGCAGGTGCATTGTCGACTAATATTTTGTTGCAGATTCTTCTTTACGGAGTGAAATTCAACGGCTCCTGGACTATATAACAATAAGACCATACCAATACTTCATTTTTCATGCAATACCCCTGAAATTTTCTATGCTTCTGGCTTTGATGGGTGCTCTTGCTAGTCATATTGTAGTGGTCATGCAGTTTACCAAGGTTATGAACTTACAACGTGAATGATTTATTATTAGGTATTGTTTATATTATCTACAGTTTGTTATGTTAAATATATAATTAGGTAAGTTATTCATAAAAGGTTTTTAAGCTGTAGTAACTTTGAACTTGTTTTGGATAAACTATTTTAACCCTTAGGTTATAGAACCCCTTTTTTTATGTTGGATATCGACAGACGAGCATGAGGTTCACGAAGGGAGGTGTGGTCTTCCTCCAACCTAAAAGGAGGATCCTCGACCAGTCGAACCACTGACTGGCCAGCCCTAAGGCCCCAGTGGTTGATGGCGAGATGTTGTATATATACTTAGCGCGCACAGAAACTTTGATTGCTTTGAGTGTTGCTTGCCAGTGCCAGGTTGCCCGAGATTCCAGTGAGTCGGAATCTGATGTTGTAGGAACTAGGAAGGAGTGATGACGTCATGCTTCTCGATGTTCAGAAGTAGGTGTTCTTCTGCGAGGTCACCAATGTGGAGAAAGGTGGTTGAATCACGTCGGCGTCACCAATGTGGAGGAAGGTGGCTGAATCACGTCGGGGTCACCAATGTGGAGGAAGGGAGGTGTGGTCTTCCTCCAACCTAAAGGGAGGATCCTCGACCAGTCGAACCACTGACTGGCCAGCCCTAAGGCCCCAGTGGTTGATGTCGAGATGTTGTATATATACTTAGCGCGCACAGAAACTTTGATAGAGCGATTCAGGTTTAGACGTCTTTGTATTGATTCCTGTAGCGGATTATATGTAGATGTCGCTACAATGGTATGTGATACCTCATCCACAGAAAATTAGTCAATAATGCACTGTCGACCTAATTTTTAGTTCGAGCATTCGGAAATCAATAGACTGACATCTGAAACGCCCAATATGCACTTAACGGTTTTTCCATCTATGAACGAAGGTTCGTTACCCGGTCGGAATTTCTATATTCCTCCCACCCGATCAATGTCCTAAGTTATCCGACATGGGGAAGACATGCTTATAGAAAATTTTAAACATATCGTTGCGGTAGTATTCGAACCCACGACCCGTCGATGCGCACGGCAGGTGTTCTACAGAACGCGCCAACGAGCCCGTCAAAAAGGTTGGGGGAAAAGCACCCCCAACCTAAAGAGAGCAAACTAACATCGTTCATCCACTCCCTTATTAATTTTAGAGACGTATAAATAAGAATTATATAAGTTTTTATTGTCTTTATAATTTTAAAGTAGTTAACATTAACAGACATATTTTATAGGATGTAATAATAGATGTTTCTTTATAATATTAGTTTACTTTTTGATGATCCTTTGACAGAGGTTTTCTCTAAAGGTTTTCTCTAAAGATTTCCACTTCTCTCTATATTGTTTCAGAGACATAAGTATGGTGTAATTTTCATTGATTTTGCTGGAAAATGTTTGAAATTGGATTAGAAGTACCAACGCTGATAAATCAATGTCGCCATCTTGCTTTTCCATTCAATATAACAGCTATCACAATTATTTCTTCCTTGTGTATAGCATTTCTTGGGACCGAAGAATTTAACACAGACACGACCCTTTCAACTAGTTTAGCGGAAAAAACCTCTTTTCATGTATAATAAGGTTTTTTAGAATACAAATAAAAGTAATTTAAAAAAAATGTGTTTTTCTAAAAGCAGTGATAACCTTTATTACTTTTTTTAGAGGAGGCAAACGGACATGCGGACACCTGATGGTAAGCGACTACCGCTGCTCATAGGCATCCACCCGCAATACCAGAGGTCTTGAGAATGCGTTTCCGGCCTATAAGATAGGAATATGTTCGTTTCTTGAAGGAAAAGTCGTATCAGTTCGGAAAAACCACCGGCGAGAGCTGGTTCCACAGAGGTTCGTGAGTTCGAATCCCACGGGACGACACGTTTATAATTTTCTGTATATATTTCGCCTTCACGTCTGATAGCCTTGGTAACCACTTGATAACCACTGCTCATAGATGGAAAGGCCGTGAAGTGCATATTGTTCGTTTCGGCTTCAGTCTATGGATTTCCGAATGCTCGAAGTTAAAAGTAAGTCGAAAGCGCATCATTGACTAATGTTCTTGGGTGAGGTATTACCTATCATCAAGTGAACCTTATACTCGTCTGTCAATATCTAATAAAGCTGGCTTCCCACGGTCGGCAGTTCTACGGATGATCACGGACAGCCGACGACCACGGACGGCAACGCACACAGACAGGGCTCTTCCAACGGCGCGTGTCGGTCTGTGTAGATCTTTTGATAGCTTCATTTCAAAATGCAAAGTGAAAGAGATTTCAAGTGATTTCGAATACCTACTGAATAAAATTGGTCCTGTTATATCAAGGAATGATATCAAAAGCGAAAATATATTCCCATTCAAGAACGGTTTGCAATTACACTCAGATTTTTTCACCGCACCTTTGAAGTTACCGCCTCGCGACGGATACCGGCGCACCGCCACAGACAACCTGTGCTACCACGGACGAGACCCTTCCCACGGTGCGTCGTGCGAGCTGGTCCGCGTCCGTCCGCAATATCACCGACCGTGGGAAGCCCTTGTAAGATAATAAAGAATGGTTGTACATGTGTGTTACGTATTAGGAAACGCGCAGTTGTGGATCGCCAGACATCGAGGTGATGAGAGTGTTTTGTCGCGGTGTCCGATATTGAAAGATGTATGACCAGAAACAAATTATATTATTATTATTTAAGTTTATATAGCTCAGGTTCATGTCAGGAGAATATCTTGGGAATAAGCAGCTGATCTAAACTTAGCTGAATGCAATAAAATGTGGCTTCACTAACGCGAGCGCCGAAGTTTCAGTTCCTAATGGTATCTAGTTGTGTGACTCAATTCCATCTGAACTCGAGAGCAATTTGTGCAAATTGGTCTAAGAGGAGGCGAGATGTTATCACAAGTTCGAGACTTTAGGGTGTAATGTTTAACATGACGTAGAGCGCGTAAAAGTCAGCATGAACCGTAGACAATTAACTCGAGATTACCGTTTTTAATCATACAAAATATCAAATGATTTCTCATACAATTGTCTTATCGTCGATTCGAATACTTACTCGATCGTCGTTCGTGCTTGTCTCTCAGTTCTATTGATGTTTTTATTTGGAAATACTTACGGCCTTATTCATGAACGTATTACAAGCTTGATATAATTAAAATTTGTTTTGTTTCTTTCGTTCTGTAGTCTTTTAGTATTTGATAGAGCGAGACAAAACATATTTTAACTATATCAAGCTTATACTACGTTCATGATACCTTAATCAGTTAATAGTTAAATTAAACTTTATTTTTATATTTAAATAATCTTATGACTTAACGACCTAAATCAGAAGGTTATTTAAAAGATTTTTTATATATATTTATGTTAATTATATATATATGCTTACATAAATACTTATAGCATCAGATGTGCTGGGTTCGAATCTCGGGTAAGAAATAAAATAAATATTGTTTTGGTCACGAAGGCTGATTACTTGCCTGTAAAGGATAATGATCAGTGAATCAGACACAGAAATGGGTCTGCTCCATGCCCCAAAATGTCACGTGGAGCATGGTACAAATATTTTGACAAACAAAAAAACTTGGCGATTAAAAAGAGTGGGGGAGAGTTTATTGTTAGTTATTCTCGTCCGTTCTACGCCCTTGATTTGAGAACTGGCAATAAATGTAAAATTAGAAGCATTTTTTTATTCACGTTCATAAGTATAGATTGTGTTACCTAAATGAATAAATGATTTTGAATCTGAACTTTTATTAATAGGCTTTACTTATGGTGAACTTCTAGCCTGTCGATATCGCCAAAAGACAAGGATATTTTCGGAAGTGGATTGAGTGTCTATTATTTATTTATTCATGGCGTTATTACTGAATCAATATTAATATTATTTTGAATTTTTATTTATTTATAAATTCTCTTTATTAGGCAATAATTTTACAATTATGATACACCACTAGTGTACATTAAAAGCCTAGTAAGTACAATAATTAAACTATTCGTTTTACAAGTAAACAAAACTTATACAAATTATTTTGAATGCAGTTGTTTGAACCCTGTGGAATCAAAGAAATTATTGCTGTTTACTAGATAGAACTCAGTATAACATCGCCTGATATAACCAACGGTCTATGAGCTGTACGGGTGCTCTATAACCTACTATAAGTTCGACTCTGTATTCAAATGTTTACAAGACGTCTTGAAATTGAAAGCTTAATTATTACACAGTTATCGGATATAATTTTATTGGCTTTTATACTTGATTGGAACAAATATATATACGGAACGAAAATTTATTTTAGCTTATTTTTCTTAAGTCTAAAAGTCGAGAAATCAGTAATTCTATGTATAAGTTATCCTATACAAGCTAACAAAACACAACTCATTTTTAAATAACTTATAATATAGTATGGAAAATCTAATATTATTAAGAGGGAAGATTTGTTTTTTTTGTTTCGATTTAACTAAAAAACTACTCGACTGATTTTAAAAATTCTTTCACTAATAGAAAGCTACGATATCAGCGAGTATGAAAATATGGGTGCAATATAGATGTAATAAAAAGGTTAAAAATCGGTCGAGTAGTTTTTGAGTTAAATCGTAACAAACAAACAAATCTTTCCTCTTTATAATATTAGTATGGATGTATCTTTATGTATGTATATCGATATATATTTAGCTTTTGCAGTGATGCGTGACAAATCTAATCATTGCCAGATCATCACTGTCAACATATTAGCATATTGTTTGCTAAAGTCTGCGCGGTTAGTACAATAAACTCAATTAGCTATATATATGTACCTATAAGCTATAAACGAATGTAATACATATTTTGTATTGCTTACTTAGTAGGTATATGATATTTCAATGCCTCCCACGAATGTTACTCCCTCATAATTTGTGGTAACCACCAAAATGAATGGCTTAGGTGTTTTAAATTACAGCGTCTGTTTTCATTTATTTCATGTGTTAGCTATGAAAATTTAATATATAGAAAAGTTTTTGTTTTGGAATATTAGAGGGGCGTAACTTACCCTTGATGGCCCCTTTATCTAATTCTTCATAACTGCAGCGAAGTCCTAGTGGAAGGTAAATTTCGCTTTCACGTCTTCGGGGCCCCTGTAGTTATCCCCGTATCGTTGAGACGGCTGATATGGCAGTAGTAGCCCCTGAATTGGGGTCAAACGGGCTTACCAGCGGGTGTTCACCAGCGCCCATTGACATCAACAGAATGCAACATAAGTAGACATCGTTATCGCGAGGGCACGAATGAACATGTCAAAGAATATCTATCTAGAATAGACAATTAGTTTGTAATACCTTGTTTTACGGGTCCTCTGAGAGTTTTTTCAGTAGTGTTCTATTCAAAATAGATCTACATAGGTATGTTCAAATTAATATCGTTTTATCGACTTTGATAATTTGTAAATTTTGACCTGATTTATTCTCTCAAAGATATTAATTCATTGGCCCCCTATTGGTATTACACCTCCTTGGCGTTGTTACTGAAATGATATGAATTGATGCAGAAACTCTGCAAAAAGTCCCAATATAAATAAAGGTTAGGTACTCTCAAAAGACTTTATTTAGTTTGTCCACTCTTCATAATCTACAAATGATTCGTGCCCGCGCGATAACGATGTCTAAACATAAGCGATTTACACTAACATAAGAAATTGTTGGATTTTGTTAGTTTTTATAGATTTAAAAATATTTTAGGCGCACCGCGATTATGGCGTGTTAAGAATGATTGTGATTTTATAAAATATCTAGTCTCAAATAAAAAGTATTGCATGTTTATTGACAAAATCTTGTACAATGTTTTTTGCAAATAAATATTTCTTATCTATACATATAATAATAATAATACATATAATAAAAGAGTAGGATCGAAATTACGCTTCACTAAATATTTTTACCAGAAATTAAGAGGGGTGATAAAAGAAGGGTAGCAGAATGCATAAATGCAATTTTTAAGATTCTTGTCTGTCTGTCTGTCTGTCTGTCCGTCTGTCTGTCTGTCTGTCTGTTTGTTCACGCTAATCTCCGAAGATACTGAACGGATTTTCATGCAATTTACACAAATATTTTAAGTAAATCCCGGGGCAACATAATATAGGCTTTGTTTCATCGAAATCGGTTGTCGGAAAAAAAAGTTATCATCATTTAAATATTATTTTAAAGGCACCATTTCAACAAATTGCAATGAAAACTGACTCGCGTTGAACTTTTTCGAATTGTCAGATGTCAATCACAGTTTGACATGTAAATGAAATAGTTTGATGATTTCGCCGGTTTCGATATGTATCCGTAGAATAGTGGATTTGCAGTCCCATTGCGTAACTGAAGATGCGAGTTCGAACCTGGAGTTGAACTTTATGAAATATTTTTTTGTATTTATTTATTTATTTTTTACAAAAACTATATTATAACAACAATAGAAAAAATATTATTGATAAGTATTTCTAATGAGATCGTTTATTTTATCTTTTCATCAATCCTTTCTCTTAAACACGATTATTCGACATTGCTTTTATAGCTTTCCTGCCGGGTAGGAATCCCGAGAAAAGGGAATTTAAAAAATATTCCGAAAATTAAAATGATCAATTAAATGAAATAAATATCGAGGTGGATACAGTATCCCCCACTAATAAAATTTATAAAAAAATAAAATTTAAAGTGAACCCCACGCGAACGAAGTCGCGGGCATCAGCTAGTTTCTTAATAAATGGATACCTATATGAGCCCTACGCAGGCCCGCGGGTACCTCATGAATGGTATAGAAAAACACCGGACAAGGTATTAAATATGAAGGATAATAATTGGCGTGACTCTCGACATCTCTGACTGTATCATGGGGAGGCATTGTCAGTCACCCCAAGCTCAGATACAAGACGTCAGTGACACACTAACATACAAAGGTAGGGTCCTATAATGCACCGCAGTGCATTGAACTTTTAGTTCATTCATCCGAGAATTTCCACTGAAATCCCTTGATCCACCCTTTACTAAGTATGAGGGGACGTTTTGTACGTGTAATACTGGAAATATTCAGCGCGGAAGAAAAATATGCCTCCACGGAAGAATAGGTAATGCGGCATATTTTTAATCGAACTCAGTTGATTTTATGTATTTTGATGTATATTTATCAGCGAGATGTGAGAGAATTATTGTTACTCTAAATTGTAACAATAATTTAGAATAGATTATATATTATCTATACTTCTATATATATAGTAATACTATAAAGAGGAAAGATTTATGTTTGATTGTTTGTTACGATTTTAAAAATTATTTCTCTGTTAGAAAGCTTGTTCACCGAGTAACTCTCTTCTTTCACTCGCCATCATCAGTCACACCTCTCAAACACATAATATCATTCTTCACACAGTCAATCCATCCTCCTGGCCTCCCTCTTCCCTTATATCCATCCACTTTCATTTGAATTTAAAACACTAAAGTGTCAAATTCTATATCTGATCATCCTAAAATTAGCCAAAGTTACAATATATCAGCATCAAAAAACACTACGTTGGAATAAATTAAAACGTTAATTCTTTGTAAGATAAAGTTATCTGTTTCATAACAAAAGAAAAACGTTCCTTGTTTCAGCTATGGAATATGAAACGGAGAAAATTACATAATTAGTCTACACGGAAAACGGGCATTCATTTCAAGATAGTGCAGCGTTAAAAGGAGCAAAAACAAAATGCAGGAACCATCCTTATGTTAATGGGTTCCGTACTTAGAAGATTAAAATGTTTTAGAAAAACTCAAGCAAAGACAAATAACAAGGGATGGAGTTCACTTTTGCAAAATTCAGTGGGAAATGGGTACATTTCCGCCGTCCGAATGTTTTAATTTGTGTATAAAAAATATAAAAGATTATAATTGTAAATAACCTAAAATGTCGTCTATAATAACAGAAAATATATAAATAAATATTATATTGTAAAGAAGCAGAATTATATTGTAAAGAAGTAAAATTAACTCGGTTTTATAACAAACGAATAAAGTGTACCGATATAATTATTTAATTTTAAATATATTTAAAAGCTTTTTAAGAATTCCAATTACATTTTTCCCTATATAAAATGATTGCAGACAAAATGGTATTGCTATGAAATTAAATCTAGTTTCAAATTCGTTTCGATGGCTAACAACCAAAAAGGGAAAACCGACATTCCATAACTTTGCAGGAAACTTTGGAATAAGAAAAGTTTGTCGTGGAATCATGAAACTCAGACTAAATAATAAGAAAGAAAGAAAAGCTAAAAAGAGATAACTTGTCTATTTAGACATCGGTTTAACCGATTAACCTACGATCTACATTCGAGAATTTTGGGCCGAAAACAAGCTCGCGCAGTTATCAAATATTTATAACTTTAGGAGAGCGCCGCGGCTGTTTTGCCTGATCCTCGTATTAGGCTATAACCGTAATATTCACCTCATGTTCGATCATCTACTATGGATTATGCAAGTAAAATTTACGTTTGGTCCGATCATTTATATAGTCCAAGTTGTAGATTAAAGAATCACTAGTCAATCCTTAAGATGTTTCATGTTTTTTAATATATCTTAATAGAACTTTATTTTGCATAACTAATCTCGCCAATATAATACGAGACAGCGGAAGCGCAGGGCCCTACCTACCTTTTCTCGAAGATTTCATCGTATTTTATCAATTATAGAGTACTTATAAAACGTACGTTTTGATTAAGGTGTTGGGTTTGTAGAAAACATAAGACTAGGATTGACGGAGACCACTATACGCTATGATGAGAGAGTGTTAGGTTAGGGCGTGTAGAGCTAGCAAATTGGTTCTCCACAAGATCTATAACTTCTTTACAGTGCAAGCAATATGTACCTATTCGTCTTGGCGTTTATATGAAAATGTTTTGGTGGGATTACATTTTACAGTTCACTTAAAGTGTGATAATGAGGCTGCAGCTGAAAATCAGCGTGGTAAGTTTCTGCCGTGAGGCTGAAGCTTACCACACAATGCTGAGACTGCGGCCATTTAACTGCCAAACACAAACTGTTTTTATTCATTTTCTTATTTTTTATATGATTTTTTTTATTGTTTACTTATAAGTTTAGTTTTGTAAGTAATCTTTGTTAATTTGTTGTTGTTTGTGCAGTAAATAAACTCTCTCTCTCTCTCATAATATAAAGTCAATATAAATACATTTATATTGTCTGTGCTGTTAGATATATCATTTTATACTCACAGTATCGATTTTACGTAAGTTTAAAGTTTACTTTTATATATAGGTATCTTGATGTTATTACATTACGTATAATTTATGTCATTGATAATATCTACATTTGTATATTAAAAGTTATACTCACTCAAGCGTTATTGTTTTTTATCATAATTAGCTTGCGCTTTAAAAGTTGAGGGGTATATTTATTTCTCAGATAAAAAAATAAGTATGCTATTTTATAATTCAGGATTGGTATCAGTTTTCCATGCTATCTAAGCCATTATTTTACTCATATTAAATAGCCTATATTAATCATATTATTGATCAACATGATTTTTAAAGTTACTGTGGAACCCTAATTTTGTTAAAGATCGCAAAACAGAGATCAAGTCTCGAGCTTGTAAGAATAATTAGCAGCTCCTTTGCCCTATGAGAGAATACAATTTTGATAGTATATTCTAGCGCCTTTATCAACGCTCCATATATTTTATACTTAGCGTTTGATTAATCTATACTAATATTATAAAGAGGAAATATTTTTATTTGTATGTTATGAATAAACTCAAAAACTACTGGACCGATTTAAAAAATTCTTTCACCAATAGGAAGCTACATTATCAGCGAGTAACATAGGCTATAGGAGTTTTATGTGTACCATTTACATTGGGTCTGTTGCTGTTGGGGAGGCTTCTTTTGTGGAGGCCCCGGGGCAATAACACCCAATATAAAATAATAAGAAAAAAACCAAATCAATAAAATATCTCATCTAATCTATTACTAAAATTAACAATATGATACAATAAATAAAACGAGTGTTGCTTTTCCTAATAAATTCGTTATAGCTGGTACCATCAGGAATGGTGGACGATGGCGTTTAGTTAATTATTAGGAGTTATAATTCCGGGTTATGAGAATACACATTAGGCACTAATGTAAAGTCCCTAGCACTTTAGCTCAGTATAGCCCACCACAGGCGCGGATCCAGCCCTCAAAAAAGGTTGTGGTCACCGTTTATATTTTTATAATTTTCTGTAAGCATGTCTTGCCCACGTCTGGTAACTTCGGGCATTGAACGGGTGGGAGGAATAACGAAATTCCGATCGGGTAACGAACCACCGTTCATAGATGGAAAAACCGTAAAGTGCATATTGTGCGTTGTCTATAGATTTCAGTATTCTCGAAGTAAAAAATAGGTCGACAGCACATCATTGACTGATGTTCTGTGGCTAAGGTAACCATTAAGTTAATCTGAGAGAGAGAGAGAGAGAGCTTATTTACTGCACAAACAACAACAAATTAACAAAGATTACTTACAAAACTAAACTTATAAGTAAACAATAAAAAAAAAACATATAAAAAATAAGAAAATGAATAAAAACAGTTTGTGTTTGGCAGTTAAAAGGCCGCAGTCTCAGCATTGTGTGGTAAGCTTCAGCCTCACTGCAGAAACTTACCACGCTGATTTTCAGCTGCAGCCTCAGTCACGCCACGGACTATCAGACGTTTGAATAATATAAACTAATCAAAATTAAATTAACAAACAGAAATAACAATAATAAAACGGGGACAGTGTGCAAACTTATACACCCCTCGTCACTTAATTAGCCTCACCTATGTTTTTGTAATAACTGATTCTTAGCTTGCTGACATCGAGTTGAGTATTTGTTTATTGTATTACCTCTTCGAGGCAGAATCTGATACACACCGAATAATCGGGAAAGAGACCGAGGATATAAGGGAACGTGGGGTACCGCTCGCTAGCAGTTCGTCACATGAATAGCCTCATATAAATAAGACACATTATATATGTCCAAAACAATGATAATTTTATGTTTAATATTTTGTATACTTTCCGTTATTTCTTATGACGTCAAAGACTCTATTTGGTAGCGAATCATACAATAAGTATAAAACGTTATGGTTAATTTTTCTCCAAGCAGTCTTAATTCTAGTGATCGAGGCTTCTTAAGTCTCATATTGGCGACTTTCTTCAAAGATATTGCGGTACAGTCCATCATAAACAATTTTAATTATGTGTAAATCTGGAGAAAGAGATGACCAATCCAAAACTTCGATATTTTTAGCCTGAAACCACTCATTTATTTGCTTAGCCGTATATATTGAAGCGAAATACCCATTTAGGGTTTATAATAATAGCGCAAATCTTTTTATATTCACTTTCAAGAAGATGTATTTTTTACTGAAGTCCTATTTACCCCCAAGAAAGTCAGTATCTATAGTGCCATTGTAACTAATCGCAACCCAGATCATGACAGAACCGAAGGACTTTTGATGATGTGACAATATTTTTTCTTTTTTTCGTAAATCATGTAAATAATATTTATATCCATCAGGCCCATCTAGGTTAAAAAAAATCACATCAGAAAAAAATACTTATTCCCATTTATCTGTCTAGTCAATATGTTATTTAGCGAATAAAATCCCTTATGTAATGTGAAGTTGTTTCAAGGTCGGTTTTTTCTTTAATCTGACAATTTTTCAATAAGCTTTTTTCTAAAACTCTTGTACCAGTTAAGAAACAAGCTGCTGATCAAACTTTCACAGCTATTTGCCTTGCACTCTTAGTACTATTGGACACCACGCGCAATATCAGTCGACGTTCTCTTTGCGTTGTCGCGAATTTTATTCGACCTTCGTAGTTTCTCCTGTAGGTTTTTATCCAAATTATTAATAACATTAGCACTTCTATTTAATCGTCTTGCAATTTCGTGATTGGATATTCTCTGTGGGATAAAAAATCAATTTTTATAATTTCTCCATCAGTCAATTTTTAATTTGTTCCATTTTATATGGGCACTAATATGAGGGTTTTAAATCAATTTTAATTTATTTATTACGTTGTCAATATTACGAAAATAAAACGCAATCTTTATAAAAAAAAATCGCGTGGCTTAATAACATGATTAATTTGACTGAGGCTATTCATGTGACGAACTGCTAGCGAGCGGTACCCCACGTTCCCTTATATCCTCGGTCTCTTTCCCGATTATCCGCTGTGTATCAGATTCTGCCTCGAAGAGGTAATACAATAAACAAATACTCAACTCGATGTCAGCAAGCTAAGAATCAGTTATTACAAAAACATAGGTGAGGCTAATTAAGTGACGAGGGGTGTAGCTAAGAAAAATAAATAATAAATTAAAATTAAAACTATTACTATACAGACTTCTTTTTTTAAACTTTAAACCTAAAAATAAAATAAAATCTGATGTTCCTCTGTCAATCTCTATTATAAAAATTAACAAATAACAGTATTAACGTTAACAACCACTACGGACTATTATGCATTAAGACCAATTTTTGATTCAGTTCTATACATTATCCCATAAAAAGCCTCGATGTCCGTTTTCCATTTATTTTGATGTATCCGAAAACAATGTTGCGCTTGAAGTCCATTAACGTGCAAAGCCCAAAGCTGTTACGGAATTACAGTTCATCACAAAATTGCACTTCCACTGTATATCAATTTAAGGGATTCTCTAAAGTATCCCTAGAGAATAAAGCTCATTTTCCGGTAACGGTATTTAACGCAAGCGAGTTCGCTATGAGGAATGTTCGACAAATATGCACTCGTGGATAGTCATTTCGAAACAATACAGAATACGCATATTGGCTTTTCAATTCGAGTACTGTTGTCATGAAAACTATAATGTCTTTTTGTTCCTAAACGTTTACGTTATTATTCACCGGGGAGATAAACTATACGAGAATACTAGCTGATATTTGATAAATGAAAGTTGTCTGTAAAATATATGACTTAAAGTCCTAAATCCCCTGAGGCGTTCGGTCTTAAGTTACTCGCTTCACCTCAGGCCATGTCAACCCTATTGCTTTTTCTTCAGCCATCACGGAGCGTCGCCAGGATTGCCAGGGAAGTCCACGCTATCTCTTTCCTTGGACAGACATTCCAGGACTAGCCTGGGTATGTGTGTGGGATCCCTCCTAAGGGTGTGGCCTATCCATGTCCTCTTGCGTCGCGTTGTCTGATAACCAATGAAGTTTCACGGCAGAGTTCCAATAAATGGTCATTGGATATTTTCTCGGGCCAGAAAAAGGTCCAGAACGAAACTCAAATTCGTTTCAACTAAGGCTCAAAAAGTTTTTAGTTTTTTTATGTTAGATATCAATAGACGAGCATGAGGTTCACTTGATGGTAGGTGATACCTCAGCCACAGAACCTCAGTCAATGATGCGCTGTCGACCTACTATTACTACTATTCATAGACTGAAACCGAAACGCGCAATATTTTTCTCGATTCACGGTTTTTCCATCTATGAACGGTGGTTCGTTACCCGGTCGGAATTTCGGTATCCCACCCGTTCGATGCCCGAAGTTACTAGACGTGGGGAAAACATGCTCATAGAAAATTATAAACATGTCATCCCGGTGGGATTCGAACCCACGACCGATCGATGCGCACGGCAGGTGTTCTACCGAAAGCGCCAAAGAGCCCATCAAAACGAGTCAAGTACGAACGATACTAATGACAGGTCGACAATACGAACACTTTCCCGCAAGTTGTTCGTGCTAAGGCCTCAGATAGACAATTAA
The DNA here is from genome assembly GCA_905404175.1 of Anthocharis cardamines. Lineage (NCBI taxonomy): Eukaryota > Metazoa > Arthropoda > Insecta > Lepidoptera > Pieridae > Anthocharis > Anthocharis cardamines. Next base: position 8,362,369 of record FR989969.1, read on the forward strand.
CCATTCGTGCCAAAAAAAATCCTGTTAGTGCAGTCAGCTTGAAATTCATTACTCGGGGGTTTTTGGGGTCGCTGATGACGAATTTTTGAAAATTCAAAATGGCGGAGACAAATATGATATGCAAATATGATGAAAATTTACATTCATGGATTAATGGGGTCGTGGATATGCTCAATTAAAACTGCAAATTTCAAGATAGCGGATTTAATATAGCAAGATTAAAAGAAAAACGATTTAAAAATAAAAATTCTTAATCCGGTGTTTTGCAGGGTAGTCTTTTCTTAATTATAGTTAGATTTACGAAATGAATGATAACAGAAATAATATTCGAACCCGCAAACCATTATCCGGCGTAAAACTCGGAAATGGTTATAAAACAGGTGGCATGACGTCATCTTACACAGATCAGATATGCTCCCCCGGGAGGTAAGGTAAATTTAAAAAGTCATTTCATACCGACTGAAAATCACAAGAAATTGCGCCTAGTACATAAGAGCTCTGTATGTTACCTACTGTAGTGTACGTGTGAAAGTGAAAAAAAATATTTTGACTTTCATATGCTGCCACTTTCAGCTTTTGTTTACTATCCACTTTTGTTTTTGCGTTGTCAAATATATTTAGAATTATAATTACTCAGTAAAAGTGATTAAAATTGTACGTGTCAAAAGTGTTTGATGGCACATACTAGTAGAGGTAGGTCGTTGACGGTTTTTGTGTTAACGAAATGAAACTGTTAATTACAAACTAATAACCTGTTAAAAAAGCAGCTAATTTTATTAACAGTTAATATAGTACACAAGCTGCTTCGGATGATGTTAGCGACTACGCGTTGAATGTTAGTTGAGTTAATCCGCGCGTTGCGTTCAAAAATCGTTGAATGAAACAATTTATATATTTAACGGCTTTTTCGGTAAACGAAAAGCAGCTAATTCGTTAACATTAGAAAAGCGGTTTAAAAATGCTTGTTTAATTAACGCCAACTCCTAGGCCCTAGTCGAAGTGCATCGGTGGAAGATTAATTGTGTTTACTTTAAAGCAATTAGTGTAGTAAAAGTATACAAATATGAACCTAGTTTTACTTTTACCAGTCAATAGTTGGTAGCTATTAACACTATATCAAATATAATATTGTTTTTTATTAACGCGAGTATCACACATTTAAATAAAATACCGGATTAAAACGCGATTTATTATTTATATTGTTTAAATTATTTATTAAACAGGAATAAACCACAAACAGTACAACGTCTACCAGCCTACCTGCCTTATGTGAAGGGTGTTACAGACAGGATTGGAAGAATCTTAAAACGAGCTTCTATTAATACAGTTTTCAAGCCGCACAAGAAGATTCAACAATTCTTGAGACCAATAAAAAGTAATATTCCTTTGCAAGATCCAGGTGTATATAAACTTGATTGTGACTGTGGTTTATCCTACATTGGGCAAACTAAACGTAGCATTTCAAACCGACTTAAGGAACACATTGCGGATATCAAACACAGACGTCACTCTAAATCAGCAGTATGTGAACACACTCTGGATAAACCAAACCACTACATACGTTTCGACCAACCGAAAATCGTTGCAAAAGAAAGTAGATTCTTTCCTAGACTAGTACGTGAGGCTATTGAAATTAAAAAACATCCTAACTTCAATAGAGAAGATGGTTTGAGACTTTCTAACACCTGGGATCCAGTAATTAAAAATCTAAAGCCCCAAATCAAACATACTAAAAAACAAGAGGACACCGTTAGTCAATATTGTCATAATATAGAAAATTACAGTAAATATCAACTCCGTAGGAATAGATGGCGTTAATATGTAAGGATTGTAAAACAAAAACTTGGCGATTAAAAAGAGTGGCGGCGAGATTCTTGCCAGTTCTTCTCGTCCGCTCTACGCCCTTGATTTGTGAACTGGTAGTAAATGTAAAATTAGAAGCATTTAATATTAGTAATATTAGTAATTTAATATGTATTATTTTTTATTCACGTTCATATGTGTACATTGTGTTACCTAAATTAATAGATTATTTTTTTAATTTAAATGAATTAAATATGGCAACTTTGTGACATTTCAAATATAAGACAACTGTCATCTTTCAGTCTCCCGCGACCACGGTTGCTGAAAAGCATCCGAAACGTCGGGATAAATAATTTAAACAATATAAATAATAAATCGCGTTTTAATCCGGTATACAGTATTTTATTTAATCTACGAGTATATCAAATATTTGAGAATTGCAGTTTGATACAAAATTTAGAAAATGAAGGACCAAAATGGGGAAGATTACAAATCAATGGTTCTTTTAAAACGCTTTTTATTCTTTCGAATGCTTTTTGGACATTACTATGATTACGGTGCTACAAAGAAATACAATATTTACAAAAGGATCTATTGCGTTATATTTGTTATAAGCGTTACTATATTTGTATGCTGTAACGTGTCATTTAAAGTGACAAATTCTCTCGTTTACACCGGATTAGAGTTTTACCTCACCGTAATCAAATCATTTCTCTTTGACAATAAATTTGGCGATTATTTCCATAGAATTATTAAACTAGATAAATATATTGGTATCCATGCGTTAGTATCTCCCAAGATTTATTTGATGTTAATCAGTGTATTCATTATTCAATTATTTTTGTTTTTCATCGAATCCGAAAAATCGTACTTCGTATTTATAATATCAATATCAATAACCCTGAGTTACTTTCCACAAATAATAGTGTTTGATGTTTTGTGTAAACGTATGAAAATAATAAGACGTATGTTATCGTGCCAAAATGTTACCGTCAATGTTATTGGAAAGGAGAAGATTATGTACAGAATGGTAACTGTAAGAAAATGTTTAATTCTTTATAGTCGATTGTTAAGTAATTTGAATTCTATTGAGAGGGAAATAAATTTCACGGTAAGTCATTGTATTACATATGAATACATGTTATACTTGGTGTGACATAATTATTTCACTTTATTTGTTAAGGCAGACAGAATTGGAACTAGTTTCTGCTTAAGTTATGAGTTTTCTTAAAATCTTAGTATCTGCTTAAGTTATGAGTTTTCTTAGAAAAATGTGGAAGTTTTACAAAGCTCTACACTTTTAAACAATGCAAAGCAAACTCTTTTATATGTGTTATTAGGCCATTGTTTCTCACTGTTCTGTATAATGTAGTAACTATTTACATCGGAGACATCAAGACAAAATCTATGTCTTATGTGGTAAATCACAACAGTCTAGCTCCCTATTTGCCTGTTTAGATACAATTTTTAATTGAACCTGAACAAAGTTAGCACTTTACACAGGCGTTAACTTTCGCTACCTTAACAATAGTTTTCGTTCATGAATTATTCTCAAGAAAATATTTTTTATGGTTTCAGATAATTATTTTAATATTAGTAAATTATCCGGAAACACTGTTCCAGCTTTGGACCTTCATCGTCCACTTCATAGAAGGGGTGAGATTGGGGTTACCCCTAATTTAAAAAATATATTAATTTTAATTATTAACTAGTATATCCAATAACACCACACCTTAACTAGAGTACGAGTATAATATGCTCATTTGTCATCTGAGGTTTCTTTAAAAATTAGGAGATTTTCATCTAAATCAGTAAGTTAATTAATACAGTTTTAGTGTTGCCTCGACTACCTCTAACTTCTTTGACAGAAAAAAATATTTGTAAATATATTGTCTTTTATTTCAGACTTGGTCGTTAAACATTGCTTTAACTTCCGCTTGTCCAGCACTCCTGTTAATATTAACATTATCAATGACAGTATTATTGGCAGACTTGATTTCCTATGAATGCCAGAAGATTACCAAGATTTTATTGAAGCAATCCATAGCATGTAAAGGTGACAGAAAAGTGATATTATTTATGTGTTGTCCTTCATAAACATCAGAGGGCCTAGCAGTAATATGGAATTTATGTATGGAATTTCAAATAATTTTTGAAACAACTGACATATCAAAATGAACTAATATATTACGAACGATACGAATATTTTTCGCTAATTAATTATTAGTGTTAGAGCCTCAGTTCTCCCCATAACTCCAGCAATTATTAGCAGGGCTCGGAAACCGGTTAATATACTATGGGAGCTGAACTGGTACAATAAAGGTTTTTATTAATATTCTTTTGTTTTTAGTTATATTTACTGAAAAAATTAGTGTGGAAAGTTTAATATCATGGTATCTCAGTCAGACACGTATTTTGGAAAATAAAAATTAACCGGTTCCGAGCCTTGATTATTAGGCTCTCTTGATGGTATATTATGGAGTTTACTTTGCATATAAAGATGATATGATATTAGTCTCAGTAAACGATACTAATTATTTTACGAAATAAACGTTACCTAACCATAAAGTCCTATCCATTGAAATAAATAAACCTGTTAAGAACGGTACTAACGGTCTCATAGTGTCTTGTCTTTTTTAATAATACTGTATGAATGCTTATTCTGAAATGTATAAACTCTAAGCTTAAACAAAATTTTATATGATGTGCACCGATAAATATTCATTTGACCTAACGTCAATAACTATACTATTCAAATGACAAAAATGAGTCCATAGACAGATTGTGTGAATTAACAATATCGTTGTAGACAATTTGAGAAACAGAAATAATATGTTGTCTTCTTTTGCAGATAAAATTCTTCACATGGAAATACAACGTGCTCTGTTTTATATGCGTTGGCGACCTTTTCAATTTTCCATCATCAGAGCAATTACTTTGAGCATGTCACTACCAATTAGTTTTTTGAGCGTTTGCATTTCACACATAATCGTTGCGATCCAATTTAGTTTTGTTAAGGTTTAATATAATACTAGATGTCTTATGTAATATGGACGCTGTCGCTTCCTTATGAGCTGGACTACATATTTCAAAAGAGATATATATCATTTAAATCGTTTTAATAGCAAAAATATTGAAAAAACTAACGGGCACGAAAACCTAAAATGTTTAAATTTAACAATTATGCACTAAATTCAATTACTTTGATTGCTACTAAGAAAACGATATACATTTAATTTAATAATAATAATTACAAAAAAAAATTTATTTCTGTTATTTTTTAAAAGAAATGTTATAAAACCTGATTAAAACTTCAAACTCAATTTTCTCAAAATGGCAACCGTGTGTGTTGACACTGTATTGCTTAACAGCGTCCATATAATCTAAAGTCCGCAACACCTATAGCTTATTATGGCTTCGCACGGGTGCAATTGTAAAAAGGTTTAAAAAAATAGATATAGAATTCTTAAGAACAATGTGCATCGAGTCCTTGAAATTAGAATGAAACTAAGCTGTACAAAATGAATCGCACTGTCACGTTCCCTCAATCGTGGTACATACATACATACATATACATCACGCCTCTTTCCCATTGGGGTAGGCAGAGATCACGGAATTCCATATCCTTACATACCACTTTCGCTTCTTCTACTTTCATCAATGCTTTCATACACACTGGTCGGTTACGAGTTCTTTTGATCGTGGTACAAACATTGATATACACAAAACGGGGTTTTTATATACATATATCAATGGGTTCGGCTCGTTGGCGCGTTTGGAAGAACATTTACGCTCCGATGGGTCGCGGGTTCGAATATCGCCGTGACGACACTTCTATAATTTTTAAATTTAAATTTTATAATTTTCTATTTTTTTTTTTTTTTTTTATGTCAGATATCGACAGACGAGCATGAGGTTCACTTGATGGTAGGTGATACCTCAGCCACAGAACATCAGTCAACGATGCGCTGTCGACCTAATTTTTACTTCGAGCATTCGGAAATCCATAGACTGAAACCGAAACGCGCAATATGCACTTCACGGTTTTTCCATCTATGAACGGTGGTTCGTTACCCGGTCGGAATTTAGATATTCCTCCCACCCGATCAATGTCCGAAGTTACCAGACGTGGGGAAAACATGCTTACAGAAACTTATAAGCATGTGCTCCCGGTGGGATTCGAACCCACGACCCATCGATGCGCACGGCAGGTGTTCTACCGAACGCGCCAACGAGCCCGTCAAAACCCGAAATGAGCAAACGTGTCTTCCACACGTTTGCTCATTTCGGGTATTTAACGTGTGGGAGGAATATCATAATTCCGACCGGGTATCGAATCACCGTTTATAGATGAAAAAACCGTAAAGTGCACGTTGCGTATTTCGGATTTAGTCTATAGATTTCCAAATGCTTGAAGTAAAAAAAATTGCGCGCAACATTGAATAATGTTCTGTTGTCGGTGTATCTTCCGCAAAGTGAATCTCATGCTCGTCAGTCGATATCTAACATAAAAAAACTGCCTTGCTTTTGTTAATATGTTGGTAATTATTTCTGAAGTCTATTTCTATTTTCAGTTATCGGCAGTATCTATGTTGTAGGTATGTTGTCATAGTTACATACTTAATTAAAGTATATTATCGTTTTTGGCATGTAACAATGTTGCAATCAAGGACTGAATGGGGTACCTTTATAATTCACCGGAATAATACCGGTATAAAATACGATATCGAAATATCAACCTTTTTAAATGGTACCTTTATTTAACCCTTTTATATTTCGGTAGCCTAAATGACTAACGAACCTATCGTGGCGTGGTTTTGGCGTGAAAGCGTTACTTTCGCATTTATAATATTTAAGTAGGGATCACGCGCAAAGTCGTGTGAAAAACTAAATATGTATTTTGTATATGATCGTTATATCAATGAGGGATCGCAAAAAATGGTAGATAAATCAAAGAAAACATAAACATATAGATTTAGGTTTTCTTTGGAATTTCGTTTCGTTTGGAATTTCGCTACCGATATTTAACCTTTTAAACCGTTTTAAAACCATATCGAAATAAAGGTATTGAATTGAATCGGTATCGTTATGACAAATTTCATATGGATACCGTTTCAAAAAGGTAGCCCATATCAATCGGTTATTCAGTCCTTGGTTGCAATGGTAATAGGTAATATATCGGTTAGTTGTAGGTACAAGTATATATGAAAAAAGCTATTTCAGAACACTATATTTAACGTTTGTTGTATTGAATCACCATAGTAATGAATATGTCGATATAATGACTTTCCATACACTTAAAGTAATGATGTTAGTACGAGTATACTCGTGTTTATACATTGCTTATATTACGACCACAAAGACCCTTTAAAAACCACGTTAGTATTCAATAGTCACGTAGTTCAAGAAGCAGTTAAAATGGAGATAGAAAACAGTAAATTGTTTAATGTTTCTATGTATATTCGTTTATTTTTCGGACATTACTTTGAAAGTGATACGTCACAATTTGGGAAAATATCAAAAAGGTTTTATTGTCTAGTATTCACTATATTTATTACCAATTATTTTCTTGGATATATATCTTTTAATCTTCTTGATCCTAAATTCTATCTACCAGCGGAATTCTATTTTGCAATCGCTTCATCAATGTTATATGAAAACTGTATAATCAAAGCGATTACATCTATCAGGACTATGGATAAATTACATAATATGAAAACTGCACTGATTTCAAAACGAATCATACTTTATATGTTCTTTCAAATATCTTATATAATACTGGGGGCAATTCTCGATAGATTTTTTTTAAATGATAATTTCAACTTGTTTTTCACAATTGTAATACCATTATCTATCACATTGGCTATTATTCCAAAATTATTGTTATTTGACAATATGTATGAGCAAATGAAGTTACTAAGGCATTCTTTTGAGCGTAAACTCATAAGTGTTAATGTGATTGGAAAAGATCAAATCAAATACAGAATATTTAGTGTAAAAAGAAATTTACGCACTTATAAACGACTGTTGAACAATTTCAACATGGCCAGTAAGCAGATGCAGTTTGGGGTAATTATATTATTATTTTTTTAAGTATTTGGGCTCGTTACGATGGTGCCGGTTCGGAGGAAATATGTTTTTTTTATAGTGGAGAAGGGGAAGGAGGTAAGCGAAGACTACTGCCCATGAACATTCGCAGCACTTGAGCTATGTGATGCAAAAATCGTGTGAAAGGTGAACGGCTTGATCCGCTAACTCTTAGGAGAGACGTGTCTAAGAATAATCAACAGCATCTACAGCGGCGAGTGTTCTGACGAACTATTTGACATCATTTCAGCTGTCAACTCCCATCACCACATGGGGGTAACAATAATTGCATCCTCATCACCTTGATGTACGAAATCATTCAACAAAACTGTGAAATGAATTACCGACTTCACGGTTTTCAACTGAGTACGATCTCGTTGGTTTCAAAAAACGAAACCCTCATTTTTAGAATTTGAGTCGCGGTTGTCCATGTTTGGTAGTGATTATTAAGCATCAGGTAACCTATCTCCTTTGGTTGTTTGCATACAGGATTTTTCACTTTATTTACCTAAATACACATTGACATAGTTGATCGAAGGAAATACAGAAATGTACTAAGACGTTATAGGTAAGCTCTGCCCTCATTTACAACTGTGATTATATAATTACAATTATTTATTTTCAGATGGTTACAATCCTTATAACAATTTTCCCGCATATTATACTCTTCTCTTTTGATGTAATTGTTGCACACTACAATGGAGTAAGTTGAATTTACCTAATTTTTTTATCAAACTTTAGACATTCAGCTCATTTTGGGACTAGGAATAGTAGACATTCAGCTCAGTTTGGGAGTAAGATATATATAATGAACCAAGGGAAATACAATAATTGGCAATAAATAATTATACCTAAAGAAACTAAACACAAATAGTTATTAGACACTCAAAATTATATATTAAATATACAACAAACAACACAACATTATAAATGTGAAAGTAACTCTATTTGTGAACTCTTCACCCTTAAACCGCTCACCGATTTAGATGAAATTTAGTATGGAGGCATTTTTAGTCCCGCGGAATCAATCATTTTTTGTTATTTGTGTCACTTACATTTCAGTAAAAAATATAAATACATTCTAATCATTCCAGAACTTTCTTATAATTATTGCGCTGCTAATAAAGATAAAGTGCAAGTTGTTATTACTCTTTACTCCGGCTGTTTTATCCGAATTAGTAAAAATGGAGAATGAAAAACTCTTGGATGTTTTAAAAAGAAAAATAGAATCCTGCAATGGTAAGTAAGATTTAACTATGTAAATTTTGATTAAGAATTATCAGTCAGTTTTAGGCCTAGGACCAATATATATGCTACCAAAAGAACAATTCATCTATACTAATATTATGAATTATTTATTATATTATCTTCTCGACCGATTTAAAAATTCTTTCACCAATAGAAAACTACATTATCAGCAAGTAACACAGGCTATTAACCAGTGGCGGGACTACCATACAAGCCCAAAAGCCCGTTTTGCTGATTTTAACATAATACGTGTTTATATATTTATATAACTTATATAATTACGTAATTGTATAAGTTATATATAACTAATGACATTATTATATTTCTTTTTCATGCATTAATAAAGAAAAACACGCGTTTGGGATTGTATGGTGGTCCCGCCACTGCTATTAACATATATTTTTATTTTATTTTGTGTATAGTACATCTACATTGCACCCGTGCGAAGCCGGGGCGGACTAGTAACACTATATAGGTTGCATCTCTCGTGCTAAACTACTCCATTTATAACTTACAATCAGAATTGACTGTTTTGTAGAATTAAATTATTTAGGGTTTCTGTAATACTTTCAAATTGCATCTTATTATATCAATATTTTCTATTTACAGACAAATCATTGTTTGAGGCAACACGACAAGCGATTGTGTACATAAAGTTACGTCCCTATAAGTTCTACATTTGGCGAGCAATACCTCTTAACATTTCAATGCCTCTCAGCTTCATCGGTGTTTGTATAACCCACCTGATCGTTATTATTCAAATAAAAAGAGATATCTATATTAAAGAATCTATATAAAAAAATAGTGAAAGTTAAATGTTTATTTCAGATTATGAATATTACATATATTATTACTATACAGTTTCAGGAATTACATTTTTTCGTTTTTTTTAATGTCATATATCGACAGACGAGCATGAGGTTTATTTGATGGTAGGCCGTAGGCCTCAGCCAGAGAACAACATAACTTTTAATTGGTTTACTGTAGTTAATGTTAATTAAATGAACATCTCAAATGATTACAAAAAAACCTATTAGCCGAAAATACACGTTCAGCTTCAACGCTTGTAGGTGGAATGTAAGTAAAAAATCATACATTTACCAAAACGAAGTAGAATAGTAGGTATTCGAAATGTTCAAAAAAACCGAATAATTATATAGGACCTATTCGAATAGTTAATGTAGCGAATATCCGAATAATATGAATATCCGAATATCCGAATTGCATGCCCTAATCACACACCTTACACACTTACATTACACCCTTATAGGCACATAAGTATTTATTTTTTCTTAATATTGTTTTATCTTATATACACTACATATATACACTTCAGTGGGTTAAATCAATTCTTCTGCTACGTCAAGCCTAATTCAAATATATAATCCAGGGCCCCAAGATACAGGGTTTGCCTAGTTTGGGGCTCACTGTTTATTCAAGTAAGCTCTAAGGCATAAGCAAGCATTATTTAAATAGTAATTGTTGTATTTTTTCCTCTTTTAGTTAATTGTATGGTCCATCATTTTTTTTTTTCTAAATTGTGTAAATGTAGTATTAGTGTATTTGCCATGCCAAGGCTTTATTGTAATTTTGTAACGTTTAAATTAAATAAATAAATAAATAAATAGTGTCATCAGCATACAGAGTGATATCCCTGCTGTGAGGGTATTAGAAATACGCCGAAAACCATGCTGTTTTTTAAAAATACTTGTTTTTCGATTCAAGACATTTACTAAGCCGTGTATTCAGATTTTTTTAAAATACTTTTGATAGAATCGGCAGTATAGATATCGGTCGATAATTACCAGGATCCATTTTAATTCCAGACTTGTGAATTGGGCCTACTTTGGCTATTTTTAGTGAGACTGGGAACTGGTCATTTGTTAAACATTTATTAATGCACAGTAAATTTTTAGATATCAAGTATTTTACACATTTCACACCGTTTTAGCAGTTACCTCACTTATATCAGCACATGTATTTTAGCTAAATTATCGATAATTTTAGAACATTAACAACTTAACATAAGATAATAAAAACACTAGTCCTAGTGGGTGTCCACCCAGTGCTATTGGTGACTAGTTCCTCCATGTTCTATGTAGATGTCAACTTTATTTGAGAACGAGAAATCTAATAAATGAAAAGCATTAATTAAATATTTGTCAATTTTGGCTCATTTGCTAGATTCTTATAGAGGGCGATTATTGGTTAGGGGCGGCGAACTATAGAAGTTTATCATCGTCAAGATATTATCTTTATTATACCTTTTGCTCTATTTATTCTGTTATGTAAGTCCTTATATATTTATAATGCAATAAAGTTGTTAAATAAAATAAAATATCTTATACATATACTCTGTAAGAGATCAGAAAACCGTGTAGATTCTACTTTTGATTTCCATAAGACAATTTTTGCCGCCCTTAAAATCTGGCGCCCTAAACTCAAGTCTAGTCTGCTTGCAGTTGAATTCTCACAGTGTGTATTTATTATTTTCGGTTAGCATTTACTTTGAATAATATATAAGGGACTTTTTGCTTGTATGTGAATTCATTAAATCTATGATTAATCGATGATTTGTATTTTATTTGTGTTTAATAATTATATTATATCCTTATTCTAATGGAAAAGTGGCGTGAAATATATAGCACTTTTAGAATTGTAGAAAAAACATATTCCAATTTATGGGCACTTTTAAGGTTTTCGGTTATACATATAATTTTAAACTAAGTCCTAGTGGTAGTATATATTTGGATCAATAATCGGTAAATGAATAAAAACACAATAAATTTCATCAAATCTCTTTATTTTAAGCGAGGAATATTATTTTATTCACAAATGACATTAATGAAACTACCGAGAAATCGGTAGATTCGAGACCACTGAAACATTTGCGAATTTATGAAATTTCTTTAGACGGTAATAATATTAATCTCATTTATTCAATATAATATCTATAGGTATACAACATATTGTTCTTAAAGAGGCACTATATACGTGAAATACCTGTTGAAACAAACTCTTTGGTTCTGTTACATAAGTGCCCCAGTGCGATCTCTTAAATATTTATTACTTGAGAGTGCATAACTTTGTGCATAAAAAGGACTTCTGCCATAATATACTATACATAATGCACCACGGCCCCAGATTACCAACCTGTGTACATATACAACATAATTACATACAGAAGGGCGTTTGATCTATATTAATAACTATAGTTTAATTATTATAAGAATTATAATTCTAGTGAATGACATTTAAAACAGCTGATATAGTGCTTTTACACAAAAATGCACTTTATTCAAAATTTTGTGCTTAGTATTCGAATGAGAGTAGAACAATTACGTAAGCGACGGAACAATTCATGAAGTCCGTGATGAGATTAATATTCAAGGGGAAAATCCGCCATATTGTGTAGCGAGGTGGGCGAACTTCCAAGTACTCCAGTGTTGTCATTATTTGACTGTGGTAATTAGTATCTGTAAAAAATATATTTTGTAACTTTGTGACTTTTAAGGTCCCTAAATTATGGATGTAATGGAGGTGGGTTTACCGGAACCCAAGTCGGAATCGAAATTGAAAATTTAAATTTGGTTTATCTCAGTCGGAGTTTAATCCAACCCAAAAGTGCAACTAGCGTGCTATCCGTCCCTCATTTTAAGTTATTACAGCGGTATGTATTTTTGATCGCAGTTTCTATCTTCGTTCTAAGCTCTGATTAATAATTATCAAAAGTGGAGGCGGAGTCGGAGGTGTACAATCAATCAGAAGTTCCGATCTTTCGGAAAAGCAGTCCAAAATATCCCTAGCATAGACTATATTGTCTATTACCTATATTGTAAAATTAAAAAAATAATATTGATTTGCTAATGTAAGTGTAATGAATATTCAGATGTATTGATTTTATTACCCTGTAGATTGTACCAGGGTGAATCAAAAAGTTCTTAGAAGTGCATATATATGAAACCTTTTTGGATCAAGTTCGATATTCAAATTAAAGAGTGTCTATCACACTATATTTATGCAGACTGTCACTTGTTTTTGTCAGTTCGTTCGCATGTAATAATTTTTTTTGTGCAACGAGTTGCTAAAAAGTCAAAATTATGGATAAAAGTGAGTTACGTGCGGTGATAAAATATCTCAGTTTGAAAAAAATTTCTACGAAGGAAATTTTTTTGGACATTCAGCAGATATTAGGGGGTGATGCTGTACCCTATTCTACGGTTGCGTACTGGGTGGCTGAATTTAAAAGAGGTAGATCAAGCTGTAAAGATGACCCGCGTTCTGGGCGGCCTTCAACCTCCGTTACAGAAGAAAATGTCAAAAAGGTTGAGAATCTGGTTTTGGAAGACAGAAGAATGACTATAAAACATATAGCTGAGATCCTAAAGATATCTATTGGTAGCGTTCAATCCATTTTAATTGATTCACTGGGGTTCAAAAAAGTGTCTGCAAGATGGATGCCACGAATGTTAACCGACGAAAACAAAAAGCGACGTTTGGAAATTTCCAAGCGTAATCTCGAAATGTTCCAGCGTGATTCGGATAATTTTTGCCGTCGTCTTGTCACCATGGATGAAACGTGGGTCCACCATTTTGATCCTGAAACTACCATCCTCTCCATCCATCAAGAAATTTCGAGTTGCTCCTACCGCTGGCAAAGTTATGGCCTCTGTGTTCTGGGATAGTCAAGGAATCCTTTTTATTGATTACATGCCAAAAGGCCAGACGATTACTGGACCCTATTATGCAAATTTAATCCCGAAAGTGCGTGAAGCGATTAAAGAAAAACGTCGTGGAAAACTGTCGTTGGGCGTGTTGTTCCTTCAAGATAACGCTCCTGCTCATCGATCGGAAGTTGCGCTCAACGCAATCCGCTGTGCTGGCTTCCTGGCAATCTCCTTGACCACCCACCATATTCTCCGGACTTAGCCCCAAGTGATTTTCACTTATTTCCAAAATTAAAAGAGGAAATTCGTGGAATAAAATTTCACGATAATGACGCGGTTATAGCTGCCGTAGAGGACTTTTTCGAGAGTCAAGAAAATAATTTTTTTTCACAAGGAATAAGGAAGTTAGAAACGCGTTATTCTAAATGCATTGCATTGGAGGGAGATTATGTAGAAAAATCTCAGATTTTTATTTAATCTGAGAGAAAAATAAAATATTATTATTTAAATCTTTGCATTTTTTAATATTGATTCCAAGAATTTTTTGATTCACCCTCGTACGTTTCGGATGCTGCCTATAAATTCGTACGTTAGAAGTCACAAATTTGTTATTTTTTGAATTAAAGTCTGACATAAATAGTAATCAAAATATTAACTTTGTGGTCCCAAAGAAGTAAAACAGCTTTTGATTCCACATTTTCATGGCTTTCAAGATAACGCTTATGTTTTATTTATTATGTTAATTACCTTCAGTCATCAACATCTCCATAGCTAAAGTCGCTTTAATTTTTTCATATTCATTCACAGTCAGTTCTAAGAATATAACTCCCAGAAACGTAAGACAGACGTGTGATAGCGAAGTTGCTATAGGTGACAGCACTGATAAGTGTATGCCCTGAAAATTAAAAAAATAAATTCAACGAAGTGTAGCAAAGAGGATCCAACCTATAAAAAATCACTGCGGATTGGATCCTTTTTGCTAAACTATTTGTAAATATCATATTATTTCGTCCAGACAGATACGCAAGAGCCTTGACGTCATGTCTCATTCGCCAACTAAGGGCCTAAGACGCACAACTTGCGAGAAAGTATTCAAATCATTAATCGGTCATTTGCATGCGAATTGAACTGATTTTTCATACAAATAAGGCCCAAGTATATACAATTTGCAATCTATTTTATTTCCTTTTTCTAATTATTCATGAAATTGGCAGTTTCATACTTACTAATGATTCTAAATTAAAAAAAATATCATAAAATCCACAATTTTTTGTGAGGAATTCCCGTGATTTGAGGAAAAATAAGTATGTAGGAGATATCAGTCTTTCTCAGGGACCTATAGAGGGGATCTTCGATC
This sequence comes from Anthocharis cardamines, assembly GCA_905404175.1. Lineage (NCBI taxonomy): Eukaryota > Metazoa > Arthropoda > Insecta > Lepidoptera > Pieridae > Anthocharis > Anthocharis cardamines. The sequence continues at coordinate 8,377,531 of FR989969.1, forward strand.
AGTCTCACCAATACTGGCCTGCTTGGCGAACTTGGCGTGATACAGAACTCTTGACATCATGTTGATTGTAAGCGTAGATTGTAGACGTCGCTACACTTATATTCCTCTAGTTTCTTATTCTTTCGCAGTTTAAATCAGGAACGATGACGCGATGATGATGATTAATTATTTATATCAAGATTATACAATGAGCAATGATTGACTTACTTCGTTTATTATTAAGGTTATTCCAAAGTGAATTTCCAGTATAACTTTGAAAAAAATAAACAGTAAGTCCAAAAACATCTGAAAATAATTATACATTATTGTTATTCGAAATAGTATTGTTATTTATTGTATTCGTTGGTTATTCATGGTTTTCCAGCATTCTGATATTATATTGCTGTTATACTTTTCAATGGAAAATTAAATAACAAAAATATATTGAAATAAAATACTGTATACCGGATTAAAACGCGATTTATACTGTCTGCCCGTGACGACGGTTGCTGAAAAGAATCCGAAGGGATAAATAATTTAAACAATATAAATAATAATTTTATTTAAATGTGTGATACTCGCGTTAATAAAATACAATATTAAAAAGAATATATGTAATTGGTTGATTTTAATTAGGTTTGGCCTAGGAAACGCAGTAGGAAACTACCTGAACGTTGATCCCTGACCGTACCCTTTATACGTTGATCCCGGCTAAACAGTAGAACCCCTGTTGGGCTTGCAGGAAAAGGGAAAGGAAAGTAATATGATATGGACTTACGATGGATGATGAGGTGCTGCCCTCGACAGCGCTGCCGGAACACTTAACTCTTCTTCAGTTGCACTGGAGAACTTACTTATAAAAATCCAAGCACACAACGCACACTGCCTTAATTGTTTTATTAGGTTTTAATTAATTTGCAAGACGGCTGATGCGTCGGTTGCGCACACGTTGTACGAAGTGTTTTTACTTCCGCCGCATAGAGGGCGCGGGCGTAGGAAAAGGTAGATTTGGAGGAAAGAAGGAATGCAAGCCGCAACAATAATAATTAAGTAATTTTTAACTTATATATCCTATTATTATATTATATAATAGTACTTACCTTTATTTTTAATATTTTATTTGCATCACGTACGTAGTCCAAGAGCGTTTTATAAATTTGAGTGAATTTTTTCAAATGAAATACTTTTTCATCCACATCAATATCATTGTTTTTGCACTTAGCGTTGACATATAAATGCAAATATTTCATTCGTGACCAAACAATTTCGTATATAATGGCGGTAGTTATATGTGAAAGTAATTGAGAGGTTTCAAATATCAATAGTACACTTCCTTCAAACATAACACCCATGTCTAATATACACACTATATCGTACGCAACTTTACATAAACAAATCAATAGATAAGAACATACAGTAATCCAAGCATTATAATGATTTATATTATTATGCAAGAGTTTGTCTATGATATTGATAGATGAATAGAACTTAACAAAATAATTCTCTTTATTATACAAAGATATAATTAAATTTGCGGATAGTTTAAGGGAAAACATCGTTTTAAAAATCAAGCTGAAGACGGGGTGGCCTGTGATTTGTCCTGAATTCAAAAAAAAAATTAAAACCAGAATTTGAATGCCAATACAATAACATATACACAAAGATTTGATTAAATTTGTGGTATTGAATTCACAGTAAGTTCCAAACAGAAAACGAAATACTAAGAGACATTTTGTGAAAGAATAGTCCTTAGACATAGTTATATTTTTTCTAACAAAATTAGCGTTTGTCTTCGACCACTGCCACTTTATAAATCAGTGGATACAATGATACAAAGGTTTTTAGAAACATTGAATGTAATTTGCTTTATATCCTATTATTACGTTATCTCTACGAATATTAACTTCTATATCCGGTCTAGAATTTTTTAATTTTATGTACCTGATATTAGTAAATCCAGTTGCAAATTAATTATTTTATACTACGGTATTCCTGTGGCTTCGCTCATACGAAAGAAACGGAACAAAAAGGTTTATATGACGAGATATTACGTATTGGTGTGACTCAGTTTTGAAGTCATACAGCGTTATGAGACCCACCCTAAATTAATTGTATGCGCTTTGCGTTTAGCATCAAAGGCATATTCGATTCGCGGGACAGCAAGAAAAAACCAGTTGGGCAGGCGCAGAATTACTATAACTTACTTGCCTTTAAAGAAAAGATATCAGTGAAACGGACACAGAAATGTGTCTACTGGAGTAGTATTCTCGAATCCCCTGTGGAAAGGGGATTCGAGAATTCATAATTATTTAAGGTTACATTCAAATGTAACGGTATAATAGCAAGCATTAACATCCGTTCCAATTGCGGCTAAATTCTAAACGTACCGAAGTGGACATTTGAAGTGTCCTGCTAAATTTGTCCGCATAGCCTCTGTCCAGTTTATTTCAACGTGTATGGTCTCTGAGGGGTGATTTACATAGACTTCGTGGCAGAAGACTGAAATAAAGCTACAATATCCGGACTAGCATGGTACGGGGTAATAGATTAGGCAGTTACATAAATATCAGTTGAATACTAACCCATTTCTGTGAACCGTACCTTGAATGTACATATTTATGTTCGAATGAGTTGTTTAATTTGTTTGTTTAGCACATAGTCAAATAGTGTGTGTGTGACATGAGGAAGACACATTTTTGTGTCTGTTTTCTCTAATTATGTTTGTTATATTGATGATCGATTTACACTTTATTCTACGTACAACTGACGGCTGTGGTTTTTGGAACCAATTGGACCTGGTTACATTCAAATGACTCTGTATAGGCCAGCAACACCATTGCGATCTTTAAGCTGCAAGCTCTGGAAGACAGCGGTGATAACTCCATCACCATACTTAAGTATACTAACATTAGTTTGAGAACTTAATTATTAAGATTAAATAAGAAAGGTTTATTATTTTTTGCTTTTCAGTTTTTTCGGCGGTTTTCTTTTTGTTAAAATGTTTTTAATCCTTTTTCCTAGGTTTCAACCCCGGGCTTTCCAGCGCTGAACATAGTGATTCAGTAATATTTAATATTAGAACTACTACAATCTATTGATTGTTATATCTATAAGAATATCTAAATAAAAACCATCAAATGATATATGAAAGTTAGTTAGTTCTATACGAAGCTCACACAATTTCAATCAGTAGAATGGACATCGGTACCAGCTGTGTTGGAGTCATTTCGTATGCTAATATCATGTTACATGCACGCTATCTCTATGTATTTACTGTCCCAATATTAAGATATTAATACGACACCAGCAATTTATACTACGCTTACTTGAAAAAGTATATTTTAGCCAGTAGATTTCAAAGAAAAATTGTGATTACTTTTTAATTATCTATATTAATATTATAAAGAGGATTTTTTTTTTTGTTATTAATTAATAAACTCAAAAACTGGACCGATTTCAATTCTTTCACCAATAGAAAGCTACATTATCGCCATATCAAATGTTAATAACAGTTTGATATGGAAATGAAATAGTTTGATTATTTTGCCATTTTCAAAATGTATTCGTGTAATAATGGATATGAAGAAATCTTGCTCAAAAGCTCAGCTTAAGATGAAGATCACGCGAACGAAGTCGCTGGCATCAGCTAGTCCTTACTAAAACCAAGCCAAGGTGTAAAAAATTAGCCATAAAATGTCATTCATCGCATGCGCTGCGGAAAGTATAGGACAAAGAAAGTTCTACAATATTATAAAACATATCAATATCTACAAAAAACTTTGGGAGACCAAATGTCTAACTATGGAAACTATAACTACTTTTTTACATTTTAAAAGTTCAAGACCAAGTGTCAAGGCAACACACCTGCAAGCCCTCTGGTGTTGCGGATGTCTATGGGCGGCGGTGATCACTTACCATCACGTGAGCCACCTGCTACTCATAGACGCAAAAACAGCATCTCTGTTAGGTAGGTTATACGCCTCTAAATTTATTCTAAGAAACTATCAAATGTCAAACTTAGAAAAATAGTTTGACAGGTCTCACTAGATTTAAACTGATTCACGTCTTGGTATATGAGCCAAATAAGCCTTTTTGTTCCGATTCTTTCGTATGAGCGAATCCGCCGGAATACCGCAGTATAAAATGATTACTTACTATCAACTGAATTCACTTATATCGAGTACATATAATTACATAAAATTAAAAAAATCTAGACTAGATATAGGTAGAGATAACGTAATAATAGGCTATAAAGCAAACTACATACAATGTTTCTAAAAAACTATGTATCATTGTATCCACTGATTTATAAAGTGGTAGTGGTCAAAGACAAACGCCAATTTTGTTAGGAAAAATATAATTATGTCTAAGGACTATTCTTTCACAAAATGTCTCTTAGTATTTCGTTTTCTGTTTGGAACTTACTGTGAATTCAATACCACAAATTTAATCAAATCTCTGTGTATATGTTATTGCATTGGCATTCAAATTCTGGTTTTAATTTTCTTTTGGAATTTGGAACAAATTCCAGGCCAGCCCGTCTTCAGTTTGATTTATAAAACGGTTTATCCCCTTAAACTATCCGCAAATTTAATTATATCTTTGTATAATAAAGAGAATTATTTTGTTAAGTTTTATTCATCTATGAATATCATAGACAAACTCTTGCATATTAATAATATAAATCATTATAATGCTTGGATTACTGTTTGTTCTTTTGTATTGATTTGTTTATGTAAAATTGTGTACGATATAGTGTGTATATTAGACATCGGAATTTTAATATTTGCTAGAAGTGTAATATTCATATTAGAAACCTCTCAATTACTTTCACATATAACTACCGCCATTATATACGAAATGTTTTGGACACGGATGAAATATTTGTATTTATATGTCAATGCTAAGTGCAAAAACGATGATATTGATATCGATGAAAAGGTATTTCATTTAAAAAAATTCATTCAGATTTATAAAATTCTCTTAGACGACGTACGTGATGTTAATAAAATTTTAAAAACGAAGGTAAGTATTAATAGTTAATAGTATTATATAAAACTTAGTTAATAATTATAAAAGGAGGTTTTATTTAATTTTCCATTGAAAAGTATATCTGTAATATTAGGTCCTTACATATGAATTGGTGTTGTATATGAAAAAAGCAAAACTAATTTTTTTCTAAGATTTTTAGAACATTTTTTCACAGTATGTACAGTTGTTATCTATGCACTTTTGCCATTTTATAGGGAGTTCATTGATTCCTTTGCGGTAAAAATTGCGGGAGCGAGAATCAAGAAGGCGTTTTGGACTCCCTCATCTAAATTGTATTTTTTTCCAATTAAAAAAATATCCAAATTTCAAAAATTAATAATAAATTAATTTAAGGTATTTCATATCTATTTATATTGCAGTAAATTTATGAAGTAATTGTGCTAATTCTTTTTTATTAATAGTTATTATTTATAAAATGTCAAGATTAGATTATGTATGGATAGGTAGATACAATGTTGTGATTGTCAGTTAGTGTATTCCTTGTAAATTTTATGTTTATTATTTTTCCATATAAATTTACATTTTATTTTTAAATTAATGTATAAAGAACCGCTAATGTCAGCGCACCAACCCTCCCTGGGAGCCACTGAAAATCAGTGTTGGGGTCGCATTCGGCTCCAATGTATACTGAGTGGTGTTCCAATTCGGAACACCACTCAGTATACATTCGAAATTTCGAAGTTCGATAAAACGCCAATTTCATAGATAAGTACCTAATATAATATAAGAATGTTGGAAAAAACGGAACAACCAACATCCGAAAACGGAAAACTATATAAAAATAGCATTTGACGGGCTTGTTGCCGTGCACATCGTTGGGTCGTGGGTTCGAATCCCACCGGGACGACATGTTTATAATTATCTGTAAACATGTTTTCCCACGTCTGGTAACTTCGGGCATTGAACGGGTGGGAGGAATATCGAAATTCCGACCGGGTAACGAACCACCGTTCATAGATAGAAAACCCGTGAAATGCATATTGCGCGTTACGGTTTCAGTCTATGGATTTCCGAATGCTCGAAGTAAAAAGTAGGTCGACAGCGCATCATTGACTGATGTTCTGTGGCTGAGGTATTACCTACCATCAAGTTGACCTCATGCTCGTCTGTCGATATCTAACATAAAAAAAATTTACTATTTCGAATAACAATAATATATTATTATTTTCAGTTATTTTTGGACTTACTGTTTATTTTTGTCAAAATAATTATGGAAATGCACCTTGGAATAACCTACATAATAAATGAAGTAAGTTAATCATTGCTCATTGTAAAATATAATCTGTCTTTATGTTTATACAATATTATATTTTTTTGTTATTATAGTTAATTACATAAAGATGTCATGTGGAACATGGTGAAATGGTTGCAGCGCCTTACAAATATTTTGTAAAACAAAAAATTGGCGATTAAAAAGAGTGACGAAGAGTTTCTTGCCAGTTCTTCTCTTCCGTTCTACGCCCTTGATTTGAGAACTGGCGGTAAATGTAAAATTAGAAGCATTTAATATGTACTTTTTACTGACGTTCGTAAGTGTACACTGTGTTACCTAAATGAATAAATGATTTTGAATTTGAATATTTATGATATATAATTAAGTATCATCATAGCGTCATCATTCCTGATTAAAAGTTAAAACTGCGTGAGAATGGAACTCCCTGTCAGTTTCTATCTTTCCGTATCACTATAAATTAGGTATTCTCAAGGCCAGGGTGAATACTGAATAAGATTTTTATAGACAAACGTAACACTTCTTAGATCGCATCACCACTTCCCATCAGGTGGTATCGTCCTTTTTTATTAATTACTAATCTACTAAAGCATGCTATATTTATCTATTCAGTCAATACTTTTTTTCACTACTGTGTATTGTCTTCGTTTCGACGAATGCAAGTCAAAGTGTGCACTGTATTTAATAAATTCAAAATTGACAATCATATATTTCGATGTATAATATGGTTTATTCACGGTTTTAACGGTTTCAAATTTAAATACAAAATCATTTATTCATTTAGGTAACCCAATTTACACTTATGAACATCAATAAAAAAAACATATTAAATGCATCTAATTTTACTTATTTTACTGCCAGTTCTCAAATCAAGTGCGTAGAACAGACGAGAAGAACTGGCAATAAACTCTCCGCCACTCTTTTTAATCGCCAAGTTTTTTGTTTTACAAAATTTTTATAAGGAGCTGCAACCATTACACCATGTTCCACATGATATCTTTAAGTAATTTACAATAATAATAATAAAAACGAATATATACATATGTATATAAACGAAAAAATAAAAATCAAAGATTTGTCCTCTATCAGCAGTAGGCATGGTGAAATAAGAGCACGCACTTACATTCTCGTGGGAACAACACACAAATACATAGTCGAAATATCTAACATCACCGCATACATGAATTCAAGTCCGACCAGTCATCACAAGTAGCACCCGTTCTCGAGTAAGACGCATTGCCAGCCATCGGCCCCCTCGCCGTATTTCAGGGAGAGAGACAACCCGACGCATGCACGAAAAAGTAAAGAGATAGTATTCGTATCGTCAATATGTCAGTTGTATGCTATTTCAATGTTTAGTTATTATCGACAATTCGAAATCGATTTTGTGCTAAAAATTCAAATCAAAAGGATGCTAATTTTGTTTACTCATGGACACTACATTATACAAACAAATTTTTTTTAAGCCTAGGATTTTGCCGTAAATACAGGACTCAAACAAGAGGATGCTCGCAGGGAATGCGGGTGATAGTGCTTCTTGAAAAATATTGCGAACAAGTACCAAAATTTACCAGTGCACTGAAAGGGGAAGCAAAGAAATTTGGCCTCAAGATCAGCCAGGAAAAGACGAAGTATTTGCATATGAACCGATACAAGAATAAATACATTAAGCGAAATAACCTCCATGTTGGAAATACTTCCTATAAAGGAGTAGCTATGTTGGAAACAAGCGAAGAGGAGATTGATTTCTGTATACTAAATACTTTGAGATGCAGGGCGGCACTTCACAAAATGTTGGTGTCCAAGCTCCTCAGAAAAAGTACAAAGTAGCACAACAAGAGTTCTCTATTAAAGGTGTTTTCAATTTAAAAAACACCCTAACTTCAATAATAATAGGATCAAACCCGCAATAAATTCTTTGTCTGTTAGATCGTTTTTGCTGAACTTCGTTCAATTTATTTTTTTAATTTTCAGGGCATGTACTTTGCACTGCTGTCACCTATAATAGCTTCGTTATCACACGTCTTTCTTACGTTTCTGGGAGTTATATTCTTGGAACTGACTGTGAATGAATATGAAAAAATTAAAGCAACCTTAGCTATGGAGATGTTGATGACTGAAGGTAATTAACATAATAAATAAAAAATAAAAAACTAAGATATAAAAGAAAATAAAAAACAAGCGTTATCTTGAAAGCAATGAAGATGTGAAATCAAAAGCTGTTTTACTTCTTTGGAACCACAAAAAATGTTAAGTTTTTAATTATTTTTTTATGTCAGACAATTTGACAGAGGGCCCGGCTCATTACATTACATTAGTAACAGATAATATTACAATAACTTTGTGACGTCGAGCGTTCGGATTTATAGGCAACAATCGAAACGTACAATCTACAGGGAACCATTGCAATAAAATCAATAAATTTGAATATAGATTACAGTAGCATTGGCTAATGAAGTTTTTTTTTTATTTTTACAATACTGGTAATATACAATATTGTATATACTACGAATTTAAGGACTACTTATCCGAAAGATTGGAACTTCCGATTGATTGTACACTTCCAACTCCGCCTCCACTTCTGATAATTTTTAATCAGAGCTTTGAACGAAGGTAGAAACTGCGACCAAAAATACATACCGCTGTAATAACTTAAAACGAGGGACACATAGCACGCTTGCGTCACGCTCTGTTGGCTTCAGCTCTGACTGAGATAAACCAAATTTAAATCTTCAATTCCGATTCTGACTTGGGTTCCAGTAAATCCACCTCCGATGGTGGGTTAACCTAGTCTATACCTCAAAGGTCATAGTTAATAAAGATATTTTTTACAGATACTAGTTACCACAGTCAAATAATGACAACACTGGAGTACTTGGAAGTTCGCCCACCTCGCTACACAATATGGCGGATTTTCCCCTTGAATATTAATCTCATCACGGGCTTCATGAATTGTTCCGTCGCTTACGTAATTGTTCTACTCTCATTCGAATACTAAGCACAAAATTTTGAATCAAGTGTGTTTTTAGAAGCACTATTACAGTTTTAAGTGTTATTCACTAGAATTATAATTCTTATAATAATTAAATTATAGTTATTAATATAGATCAGACACTCTTCTGTATGTTGCAATGATTATGTTGTATATGTAGACAGGTTGGTAATCTGGGGCCGTAGTGCAATACATATATAATATGTATGTACAATTATTATGGCAGAAGTCCTTGTTATGCACAAAGTTATGCACTCTCGAGTGGTAATAAATCTTTAAGAGATCGTACTGGGGCACTTATGTTACAGAACCTAAGAGTTTGTTTCAACAGGTATTTCACGTATATATTGCCACTATAAGAACAATATATGTATACCTATAGATATTATATTGTATAAATGAGATTAATATTATTACCGTCTAAAGAAATTTCATAAATTCGCAAATGTTGCAGTAGTCTCGAATCTACCGATTTCTCGGTAGTTTCATTAATGTCATTAGTGAATAAAATAATATTCCTAGCTTAAAATAAAGAGATTTGATGAAATTTATTGTATTTTTATTCATTTACCGATTATTGGTCCAAATATAGTAGACTTAGTTTAAAATTATTTAACCGAAAAACTAAAACTAACTTTGCTCCCACGTACTACACGAAACAGAATAATCAGAAACTGGCAATATCTAGTCAAGGATTCCATGATTAATTTCGAAAGGCCATCTCTCCCTTATGGCCATCCACCCCGGAATTACCCTATTTAAAAAAATCTGCAAACACGGCTTAGTACGTATGTCTTGAATCGAAAAACAAGTATTTTTAAAAAACAGCATGGTTTTCGGCGTAAATCTAATACCTCACAACAGCTGTTGATCTATTTGCATCAATAAAATTTGCATGCTCAGAAAAGAGATTACTAGGTATCTTTATCGATTTAAAAAACCTTTGATACATGATCAGTCATCGGATACTCTTATCGAAATTGAGAACCATAGGTATTACTGCATCTGCCTATAATATTTTCCAGTCTTACTTATCAAAATAGATACCAAATTACAAAAATAGGTGGCATACAGAGTGAGCCGTATGTAATTACTTACGGCGTCCCACAAGGACCCATACTCGGACCGTTATTGTTCTTGTTGGTTTTAAAGGGGATATCACTCTGTATGCTGATGACACTATATTATACTACCTATTTTATTCTGGTCACTCCATAGTTCCTATAATAAACAAAGTACAACATGATCTTGAAATGTTACATATAAGTGGTTACAATCAGATTTACTCACTATTGACTCGTCTAAGACTAACTATTTGATATTTGCACCTAAAAACAAGAGACTTGGTCACTAATCTCCTTTGACTATTAATAATGAACAACGTAAACTAAGAAAAATATCTTGTCTTAATTCTATATAGTCAATTAACTTGGAAACAGCATAGAACAGATTTTTCTTAAATTTTAGAATAGTATTAGTTACTAATATTAGAATTAAGCTCTTATACTAACAATTATGAATACTTGTAATCTGAATAAATAAATAAAGAATAATAATAAATTAACTTATATGTATGTATAATTTAGTCTCAGTAAGAGAATTTTTGTAAATCTTTTGAGATAAATTCTTAAACCGTATGTTAGATATTGACAGACGAGCATGAGTGAACTTGATGGTAGACAATTATCGACCTACTTTTTACATCGAGCATAGATCAATTCGCGTGATGGATGCGCATCTGAACCGGAATCTATAACAGCAGGAGTTCCTCAGGGGTCTGTTCTGTCAGCAACTTATTCCTACTGCATATAAATGATCTTTTGGGTCCCGGTATCTATGGGTATGCAGACGATAGTACGGTTGTTGACAGATACGTAGCCGAAGCACGAGCGAGCAAGGATCAAATTCAGTGTGAAAGAGAAGCATTGGTAGAACGGGTAAATTTAACCTTTAAAGCAGTCGGACACTGCTGGGGCGACGCTAATCTGGTTAAGTTTAATACCAAAAAAACACAGGCGTGCCTATTTAGTGCGAAGCGCAGTCCGTTCAGCTCGACTCCTACTTTCAATCACCAGTCTATAGAAATTTCGGGCAGACTCGAACTGCTAGCTCTCACACTCTGCTCTGACCTTAATTTTAAAACATTTCTTGAATCCAAGGCAAGTGTTGCTTCAAAAAAACTTGGCATACTGTCCAAGGTCAGACGGTACTTCATGATTTTTAAAAAAATTCTGTAATAACATGTTGTCCCGGTGGGATTAGAATCCACGACCCATCGATGCGCACGGCACGTGTTGTACCGAACGCGCTAACGTGCCCGTCAAAATTAAATGAATTATTTTAACATTAAATTAATTGTTATCCCTTGTTATAATATACTTATATAGTAGGTATACCTAATAGTGTGTGTGTTTATTTGTTTCTGATCCACTGACATGATTTTTTAATTTTGAGTTAGTTTTAGAGTACTTTTTGACCCAAATATTCACTGCGACGAATCTTAAAATATATTTTAAAATCGTCCAAATTGGATTAAAACTATCGTTAATTATTGTTATATAAATGACGTTCCATTGTTCAGTTCATTAATAAGAAAACAATAATTTGTACTATTGTTGAGAAAGGGTGCTGATAGCACGATAGCGAACATTAATCATTGAAGGTGAGACGAGCGAAATAAAAGTCTTTTATACTCTTGCTTCTTTAATAAAAAAGGGGCTTTGATAACCACTCTTTTAATAAACGATTTCTTTATGACTTAGAAATTTTAATGTTTTAAGTTAAATTAATATATATGAGAGAATTAAAGTGAACTTAACAAACTGGCCAAATGCGTTTCGGACTTTTAACGGAACTCTCAAACTTTTAGTTAAGTAAAGATTTTTTCAATAAAAAAACAACAATTTAGGGTTTTCCTTTACTTGAGCTACATGACATTGCTTCATGCCAAATTACATGATTCTAGGTAATCGGGAAGTACCATATAGGTTTTGACTTCCTTGCGAGTGTCAAAATATGCGACATAGACGGAGCATAAAAGGCCGTATCTTTTGATTTCGTCGAGTTTGCAGATTTTTTCATTGCTGCAAGGGATTGCAGACCTGAGTATTTGATATCAACTTGATACCGCCTCGCGTTACTGAAAAAAAGGGTTTTGACAGACAGACGGACAGACAGGCAGATGGACATAGAAGTGATCCTATAAGATTTCTATTTTGGTACGGACTACGGAACCCTAAAAAAAAGATATGTGTGTACTTATGTACACGCGTTAGAAGTAATACTTCTTTGGCGTTTGAAGAAAAAATTTAAAAAACAAAACTGCAGTAAATATCGAAGAAAAATGTTAAAATCAATCAAATTCTATTCTGTAGCCAACTTCATGGGACATCGTGCGCGCGCAGGTCATGAATTCACTCTCATCCAAACGCGCCAAAAGAAGTATAACTTCAAAAAGAATATTGTCGAATTTAAGGCAAATATTGTTTTAATGGCTAGAAAGTGTTTTTAGACTGAAATGAAATTTGGCGAAATTTAGAGTCAAATATTCAAGACAGTATTCTAAATATGCGACATATTGTTAATCGAATAGTACGCCATTCGTAGATGAAAGCATTGACAAATCCCATCCAATACATCAGTAGAATGGAGCGGGATATAGTAATTACGCGTCAAACAAAGGGATGTATGTAAATATACGATATTACGTGGATACGTGGACAGACAGACGTATGTGGAAATTATACAGTAGTATCTAATGCGGGTTTCGCGGTAAGGGCTAAGCATTTGCCTCTTTAGATAAAATTAAAGTTTGACATTGCACCTGCAAGACAATATTACAGACGTGTGTGGGCGTCGGTGATCATTCGCCATCACGTGAGCCACTTCTCACACTACAACCTACAATACACCCTAGTCGATTGACTTTACCTTCCGTTTTATACTCTGCGACATAAAACATTTTTTTGGCCAATTCATAAAATATGTATTAGACACTTGGTATAGCATTTCTCACAGAAATATTTCAATTTCTAAGTACTACACCAACTATTGTACAAACCAGGGGGTGTATAAGACTGATTTTTTGCTCCTTTTAACTTATATCTTACCGATCCCAATAAATGTATTTCAATTCATTTCATTCATTCATTCAAAACAAGGATCACATACGTTGATATTACCTCGACTACACATTTAAAGGCTGGTCATTAAATAGGGATTTGGAGGGTCGAGTGGACTAAAATAAAGTTAGTCTCGGTTTGCCTGCACTATTCACGAGTAAGTGCAGGTGATTAATACACCTCTTTATTACTAATCTTGCCCCTGGGGACGATTTTATTACCCTGATTTCAATATAGATAACTTAGCCGTTTTCGCTATTTAATATATAAGTGAGTTTGCGAGGCTATGAGGACTGCTCACACTCTATTTTTTTTTCACGCTCTATATTTACTGTAAAACAACTGTAGGAATACTGAGTGATAATTGCAAGCTGTCTGCGTTCAGATAGGTCGCGAGTTTAAATCCCGCCATTATTTACGTACATGTTTAAAATTCCCGAAACTGGTCATTTTTATCGAATCTATAAACCTACTAGTCAATACTAATATTATAAAAGGAAAGATTTGTTTTCTTGAGACTGTATATTTTTAACGAATAAACTCAAAATCTACTGGACCGATTTTAATAATTATTTCACCAATAGAAAGCTACATTATCAGCGAGTTAGCGGCTATTTTGTGGTTAGTACTAATACATTGTACCCGTGTGAAGCCAAGGCGCATTGCTAGTGATTAATATGAAGAGGGAAGAATAGTGAAATTAAATCAAGTTCTTAGATGGAATAACCGTGAAGAGAATATTGCATAATTCAATTTCAGTTATGCATTTCTGAATTGAAGTAAAACAAATAGGTCAGTAGAAGTAATAAAATCTATATTGTTTATAGATATAACAGAATACGAAATTCGGCTGACGGATCATACATTTTCTATTACGAAAATCTTTCGGATCCGATGATCTATCACTCGTTCCCAGACATTATGTCTTTCGTTTGACGTTACTATGATCGTAAATATAATCGTAAATAGAATTAAAAATGTTTTCTAAGTTAAAACACTAAGTTAGTTGTTCTTTCGTTTCGCTCCAAAATGGCGTTCGATTTTGATAATACCTCTTATAATGTTTATCTGACACACATAATATCTACGCCCAGTCCGCAAAATCCTTCCAGTTAACTCTAGGTATTACTATTCCATAATTCATAGGACATAAATCAAGGTATCACCAATCTAACGCGACACGTTTATCGTCCTCCACACAAACACATAAATAACGATGTATCCGCTAACGTCTGAAGTGATTCTGTTAAGTCGAGTACACTATAATTCATCTATTAATACTGTCCGGGTGTATTCCAACAGACATTCCATTTTAACACAACACACAAGACATAAATACATACATATCGGTGGCGGGACCACCATACATGCCCAAACGCCTGATTAATGCATTAAAAAGAAATATAATAATGTCATTAGTCATATATAACTTATATGACATATATAAATTATATAAACACGTATTATGTTAAATTCGACTCTTCCACTCACACTAGTGTTTCACGAAAAAGATTTATTAAGCTAGCTTCATAAATCTTTTTCGTTTCCCTACTTTCATACATCACTTTCTATGTGCCCAAACCTCAACATTACAAGACCTTTACTGCAAACATGCGTGTAAACAAACTATGTAGATGAGACAATAAGTTAATATTGTCTTTTATTAACGCGAGTATCACACATTTAAATAAAATACTGTATACCGGATTAAAACGCGATTTATTATTTAAATTATTTATCCCTAATAAATAATTTAAATAATAAATCGCGTTTTAATCCGGTATACAGTATTTTATTTAAATGAGACAATAAGTTGTTTGTCATAGGAACTAATACGCATGGGTATTTTTTTGTCTTTGTATGTACACGAAACATCGGGATAAATAATATAAATAATAAATGGCGTTTTTATACAGTAACAGCTTTTTATTTAAATTTTTTTTTTACAATTAATAATGAAAATAATAAATGTCAAAAAAATATGTAATAAAACTCAATCTCAAGTATAGATACTTTGCAATGAAGAAGTTACAGGCAAACTAGTGTTGTCATAACCATAAAATTAACAATCTATTATAAACAAGAAAAACTATATTTTATCATCTATTCTATTCTAATTTGAATCTTTGTCATTTCGAATTACGAATACTCCTGCTACTTTGTCATAACGAATAATCTTGATTCAGCATTTTCTCTATTTGTAGTAAGATCTACAGATATACGCAATAGATCAATTTTTATAGCTTTTGTTAACAATTTGTGTAAATAATATTAGATCTATCGGTCGTACTGTAACCTGTGATATATCACAGCGGCAATAAAACGTTTTGAGATACTTACTTTTATAGAAATCAAAATAAATAAATCACGCCGTATTCTATAAAAATAAGGTATTATTTGAGTAGCGGTGTCTTTTTGATATCGTGTGATATCTCAGCCATTAATAGTTGTTAATGATGCGCTGTCGACCTACTTTTTACTTCTAGCATTCGGAAACCCATAGATTGAGACCAAAACGCGTAATGTGCAATTCACAGTTTTTCCATCTATAAATGGTGGTTGATTACCCGGTCAGAATTTCGATATTACGTTTAATTCGTGAAGTAACCAGACGTGGGATAGACATGCTTACAGAAAATTATAAACATGTCGTTCCGGTGGTATTAGAACCCGCGACCCGTCGGAGTGAAAGGTAGGTGTTCTACCAAATGCGCCATAGAGCCTACCAAATGTATTGTAATATACGTATTATTACGTGCCACGCGCTCCTGTGAAGTAAAAAAGTACGTTGCTCACATGCCAAGTGTTAAAGCAATCTCCCAACAAGAGGGGGATTCACTTTTGCACCGCTGCTACTTGATGATATTACCTTGAATAACCAATAGTAACAAAAATTTACCCAGGTGAAATATTTTCATTTTTTAATATCTGAGTAGACCGAATAGTTTCAATCTATAGAATCACTAATGAGTTACAGGTTCATTTGCTTAATTATCGCCCGCGGATTAATTGAAACTGTAATTTGATGCTTATTGATTACAAGATTCCTGTTCACTATTATAGGGTACATTACATATTTTTATAAAACGAACGTAACGAAGGATGGGAGAGTATGTATGAACTTTCTTGATGGTAAGATCCTGTTGGTATGAATAAGCTCTCCTGATGATAGGCCAGAAAACACATCAAATTAGTACCTTTAGAATGAAAGAGGCCTTATACAAAATTCTTGTTTTTTTGGTAATGCTTAAAATATAACCTAAGCCATCTTAGCGGTCAACCGCGGGGGCGGCTATCCGCGCCGTCGCTCCATTTAATATGCAAGTTGCTAAGTATGCTAAGTTTTGGATATTTCTTAATTTTGAACTATATTCATGATTATTTTGATTCATATTCAAAATCATTTATTCATTTAGGTAACATAATATTCACTTATAAACGTCAATAAATAAATATTAAATGCTTCTAATTTTACGTTTACTGCCAGTTCTCAAATCAAGAGCGTAGAACGGACGAGAAGAACTGGCAATAAACTCGCCGTCACTCTTTTTAATCGCCAAGCTTTTCGTTTTACAAAATTTTTGTAAGAAGCTAACCATTAGGTACACCATGTTCCACATTACATCTTTAAGTAATTAACTATAATAATTAAAAAAATATATATATAAAACAAAGATTAGAAGCTGGTTAGGTTTTAAGGCCATTTGTGAAATAAACAATAGAGTACTTTCGAAAAATAAAAGAGTTCTTAGAATATTTAGTTCCAAAACTATGAGTCAGGTCACTTTTTTTTATTACACAGCGGAAAACGAGTTACGTGATGGGAAGTAATTACCACCTTATGAACGCGATTTAAATGTCTTAAATGGGCTGTCGACCGTAATTAAGTGTCTTATAAAAACGATTGTATCTTAAAGATTTATAAAAATATATAAGAATTATTATCATTTGAAATATAAACTGTAGTTTCATTCCAAGTGCCTGCGGGCGTGTGTGATATCGAGAAACGTTAAGTCGCTTGTACATCAAGCTACTGGCTTGAAGTGGATATTTTCTGGTCACTACTCTTTGTCGTCATTAAAATAAAAATTATTGGAGCTGATCTTGGCCGACTTGATTTTTTTGTGTCTAAATAAGATTTAATACATTACTGAGGTTTTGTCGAAGTTATTTTTTTTAAAAAAATTTTTAAAGTTTATTGTTATTAAAATTTCGCTCCAGTATGCCACTGCGAGGCGTTAATGGCTAGCGGTCACCTTGTATTAATAATTATACAATACATTAATATAGGATTAATTAAAAACTACAATACTCTTACCGCGGAATACTGAAACGATTATCAAAACTTGAGGGCTTCTTAAAATATTTCTGTCTTTAATTTTACCTTCATAATGAAAGAGAGATATTTTTAAGAGGGCCCTTCCCGGTTCGTCTATCGTCAACGCGAGCATGGTTGAAAAGTTATTTGTTTCATGCAGCGCATACCTCTACCGCTAACGAGTGAGTGAGAATGCGATAACATTGAACGAAAAATAGTGTGCGGAAATTTCATAAAACTTGTTCTAGGAAATACGTGTTTTTCAGTAGTGCTTACAAGTTTGTGAAATATTTTTTTATAATTTAGAATCTCCATTATATTTGCAAGGTTTCTATCATAAAAAAATATTTACTTTCACAATTTATGAGTAGATTATGAACGCCCAAAGTTCAGGTATTTTTATTGCAAAAAAACTGATTTTTGGAGGCTTATACTGAATTTATTTCTGAACATTTTGAGATTTTGTTTCGATAGAAACCTAGATATTGTGCACGAGATACCTATTAGTTCAAAAGTTTCAAAAAAAAATCGGTTACATCGCCATAATCACGTACGAGCTTTTGTATGGAAAGTAAGACGGGTTGGGCCCTCTTAAGTACACCTCAATGTTGATTAGCGTTCGAGAATTCGGCTGCTTATCTTACTAATTTGAAATAGTTAGTTTGACTAAATTATGGAACTTTTGAATTCAGATTCAGATAACAATCTTGCCTGGAAGTAATTGTAAATACATTTTGGATGCCAATATAGCAATTTGTCGAAAATCATGACGGGCTTATTGGCGCGTTTAGTAGAACACCTTGCGCACCGATGGGTCGTGGGTTCTAATTCCGCCGGGACATGCTTATAATTTTCTATAAGAATGTCTTCTCCACGTCTGCTCACTTAGGGCATTAAATGGGTGGAAGGAATACCGAAATTACGACCGGGTAACGGGTAACGTTCATAGATAAAAAAATGCACATTGCGCGTTTCGGTCTCAGTTTATGAATTTGCCGTCTTATGAATATCCAAATGCTCGAAGTAAAAAGTAGGACGACAGCGCATCATTGACTAATGTTTTGTGGCTGGGGGGAACCTTACAACAAATAAAATAGATAGATATAATGTTTTAAAATATCCATAGTAGTGGCTACAAAGACAGCTGCAAGCGAAACATGCATTATGTATAGCATTTTATAACGGGCTTCAGCAAATGCAATTTGAAACAAAGTATAAAGTTTAATGCCATTTCAGATTAAAAATAACGTAGATGATTTATTGTACCTACTATTTATATGAATTTCAATTATGATGAAAGTATAAAAGCCGAAAGGCTTATCTATCTATCAATTATGATGAAAGTATAATAGACGAGTACTTGCTTATCTATCTATGTCATGTTATTACGAGTATATTTTTAGTTAACCATGCAATTCAATGTAAAATCAATAAGTGTATCCAAGGACAAGATAATCTATGTATATCTATACTAATATTATAAAGAGGAAAGATTTGTATTTTTGTATGTAACAAATAAACTTAAAAGCTACTGGATCGATTTCAATATTTTTTTAGTACATCTACACCCGTGCGAAGCCGGGCGGATCGCTTGTTAAAGATGTAAGGGATTTTACGTGCTTTTCAAAGTCCTGTTACAACAACCGTACAGTTAGGAGTGGGCGTTAATTAAACAAGCAGCTTTATATGTTAACGAATTAGCTGCTTTTCGTTTACCGAAAAAGCCGTTAAATATATTAACTGTTTTATTCAACGATTTTCGAACGCAGCGCGCGGATTAGCTCAACGAACATTCAACGCATAGTCGCTAACATCAACCGAAGCAGCTTGTGTTTTATTAACTGTTAATATAATTAGCTGCTTTTTAACAGGTTATCAATTTGTAATTAGCAGTTTCATTTCGTTAACACAAAAACCGTCAACGACTCACCTCTAGTTACAGTGGGACCGCTACGGTCACACTCTCTGTTCTAATATTGAATCAATTTCTCTGACAATACGCATCTAGGGGTTTTGGATTTCAATTTTTATTGCTACATTGTCCAGTTGGATCGACTATATCGGATCCACCATTTTGAATTTTCAAAATCTAATGCCGTATTCGTTATCAGCGACCCCGAAAACCCCTGAGTAAAACGTTTTAGAAGAATTCATAAGTATTAGGAATTTCACGTCCGCCATATTGGACCGCTATTTTGGAAAATCTAAAAAGTGGAAGTTTGTTGCATATTAATTGAATAAGTACACTATTTCCAGATAATTATAATAAAAAAAACTATCATTTTATTATATTAGTGTAACCATAAGCCGTAGATATGTCACATAAGTGAATTCCCGAATCCCCTAGTGGGGCATTGGGCAGACCCATTCCTTTCCATTCATTAAAGGCAAGAAGGTGATCAGACTGTACCTAATAACGTCATAAGATCATGTTTTTAAGAAATTATAATTTAAATACTTATCTATTCTATTCTTTTCTATACAGTAGGTATAAAGTAAAAGCGGAAACAGAAAACAAACAAGAAAACGTTGTTAATTTAAACATAATCCAGGCAATTTTTATAATTGCTCTTGTTAAT
This sequence comes from Anthocharis cardamines, assembly GCA_905404175.1. Taxonomy (NCBI): domain Eukaryota; kingdom Metazoa; phylum Arthropoda; class Insecta; order Lepidoptera; family Pieridae; genus Anthocharis; species Anthocharis cardamines. The sequence continues at coordinate 8,397,803 of FR989969.1, forward strand.
AACTCTATAATTAAAGTTCAGAGGGATGCTTTATTACATCTTAAATTAAAATCAGGCAAGGTAATCCGTCAGAGAACATGGCGGATGTAAAATGGCCGACTCAGGTGCAATTTGAAATGCGAATTTTTAAACGGATTTGAAGAATATTTTAGTACTTACTATAGCTTATAAGGTTTATATTTCATAGTCTAGTTTTGTTTTGTTTTTTTTTTAATATTTTTGTTATGATATTGTGTAATGATATAATGACGTCATAGTGACTATTTTAAGGCAATCATTGAAAACTAGCCTTTTAAACTTTTATTATTGTTGCTAAAATGCTTCTGAGCAAATATTGTTAATTAAAAAAAAGATGAAATGTATACATTTTATTATAGACCACTAACACGCCCCGGCTTCGCACGGTGTAGTACACGCAATGTAGTACACAAAAAAAAACAATAGCTTATGTTACTAGCTGATAATGTAAATCTGTCGAGTAGTTTTTGAGTTAAATCGTAACAAAGAAACAAACAAATCTTTCCTCTTTATAATCTAATATATAAAATTTCCATGTAACAATGCTAGTTACCGTACTCCTCCGAAACGGCTTTACTGATTTTTACCTAATTTTATATGCGTATTCAGTAGGTCTGAGAATCGGCTACTATTTAATTTTCATACCCCTAAGTGATAAGGGTTGTTCGCCCTTAATTTTTTTTAAATTTTTGGACGGTTTTTTTGGTTTTTATTTTTTATAATGTGGCATTAAAAACACATACAACCCTAAATTTTTACGTTTTTATCATCAACCCCTGCTTTTTAGAAATTATTTACATGGCAAATCAACGTTTGCCGGGTCAGCTAGTAATAGTATAGATATAGATTTTTAATCTTTTGAATAATTTAAAAAATAATCACATCATGCATGAGTCCTCTGTATAATTAGTGCAACTTAAAATGTAGATATGAAATTCGAAGAGTGTCTATTTTGAAATGCTTTTAAACTAAATTAATGTTATATCTCTCTAATAACCGGGTTTGTAAATAGAATACGTGTTTTAATTAACTCATCCATTTGGTAATTTGATGCAATAGACCTCGCCTGAACTCTGAAGCATTAGTTCAGTGGAGTATTTGAATAAATAATATCACAATTTGTCTTGTTAGTTTAACATTATTAAGGTTATTGTTGAACTATTTACCTATAACTTTGTCTGTATGGATCTCGAAATTCCCCATTTTGCACTCACTTCATATTTTTTTTTTGATCTTGTCAGACTAACTTGAAGGTTGGTGATACCTCTGTAATATATTAACAAACTAGCACATGTCCCGGCTTCACATAGATGCAAGTTTGATGTACTATACACAAAAAATAAAAATAGCCTATGTTACTCGCTGATAATGTAGCTTTCTATTGGTGAAAGATTTTTTAAAATCGGTTAAATAGTTTTTGAGTTTATTCATAACATACAAAAATACAAATCATTCCTGTTTATAACATTACTATCAACACGCCCCGGCTTAACACGGGTGCAATGTTAATGTACTATACACAATATAGCCTTCTATTACTGAAAGAATTCTTAAAATCGCTTGAGTAGTTTTTGAGTTACGATTTAATAAACAAACAAACAAACAAATGTTTCTACATTGCACCCGTGCGAAGCCGGGGCGTAATGATAGTTGCCATATAAAGGAAGACATAAAAGCAACATCAGATAAAGTTGTATATGTTTTTACTTATACTTTAGTTGTTGCTAAATGCAACATGCTTACAAAACAAGGATAGGGGTTACCATAGATTAATAATAATAATTGGTCTCCGCGCGCTACGACTATAGATACTGAAAAATGCGGCAACAAATACTACGCCGGAGCAAAATGCCGGTTTTTCCGGCCTCTAAATGGGGCAGAGGGCATCCAGAGTGTTCCGCCAGTCTGCTCTGTCTTGAGCAACCCTTTTCATTTCGCTCCAAGTCTTCCCAATAGACTTCGCTTCTGCAATGACAGTCCGGCGCCAAGTCAGTTTAGTGACCACGCTTTCGTTTCCCTTGGGGATTCCAGTCAAAGGCTTGCCTCGGGATATGGTAGAGATCCCTTCGGAGATCAAGCGGTCAATCGGGACTTCGTTACAGCGCTCCCAGAGGTGGTCATTGGAGATTTTGTCGGGCCAGTGTATACCGAGTATTTGGCGAAGGCAACGGTTAATAAACACTTGGTGCTGGTGGGAGATGTTTTTTGTGACCTTCCACGTCTCGCATCCATACATCAGTACGGGTTTCACATTGGACCGGAATATTTTATGTTTGACTCGCAGTGTCAATTTCCGTGACTGTGAAAAGGTCGCTCTTGCTTTGGCAATCCTCGAAGTTATGTCCTCTTCGGTTCCTCCAGTTTCAGACACAACGCTTCCCAGATACGAGAATGTACGTACGCATTCTACCATCTCCGAGTCGATATATAAGGGACATGAGCTCGCCGTTTTGCATAGTCAAACTATAAAAATAATACTACAAGAAACAAGAAAGATACTGGCATCACATACCATCAGTAAGTATTGTATAAATTGTCATAAATTTCACAGTAAAATAATATAACGAATCTCAGTGTTTTACACACAATACAATATTGAGTTGCCGCATTCAGGAATCTGCTTTTTCTTTATAGCGCGGTATCTAGTCGTAGCGCGCGGAGATCAATTATTAATCTATGAGGTTTACATATTATGTACAACCACTTAATATTAACAAAATTAATATATTATTTTTACTCAACAATGATACGATACACGATCGATATATTGAGTTCCAATTGAAAAAAAATGTTTTATTTTTCCTCGAGATTTGAACCTGGAACCTCCAGTGCTAAATGCATACCAATGAGACATGACGATCACCACGGGTGTGTGTGTGTAAATAACTCAGCATTATAATACAATTTCATACAAACATAAGCTTATGTATGTTTTAACATTAGTATAATTGTAGCCCCAGGGCACTTGTTTGATGTAGGTAGTAGACATGGGTGATAACAGGTCAAATATGGTATCTGTTAGGTATACCTGTTACTGTTACTCAATAATAACAGGTGTAAATATCTGTTATTAAATAACAGTCTGTTATTTAGATACCAAAGGAATAACACATAATACGAACTAATTTAGGAGTGACTTTTCAAGGTGATTTCCATCCTGTGAAACGTCCATTGTATTTTTTTGGGATAATAATTACTAGCTGCATATCGTTTTAACACACGACAATCATAGATGTTTAACTGAGACAGGTAACAGTCACAATTGTTAATTGTAATAGCTTGGCTGTTACTAGTATTTGTTAAATAGTTGTTATTTAATATTGCATGATATTTTCAATAACTTATTATATCACAATCGCAGGAACAACTGTTATCTGTTATATTTGAATACCTGTGATTTATATCTGTTACGACAAATACGCCTCACTCTTAGTAGGTAAAGTCTGAATATCATATTTACAGTTGGGAGTAGGATTTATTCTTTCATCTCACGAGATGGTCTTTTGTCAAAGAATACCACACATTACGTATATAGTATTACTAATGTACTAAAAAAGAAAAAAAAACAATTGATTGTCAAATAAATAGATTTTTCTGGATTTATTTTCCTTCCTTTATCACACTCTAGGCACCCTTATCACCTATCGGTATGAAAATATATACTTTGAGACCTATTTTTATACCTATTAAATATACATAAAAATCGATCGAGAATATTTTTCAGGAAATAACTACAATATTGTCATTGTATTTAATTTTTAATATTTTTTTTACTGTATAGAATAAAGAGTTGAAATAAAAGTAAATAACATAAAATATAATATATTTATTTATAATAACATAAATGTGATATAATTCGTATATTATTAACATATTAATTTATATGTTTATACAATAATAAATGTAATATTTAAAAATATAACTTGGACAATGAATATCAATTTGTAGAGAATAATGATTTTAGTTATTTATAAAAAAATATACTTATAAGGTAAGCAGAAATAAAGTTGAAAATTAGCACTTGCTTAGCATAATATGTATTTGCCAGTTGCGCATTTCTCCTTAAAATAAGACTCTAAGACATTATTTTATTTTGTATGTTCTTGAAAAGGGAAATAAAGTGCTTACTTATTTATTATTTTAAAAAAATACATAATATTTGTACACAAGGACTGAATACCGGTTAATTTACTATGGGAGTTATGACGGTATAATAAAGGTTTTTGTTAATATTCTTTCATTTTTATTGACTGAAAAAAATTACTGCGGTAAGCTTAGTGTGTATTAGCTCTTTAAAACTAATATCATGGTATATCAGACACGTATTTTGGAAAATAAAAATTAAACGGTCTTAGTCCCTGTTTGTACATATTTAATACAAAAATCGGCCGCCATCAATAAAATGTGTGCAGCCAGTAATAGACTTCGCTAGATCACTCGCTAGGAAAGTGGTCTGCACAGCCACATCGCTCGTTTCAGCTAACATTTTTAAAGGCGTTTCTGAAATATATTTACCTGTAATCTGTTTAAGCATAGCTTCATCAAGACCCATTCGTGTCATTAATTCTGTTATCACTATACCTGGGTTTACACTGTTTACACGAACGCCTTCAGGTCCTAACTCAAGAGCAATATTTCTAGTGAAATGATCTAATGCTGCTTTCAACATGGAATATACTAACATTCTAGGATAAGGTTTTATACTGGAAAGGCTCGAGACATTAACAATGGAACCCTTACTCTTTATGAGGTGAGGAACTGCCAGCGAAGTCAGGTAGAATGTACCCCGTAGATTGGTGGCCATGATTGTATCAAATATTTCTAACGTTGTAGTTTTAATATCAGCGATTATGGATATACCAGCGTTGTTGATGAGTACGTCTAACGCGGAGAAATGATCGATTGTTTCTTTGATAATTTTTTCGATATCAGCTTCTTTCGATATATCAGCTATAATGGTGAGCGGTTTTATATTTTTCTCTTTTTCACAGAGCGAGGCTGTTTTATTCAAGTTTTCTTCATTGCGTCCGACCAATGCTAGTTTAGCAGAGAGCTTTGCGAAGTGGATTGCTATTTCAGCTCCGATTCCTGAACTGGCTCCAGTAACAAGCACTACTTTATTTGTGAAGTCCATAATTATGACAATTGCTAACTGTCAACGAATCAAACTAAACGCCTACGCGTAGTCAACCGAAATGTACGGTACGTTTTGAAGTCAAGTATTTATATAGCTTAAAAATTTCCATTTAAATACTAAGTAACCTTGCAATTAATGTGTACGATAACTTTTTGTGTTTTTTTGTGCTATGCAGAGATGGTTTTAAAATGAAATTTGTATTTTTTCATTTTGAGTAAGTCTGCGTCAGGCTACTTATTTAAATCTTCACTGAAGTTATACAAGGAAGGTCACCACATAATATTATGTATACACATATTTTTTGTATATTGGCCATAATACCAGGGTGAATCAAAAAGCTCTTAGAAGTGCATATATATGAAACCTTTTTGGATCAAGTTCGATATTCAAATTAAAGAGTGTCTATCACACTATATTTATGCAGACTGTCACTTGTTTTTGTCAGTTCGTTCGCATGTAATAAATTTTTTTGTGCAACGAGTTGCTAAAAAGTCAAAATTATGGATAAAAGTGAGTTACGTGCGGTGATAAAATATCTCAGTTTGAAAAAAATGTCTACGAAGGAAATTTTTTTGGACATTCAGCAGACATTAGGGGGTGATGCTGTACCCTATTCTACGGTTGCGTACTGGGTGGCTGAATTTAAAAGAGGTAGATCAAGCTGTAAAGATGAACCGCGTTCTGGGCGGCCTTCAACCTCCGTTACAGAAGAAAATGTCAAAAAGGTTGAGAATCTGGTTTTGGAAGACAGAAGAATGAATAAAACATATAGTTGAGATCCTAAAGATATCTTATGGTAGCGTTCAATCCATTTTAATTGATTCACTGGGGTTCAAATAAGTGTCTGCAAGATGGGTGCCACGAATGTTAACCGACGAAAACAAAAAGCGACGTTTGGAAATTTCCAAGCGTAATCTCGAAATGTTCCAGCGTGATTCGGATAATTTTTGCCGTCGTCTTGTCACCATGGATGAAACGTGGGTCCACCATTTTGATCCTGAAACTAAAAGACAAAGCATGTCTTGGAAACGACCATCCTCTCCATCCATCAAGAAATTTCGAGTTGCTCCTACCGCTGGCAAAGTTATGGCCTCTGTGTTCTGGGATAGTGAAGGAATCCTTTTTATTGATTACATGCCAAAAGGCCAGACGATTACTGGACCCTATTATGCAAATTTAATCCCGAAAGTGCGTGAAGCGATTAAAGAAAAACGTCGTGGAAAACTGTCGTTGGGCGTGTTGTTCCTTCAAGATAACGCTCCTGCTCATCGATCGGAAGTTGCGCTCAACGCAATCCGCTGTGCTGGCTTCAATCTCCTTGACCACCCACCATATTCTCCGGACTTAGCCCCAAGTGATTTTCACTTATTTTCAAAATTAAACGAGGAAATTCGTGGAACAAAATTTCACGATAATGACGCGGTTATAGCTGCCGTAGAGGACTTTTTCGAGAGTCAAGAAAATAATTTTTTTTCACAAGGAATAAGGAAGTTAGAAACGCGTTATTCTAAATGCATTTCATTGGAGGGAGATTATGTAGAAAAATAAAATATTATTATTTAAATCTTTGCATTTTTTAATATTGATTCCAAGAATTTTTTGATTCACCCTCGTATAACGATAAGTATCAAGTATCTCGGAAAAAATCCTGCCTTCTGAGAGCTATCTTGGCGTGCGCTGCTGCGTATGATGGGATTATTTGTCTTAAATAGTTCTAAATAAAAATCCGGGATTACATATATCTACCTTTTATGTGGAAGCCAATATACCCTAAACTATGAGCCATAAATTAAATTAAATTTGATACCTTTTTGCACTTTTTAGAGTATTAAGCTAATTCTTATCAAAATTGATAAATTTTTCGCTTTCAGTATTTAATATAGATGAACTTTGTCTTTAACACTAAGTAATTTGGACGAATGGATTAAAAAATATCACGAAATGATTGACTTAAGTGGGCGCCGTTAAGCGTAGATTGAAGAAAAAACAGCTCGGTTAAAAAATAAGCTACCCGTAGTACTAATTCTATGCAGACGAAGTCGCGGGCTGAAGCTAGTTATACAATAAATTAATACGTATCTCAACGATTTTCGGTAATAACCAATTTACTAATACGGTTTTTATAACAGGTTTTAAAACAGCTAAATAGCGACGCTTGATTTTAGTACTATTAGTAGTTTAGCTTATAAGGTTTATAAAAAGACATAGTCTAGTTTTTTTTTCTTTTTCTTTAATATGTTTGTTATGATATTGTGTAATGATATAATGACGTCTTACATTAGATAGTGACTATTTTAAGCACAGGAGGTGATCTGTGACTTTAAGGCAATCATTGAAAACTAGCCTTTTAAACTTTTATTATTGTTGCTAAAATGCTTCTGAGCAAAGATTGTTGATTAAAAAAAAAGATAAAATATATATATTTTATTATAGACTACAAACACACCCCGGCTTCGCACGGGTGCACTGTTGATGAACTATACAAAAAAACAATAGATTATGTTAATCGCTGATAATGTAAATCGGTCGAGTAGTTTTTAAGTTAAATCGTAACAAACAAACAAAGAAATCTTTCCTTTTTATAATCTAATATATAAAATTTCCATGTAACAATGCTAGTTACCGTACTCCTCCGAAACGGCTTTACTGATTTTTACCTAATTTTATATGCGTATTCAGTAGGTCTGAGAATCGGCTACTATCTATTTTTCATACCCCTAAATGATAAGGGTTGTTCGCCTTATTTTTTTTTATAATGTGGCATTAAAAATACATATAACCCTATTTTTTTTTCTTTTTTATCACCAACCCCTGCTTTTTAGAAATTATTTACATGGCAAATCAACGTTTGCCGGGTCAGCTAGTATTAGTATAGATTAAGATTTAAATCTACTTTTAAAATCTTTCAATGATTTAAAAAACAATCACATCATGCTGAGTCCTCTATATTATTAGTGTTAGACTTAAATATGTAGGTATGAAATTCGAAGAGTGTCAATTTTGAAATGCTTTTAAACTAAATTAAGAGAGCCCTTCCCGGTTCGTCTATCGTCAACGCGAGCATGGTTGAAAAGTTTTTTTTGAAATTTCATAAAACTTGTTCTAGGAAATACGTGTTTTTCAGTAGTCCTTACAAGTTTGTGAAATATTTTTTTATAATTTAGAATCTCCATTATATTTGCAAGGTTTCTATCATAAAAAATATTTACTTTCACAATTTATGAGTACATTATGAACGCCCAAAGTTCAGGTATTTTTATTGCAAAAAAACTGATTTTTGGAGGCTTATACTGAATTTATTTCTGAAAATTTTGAGATTTTGTTTCGATAGAAACCTAGATATTGTGCACGAGATACCTATTAGTTCAAAAGTTTTAAAAAAAAATCGGTTACATCGCCATAATCACGTACGAGCTTTTGTATGGAAAGTAAGACGGGTTGGGCCCTCTTAATGTTATATCTCTCTAATAACCGGGTTTGTAAATAGAATACGTGTTTTAATTAACTCATCCATTTGGTAATTTGATGCAATAGACCTCGCCTGAAGCATTAGTTCAGTGGAGTATTTGAATAAATAATATCACAATTTGTCTTGTTAGTTTAACATTATTAAGGTTATTGTTGAACTAAAAATTAATGTACCCGTGACTCTCGAAATTTCTCATTTTGCACTCACTCACATCTCACCTGTTTAAGTATTTAATCTATGCTTTATCATATATAATCTATACTAATAATATTATAAAGCTGAAGAGTTTGTTTGTTTGAACGCGCTAATCTCAGGAACTACTGGTTTGAATTGAATAATTTGTGTTGGATATTCCAATTATCGAGGAAGGTTTTAGGATATATAACATCACGCTGCGAACAGTAGGAGCGAAGCATGTTGCAAAAACGGAGAAAATTATCCATATAAAACTACTCGACCGATTTTATTATCATCATCTGATAAATTGCACCCGTGCGAAGCCGGGGTGGATTGCTAGTTATTAAATAATGCCAACTGCAGATATAATTGATATAAGGGTGGACGTGAGTAAAATTTTTATATGATCCGCACACATGGCAGACGTTATTAATAGTGATAATTATACCCTAAGAAACATCAAGGACCTCGTCTGCCACCATGGTGAGATGCGTTCTCAATTTACAACGTTTCGAAAATGTTGAAAAAAAAAAGGTGGGTGATATTATGTGCACATGTCTGCCTCTGGGGCTGATGATCATAGTCATCCTGTAAACACAAAAAATCGTAGAGGCAGACATTCAGGGCTCTGACTTTTGTAGTTTTCGATTTTTTTTCGATTTTTTTATGATTTTTTATGATTTAAAAAACTCTATATGATGTGCACACTTGGCAGACTGAAACTGTTCGATTAAAAACAATGAGAAGGACCACGGAAAAATAGTCTGCCAGCATGTTGCCTCTGCGTTCGCTATTGACAGCGTTTCAAAAATGTAAAAAAAAAAAGAAGTGCTATATTATGCGCACATGTCTGCCTCTTGGATTGATGTTTAAATTTCTTATGAAAACCAAGAAACTCGATGAGGCAGACGTTCAGGCCTCTGATATTTCGAAGGCAGACCACTTGAATTTTTTTTTTCAACCCGACGCTCTGGCCAAGCTAAAAGTACAAAATTTAATTTTAAACACGCGTCAGAAATATTCGGCTTCTACTTGTTAACTGCGTCTTGTTAACAGGTATGAAATTTCCACATAAATAATAATTGGTCAGTTTTAAAATCAATATCTAGTGTACAGCGCCACCTTGTTATAGTAGCTAGAAAAGCGCGTAGCGTCGCATAGATGGATTTCAAACAGTTATACACCTAAAAATCAGTGAGCAAAATGTCTGCCAAATGGTTTTTCGTATCGGAGTCATAATGAATCGAATGGGCGCAATGAGAACCGTGTGCAAATTACTTAATAGAGCTTTATTTTTTGACATTTTTACAACTCCGTCCCATGATAATGCAGAGCCCTGAATGTCTGCCTCTTCGATTTTCTTCATTTCCAAGATGATTGTGACCATGAACCCCAGAGGCAGACATGTGCAAATGATTTAATATCCCCCTTTTTTTTAAAGCAACTTCAATCGGCTGTAACGCGAAAACGCAGCGACGCAGGATTTTAATTGACTGGACCAAATCAATTCGTAATGACGTAAACTGCAATCTACCTAGATGTGAAACGTGTGCAAATCATATACCTAAATGCTCACCAGCTCCCTAGTGAAACGTTTATCACATTATAGTTAGCTAGTAGCACGCCCGGCTTCACACGTGTGCAATGTACTATAGGTACATTATAGCATATTATGTTGCTCGTTGATAATGTAGCTTTCTATTAGTGAAAGAATTTTTAAAATCGCTTGAGTAGTTTTTGAGTTACGATTTAACAAACAAACAAAAGAACAAGTGTACATTGCATCCGTGCGAAGCCGGGGCGTGTTGAAAGTTGCAATATAAAGGTAGACACAAAAGGAACATCAGAAAAAGTTGTATATGTTTTTACTTATATACTTTAGATGTTGCTAAATGCAACATGCTTACAACACAAGGGTTTACATATGTATGTACAACCACTTACTATTAAAAATTGATATATTATTAATACTCAACAATGATACGTTACCCGATCCATACATTGAGTTCCAATTTAAAAAAAAATGATTGATTTTTTCTCGAGATTTGAACCTGGAACCTCCAGTATTTAGCATACCAATGAGACACGACGATCACCACGGGATACAGGTGTGTGTAAATAACTCAGCATTATAATACAATTTCATACAAATATAAGCTCATGTATGTTATAACATTAGTATAATTGTAGCCCCAGGGCACTTGGTTGATGTAGATATCAGACATGGGTCAAACATGGTATCTGTTATACCTGTTACTGTTACTCAATAATAACAGGTGTAAATATCAGTTATTAAATAACAGTCTGTTACATAGATACCAACGGAATTACAGATAATACGATCTAATTTAGGAGTGACTTTTCAAGGTTGATTTCCTTTTTAGACCAGTGTCGATAATTTTTGAAACCAAAAAAAATTACAGTAGGATGACACCCATCAGAAAAGGAGGGGAATATGATCAAAATGAAAGGAAAAATAAATTACGGTCGATCCGAGTTCGGGAAGTGGAAGTGGGGGGGGGGGGGGGGGGGTTTAAGGGTAAAAAACGGTTTATCTCGTTTTTCGGCAAAAGTACAAGTCCTATGGAAAAAAGTCAAATGGCAAAGTTGTAGGTAATAAAAAAATCTACAACTTTTGTATTTACACTTTTATCACATAACCTCAAAATTTATGTGAAAAATTCAAAAAACCAAGTTTTTGGTTTTTTATTTTTATCTTTTTTTTTCGCCTTATTTTAACTTAATATCAAAAAAGCACCCTAATTTTCAATCGAAAATTCTGACGTCAAAATATCAGCTTTTTTCAAAAAGTCGGTGCGCTTTTTGTTCCTTGAAATCTCTACTTTCTGATGGTGTAAAAAAATATATATATTACTATGGTAAATGTTCTCAGAAAATGCAAAAACCAAAAACCAAATAAGTTAATATTTAATAAGACATCTACAATATTTTGAGAAAGTTGCAAAATCTTCTTTCAATTATAAGCGTAGATATCTATTTAATGCTTTTTTAAGATAACTTGTATACCTGAGTGACCTACGGAAAATTTTAGCCCATCAAAATGTATTTCATAGAGAAGTGGGGAAGGTTCTAGTAGGGTCTGGGCCTTACTACATACCTGTTATTTCGTAGCAGCTGTTAAAAAAGTATATATTTTTTTAGACTGACAGAAAGTAGAGATTTCAAGGAACAAAAAGCGCACCGAGTTTTTGAAAAAAGCTGATATTTTGACGTCAGAATTTTCGATTGAAAATTAGGGTGCTTTTTTGATATTAAGTTAAAATAAGGCGAAAAAATAAGTATTTTAAATCAAATAAATTACTGTGTATTTGGGACATAATAAGGTAAGTTTTCACCAAATTTCGTAGAAAAAAATTTTTTTTTTGTAAAAGATAAAAATAAAAAACCAAAAACTTGGTTTTTTGAATTTTTCACATAAATTTTGAGGTTATGTGAAAAAAGTGTAAATACAAAAGTTGTAGATTTTTTTATTACCTACAACTTTGCCATTTGACTTTTTTCCATAGGACTTGTAGTTTTGCCGAAAAACGAGAAAAACCGATTTTTACCCTTAAACCCCCCCCACTTCCACTTCCCGAACTCGGATCGACCGTAATTTATTTTTCCTTTCATTTTGATCATATTCCCCTCCTTTTCTGATGGGTTTCATCCTACTGTATTTTTTTTTCACTTTTTACCATTTTTAAAGGCTTCGGCACTGGTCTATTTGGGATAATAAATACAATAATATTTATTTGCGCATCTCGTTTTAGCACACGACAATCATAGATATTTAACTGAGACAAGTAACAGTCAGTAATTGTTAATTGTAATAGCTTGGCTGTTACTAGTATTTGTTAAATAGCTGTTGTTATTTAGTATTACATGATATTTTCAATAACATATAATATATCACTACCGTAGGAACAACTGTTATATGTTATATTTGAATACCTGTGATTTATATCTGTTACGATAAATACGCCTCACACCTAGTAGGTATAGTCAGAACTCTGAAGATATTACAGATAAATAGATATATATTTACAGATGGGAGTAGGATTTATTCTTTCATCTCACGAGGTGGTCTTTTGTCAAAGAATAGCACACATTACGTATATACATAGTATTACTATTGTTTTAATAAAGAAACTGAGAACAAATCAGTTGATTGTCAAATAAATAGATTTTGTTTCTGGATAGGAAATATACTTTGAGACCTTTTCTTATACCTACCTATTAAATATACATAAAAATCGGTCGAGATTTTTTTCAGGAAATAACTACAATATTGTTATTGTCTTTAATTTTTAATTTTTCTTTTTTATAGTATACAATTAAGAGTTGAAATAAAAGTATATAACATAAAATATTATATATATTTATAATAACATAAATGTTATGATATATAAGTCGTATAATATTATTAACATAGTAATTGATATGTTTATACAATAATCAATGTAATATTTCAAAATATAACTTCGACAATGAATATCAAGTTGTAGAGAAAAATGATTTTAGTTAAGTATTAAAAATAAAATATATAAAATATTAAAGAAAACTTTAAGACATTATTTTATATTGTATGTTCTTTAAAATGGAAATAAAGTGCTTACTTATTTATTATTTTAACCAATTATATGCTATATAATAAGTACATATTTAATACAAAAATCGGCCACCATCAATAATATGTGTACAACCAGTAATAGACTTCGCTAGATCACTCGCTAGGAAAGTTGTCTGCACAGCCACATCGCTCGTTTCAGCTAACCTTTTTAAAGGCGTTTCTGAAATAAACTTACCTGTAACATGTTTAAGCATGGCTTCATCAAGCCCCATTCGTGTCATTAATTCTGTTATCACTACACCTGGATTTACACAGTTTACACGAACGCCTTCAGGTCCTAACTCAAGAGCAATATTTCTAGTGAAATGATCTAATGCTGCTTTCAACATGGAATATACTAACATTCTAGGGTAAGGCTGTATACTGGAAAGGCTCGAGACATTAACAATGGAACCCTTACTCTTTATAAGGTGAGGAACTGCCAGCGAAGTCAGGTAGAATGTACCCCGTAGATTGGTGGCCATAATTGTATCAAATATTTCTAAAGTTGTAGTTTTAATATCAGCGATTATGGATATACCAGCATTGTTGATGAGTACGTCTAACGCGGAGAAATGATCGATTGTTTCTTTGATAATTCTTTCGATATCAGCTTCTTTCGATATATCAGCTATAATAGTGAGCGGTTTTATATTTTTCTCTTTTTCACAGAGCGAGGCTGTTTTATTCAAGTTTTCTTCATTGCGTCCGACCAATGCTAGTTTAGCAGAGAGCTTTGCGAAGTGGATTGCTATTTCAGCTCCGATTCCTGAACTGGCTCCAGTAACAAGCACTACTTTATTTGTGAAGTCCATAATTATGGCAATTGCTAACTGTCAACGAATCAAACTAAACGCCTACGCGTAGTCACCCGAAATGTACGGTACGTTTTGAAGTCAAGTATTTATATAGCTTGAAAATTTACATGTAAATACTAATTGACCTTGCCATTAATGTGTACGATAACTTTTTGTATTTTTTTATGTTATGCAGAGATGGTTTTAAAATGAAATTTGTATAATACTAGCGACCCGCACCGGCTTCGCACGGGTGCAATGCTGATACTAAATACACTACAGAAAAACTGTTATTATTATACATATAAACCTTCCTCTTGAATCACTCTATCTATTTAAAAAAAACCGCATCAAAATCCGTTGCGTAGTTTCAAAGATTTAAGCATACAAAGGGACAGAGAAAGCGACTTTGTTTTATACTATGTAGTGAAGATTTATTCATGCAATTTTGAAATAAATAAAATGTAAATATTCAAGTATTTTCATTTTGAGTAAGTCTGCGTCAGGATACTTATTTAAATATAAAATCCTCACTGAAGTTATACAAGGAATCACATCCTGGATCTAAAATAAAGCAAAATACCTATTCAGTACGGCCGCGGCGTTTCAATTTTAATATAAATTAGTATCAGTATAACTCCGAAAAAATCTATAGCGACAAAAATAAATGTCTTAATCACAAATAGTAACATTACAGTTTTTGTGAAGATTTGAAATTACCTTGAATTCTGAATGTAACATATAATAATATATAGATTATATAATTATGTTCTTGAAACATAATCATATCCTACTAATGTATAATGTTAATGTTGAAAGTTTGTGAGGATGGATGGATGAATGGATGGATGTTTGTTACTCTTTCACGCAAATACTACTGAACGGATTGATTTTGATGAAACTTTACAGTAATATTATTCTGATATATAGCTTATATATCAGAATAACACATAGACTACAATTTATAAATATTTTTTGTATATAGGCCATAATATAACGATAAGTATCAAGTATCTCGGAAAAAATCCTGCCTTCTTAGCTATCTAAGAGATCTTGGCGTGCGCTGCCTAAACCGTTGGAGTTACAGGAATATAATGTATGATGGGATTATTTGTCTTAAATAGTTCTAAATAAAAATCCGGGATTACATATATCTACCTTTTATGTGGAAGCCAATATACCCTAAACTATGAGCCATAAATTAAATTAAATTTGATACCTTTTTGCACTTTTTAGAGTATTTAGCTAATTCTTATCAAAATTGATAAATTTTTCGCTTTCAGTATTTAATATAGATGAGCTTTGTGTTTAACACTAAGTAATTTGGACGAACGGATTAAAAAATATCGCGAAATGTTTGACTTGAATGGGAGCGCCATTAAGTGTAGATCTTCGATCAACATTTAATACTATGTCAATGGCGTGTATTGAAGAAAAAACAGCTCGGTTATAAAATAAGCTACCCGTAGTACTAATACGAACTAACTAGCAGACGAAGTCGCGGGCTGAACCTAGTTATACAATAAATTAATACGTATCTCAACGATTTTCGGTAATAACCAATTTACTAATACGGTTTTTATAACCGGTTTTAAAACAGCTGAATAGCGACGCAACAAGAGTTCCTTGTAAACTTTTAGTCAAGATTTCCCAATAAAAAAAGACTAATTTATGATTTTCATTTATTTGTGCTTCATGACATTGCTTCATGCCCATGATTCTAGATTAACTGAAATTACCCTATAGGTTTTGATTCCCTTGCGAGTGTCAAAATATGTGGGGTAAACGAAGCATAAAATGCCGTATTTTCTGATTGGGTAAAAATAGCAGTTTTTTTTATTTTGTATGACATTAATATAACTATAAAGGCCGGCAACGCACCTGCAAGCACTCTGGTGTTGCGGATGTCTATGGGCGGCGGTGATCACTCACCATCACGTGAGCCGCCTGTCCGTTTGCCCCCTATACTATAAAAAAAAACTATTAACCCTCCTCGTACACACTTCTGCCCTCAACCGAGTAATACACACGGGGTCCAGTGGATCAGTACATCGATATTTGAACGCTTGCTGTGAGCAGACTATTAGCTCGATTTTAAAAAATCTAAAAAATACTGTAAGGTTGTAAAAAAAGGCACGGAAACGAGTGAAGTTGTGAAAAATGTTTTTTTTTAAATCAAAAATCATAACTGTGTTAATTTTATAGATATTAAATAAAATTTTCAGAGAAATACAATTCACATATGGTAGTTTTATAAAAAAAATATATTACAATATTTGGTGAATAAAAGGTATTAATTCCCGGGTCCCGTGTTTATACTATGTACCTCGTGTAGAGCCTTCACACTATAGCTGAGGGTAGGGGGAATTCAGGCTATTTAATTTCAAATTAGGCAAATTTAGCTCCAAAGTTGGCGTTAGGGGCCACAGGACCCCAGGTATGAGAATGGCTTTCTCACAATATAGTATACTAGTTGCATGTATATAAATAAATAAAATGAGTCATATATCGACAGACGAGCATGAGGTTCACTTGATGGCAGATGATACCTCAGCCGCAAAACATCAGTTAATCATGCGAAATCCATAGACTGAGAATGAAACGAATGGTTTTTCCATATTCGTTACCTGGTCAACCAGATACAGGGAAGACATGTTTTGCGAAATAATAAATATTTCACCCCGGCGGGATTCCAACCCTCCACCCATCGGACCGCAATCCAACGCACCTACAGACCCGTCAAACATTAATTAATCAATTGATGGAATTGCAATAAAATCTATACTCAATCACTTCAGAAATTACTACAAACGCTAATAACGTTGAGTGATCAATATACCTAATTATTAAGTTATTCCCATACAAAGTCTGTGTGTAGAAAGTTGTGTTAAATACCAAACTTTAAAAATGTCAGAAACTATTTCCATTTTCGTTAAGTTTATTCTTGTCTTAGAATTCTTGTGCGGTTATTATACACGGTTTTTTAAAAATCCATTGCGGAATGTTATTGCACGAGTTTGCACAACTGTATTGACAACATTTTTACTTTACGGAGGTTTCAAAAATGCGTTTAAACAATTCAATACTTATTTTTGTGTTGTGGCAATTTTTAATATTATTAATTATATGGTCGCCACATTGGTAACATTTGTCGATGGGAATCTGTTTCTTCTTAATTTTCATAGAAATTTGGCATCGGTCGAGTTCAATTTGGGTTTGAAAACCGAGCATCGTTCTATGATGACACTTACTATATTTACAATTCTGTTATCTGAGAAGTGTTACATATTTTGGGGCTATTTCGAGAATTTAACGGCTTTATATAATAGCGAAATAGTGTTTGGAACTCTGTCTTGGTATATAATGAGGTTAGGTTGTTTCTTAAATGCCATCACACGATGTATAGTTTTCGAATGGAACTGGATTTTCATGAAAGAATTGAGAGTAACCTTTGGAAAAAAGGTTTTTAAAACAGTTACGAGTATAAACAGATTAAACGTTACGGATATTCAACAAATCCTTTTAACATACGTTGATTTATTGGAAAATTTAAATTCTGCAGGCAGCGCGCTGAAGATATTGGTAATTTTTACTATTTTAATTGTTACGACTCGTTCATAGTTAATATTGTCTTTTATTAACGCCAGTACCACACATTTAAATAAAATACTGACAGCCCTGTCTCCCCGAGACCACGGTTGCTGAAAAGCATCCGAAACGTCGGGATAAATAATTTAAACAATATAAATAATAAATCGCGTTTTAATCCGGTATACAGTATTTTATTTAAACGTTCATAGTTTTTGACTAATAAAATATAAATATTTCCAATAAAACTATGTTTTTTACAGGTGTTTTGGGACGCCGTTTACTCATTTTTTTATATCTTGTTAACAACTGTCGGAATTATCTACATACCAACAAGCAGTGTACGTTATATTAATACATTTATATAAAATGACTAACCACGTTAATTTATTTTTATAAATGTATAACAATAATTTTGTTTTTTATCACAACTTACGTGGGAAGTGTCAATTTATTGCAGGTAAATGTATTCATGGTGGCCGAAGCTATCTTCATTATGACAATATTAATCTATCCTTGCGTAATGATGGAACTAACTAGAAGCGAAGTGGACAAAATTAAGTTGATATTGACGGAAGTATGTGCTCATAGCCCAGGTATTTTTTATTTATTTATTAAGCCTCTATAAGACATGACAAAAGAACGAAATTACAATTTAAAGAAAAAAATAATAATAACACGTTCTTCTCATCATGACCCCTCTCGGGTATAGGCCTCTTCCAATTTCCGCCATTTCTCTCGGTTTATTACAAAATTAAACTGATATTGACGGAAGTATGCGTTCATAGCCCAGGTATTACATAACCATTAAAACCTATTTTAGTTTGACTGAAATACGTCTTAACAAGAACTTATTACCTAATTATGTAACATTTTTTTATATCCGATGACAACGAGGCTCACTTGATGGTAGGTGATAACTCAGCGAAATGACATTCAATGATGCTTTGTCAATCTATTACTAATCTAGACTGAAACCGAAACGCACATAATGCACTTCACGGTTTTTTCATTCGTTACCCGGTCGGTAAATCGATATTCCCGCACTCGTTTCATATCCGAAGTGATGAATTGTAACTTGTGAGGAAATAATAATATTTAAATATGATACGATCAGACAGTTAGCGAAACAGCAAACATAGAAGCTTGGGTGTCGCCAACCCAACAATTTAAGACAACTAGGTATACTTTATTAATAAATTTAAATTTTTGTTCTACAGATGAAAGGGTTATTGCAAAAGCAGAAGATGCCATCAAATTCTTGGAACTACGGCCGTTTGAATTCACCATGTGGCGTCTAATATCACTTGATACTAATTTTCCGCTTAAGTTCTTGGGCCTCATTACGTCTTATGTAATTATTACTATACAGTTTATGCATGTATACATATAATATTATTATAATAGATGGGCAAACTGTTTTTTTGGTCCAAGAGATAGTATGTACATTGAAGACCATTTACTGCAAGTGTGTTTTCTAAAATGGTTTTAACTCACTGTTTTTAGCCGACTTCAAAAAAATCATACACGTTTCATAGACGTGATATAATAAGTTAAGAGTTTTCAACTTTTCAATTTGTCTCGTGTTTGCTTGAATTATAATATACACTTAAACAATAAATATTCTTTTATTACGACTTCATCTCCCTGCCGGCCTAGCATGACCGCCACGAGATATCTTGCGGACGAGAGAAGACAAACTAAAATATAAGATATCTAGATATGTATTATATCTCGACATTGACAATTTTGATAGAAATATATCGATCGACAAATATATCTATCTTTCATATTAAAATTCGAGTTTTGTAAAGTGTAATTCTCATGTTAGACCCGAAATAAATAAAGAGATAATGGATCATAACACGAGAAAACGGTCGACAAAATTTTGTCCCGGTTGTCATGGTATTATGGCTGCCCTATTTCCTTTATATATTAGGTTGGCGCAGTAAGTTTTATTTTAATATAAATCATTTTATTAATCACAAAAAGTATCAGTACGTACATGTATATAGTACATACATATTTATTTATTGTTATATTATACACAAAAAAAAAAACACTGAATATGTCAACAGATTTAATTATGTTATAATTTTTTTTTCGGTAGTAACCAGTTTGCTAATACGGGTTTAAAATACAAATGCAATACGTTTAAAAAAAATATATGTTTAGGTTCTTTTAAAAGAAGGTCGTTGATTTATTGCATATGCTTGACTTGCCAAAAGCAAAAAAATAGCATGCCAAGTATGTCAATTGATTTTTAAAGATACAAATATGAATGCTAAGATACATGGATATCTTTCTCACAATATAGATATATATACAAGGTGGGCCAAAAGAAATCACCCTATTGGTATATATAATGACTGTAATGTAAAACATAAAATAAGAGATGGGTAACTCAGCCAACTCAGCAACTCAGGCGCAGTGTAGTGCGTTGGCTCCTTGAGTCAACTCAAAATTGCGCCACGACGCAACAAAGTGGGACGAGCAAAGCGAGCAGTGAAACCTTCGAAACACACGCAACGCCACGCTCATAGTTCACTCAGTGAGTGGGTACTGCGCCGTGCGCCAACAAGTTTAGCTGACTCACCCTGCGCAGTGAAGCGTGCCGGCGCAATTGCGCGGCGCAGCGCAGTGTTACCCATGTCTACATAAAATAAGTCAGATATCGACAGATGAGCATGAGGTTCACTTGATGGTGGGTGATACTCCACCCACAGAAAATCAGTTAATGATACTCTGTCGACCTACTTTTTATTTCAAGCATTCTGAAATCCATGCACTAACAACGAAACGAGCAATGAACACTTCAAGGTTTTTTCCTATTTTTACATTCATAATTCCGAAAATCCAAATTTTAATGTCCAACCAGACGTAGGGAAGACATGTTTTGTGAAATAATAAATATTTCATCGCAGCGGAATGCGAACCTACGACGACGAATCACAATTCAACGCACCAACAAACCCGTCAAACATTAATTAATCGATTGATGCAATTGCAATAAAATCTACACTCAATCACTTCAGAAATGACTACAGCGCTAATAACGTTGAGTGTTCAATATACCTAATTATTAAGTCATTCCCATACAAAGTCTGTGTGTAGAAAGTTGGGTTAAATATCAAACTTTAAAAATGTCAGAAACTATTTCCATTTTCGTTAAGTTTATTCTCGTTTTAGAATTCTTGTGCGGTTATTATACACGGTTTTTTAAAAATCAATTACGGAATGTTATTGCACGAGTTTGCACAACTGTATTGATAACAGTTATACTTTACGGAGGTTTTAAAAATGCGTTTCAAGAAAACAATACTTATTATTGTGTTACGGCAATTTTTTATATTATTAGTTATATGGTCACCATGATGGTAATATTTGTCGATGGGAATCTGATTTTTCTTAATTTTCGTAAAAAATTGGCATCGATAGAGTTCAACTTGGGTTTGAAGATCGAGCATAGTTCTATGAAGACTCTCACTGTATTTACAATGCTGTTAGTTCAGAAGTGTTATAATTTTTGGGGCTACTTCAAGGCCATAAAATCTTTTAATGAAAACATAATATATTTTGGTGTTCTTTCTCGGTACATAATGAGGTTAGGTTGTTTCTTAAATGCTATCACTCGATGTATAGTTTTCGAATGGAACTGGTTTTTTATGAAAGAGTTGAGAGTAATGTTCGGAAAAAAGGTTTTTAAAACAGTTACGAGTATAAACAGATTAAAGGTTACGGATATTCAACAAATCCTTTTAACTTACGTTGATTTATTGGAAAATATACATTCTGCAGGCAGCGCGCTGAAGATATTGGTAATTTTTACTATTTTAAATGTTATAAAAGTGTTTTTCATGGAAATGACACGTTCATGGTTTTTGATTAAATTTTTGACTAATAAAATCGTCGTGATCGTAGAACAACGACTGTTCTGATTTTTTTACGATTTTAGTTCTATTGTATTAGTCATAACATGAAACTCCTTGACAGTTCAATATTGTATAATTTAGAACTGTCTAAAAACCCTTTATCAACAGAACAAATAAAAAAAATGGAGTTTGATAATAATTAGTCAGAGAGTTTTATGCAATGAAACTAAAACCGTAAAAAATCAGAACCGTCGTTGTTCTACGATCACGACGAAATATAAATATTTCTAATAAAAATATGTTTATTACAGGTGTTTTGGGACGCCGTTTACTCATTTTTTTTTATCTTGTTAACAACTGTCGGAATTATCTATACAAGAACAAGCAGTGTACGTTATATTAATACATTTATATTAAATGACTAACCACGTTACTTTATTTTTATTAAATGTAAAACAATAATTTTGTTTTTTAATACAACTTACATGGAGGTGTCGATTTGTTGCAGGTAAATGTTTTGATGGTGGCCGAAGCTATGTATATTATGACAATATTAATATATCCTTGCGTAATGATGGAACTTACTAGAAGCGAAGTGGAAAAAATTAAGTTGATATTGACGGAAGTATGCGTTCATAGCCCAGGTATTATATAACTGTTAATACCTATTATAGTTTGACTGAAATACGCGTTAACAAGTATTTATTATTGTTACCTAATTATGAAACATTTTTTTATTTTAGATATCGACAGACGAGCATGAGGTTCACTTGATGGTAGGTGATACCTCAGCTACAGAACATCAGTCAATGATGCGCCGTCGACCTAATGTTTACTTCGAGCATTCGGAAATCCATAGACTGAAACCGAAATGCGCAATGTGCACATCACGGTTTTTCATCTATGAACGGTGGTTCGTTACCCGGTCGGAATTTCGATATTCCTCCCACCCGATCAATGCCCAAAGTTACCAAATGTGGGGAAAACATGTTTACAGAAAACTATAATCATGTTGTCCCGGGTGGGATTCGAAACCACGACCCATCGATGCGCACGGCAGGTGTTCTACCGAACGCGCCAACGAGCCCGTCTTGATGGTAGGTGAAATATCAGCCACAGGACAGTCAATGTTGCGCTGTCAATCTATTACTTACTGCGAGCATTAGGAAATCTAGACTGTAACCGAAACGCGCACTATGCACTTCACGGTTTTTTCATTGGTTATCCGGTCGGTAAATCGATATTCCCGCACTTGTTTCATACTCGAAGTGATCAGTTGTAACTTGGACGGAAATCATGATTATAGAAAATTATAAACATTATGCGATCAGAGAGTTAGCAAAACAGCAAACATAGAAGCCACACGCCACACCCGACATTTTTGGTCAACAATTTTTGTTTTAATTTTAAACTTTTGTTCTACAGATGAAAGGGTTATTGCAAAAGCAGAAGATGCCATCAAATTCTTGGAACTACGGCCGTTTGAATTCACCGTGTGGCGCCTAATATCCCTTAATGCTATTTTCCCGCTTAAGTTCTTGGGCTTCGTTACGTCTTACGTAATTATCACTATACAGTTTATGCATGTATATATATAATATTATACATCAATATTATTATAATGTGTGTTGCAGACGATTTGCTGCAAGTGTGTTTTCGAAATTGTTTTAACTCAGTGTTTTCAGCCGACTTCAAAAAGTCATACACTTTTTTGTAGATGTGATATAATAAGTTAAGAGTTTTAAAAATTTCAAATTTCTCGTGTTTGCTATAATTCTAATATACACTTAACCGATAAATATTCTTTTAATACATCTTCTTATCCCCGTCCTGTTTCCTTTATATTTGGGGTTGGCGCAATAAGCTTTATTTTAATAACAGTAAATTTATAAATCACAAAAGTAATATTACAGTATTTGACTTAGACTTGTGTAGTTCACGTACTAAGTACTATTAAGAATTCATTCCGGACACAGAATGAGAATGAACTATTCCTTCAGCTTATAGGACATCGTTCATCTAGTACATTATAGTACAGTACTACAGTAGCGAATCCGCTCGGACCGACGCAACGATGAACGAGATGCGTGAATCGGACACGAGCGTGGGACATGGGAGTGAGTGAGACAACTATGATATGATATGAAGTTCTATTAATTACCAAGGATTTTAGGACTTTATGTTTAAAGAAATATTGGCTTTTTTTGGTTACTTCTTTTTCAATGTTTGCAAAGTCGCTGTTGTATTATTTCTGGGTTTTTTTGTCAATTTACTGTTAGTAGTACTTTCATATTAGTTCTCAAATTAGTACAGCGCTTAAATTCGGTTTGCATCGGTCGATGTACTAGTGTACTAATAGTACTAGAAGTCCGAACTAGTACATTAGATTGATTTTACTAGATCGGAGCGCTCCTTTCAATGACCGAGTAAGAACAAGTCCAGTATTTGTAAAGATTTGAAATTTACCTTGAATTATGTACATATGTATAGTTTACTCGTAACTTTTAGAGACATGCTTTTCACTCCTCTTTATAACGATTATTAGTCGTACGATTATTACAATTTTTCATTCACTATAAGTATGTTTATACTCAATATTTTTAAATACGTATCTGTTAATCATTTTGTTTCGAAACTCTAAACTCTAGTTTTCAGCGTACTTATAAAAATTCATCCTTCACAAACCATTTACGTATTTGTTAAAGTAATCAACGAATGTGTTTTAATGAATGATTGCTCATTTATAATTTATATGAATCGTCTACATTGTAATATATTAGTCACATTCCAATAATACAATGCTGTTGAATCTATACGCGTGGAAAGTATTGTAGTAGGTAATTCTTACTTGAAAAGTTTTTGAAATGTTTGATAATAATCGTTCTTTTTTTACTGTAGCACTTGCGATTCAATTTATGTGTGGATATTATGTATTTCTGAAAAATCCCATATGGAATTTCATAGCAAGATTTTATTGTACTTCCATCTTTTGTTTTATAGTTTGGGGATTTTACGTGCATATTTTGTCTTCGGTGGTGAATAAGTATTATTGGTTCGTTGTGATGTTCAATATGACTGATTATTTTATCGGCGCTTTCGTAGCTTTTATCAATGGTAATGTATTTCTTTTAAATTTTCTCGATGGATTACGAAAGATCAAGACTCAATCAGGACTGAAGAGCAACCGTTTTATGATTATAACAGTTTGTGTTTTTGCGATGCTTTTTATAGAAAAATTTGTTATATTTTGGGCATTAGCTGAAAATAATCAAGGATTAGTCAAAAAAAATTCATTGGGTACAATTAATTTTTTTATATTTAAACTAGGCATATATTTCAATGCTATGATTAGATGTTCGATATTTGAATGCACTTGGCACAGAATAAAAATTATGCGGAAGTCATTTAACAAAAGTGTATTCAAGAAAAATACTTGTTCTCATAATATTCAGTTATTAGAAATTCGAAAATGTCTCACAGCGTATATTAGTCTACAAGAAAATCTGAGTTCTACAGGAGTAGTGTTAAAAATAATGGTAGGTATTTCATTCTTGTTTTTAGTCAGCGTGTATTTTAATAATAGATCTAAGATATCTTTTCAGGTTCTTCGAGACTTAATATTCACAATATTTTTCATATTTATTTTAACGGTGGGAATTTCTTATGATCCAAAAAAGTCAGTGAGTATTATGTGTATGTAATTTTTACGAAAAAGTTTTATGAATTTGGTGTGAGTGGACGAGTCGGGAGTGGTCGACCTAGGCGAACGTACGATCAGATAGGGTCGTTTTTCAAAAGGGCCAAGACCCAAGTCCAAAGTACTCGAAACCGATGAGCGTGTATGAAAGTATTGATGAAAGTGGAATGCAAGAATCAAAAGTGGTATGCAAGACTCAGAGCATATGGAATTCCGTGGTCTGTTCACCGCAATGGGATAGAGGCGTGATGTACATGTATGTATGTATTACTATGTTTGGTGTGATTTTTTTGAAATTAATGTTAAGTCTAATGTTTGCAGCCAAATATGTTCACGTTTGCTGAAGTAGTCTTCAATATAACAGTATTCTTATTCCCCTGTGTGATGATGGAGCTTATTAATAGTGAGGTGGAAAAAATTAAGATCACTTTTACCGACATATATACTACTAATACAGGTATCTTTCTTATTTCTTAAATTTTACTCATTATATTCACTATCGAATCACCATTCATAGATAGAAAAATCGTGAAGTGTTTGCGCGTTTCGGATTCAGTTTATGGATTTCTGAATGCTCGAAGTAAATAGTAGGTCGACGGTGCATCATTGACTGATGTTCTGTGGCTATCACCTATCATCAAGTGAATCTCATGGTCGTCTGGTGATATGTAACTTTATAAAAAAATACATCACTATTTACGTTACTTCGTAATTAGGTACTTATGAACATGGCTGTTGTATGTATGTATGTATTGACTTGGAATTTACCTTAACCGTTTCCGTGGTTCAGTTGCGTTTGTCACCGGAAGTTCCGGGATTAAAATCTGAGAATTAAGGATTTATAAAAATGTCTCGGTCGATTAGATCATAGAATACTAATTATTATGCAAGTGCGTGTTAGGAAAATTGATCAGTGAAGCAGACATATAAATGTGTCTGCCCCATAGCTCACTAGGAAACACGGGATTCGCTTTGTATAACCTCGAGCTAGCACGATTAGCATGGGGATATATTCAAAAAGAGTGAATTTTCTGTTTGGAGCGAAAATTATTTCGTTTTTGTTATGTTCGTTATTCATTATTTTAATATTAACAAAAAATTTTTTACTATCATAGCTAGAAAGACAACCGTTTATGGTAGGTGTGTGGTATGTGGTTTGTATCATTAATAAACGATGCGCTGTCGACCTATTCATTTAAGCATTCGTAAATCTATAGACTAAAACTGCCACGCGCTATATGCACTTCACGGCTTTTCATTCTACTCATATGTTTGTAGTGGTTACCCAGTCGAGATTTCAATGATCCTTCCACCCATATTGTTATAAAATACCAGCATTAGGAAAAATATGCTCAGAGATTTTTTTAAAAAGACATTTATATTTTTGATGACTGAAAAATAAGTGATTTAGTATGTTATAATGTGTTTTTATTTCTATTATTTTAAGAATGATGTAACTGGTGTTATACTATCCGTTTAAATTGAATAAATAAACTGTAGTCACGTAAATAAACTGTATGAAATAACCTGACATTATATAATCATGGAGTCTCCCAAAAATACTGTTATTTGGAAGAATCCGTCTTTGATGGAAATAGCCATAAATTTAAAGAAGATGAATAACTATGTCAATGTTGATAACTTAAAAAATGACAAATTTCATTATTAATTAATTTATTTTAAAACGAATTCCTAATTTGAAATAAAAAAATATTCACCTTTTTTTTTTGTTTTAGATACATTTCTAACGGGTAAAGTTAAAGATGCCATCAAGTTTTTGGAGCTACGACCGTTTGTGTACGACATTTGGCGTATTTTCTCGATTAATATTAACTTACCGTTGACTTTTTTGGAACTTATGACCACTTACGTCATTGCCATAATACAGTTCACTCATGTTTTTGGATAATCGATTTTAAATATTATTATTTTTGTTATGAAAACGTGTAAGTATAGTGTACAAAATAATGTTTTCGTATTTATAAAAAGATGAAAAAATTATAATAATTATTCATTAATATTTTACCGGATAACCGGTTTCATTTAAATGAGTAAGTAATTACGTTAATAAAAGGCAATATTATAAAAAAAAATATGATTTGTAATAATCGCCTCCGTATCCAGTGCTATGCACGTTCCATTAAACAACGAACGTCGAATCTCGTAAACAAGGTAGATGAAAATGATAACATACAATCTTGGATCCCAATTTATCAAAAGCAAATTGATGTGAATTAATATATTTAGACTTAACAGTCCCTCACTGAAAATTCTCTTACTTTTGACAATCTCAGAGCTGAGTTATTCGAGTTTTAGTAAAAGCAAGGTTATGTTACAATCTTTAACTAACAGCTGAATTCTGAAGTGAAACAAATGTTTACTATATTTCGTGGAGAATGTTTGAAAAGTCACGTGAACGTCAATGAATTGATGCCATAGATGTGATGTAAGTTTACAATTTCACATTGGCGTTAGCGAAAATCTTTGTGTTTATCCACGATATTTGTAGTTGTCAAATCATGAGGTTTGGTCATCCGTAAAAAAGCAAAGTACGAGTAGTGTTCGTTGAAAATGAAATCATCATGATCAGTAGAACGGACACAGAAATGTGTCTGCCCTATATGTCATCTGGATCAAAAATCCACTAAATTATCTCAAAACAGAGATGCTATGATGATATATCGCAGCCATACACTCGACTCTTAAAGGGCACATTCAATTCAGTTGAGAGAGCGAGATGGCTCTGATATCGTTTCATGAATAAGTGAACACGTCAAAAGGGAAAACACAATTTTATCTCAAATCAAATGTGCCCCGCTGAATAGTGCTCAGGAATAGTGATGTGTCATCATTCGAATAAAGTACGGTGGTTTAATAAGATTCGATATAAATGTAATTTTACATAGAGAAGTAAATAAATAATTGATTGACGATTAAACCAAATCGGAAAGAAAAATTAGTTGCATCTACTCTACTACAAACATGAATAATTTTTTTGACAGATTTTGGCAGTCGTTTGACAGTTTTGTACCAACGGATTACGACTTGAGTGACGTCTTGGTTTTGTAAGATGGAAAAACCGTGAAGTGCACATTGCGCGTTTCGGTTTCAGTCTATGGATTTCCGAATGCTCGAAGTAAAAAATAGGTCGACGGCGCATCATTGACTGATGTTTTGTGGCTGAGGTATCGCCTACCATCAAGTGAACCTTATGCTCGTCTTTCAATATCTAACATAAAAAAATATATTTTTCCTTTACAGGCAATAGGTGTTTCTATGTCTTGTCCGACCAAAACCTTTTATTAAATGTGTTGGACAAAATATATTGTTTAGCCGGGATTTGAACCCAGGACATCCAGTGAATCCACTATACGCACATCACGGAGTCACTTAGGTCAATTAATATCCTCTTTTAATCGAAAATCGATTTAAAAAAGCAATTTTCGAAGCGAATACGATGATTCGAATGGAATAACGCTTAAATCACAAAGGAGTCATGTAAATGGTGTTACAGTTGTTTACTCGATCATAATGGCCTCTGACAGACCAATAGACAATACCCTGTATACGCCATAGACTTAAAATCCCTAGAGTCCCCACACATATTTTACTGTAGGTACGGTTTTAAACGGAAAACTACGAATATCGGAAATATTTTTAGGTTTTTAATGAGAACTTGTCATTTTGAATTACTTTATTATTATAGTATTATTAATTGTAGATAGATACTACTATGGTTGCACAGAAAAGCTTACCTAAAAAGCAAAGATTAAGTACAAAGTACAAAAATTAAACTCGGTAGCAATTATTATCGCAGTAATTACTAGAAACAGATTGAAGATTATACCAAAAAAAAACCTATTGTGTACTTCGCTAATTTGCGTCTAACGACTTATTATTGTCAATACTTAGTTTTGTAAACAATATTCATACTTTTCGACTATATTCCTTTATCATACACATTTCAATTATATCTTTATACGTATAGAAAGTATATAACTTTCTAAAAAGATGAAATTTACCTGTATGTATTTTTTATATTAAATATTATTAATTATTATCCATGTATATTATCACATTCTTTCTTAAGAAATATACTAGGAATTAGTATATTAAGTTAATAAAGTTTTATAAATTATTTTCGTAAGTTTATTGTTTTCAATCTTTGTCCTTTATCATTATATAATTTTACTAATTGCTTGGACTGTTAAGTTTTAGTATCTCCTTATTATCATATTTATCTAAATTTGTTGTGAAATAAAGATTAACGGCCTTATTCAGAAACATATTGTAAGCTTGATATAGTTAAAATATGTTTTATCTCGCTCTGTCGAATATAAAAAGACTACAGAACGAAAGAAACAAAACATATTTTTTGTGTCAAGCTAATACGTTTATGAATAAGGCAGTAAATCTATATCCCACATAAAAATCAATATAAGTGTAAATAAATGATTTTTGCGTTTCGGTTTCAGTCTATGGATTTCCGAATGCTCGAAGTAAAAAGTAACTGTAAAAAGTAATTGACTGATGTTCTATGGCTGAGGTATCACCTACCATCAAGTGAACCATGAGGTTCACGAGCATGAGCTCGTCTGTCGATGTCTAACATAAAAAAAGTATATTTCTCCTTTACGCAATCCTAAACTATTCATCCGGTTTTAAAACTTTGGTGAGTTGTTCTGCAAACTGCGGAAGTTCCTGACCTAAGAAAAATGTATACCGGGCATTGGTAGTTATTAAATATATTAAATATACATTGGGTAACATCTAAATATGTTATAGCTCTACAAAGAGTTTGTAATACCCAAAACGGGCATCAATCAAACCCGTAAATTGCTTCTCTCCTCGCGACAGGTTTAAAACGCAATCCCTTTTAAAGCCACATAACTATTCAAAATATTGGGGCGATGTTTGACTTTTGTTACACGTTACGCAATTTCACTTTTTATCTACATCTAGATGTAAAGTTTGTTCCTAGAAGTTATATTTAAAATTGCAAATGGTATATTGAAAATATTTTATTGAATATTTAAAGATAAAAATTAAAATGTACAACACAAGTACAAAGGATTATTTTAAATTATCTTTATCAATTAATAAGTATTTAGTTAGAACAATATACTACCCAGTTATAAGTGACTAGTGACTTGACGTGATGCAAAATGCACACGGGTGCAATTTAGATGTACCACAAAGACCGCTGATAAAGTAGCTTTCTATTGGTGAAAGAATTTATAAAATCGGTCGAGTAGTTTTGAGTTAAATCGTAACAAACCAACAAACAAAAAAAATTTTCCTTTTTATAATATTAGTATAAATAAAATACAGATACATTATAAGAAGCTCTCAACTTTGATTAATATTTCAGTATTCCACAGTAAGTATGAATTTTTAAATATTCGAATTAAAAAATCGACATTGTCAATGACTGATGTCGTGCGACAAAGATATCACCGATTATATTATACTATTATATTACTAGCTGAACCGGCAATCGTTGTTTTGCCATGTAAATATTTTCTAAAAGCAGGGGTTGGTAATAGATGAGTGAAAATATAGGGTTGTATGTATTTTTTAATGCCACATTATAAAAAAATAAAAACTAAAAATTTCGTCCAAAAATTAAAAAAAAAAAAATTAAGTGTGAACAACCCTTATCACTTAGGGGTATGAAAAATAGATAGTAGCCGATTCTCAGACCTACTGAATATACATATAAAATTTTGTAAAAATCGGTAAAGCCGTTTCGGAGGAGTACGGTAACTAACATTGTGACATGGAAATTTTATATATTAGATATACCAAGTGAGCGTCGTGTTCAAACACTTGACATGCTCAATGTAACAACAGACCAACAGCGCATCATTATTGCTCATTTTTCTGTCATCCAGTTTATACGAGTATAAGGTATAAAATCTCTTTAAACATTAAAATCTCAACAAAAAATACCAACCACGCTCAAATAGCTATTACAAAATGTTTACAGTGGGTATGTGGTCGATCCGATGGGGAAACGTTTAAGGCTCTGGCTTACCTGAATGTAAAAAAATATTAAAATTGGGTTAAAATACCTTTATATATAATATACTCATTTCTGAATTTTTTCATAGGACAGATAATTAATGTCTGTATGGCATTTTTTGTTAATACCAAAAAAAAAACTAGGCAAAAAATAACTCAAACTTTTAACTTTTTTTAATAAGACAAACCGGCGCCAATAGACATCCGTAATACCAGCCTTGCAGGTGTGTTGCTGACCTTTAACAAAATTTCTACTTGGAAATTAACTATAAATTTGTAACTGAAGTGGCACCTTAACTGTTTTCCGATGCACGGTCAGTTAGTTTGTTATCGCGATCAAGCGTCAGTGGTCAAAGCGTCGATTAAAATTTTCAATTCATCAAAGGATCAAAGGCTTGACAGTCGCTCATTTGAGTGGATATTGCCGTTTTATGATTCGTAAATCATGTATATAGATTTATTCAAAGCCTTTTCATCTTATTTTGAAAGAGCGGCTTTATTGTTATGTACCAAATTTGACAGTTAAATAACTTTTACCGGATAGAAACGCGATTTATCCAATATATTATTTATCCCGACGTTTCGAATGCTTTTCAGCAAGCGTGGTCACTGGCAAACTTGACTGAAAGCTGTCGATCTTCTTTATTGAAGTACGGATGTTTCTCAATTAATCTCTATTAATTTGTTTCTCTATTAATAGCCTCGCGTACTAGTCTTTTTTTATGTCAGATATCGACAGACGAGCATGAGGTTCACTTGATGGTAGGTGATACCTCAGCCACAGAACATCAGTCAATGATGCGCCGTCGACCTACTTTTTACTTCGAGCATTCGGAAATCCATAATCCAATCCATATGCACTTCACGGTTTTTCCATCTATGAACGGTGATTCGTTACCCGGTCGGAATTTAGATATTCCTCCCACCCATTCAATGCCCGAAGTTACCAAACATGGGGAAAACATGCTTACAGGAAATTACAAACATGTGGTAACTTTGGGATTCGAACTCACGACCCATCGATGAGCACGGCAGGTGTTCTACCGAACGCGCCAACGAGCCCGTCTAAGGTGAGTTCACATAACTCAG
Source organism: Anthocharis cardamines (assembly GCA_905404175.1). NCBI lineage: Eukaryota > Metazoa > Arthropoda > Insecta > Lepidoptera > Pieridae > Anthocharis > Anthocharis cardamines. Next base: position 8,430,283 of record FR989969.1, read on the forward strand.
AGTTATCTTTTAATCCGGTAAAAGTTTTTTTATTTAAACATGTGATATTTGCGTTAATAAAAGCAAATTTAATATCGCTAAGGTTCAAAGTTGCCTGCACCCTGTTGTAATGCAATATTGAGATCACCCCAGTCATCAAGTGACGAACGTGATGATTTTCAGGCGACTGCGTTCCCTTCAGCCCTTGAGCTGGCTGTAATACCTGTATATAGTACCAGCTAGGCCCTTGCTGGGTGACGACGATGATTCATGCAGTGCTATTTTGAATAATGACGCTACCTAAAGATTGAACATGGCGCTTTAAGTTTTCTTTTTAGCTTTTTTTTTATTTTCTTGGATGTTGGAAAGAAAACAAATAATATGTTTAACATTGGTGACATGATACTGTGAAACGTATTTATTATGTAGCAGTTAAGTCTTTTTTTGAATCTTTAATTATTAATTTTTTTAAGATAGATATCGACAGACGAGCATGAGGTTCACTTGGTGGTAGGTGATACCTTAGTTACAGAACTCCACTTAATGATGCACCGTCGACCTACTTTTTACTTCGAGTATTCGGAAATTCATAGACTGAAACCGAAACGCGCAATATGTGATACTCGCGTTAATAAAAGACAATATTATAATATAATCCGATAAATTACAGTGGAATTATTCCTCATTACAATTGTCTGTCTGTCACCTTTCAGTCTGCCCCTGAGCACGCTTGCAGTAAAGCACTCGAATGTGTGAATTTCCGAGTGCCCTAGTGGGGAGTGCCCCATGGCAGACCCATTTGTGTCTGTTGCATTTATCATTTTTATTTACAGGCAAATACCTACTTTTTGAGCAACCTTCTACGCCTTACCCGACCGAAACAATGTTTATTATTTAATCTTGTTTCCGAGATTCGAACCAGACATCTCCAGTGCTAAACGCGTCACGCTTACCACTAAGCCATGGATCCGGTATTGAAACGTCAGGTTAAAATAATCATAATATTAAATTATTTTTTAATTGGTTTTTAATATAGTAGGTTGCAACTCTAAGTGGTCGAACTTAACATCTGCATTCCCCTAGTGGGGAGGTATCAACAAAGCAGTGGTTAGTAATTACAGAAAAATGGGGAATAAATAGGTCAACACAGTTGTGTGGGTGTCAGCATATTAACAAGACTTAAACACTAAGCACGCACACATATGAACTACTTTGTAGTTGCTATATATATACATTATAATCTACTATTTATGTATATATTTATGTGCTTGTTCGAAAGTCGATACTTATTATGAAAAATCAGATTTTAATTTTATTTTTTAATGTCAGATATCGACAGACGAGCATGAGGTTCGACACATATCTCTACTTTTAACATTAGAAGTCGAGTTTTAAGCGTGTCATGTCACCCGGAAGTCATAAAGAGATAATCGATTAAAACACGAGAAAACAGTCGACAAAATTTTGTCGTGCTTGTCATGCTAAGCCGGCAGGTTTATTTTTCTTTAGACACATTTGGATATTAATAGAAGCTGTAATGCGCAATATATTTCAGGACATTTTCATTATGAAGTCATATATTATTCGATAAAATTATACCCTTTGCTTTGTTTGGTCCAAGGTTGGTCTGAGTCAACGCTTCCAGTAATTAAATGTTTCGTGATTCAAACACTAATAAAAAGTTAATCTTTATTAAAAATGTCGTGTATTTTATTAATATGGAAGTGAAAACGCGAGGTTTTTGAACTGTATTACTGAAGCTTTGTTCAATAAAAAAAAACCGATAAAGTGCGAGTCGCGCACGAAGGGTTCCGTAACAATTATCTATATATATATAAAAGAAAGTTGTGTTAGTTACACCGTTTATAACTCAAGAACGGCTGTACCGATTTTAACGATATCTTATTTGTTGGATTCCTCTATGTCCGGAATAAGACATAAGCTATTAAAATATTGGAAAAATCAGGAAAAAAATATATGCATAAAATTAATTATAAAATAAATTAGATTCGGAACTCCGCCATCTTGACAGCTCACGTCATGCATTCTTAGTTTTTTTGGAATAACAGATGTCCACTGCAAATCAGTGACATATTAGACAATTATAGTGGGTAAATGGGCATATTCAAATTTAAGAATAATTAAAGCCAAATTTGTGGCAGAACAACGTCTGCGGGGGAACACTAGTTTTTCTATAAAAACGGCATACATTCATGTTTTTTGTAAGGGATTAAATTCAAGGGTAAATAGGCCTTTCATAGGTAAGCGCACCACCTTAGTTTACATCAACACTTAAGATCAGGTGTGATCGCAAGCAAACGCTTTCCTTTTTCAGCAATAAAAAAAAATATTTATTTTATTTTAATTTAGTTAATGAAAGTGAATATATAACTAAATATTCTGTGTAATATTTCAAGCGTCTACCTGTTGCCGTTATCAATATCAAGCAAAAACGAGCAAAAAAATCACGTTTCTAATTGTAATATTTATTTGTTTCATTTGTTATAGCGGCAACAGAAATACATCACCTGTGAAAATTTCAACTATCTAACTATTACGGTTCATAAGATACAACCTGGTTACAAACCCACAGACGGACGGAGATCGGAGTCATAGTAATAGGGTCCCAATTTACCCTTTGGGTACGGAATCCTTAAAACAACATAGGGAACTCATATAAATATATTACCTTATTTAAATAAAAACTTTCACTAGATTAACACACGAGTTATTCATTATTTTATTAGTCTCATGTCTGAGTCAGCGGTATGTGATTTTAGACAAGTCTAAAGGTTATGAGCTCGTTGGCACGTTAGTTAGAATACATACATATGTACCCATATGTAGCCACCTTAGTGTTTCGATGGGTCGCGTTTTTGATATGCGCCGTGTAACATGTTCTAAATTTTGTAAATATTATGGTATCCTACTTCTGACTTCGGGCACTTCGGGCATAAAACTGGTGGTAGAAATATCTAATTGATGTAAAGTACTATAAACATTGAGACAAATAACAAAGAATAGAATGTACTTTACAGTACACAAAAGCAACTATACAAAAAAATATACTAAAGTTAAACATTGTACAAAAGGATGGGCTTATAGCAATATGATCTCTCCTTCAGGCAATCTCTAGGAAACAAAAATAGAAAATAGAAGGTACAGCAAGAATTACTAGAAAAAGTCATTAAAAATTAATTTAGTACAAAAATAGAAAATAGAAGGTGCAGCAAGAATTAATACAACAAATACATTATTTTTATTGCGGATATCGACAGACGAGCATAAGGTTCACTTGATGGTAGGTGATACCTCAGCCACAGAACATCAGTCAATAACGTGCTCGACCAACTTTTTACTTTGAGCATTCGGAAATCCATAGACTGAAACCGAAAAGAGCAATATGCATTTCACGGTTTTTCTTTCCATTAACAAATAACTTTATACTGACTTGTTTGTTAATAGGGAAACATACAAAATATACACAACGTATTACAATGACTGATGGAAAAGATGAAATAAAGAGGAAAGATTTATTTGAAACAAACAAATGAATGAGTTAAAACTCGATCGATTTTAAAAATTCTACATTATCAGCGAGTAAGATAGGATTATTCTGTATAGCAAGCTATTATAAAAAAAGACCACACATAATAATATATTATCTGTGTGGTCGCTTTAACTAATGACAAATTCAACCAAATAGCAGCAGCATACAAAACAGTATAGACAATGTCTATTGCCCTTTCGCCACCCTGTCATTCAGATGCGGAATGACGTCATTGGACTCTGAGATGGATTTGTCCCATAATTCCTGAACACGCATGCAGTATTATGAGCGCAACTGTACTTACAATATCTCTGTTGTTTTCATACATTGCCCGTTTAATACGAATTTACACGAAGTACTAAAACAAATTTAGTATCAAGCCCGCAATGGATGTCAAACGAAACGTTAGTCGTTCGGTAGGTGACCTGGTAATTGCAGTGACGTGTGTCATTTAAGGCTTTGATGGGAAAACATTAGGGCGTCTGCGTTTTGTGCTGTGTTCATTTGTTAAAGGTTCCGCGTAATTTTGCAAATGTATGTGGATAACGGGCGGACGGGAAAAATGCAAATATTTCAATCGAAGCCAGAAGGGACCGGCCTTTTTTTGGTCAGAATTTGTTGCGTCCGAATCTGACACTCTAGTGTCTATGAAAATATACTTTGTATTTTTTTGACAAACAGGTAAAAAAGAAGAAGTTAGAGTTAGAAGAAATGTGTCTGTTCCATGTCTCACTGAGGGATACAGTAATATCTATGCTCAGTAACTTGTATTTCAACCTTTTGTATGTTTTTGTGATAGATATTAATAGACGATGGTGGCCTCACGTTCAAAGTAAAAAATAGGACAATTTTATTTAATCTATACTAATATTATAAACAGGAATGGTTTGTTTGTTTGTTTGTTACGTTTAAACTCAAAAACCACTCGACTGATTTTTAAAATTCTTTCACCAATAGAAAGATACATTATCAGCTAGGAACATAGGCTTTTTTTTGTGTATAGATCTACAGTATGCATCTTCATTGCACCCGTGTGAAGCCGGGGCGTGTTCGGAAATCCATAGACAGAGAATTTCACGGTATTTCCATGTATGGACGGTAATCCACACCCGGTAGGACTTTTGACATTCCTCAAAAGCCTGAATTAACAACGTGTAAACGTGAAAACAAGTTTTTGAAAATTTAAGAATGTCGTATTGACTGGAATTGAACTCACGACCCATCGAAACGCAAGGCCCAACGCGCCGTCAAAGCTCGTGTCTAAAGTTATTCAAAAGCATGATATAAGCTTGGAATTCTTAAAGTATGTTTTGTCTCACTCTATCAAACACTAAATGACTTTAGAACGAAAGAAACACAACATAATTTAAACTTTATGAATAAGACCTATAAACTTAAAATATATTCATAGCTAATCACAAAGTCCGTGTAGAACTCGCTATGAAAATGCTTACTGTTTAATTTATGAATACAGTTTCTCAGAACTAACCAAGGCTTTAAAGTATAAAATGTATCTAAGAAAATACTCAGCGACTGAAGTTCAAGGATGTGACGCAATTCCAGTCCTTTCATTTTCCTCTAACATAAATAATCCATTCCTTTGTAGATAAACCTTGGACTTTCCACTGAACGGTTTTCTAGAGATCGCGTAGGAAGCTGGCCTTGGTCTTGGCAATGATTTTGAAAAAGGTAGTTTTCTTACTCGACCTTCTTTTTAATTATTGAGAAATTGTGATTGACGAAGAAGAAATTAAGCATTTTTTTACAATTATTACAAAATAATCTAGATTTTGAAACTGGCAGGATTAACAGCATTGTGACATGAATGTGGCACAGCATATGTGGAGCCAGTTCCCATAAGTATCGCCGGGGCCCCAAGACGGCAAGACCTGAGGGTCTAGATGGGTTTAGTGGGTATTACTCACCCGGCTCTCTGATTAGAGTGGCATAGCGGGTGAGTTTGAGTCCCACTCTCTCCCTGATATCTCGCGGAGGGGCCCAGTGCACAAACGCAATTCCCTCGAAAAAAAAAAGTTCGCATAAGTATAGTAGTAGCATAAGTTACAGTTTTAGTTATTTAAATGTTGTGTATTTGTGAATAATCTTATATATATCAATTTTATTTTTAAAGAAAATATATAAAAGCCCATAGCGTTGTGAGGCTTCTTCTTTTTCTAGTTCCTCTACTTTCAGAGGATGAAAGACATCATGGCGGGCTTTACTTTGGATACTGCATCGTGGAATAAAAACACGACGTTGTGTTCACATGGAATCAATTTTTTAATTTTTTAGACAGGAATGTTTTCTTCTCCCGTGTGACGCTGTGATTTTCGCCATTTTATCTTGCAGGACATTTTGGATTTCTCAATATGTGAACAATGTGGGTGTTTTTTTGTGTTTTCCCGTATTTACGAGTTCTGGGTGTTTCTAGGCTCAAAAGTTTATTAAAGTTTTTTTTCTTGCAAATTGAAATACTTTAATATTTATTATTTTTTATAACTGAACTTAACAATGATATTTATGATGAGTAGGATACGGTTTAGTACGGATTTAGCAATATATGTATTGAAAACAGTATGTATTTTCTAATATGTCGATTATGGAACAAACCAGTAAAGTCCGTGACATTGAAGCAAGGTTATAGCTACAAACGTAGGATACATATTAATTTATCTGTTTCAGCCACGTTTAACCTACAAACTGAAAAATAAGAAATGAAATGATAATATAATCGTGTTGGTTGACGGAGGAATTATTTTACAATAGAAATACTTTTTATAATACGTTAGGGTCTTTTAAAACCTAGTTAAGTCTCATTATTTGTTGTCTGTTTAGTTTAGGTAAGTTTTTGTATTGTGCATTCTACTTTAGTCTGTATATTAATATCATATATTTCTTGTTACACTCTACTCTTTATTCTTATTATTTTCCTCTCTATTCTTTCCATGCGGTTGCTTGGAAGAGATAGCTAAATAGCTATAAAGCCTATTTTGTATGATTAATTTTGTGTTGTATTTTTGTGTGACAATAAAGAATATTCTATGTATCTATCTATCTACTTTTTCGACGGACGCCTTGGTTTTTAAAAGGCAGACAATGCATCTGAGGCATTGGTGATAACTTACCATCAAATAATCCTGCTCGATTGTTTGCTTTGGAATAAAAAAATCTACATATATCTTGGGGGTTGAGGGTTTCAACCCCGCTTTTAACAGGTAACAAATCATTAACAGGTGGAAAAACCGTGAAGTCCATGTTACTCATTTTGGTGTCAGTCCATGGATTTCGAATGCTCGAAGTAAAAAATAGGTTTACAGCGCATCATTGATTAGTTTTCATCGCCGATGTCAAATGAGCCTCTCACCCTTCTTCTGATATTTGACATACAAATATCCAAATCTATACATATAATAAAAGAGTAGGATCGAAATTACGCTTCACTAAATATTTTTACCAGAAATTAAGGGGGGTGATAAAAGAAGGGTAGCAGAATGCATAAATGCAATTTTTAAGATTCTTGTCTGTCTGTCTGTCTGTCTGTCTTTCTGTCTGTCTGTCTGTCTGTTTGTTCACGCTAATCTCGCATGCAATTTACACAAATATATTAAGTAAAGCCCGGGGCAACATATAGGCTTTGTTTCATCGAAATCGGTTCTCGGAAAGAAAAGTTATCATCATTTAAAAATAATTTTAAAGGCACCATATCACCAAATTGCAATGCAAACTGACTCGCGTTGAACTTTTTCGAATTGTCAGATGTCAATCACAGTTTGATATGTAAATGAAATACTTTGATTATTTCGCCATTTTCTATATGTACTCGTAGAATAGTGGATAAGCAGTCCCACTGTGTAACTTCAGATGCGAGTTCGAATCCGAAGTTGAACCGAAATAATTTTTTATTTGTATTTTTTTTTTCAAGAACTATATTATAACAACATGTATTAATGAAGTATTATATGAAAAAATATTTCTTATGAGATCGTTTATTTCTCCTTTTCATCCATCCTTTCTCTACAGAATTATGATTATTCGACATAGCTTTTATGGATTGCCTTCGTATCTTAGAGGTTTCCGCATTTAGCACCGGAAACCCGAGTAGGAATCCCGGGAAAAAGGGAATTTAAAAAAAAGTCTCAAAATGAAAATGATCCATAAAATGAAATAAATATCGAGGTGGATACAGTATCTTCGCCACTAATTATACAAAAAATAAGTAAGTTTCTTTAAAGTCAGGTTCATTTTTTCTATTATGGTATTTCTATTGAATTTCAAATCATACTTGGAACCCCAATCTCAACCACCATTAAACGTGTCAATTATATGATGCAAAAGCTCCAAGTACAGAGGATGGAGGATATGTCATTTGAAGAAAGCTTGCTCAAAAGCTAAGCTTAAAGTGAACCCCACGCGAACGAAGTCGCGGGCATCAGCTAGTAAATAATAAATAAATGCCGGTGTACTTCAATCTGTACTTTCAATATGCAACTTCGAAATTGCATGAACATCGGTTCAGTACCTTCAGAGATTAGCGTGAAAAATCTTAAAAAACTTATTTTGTGTATTCTAGGGTACTTCTTTCATCATTTAAATAAAATACTATATTAATGAATTTAAAATGATTAAAACGCAATCAATCAAGCATCCGAAACGTCGGGATAAATAATTTAAACAATATAAATAATAAATCGCGTTTTAATCCGGTATACAGTATTTTATTTAAAAGTGTGATACTCGCGTTAATAAAAGACAATAAAGTGCGTATATATATATATATATATATATATATAGATTCCAATTAAAAATGATGAGAGACATTACATCGTATAATATAGTATGACCTGAGATTTTACACGTTACCTTTCAACCCTCAGGTACTTGTAGCACTTGAAATAATTAAACGTAAAGCTAGGGTACATATAGGTCAGTAGTGCATATAAGGGTTATAAGAGGCAAGGGGTGTTAAAGAGCATACCTATTTAGAAATAGTTGTGGCTTTCACGTTGATGAAGGTGTTTCATAGAAACCTGACATGTACGTAGTAATATTTTTATTGAGGTATATTTTTTATATATAACAAAAATATATAACAGGGGATTTAGGAGTAACGTCTTCCACTTCAATGACCGGAATGAATTACATTTTAAAATACCCAAAAGGAACGAATTAAAAATAAATGTTTTAATTTTTCAAAGCAATATGCATAATCGTCCCAGGGCGTTATGTAAAGTACCAACAGAAAAACAAAGACAATATTTATACACCGCACGAGCCATTGAACAAAAACGAGGCCTCAAATGCAAATTTACTTGAAAATAGCAAAAAATACATTTGCATAAACGTTCCGTATTAACTTTCATATGCGCGATTAGGGGGTGGGTTTTAAATAATAATAAGTGTATTTTGCTGGATTAAATAATCTTTGATGTTGAGATATTTATCGTATTACTAGTACCCATTAGGGATGTAACGGAAGTGGTTTTATCGGAACCGAATTCGGAATCGGAATTTTAGAATTTGGTTTTTCGGAACCGAAATCGGAACCGAAACCGGAATCAGAACCGGAACCGGAATCGGAGACAAAAGAGACAGTATTAAGGGCAGATCTAATAAAATAAAATTACAAACATTATTCATCAGTTTTAATAATATCAGTTAAAAAAATACCTGGGTGTTGAAAATAAAATAATTTTTTCTTAAAGTATTAGTTCAATCTAATTCTCAACAGATCATAGATAAGGCCAGCACCACTAAAAAGTTGTTCGCTTGCTACTGAGCTTGGTGGAGACGACAAATATTGGCGGGCAATCGAGCTTAGATATTAACTTTCCACCATTATAAAGGATCATCACTGATACGTTTTTCTCTATTGTACTCTTCAGTATAAAAAAATCACGGGGGAGGGGAAGGGAAATGGGAACGGCCGCTTCGCTTTGCTTCGACCTCCAATTAAAACTTCCGATTCAAATTTATCGGAATCGGAGGTGCGAAATCGATCGGAAGTTCCGACTTTTCGGAACCGGAATCGAAGCTCCATAACATCCCTGGTACCCATGTCCACTTCGGTGCACATTTGGAGTTATAGGTATTTTTTGAGTTCAAATTAAAAAAAGCAAAAAAAAGATATCGTAATCACCTAGCGGTATGAAATATACTTTGTGATTCTCATACCTAAATATATACATACCAGATTTCATAAAAATCGGTCGAGCCGTTTCGAAGGAGTGCCGTGCCACAAACACCGTGACATGAAATGATGTATTTCATACTATAATGTGACAAAAGGCAGCATCAATACTGCAGTCTTAAAGTTAGTCCTCTGTATTCTGAAGGGGTGAGTTACAGGGCGGACTCCTTCCTCATAAAGCGGTACAGATATTCTACCTCACGAAGTCCGTTTGTCTAAGAACATTGTTCAGGGGGGTTAGAACGCAAGTCGCAAAACGATTCGACTGATCGTCTCGCTTCATTGTGATTGGTGTAGAGAGTCTCTAGAGAGTCTCTACACCAATCACAATGATCTCTACACCAATCACAATGAAGCGAGACGATCAGTCGAATCGTTTTGCGTCTTGCGTTCTAACCCCGCTGTGGTGGATTTACCAGCAGGCTGAGTAGGCTTGAGCCTAGGGCGGCAGATTTTAGGGGCGGCAAATTTGGGGGCCAATTTTATTTTTACGTGTCTTATGGACATCAACAAGAATTCATTTTTATGTCATTCAACGAAACATCAAACTTGTATATCCTATAGCAAAACACTCACTTCGCAGCCCCGAACCAGTAGGTAATCGGACTTTATATTGATTTAAGAATAGACAATTGTAGACGGGGGTGGGGGGGGGGGGGGGGGGGGTTGTTAATAGCCTACTCCTTGGTAATGTGTAAATCCGCCACTGACATTGTTAGTGCACATCTACATTTTGATGTTTGCGTAACCTCGGGAGCAAAACGCTAAATATTACGCACACTCAAACAATGTACTATGTATATGTGCACGCTTGACAACATTCATAGCCAAACGGAATTCGTGAAACAGAATATCTATATATGGGGATAGCCATTGGCTTATAATAAATTTGTCCATGTTGAAAATTAAATTTTTTTTAATACAGTACTAATCATATTAACGTAGGATTTTTTATGGACAGACGAGCATGAGGTTAATTTGATGGTAGGTGAAACATCAACCACAGAACTTCAGTCAATGTTGCGCTGTCGACCTACTTTTTACGACGAGTATTATCTATAGTAGTTTTTCTATCTTTGAACGGTGGTTCGTTACTCGGTCGAAATTTCGATAGGTCACACTCGTTGAATGCGCGAAGTTACCAGATGTGGGGAAGACATGCTTACAGAAAAATATAAACATGTCGTCCCGATGGGATTCGAACCCACGACTAATCGGTGCGCACGGAAGGTGTTCTACCAAAAGGGCCAACGACCATATCACAGTCAACTTACTAACAAATAATTATGGATTTTAATGTCTTAAATAAATTATTATTTTAATTATAATTTTAATTAATTAGGCATGAAGTAATTAAAGAATATATAATATTAGATATTATAAGATTTATTATAATAATTATGTATGTTCTCTGAAATTAACTTTTTTTATGTTAGAAGTCGACAGACGAGCGCGAAGTTGACTTTACAGTATGGTTTAAATTTAAAAAAAAATCCTTTACGTATACCTAGCATGCGGAAGCATACGAGCATTCGGAAATCTATATATATATATATATATATATATATATATATATATATATATATATACCTATAGACTGAAACCGAAACGCGCCATATGCTTTTCGCGGTTTTTCCATCTACCGTGGTTCATAACCCGGTTGGAATTTCGATATTCCTCCCACGCGTTCAATACCTGAATTACCAGACGTGGGGAAAAAATACAATTTTAAACATGTCATCCCAGTGGGAATCGAATCCACAACCCAACGAGCCCGTCAAAATGACTGCATGGATAGCTTTTTCATCTGTCTATCTTAAGCTTCTGATAAAAATTCATATTCAACGTGGCGATTTATTATTAACTAGCAACGCGCCCCGGCTTCACACGAGTGCAATGTAGATGTATTATACACAAAAAAAAGGCCAATGTTGCTCGCTGATATTTATTTATTTATTTATTTACACTTTTACATCGAAAACTTAAACTAAAGAATTAATATAAAGAAAAACAGAAATATAGTAAGGCGGCCTTATTGCTCAAAGCAATTTCTTCCAGGCTAGGCTTATAGTAGCTTTCTATTGGTGAAATAATTTTTAAAATCAGTTCCGTAGTTTTTGAGTTTATTCATAACATACTAAAATACAAAATCGTTCCTCTTTATAATATTAGTATAGAAGTATATGTAGATTAATATTCAACTGATCTCATCGCGTTTTAATAATGATAAAGTGGGATAAACGTAAACACAATTTGTGTTATTTCATTAATAAAAACAGTATTTCGTTTATCTGAATCAATTAATCGGAGTGGATGTAGCGAAATTGTTGTTAGGCCTATTTGTACGCGCGACGTCTTGAACGCTACGAAACGTGTGGCCTAAGTTACGTGAGATTTACCGCGGAATACTGAAACGATAATAAAAATTTGAGGGCTTCTTAAAATGTTTTTGTCTTTTATTTTACCTTCGTAATGAAAGAGTTAGAGATACTCTTAAGTACACCTCAATGTTGATTAGCGTTCGAGAATTCGGCCAAGTGACAATTATTTTTTTGAGGAATTGTTATTTACTTAACTTTCTATTCGGTTCGGATTCGAATCGCGCCGGATTTGATAGGTTTATGATTTTCTGTAAAATAATTCCCTTTGTCTTGCCAGTTCGAGGATTGGAAGGGTTAGAGAACTATCTAAATTCCATCATGGTAACCACCGTTTTTAGTTGGAAAACGAAAATTCGTGAAGTTCACTAGAATTTCACTCTAGATCTTTTTGAATCTTTAAATTATAATAGCAGGAAAATTCTGATTTGGTCATCAGTGAGCAGTACAAGACAACCACTAGCGTGAGCAAGACTTATATGTCTGTGACGTTTCAGCTGCCGCCCAATTTTTATTTAAAACTTCAATCGAAAAATATGTGGATAGCCTACTGGGTATATCAAATCAAAAACTAATCCACATATTATAACAACTGTATTTACGATTTTACAATATTATTTGATATAAAAATTAATTATTAAATACGAATTTACGAGCACATTAAACAGAGTACAGAGCAAAAGATATGACATGCATTCGCCGTGAGATCTAGCCGCGCAGTGTCCCCGCCGCGGCGACCAAGTATTTTAGAAAGTTGTTTTAGCGGCGGCGGGGCGCGGGGTGAAGAGGCGGTGGTACAGCGCACCACTCGCGCGCTGAATTTGCTGCGTCATTTTCAATATTATTTTGTTTTGCGAAGATTCTTCTGACGCCACAAATACATTTAAAACGAAGAACACGTCTATTAATTATCAATATAAATCGAGCATGCCAGATTCCTAGTAATTTATATTACAAATAACGTCAGTTCCTAAAAATACTACTTTAATCATACTGACGTTAATAATATTGTCTTTTATTAACGCGACTATCAGACATTTAAATAAAATACTGTATATCGGATTAAAACGCGATTTTTTTTATTTATATTCGGATGCTTTTCAGCAACCATGGTCACGGGCAGACAGTAACGTCGCGGTTGGGATAAATAATTTAAACAATATAAATAATAAATCGCGTTTTAATACAGTATTTTATTTAAATGTGTGATACTCGCGTTAATAAAAGACAATATTAAAATCTCTTCAGCTCCTCCCATACACCACACGTATCTTCGTTACATTGACGTCTATTTATCAAAGTCGCGTCTCGTCCCGACCATCCGATTACGGCGTGACATCTTCATTTTCCCTCGCTCACTTGTTACAACGCTTTTTGACTTATTATTAATCTCTTACATCATTAATTACCATCAAATCCGCTTAACCATTAGGCTTTTGTTTTTGATTGTGTTTTCTAATATCTCGAGATAATTAAAATAGTAGGCAACTTTGGTAAATATCTAATAAAATTGTAGAGGTCGAATGTTTGTATATAAAAATGCCTAAAATCGAGTCAGGGGGATGTAAGAAGCGAAATAGAAAAAATACAGATTTTTTTAAAATTTTTATTTCTCTGTTTGTCTGTTTGTACGGGTTAATCTCCGAAACTGTTCGACAGATTTAAGTTAAATTTTGTATGGTACTTTATATTCCCGGTCAATATTTTAGATACTTTTCATCCCGAAAATTAATAATTATAATAACAACTTATAAGTAACACATTACACAGACATATATAATAAAACTTATATAACATCACATAAGTAACAAGTAGCATTTTTATATTTCAAACAATCGTTCCCACTAACCACTAACGCCTAGGCTTCATACGAAAAGAATAAAAAAGCATTTTCTATGAAAGCTCTTAGTCGACTTAAACTTTTCCGACATTTTGAAAACTTATCATAATATTTCAACAAATTAACACAAAACCTTCCTCTTGAATCACTCTATCTATTGATGAAAACCGCATTAAAATCCGTTGTATAGTTTAAAAGATCTATATATACAGAGATACACACGGCGGAAACTGATTTTGTTTTATACTATTAATATAATTCATTCCATAAACAATAATTCATAAAAAAATCGTAAATAAACTATGTACCATACTTACTCGGTCACAGATCAGTAAATTTAAATATTTAATACTAGCAACGAGTCCGAGAATCCAATCTTCGATTGAACTCTGATTAGTAGAAAAAAGACACATATCTGGATTTTGGTCACGTAAAATTTGAATCTCCATAAAGTTTCATTAAAGTCAGGTTAATTATTTCAACTATGGTATTTCTATTGAATTTCAAATCATCCTTCGAACCCCAATCTCAACCACCATTAAAGATGTCGATAAGATGATGCAAAAGCAACCGTCAATGACTAATTTGATAGCTCTTTCCCAAAAGAAATCACCAAGTACAGAGGATGCAGGATATGTCATTTGAAGAAAGCTTGCTCAAAAGCTCAGCTTAAAGTGAACCTCACGCGAACGAAGTCGCGGGCATCAGCTAGTATAATATATTTGTTTAATTAAAGAACATATTTCCTTTAAAATATAATAGATTAAGGTATGATTTCCTCCCTACAGAGCAGCTTTTAAGCTTCGAGAGCAAAGTCCTAATCAAGTTTCCAAGATATTCATTCAACGAAGTTTTTCGTTTTCCACCAATTTCCCTAATACCCTCACGTAGATTGCATACTGCATAAGCACCAGATGTTCAACTTACATTAGCTCACCTTCCACCTGGAATATAAAATTATATTAACCATTTTTAGTTCGGGTTTTAATAAATTGGTTTTCAGATAGTATTTTTATAATATATTCGCTTTTCTTTTATCATGGTTAAGCTATACTTATATTATAAAGAGAAAAAACTAGTTTGTTTGTTACGATTTAACTCAAAAACAACTTAACCGATTTTAAAAATTCGTTCAGCAATAGAAACCTACATTATCAGCGCGTAACATATATCTTCACTGCACCCGTGTAAAGCCGGGGCCGATCGCTAGTTTAATATATTTTAGTTATTTTTTTATTTGATGGGCTCGTTGGTGCGTTCGATAGAACACCTGCCGTGCGAATCCCCCCGGGACCACATGTTTCCTTTAAGCATGTTTTCCCCACGTCTGGCAACTTCGGGCATTGATCGGGTGGGAGGAATATCGAAATTCGACAGCGCCTCATTGACTGATGTTCCGTGGTTGAGGTATCACCTACCATCAAGTGAACCTCATGCTCGTCTGTGTATCTAACATTAAAAAAAAATGTGGCTATTGAACTCACCCATAAATAATGAGTCCAACGCATGAAATGCTTTCAAATCATAAATGCAGGTGGCATGTCAATAATTCTGACAGATTTTATCGTCTTGTATAGAACTTAGAGAGCTATTCTATGTTCCGATCGAGGTGTCTGCACTAAAACACCAATACAAGTTTTATGTGAACCTATTCCTAGGAATACAGAGCTGAATTTTTATTCATTTCTATCAAAACTTTAAATTCTATTCCATATTTTTGGTATTCACAGGTAGCACAAAATAATTCCCTTTATTTCAACACAAAATCCTTCAGACATAGAAATATGTCTGATTTATATCCTATTTAATAGGATGTCATATTATGAATACACATATTAATTATTAAAGCTAATAGGAGCTGTGTTATTCTTTTCTAGCTGAAATCTATACTACAATATATAAAAATAAGTCGGGTTTTCCTTCCTGACGCTATAACTCCAGAACGCACGAACCGATTTCCACGGTTTTGCATTCATTGGAAAGGTCTCGGGTTTCCGTGAGGTTTATAGTAAAGAAAATTCAGGAAAATTTTCAACAGAAAAGCGGGAAAATCTTTTTTCTTTAAGAATAATTATATAATTTCGAAGCCAAAATTGTGGCAGAACAACGTCTGCGGGGTCCACTAGTTAATGATAAAAATACGTTGATATGTTAGCAAGGTCTACAACGCAATACCATTTAACACCGCCTCCCATAGATATTGCGAATAACTATTGACGGTGGTGATGACTTACCATCACGTGAGTCATTTGCCCATTTGCTCCGTATCCTATAATATAGGGATAAATATAGGCACTACTCACCCGGGGTTGCTGCTGATCAGGTCCAAATGATTAAAGCCGCAAAAATTCCTCATTAACGAGTTCTTATGAAGTTGCGGCATTAGCAGTTGAGACTTTGAGTTCGTGGTCGGCGTATACTAAAATGTTTGTGCATGATTTGTTGTTGCGGCTGGTTTGAAATATTTAATTTTCAATAAAAACCCATGAGCATTTAAAAAAAACCTTTTCTGTCTGTCTATTTGTTGCGAAAGAAAGTTTACTTCAATTCTGTACCTGAAGTACAACACGCTCATTTTTGAGTATTTGTATAGTCAGATATATATTAAATATATATTAAATATATATTAAATAATTTAAACAATATAAATAATAAATCGCGTTTTAATCGGGTATACAGTATTTTATTTAAATGTGTGATACTCGCGTTAATAAAAGACAATATCAGATATATATTATTTTTTTACCTATACATATTGTTATTGTAATTATTTTTAAGTTAATACTTGACTAATGAATTTTACACTTTTTTAAATAATAAATGAACAACTCTATAAAGACAGTTCAAACTAATGACCCTCCAATACTCATCCAATATAACTAATATCCACAAATTACAGCCCATGCTCCATACTAAACTGACAGCAGATGTATTGAAATACCAATCAAACACGTATTACTAGCAAATTAATGGGGAATCGATTTTAAAATTATTTGCAACAGGAGTTTTTTACATATGTATGTATGTTTAGATTGACATATCGAGAGTATAGTTAATTACAGTGATACTCTAACGGCCTTATTAATAAACGTATTATAAGCTTGATATAGTGCCACCTGTTTTAGAACCATTTTTTGAGCAATTTCAGATGAATTTTTTTTGATGTTTCCGCATCAGTCATATATTCATAAATGAGAATTGATGTGCAATAATTTAAAATTCTTATCTATATTCTTCTTTCTTAGCGCTATTGACTTATATTTTTACGTCATGCATTTGGATATTCATAGACCGATACCGAAACGCGCATTTTACACTTCACGGCTTCTAAGCGGTTAAATTCAAATTCGAAATCATTTATTCATTTAGGTAACACAGTGTACACTTATGAACGTCAATAAAAAATACATATTAAATGCTTCTAATTTTACATTTACTGCCAGTTCTCAAATCAAAGGCATAGAGCGGAAGGAACTGGAATAAACTCTCCGCCACTCTTTTTAATCGCCAAGCTTTTGTTTTACAAATATTTTGTAAGGAGCTTCAACCATTACACCATGATATATGTATGTATGTCATATAAGATCCAAGATTCGAACTTGCGACTCATCGAAACGCAAGGCAACGTGCTAACAACAAGAACGTGCCCGTCTGTAGTTTATTTACTAATCAAACCATCAAATGAGTCGTATAGAATCAAAGGCGGCTATCTGACTTATGGCTGATTGTAAGCAATTTAAAGAAGAAAACGTTTTTCTCCTTTATTTTTGTATTAGGTATCATTCATTGCATGTTTAAGGTATCTATTACTATTAATAATTAAAGATAAAACCAAATATATAAAGAAACAAAACAGTCTAAACGACAAGAACTTATTTTATATTGGTAGATTGCCGGACCAAAAATGTCAGATAGCCTTTGATTCTATACGACTCTAATAATACCTACTACTCTTATTGAATAAGTTATGTAATAATATTTGGAAGACTTAATACATTGACCACACACGAAATTGCGAGCTAACCCTGTAAATGCATTCGACGGGTCTTAATGACTTCGGGTGCCAGTTTAATTTAATATGAACTTGCAACAAGACGCTGGCCTAAGACGCAAGTTAATATCTGAAAGTTGTGAGCAAACGGGCGATTTGTGGTCTGTAAAATATTTAAGCTGCGGGTTAAAAAAAAAAATAAAAAAAAAAATCTTATTGTGTAATATCGTCATAATTACATTTTGTGTTTTTGGGAGTAACAAAATTATATATATAGTATTTGTATCAATATAAAAATATTAAATATATGTTTTTGGGTACATACATAAACTTTGGTTAAATTAATTAAGTACTTCTTATGGAAAATCTATTCGTAAAAGTATTTATCTTCGGTTAAAAACGTAGATCGTCAATTTGAAGACGAAGTATTCCATTTTATTATAGGTATTCCAATAACAGTATCATACTATGTCAATAGCAAATACTAAATAATCTGACCGTAAGCATTACAAATTTTAATTAAATATTTCAATTTAACTGTCTATGTTTTGGAACATATGACATCTCAAAATGTAATTTCATACCTATTATGTAAATAAAAAATATTGAAATGAATTTCGATTGTTAAAAAATTGCCAGCTTACATAACACAAGCAACAAAGTAATTCTCATGAATGTTTGGTCGGTAGCCAGTATGGGGCTGTCGGTAGCACGCGTCGTGTTAATACGCTGCGATGGGGGATATCTTGGGGGATGATGTTGCTCGCGTCCGTGGGTGAAAATACTTAAATAGCTCACACGTGTCCCCTGGTTTGTGCCAAACGAGCACCGTAAATTCACTGGTGGAAGGTTTATTACCGTGGCTAGTTACCACCCAGGCAACAAAGCCATGTCGTGAAACAATCTTGTATTGTGTTTCGGCATGATGTTGTCTGACGCCGTTTTGAGATGGGTTGGGTCTGAACAGTTGTTTTGTAACAGTGAACTGGTGTCATTGCCTTAGTATCTCTTGTATCTGGCGCCTAGTCGTGGAGGGTAGCGGGATCCGAAGCACGGTGCACCGCTGGCCGACCGCAGGTTGTAGGGGGCCCAAGTAGTGAACCAGCCACTCATGAAAGGCTGCCCCACCGCCTGTGTATAATCCCGGGTTGGCCCCAACGTGCCGGTTGGCGACCGGGTGAGAGGACCCGTTGGCAATATCCGGGGGGGTTCGGGCGTCCCCGCAGTCTCCAGACTAGGCTCCCTGAGAATTTGATGCTTTGTGTATTTGATAAGTTCCTGTAGCGTTACCTCGTTCAACTGCCATCCCTCTCTGCCTATTCACTCTTAAATTAATAATGAAAAAGTCAGTTAAAGGAACTAGGTTGAAACAGCGGTTGCACGTCCTCTCATTCCAAGTGCACCTCATTAACATCAGAGGATTGCACTCTAATCTCCTTCCGGTCCACCACCATCTTGAGACCGAGAAGCCGCATCTTCTGTTCCTCACTGAGACCCAGATACGATGTCCCGATGACACGGCATACCTTTCCTATCCCGGATACGCTTTAGAACACAACTTTGTGCCTAAAGCAGGAGTTTGTTTGTATGCGCGTGATGACATTTGTGTCCAACGTCTCATTAGCTTTGAAGACCCTGATTTTTCTGTTCTTTGTATTTTGGTTGACACAGGCATGGATAAGATTTTTTACACATGTGTGTACCGGTCGCATAGTGGCGATCAGGAGACAGTTAAGCTTTTCTCATATCTCAGTGAATTGGCGGATACGGTTCTTTTTCGGTATCCCAGCGCTCAAATGGTTTTTTTGGGTGACTTTAATGCTCACCATGAACACTGGTTGTTCCCATACCAGACGACTGACAAAGCTGGGAGAGAGGTCTTTAACTTCGCTACTTCTTTTAACCTCTCTCAGCTTGTTAATGTGGCCACCCGCGTACCTGATATCGACCACCACACACCGAACTGCTTGGACCTCCTGCTGACAACCGATCCAGACAAATATGTGGTAACAGTTTCCGCTCCCCTGGGCTCTTCAGATCATTGTTTGGTGAAATCTGTGTCGACATACTCGCCTCCCGATTCAGCAATCAAGGGTAAGAGGAGAATATGGCGATACAAGTCAGCAGATTGGGATGAAATGCGTCACTTTTTCGCATCTTATCCATGGCGGCATGTTTGCTTTTCTTCTTCAGATCCGTCGAGCTGTGCAGACAATATTGCCGAAGTGATTCATCAGGCAATGGAGTATTTTATTCCGTTTTTTGATGTGTCACCCGATTCTAAAACCCAGCCCTGGTTCAACGGCGATTGTGCATCTGCTGAACGCATCAAACAAACAACCTATCTCGCCTGGGCTGATGCTCGTAATTGTAAAGCTCCGGATATTCGCGAAAAGAAGAGAGCCTTTAACAAGGCCGCCAAGTCCTTTAAGAAAGTTCTTAGAAAGGCTAGATTCGACCACATTAAGCATATAAGTGACAAGCTTGCTTCTTATCCCCCTGGAAGTAAAGCCTTCTGGTCGCTTGCTAAAGCTGTCGAATCAAACTTTTCCCGTCCATCACTACCTCCATTGCTGAAACCCGACGGCTCATTGGCTCATGGTGCAAAGGATAAAGCGGACTTATTAGCTTCCCTTTTCGCCAATAATTCGCGTCTAGACTCCGCAAGTCAAACTCCTCCGGGTTTACCGCATTGTGGCTACTTCATGCCTGACATTAGGATAACCCAAAAGGATGTTCTTAAAACATTGCGGCAGCTGGATGTGAATAAGGCTAATGGACCTGATGGAATTCCATCAATTGTTCTCAAGCAATGTGCTCCTGAACTGTCTCCGATCTTGACACGTCTGTACCGTCTTTCTCTGCAGTCAGGTATAGTTCCCAAATCATGGAAGCTGGCTAACGTGCAACCAGTGCCCAAAAAAGGCAAATGTGCAGACCCCACCAACTATCGACCGATCTCAATAACCTCCATACTCGGTAAGATTATGGAGCGTATATTGAATAATCGGCTCCTCTCGTTTCTAGAAGATAATGACTTACTCAGTGACCGGCAGTACGGTTTTCGGAAAAAACGGTCTACTGGAGATCTTCTAGTACACGCTACTCATTTGTGGGGAGAGGCCATCGAGAATCATGGGGAATCGTTAGCGGTTTCGCTTGATATCTCGAAGGCCTTCGATAGGGTCTGGCATGCTGGCCTTCTTAGTAAGCTTCCGTCCTACGGACTCCCTCCATCCTTATGCACGTGGATAACTAGCTTCTTGAGCGAGCGATCTATCCGAGTGGTTGTTGATGGCTGCTCTTCAGTTCCAATGACTATCAATGCTGGTGTTCCTCAGGGTTCGGTCCTTTCTGCGACATTATTCCTGCTACACATTAATGACATGCTTCAGCCTAATATTTTTGGGTATGCTGATGATAGCACTGTCGTAGAAAGGTATTTATCTGGTGCCCGTGCTAAGCCTGACGAGATTCAACAAGCAAGAGAGGCCATGGTGGACCGATTGAATTCTACCTTACAGAAGGTTTCCGAATGGGGTGATGCAAACCTTGTTGAATTCAATCCCTCTAAAACACAGGCGTGTCTCTTCACCACCAAACGGAGCCCCCTTCAACTGACTCCGACTTTCCGAGGGGTACCTGTACAACTTTCCGGTTGTCTAAACCTATTAGGCGTATCTTTATCGTCCAACTTAAACTTTGGACAATACATCGAGTCCAAAGCTCAATTAGCTTCGAAGAAACTTGGCATTATGTCAAAGGTTAGGCGGTACTTCACAGCGGAACAGCTTCTCAATTTATACCAAGCACAAGTACGCTCTTGTATAGAGTACTGCTGCCACCTATGGGCAGGTTCAGCCAAGTGTCATTTGGAAGCTCTTGACTCGATGGAAAAACGCGCCAGTCGACTTATTGGTGACTCTAGACTAGCTCAAAAAAGACTACTGCCTCTTGAACATCGTCGAATGGTCGCTAGTCTGTCGGTGTTCTACAGGTTGCACTTCGGTGAGTGCGCGGCTGAATTGCACGAACTTATCCCTGCAGCTCCCTTTCACCATCGGACGGCCAGACACAGAGTAGGATTTCACCCTTATATGGTGGATGTACCCTATATTCGTACAAAACGGTACGCCTCCTCCTTTATCCTCCGAACCGCCAAGGAATGGAACTCTCTGCCTGGGTCTGTCTTTCCCGATTCTTACAACCTTGACGTCTTCAAAGCCAGAGTGAATAGGCTTCTTCTAAGTAAGCATGCTCCCATTTAGATCGCATCCGCGCTTACCATCAGGCAGGATTGCGGTCAAATGCTTACTTATTCTTCATAAAAAAAAAAAAAAAAAAAAAAAAAAATAATACGCGGTAAGATTACTAATCTATACTAATATTATAAAGAGGAAATATTTGTTTGTTTGTTACGATTTAACTCAAAAACTACTCGATCGTTTTTAAAAATACTTTCACCAATAGAAAGCTAAATTATCAGCGAGTTATTTTTTTGTGTAAACATTGCACCCGTGCGCAGCCGGGGCGGATCGCTAGTACTATAATAAAAAGAAGTTTAAGCGTATTTTATAATAACGCTTATATTTTTTTCTCTCTTGTTGCCTGTTTAAAATCTATTGAGTTAATAAGACTAAGTGATTGAAAAAAAATATATTCGTAATTTTTTTTACTGCATGTAATGAATTCACCAAATCTGATAGTATCGGCGCCCATAGACATCTGCAATACCAGAGCACTTGCAGATGTGTTATCGACCTTATAATAAGGATATAATAAGCGCGTTTCTTGAAGGTTCCCAAGTCGTATCGGTTCAGACCGCCGAAGACAGCTGGTACTACAGAATGGTTGTGAGAGATAGAAAATGTCTACGGAATCGCACAGTTGTAAATTTCCAGATATATGTATATATGAAATACGTGAAAATCATAGTCGTATAAACATTTCAACTAATAGAACGCAAGCCAAAAGCATCCGATTTCATAAAACATGTACGCACAAACATAAAATATGAATTCAACATTATGCTGAGTCAATAATACCCCACCCTCCTAAAACGCGATTCATTTCCGTAAAATAAACACACACACACGGAATTGCAAATCGACCTGTTAATCTAATAAGAGGAGCCAACAACGACACGGTTCATTTGTGAAAAAAAAAAATGTCGCGAATTTATTTTTTCTATATTATTCTGTCGAGTCGAGCATTGGGGATGTGACGTTGACAAATATAAAAGCATTTCCGGTGTCTATGCTCTGTTTTTGTATTTGAACAGATAATGTAGATTGGACGTTTGAAAAATTCAAACAGAGAACGAGGGTTGCCATAACATTTTTATTGTACTTAATAATAATTTTGTATTTGGGATATTATTTCATATTCAAATTATTACATAATAAATAAATTTAAAAAAAAATCAATACATGCATGAACATTCGTTCATTACCTCCAAATTGATTATACAAAAATATTTGTTGTTTTTCATATCGGAGGTACTGGAGTTCGATTCCAGGTGAACTAAGTTAAGTTGATTAGAGAAACAGAAATATCTGTATCAAGTTCTACTATATTATGTCCACTACACAATATGATATGCATATGTTATAATAATTTGTATGATAGTATATTTCGTCAGTCTGTTTAAACCCATAAATATTCTCAACTATTAAATGGAAAACATTATTTAGGTGATCTTTTGAGTGGGATGTGTGAGATATCGACAAATGAGCGTGAGGGTCAGAAAATATATAATATATTCCCGTCGATATTCAAACCCGCAACCCATTAGAACGCAAGGTAGGGTAACTATCCAACGCGACATCAAGCCTGTCAAAAACTTTTTAAACAGTTTATGTTAACCGTGCGTAAATAATAATTGTTGATTCGATTATATAATAAGAGGGGTACATAATACCCCTTTTAATTACACTTGTAATAAAGGGTTAAATGACATGTCATTGAAGTAGTCGTTCATAATCAAATTAGTGATAATTCGTTTATTTCTTTAACTGCCGAGCCAGTGCTGCAGTGATGAGTTAACCCTTTAAATGCATCTGCGTCCTTGGAATTTAATTTGCGGGAAACTTAAATTGTATTTATTGGTATCACTTATACCATAATGATATTATGTACGATTTTTTTTTTAATAAAATATAAATACCTACATAGATGATACATTGACAAAAATAATAAGCGGTTTTCCAGGCGATTAAAATAAAAATATCTTTTAAATACTTTTTATTATTGTTTTAATTGTTTATTAGTAACTATAGTTTCAAGCTGCACAATAATAAACTACTAAGGAAACAATTTTTTTATGTTCACTTGATGGTAGGTGATATCTCAGCCACAGAACATCAATGATGCGCCGTCGACCTACTTTTTACTTCGAGCATTCGGAAATCTATAGACTGAAACCGAAACGCGCAATGTGCACTTCACGGTTTTTCCATCTGTTTCTTAGGAAACCCACAGTCACAGATCTCCAGATATCAGTGTTGCCAACTTGGAGGTTTTCCCTCCAAATGACTGATATTCTGTGGCTGGGGTATCACCTACCATCAAGTGAACCTCATGCTCGTCTGTCGATACCCTAAATAAAAAAAATAAAAAAAGACTTTTCCTACATTGTACAACCACAGTAGTACAAACTGTCGCTGGTGGTTAACCTTCAAGAAACGAGCCTAAACCTTAAAAGCCGGCAACACATCAATTAAATCAAGACCTGGTGTTGCGGATGTCCATGGGTAGTTGGTAGGTAGTAAAAAATGTTTAACAATTAATTTTACTTAAATTGCAAATTAAGTATCCATAAATTAAATTATTCATAATAATAAGAATATTACCAAAACGTAATTAATAAGATATATTAACGATAATTATATACGTATAATTACAACAAATTAAATACAAAATATATTTTTTATTTTCTTTCTTATCTCTTTGATTTGAACATTATATGTATATGATTCTATTTTCGCAATGTACAAAAAATCTAATAAAAAATTTACAACGCAATTTTTCTAAATTTTGTTATTTAAAATATTTCGCGGACCGCACAAATTGAAGTCTTAATTTGGATAGCTCGCCTATGTTACTAGCTAATAATGTTAGCTTTCTATTGGTGAAAGAATTTTTAAAATCGGTCAAGTAGTTTTTGAGTTAAATCGTAACATACAAACAAACATTTCCTCTTTATAATATAGAAGTACGTCTAAGTAAGACTGCGAATATAAATAAATGAATCCAAATATAAATATGGAATAACTGTATAACAATAGTTTTGTTAGCAATTGGAGGTGCCACGTGTTGTTCAATTTAAAGATTCTTTGTTCAAAACTTGTATTCACCAGTGGCGTAGTTAGGTGGACAAGGGCAACAAAGAAATAATCGCAATCCCTTCCCCTCCGGCAATTTTTTTAGTAACTACACAAAATTAATTGCAAATGATTACTAATCAAAGGCGCTTCCATTATCGGCGTTATAAATTCTCATTTAAAATCTTGAAAAAAAATTAAATTTTGGGAGAATTCTAGCTTCAAGAGCTGCCTCCCCCTCTTTCCAAAGCTCAGGGCCCCCTCTGATTCAGGGCCCTGGTGCACTGCACCACTTTGCTCTATGATAGCTACGCCACTGGTATTCACTACAATATAACAAAATATTTATAGAACTTAGATTTTGTTAACACAAAATGCACTTTATTCAGATGTAATAAGGTTAATTATTGAAGTGGTTAAAGATGATCTTATTCATAATCGTATTAGCGAGACACCCGCGGTTCTTTTCTAAATAACACTTTGAAATGGAAATGTACCAGGGTATTATGAGTTAAGTAAAGATATACAATTTTTAATGTGGTTTGTATCCAGTTTTAGTTTTTAACCGACTCCAAAAAAGGAGAAGTTTTGTATGTTTGTTACGCGATAACTCCACCAATTATGCGTGGATTTTGATGATTCCTTTTCCGGTTTGTACGTCATATTTCAGACAAATACTTCAAAAACTGTTAATAAATATTAAACAGATATAATATAAGTATCAACAATTTTGTTGATTGTCCTTTAAGGCTGCTTTGAAGTAATTAAAATACTATTTTTTACTTTTTAGTTTAAGTTTGTACATATATGTAGGTATAGTTTTGAAGTCGGTTTTCGTTTTTTTAATAATTTGTTGTAGAACTTAAATATATTTTTGTAAACTGTTATTATTATTTAACATATTATATAAAATTCGGATTTACAGAAAATCCATTAATTATTAACCTATGTAAATTATAAATAAACACAGAAATAACAACACTGTATTCAAATTCAAATCATTTATTCATTTAGGTAACATAATGTACACTTATTAACGTCAATAAAAATAAAAATTAAAATAAAGATTTTACATCTCAAATCAAGGGCGTAGAAAGGACGGATGGCAATAAACTCTCACCACTCTTTTTAATCGACAAGTTTTTGTTTTACAAAATGTAAGGAGCTGCAACCATTACATACATACCATATTCCACATGACATCTTGAAGTAATTAATTATAATAATAAAAAAAAAACGAACAAAAATTTGATATTGTTTTTGAAGACTATAGGTATAAAATCTATATCTTAACTAATATCTATATCAATACTAAAATTATAAAGAGGAAAGATTTGTATTTTTGAAATTTTGTATTTTTGTATGTTATGAATAAACTCAAAAACTACACGACCGTTTTTAAAAATTCTTTCACCAATAGAAAGCTACAAATACAAATAGGAGAACAACTATATCGCGCTCTGATGGGTCGCGGTGGCAGGTGGGTTACCTGATCATAAGTAATCACTACCGCCAATGGACATCCGCGACTTAAAAAGTCTCAGATGCGTTGTCGACCTTTAAAAAAATTATAGGCTCGCTTTTTAAAACCAACGAGGTCAGATGAATAAATCGTAATTTAATCGAAAGTTTCATTTAAATTTATAAGCTCATATTATTTTTATATATTTTATACGTAACACTAAAATACGAATTTCCAAAGCAATTTCAACCCTTGCCTTTATCGAATACACAATTGAATTAACGAAATAATCCCGGTTCGCATCCCGGCGGTGCTAAGCGTGCAGTTTATGTGACATTTAGCAATATCTGTCAAAACCTAATACAATGAAATGTGGAGTGACGGAGTGATACCGTTTGAAGATTTTGAGCGAAAAATTAGGACTGTATCCAGTTGAAGATATGCTTATCGTATATTAAATAATGTATTAAGAATAAGAAAAAATATATATTTTAAACACAGAAATACACACATTCTAAAAATAATAAAAAAAAACTATTGCTTTTATAAAATCGGAACTTTTACTAAAAATATGTTTTGTGGCAGAGACATTTTGACGTCCGTTTCATTGATTTTACATAATTAGTTTTCTTGCTCAAGCTGGTTCGCTGGTTTGAATCCCGCTGGGACAATATATTTATAATTTTCTATAAGCATGTTTTCCTCACGTCTTTAGGCATTAAACGGGTGGAAAGAATATCGAAATTCCGACCGAGTAAAGAACCGTTCATAGATGGGAAAACCGTGAAGTGCACGTTGCGCGTTTCGATCTCAGTCTATGGATTTCCGAATGCTCGAAGTAAAAAGTAGGTCGTTAGCGCATCATTGACTGATGTTCTATGGCTAGAGTTTCACCTATCATCAAGTGAACCTCATGCTGGTCTGTCGCTATCTAACATTAAAAAAGACTTGCGAGAAAGCATTCGTATCATCGAACTGTGATTTGAATGCAATTTCAAATAATCTTTGATAAGTTTTCTGTCCTTCCCAAGTGACTCTTTCTCTGGAATACGAACCTCCTTCTTCTAATAAGACCTCTGGGGCTAAGTGTAACTTGCATACCAAGGTACGGAGGCGGTCACAAACAATATTTAGTTACGATAAAATAGGTTGGAACTTGGATTGGAATTTTGTAAAACTAGGTCAATCATTTTATGTAGTGTATTTGTTGTATTATGACCTTGTTTATATGACGTCATCAGGATACTCCAAAGTATCCCTCTTAAAATTATAGCTATCACTGTGAAACAAGTTTTATTTAGGCCTAAACGGACCCATCTGTTTTGAAGGGTTAAACTGTTATGTGGCTATTGCGAATAATGAGACGTATTTAAAGAAATTTACAGACCCCGGGGTGTTTTTGTCACGTTCGTGCCGGGTTAAGATCAGATCTTGTGGTGCGGGAATTTGGAAAAAAATACCTTTTACGCCTGACCTTTTTTATGTTTTTGATAATAGCAGGTCAGGATAACTTTTTTTTGTAACTTATTTACGTATTATACTTTATTTATACCTACATCGAACCATGACTTCAACAAGAAATTATCTAATTTTATTTCGGAAATTCATTGACTGAAGTAGAAAAGACATCCTCCAAAGAAATTTTTATATTTTGTATTTTATGATATATACAATATACATACATACATACATACATACATATTACATATACATCACGCCTCTTTCCCATTGCGATAGGCAGAGATCTCGGAATTCCATATACTTCAATCCTTGCATACCATTTTCGCTTCTTCCACTTACATCAGTGCTTTTTTGAAATTATATACATAATTACAGTAGAATTTACTAATCCGGTACTATGAAAAACTAGAGAGTGCCGGATTATTGGAATGTCCGCATTAGTGGATTGTATAGATAAAATCCTAACAAATAAAATAAAGCATTTCATAAAGGGTTTATTCATCAACGTAATACATCTCACAATTAGTTAATTACATAGTTTTAAAATAATCCTTACTTGGGGTCTGTTTTTATTCAACTTATATGACGTGAGTACCGGATTATTGGACGTGTCGGTCTATTAAAGTGCCGGATTAGTGAGATTATGCTGTATGTGTTTTGAAAAAACATTGTATTTTTTAATTGTATTATGTATAACAAGAAGTTTGTTTTCTCTTCGTCACGAATTCTGAATCGCGCTAACGAAGTTTCCGTCATCAAACACAGATGCTTTATGGTCACTCAGTTATAAGACTGATCGAGGATCTGCCCTGGAGGGCTGCTTCTTTAGCTCTGAAGTATTCGTACTTTTCTATTTGGTTTGCCAAAACTAAATACACTAAAATATGGAAACATCAATAAAAGGTACATTATAAAGCTTTCACGAATAAAAATGTTTGTATTTTAACAAAGGGCACATATTTGTGTATCATTTTAGATAATATATCATTGTAGCCTAAGAGCTAATGAGATAACGAATAGTAGTTAGTTTCCGGTAGAATTTGGTCATTGACTGTTTTTACGGTAACTGTTTCTTTTTGTTGATAAAAATTCGTTGCAAATGCTGTTTTAAATTTATTATACTGATGAACAGTAAACATAATCCTTTGTTTATCACACATATGAAAAAAAGCAAATTGATTTCAGCCTTTTAAAATACATTCTTTTGTCTATGCTTAAAATTTTTTGAAAACTTTTTTTTAAATAGAACATTTATTTTGTTTTTGTTCAACCTGAAAGCAGTTTGTTTATTCAGTACTTTATCCGTAAACTCTAAAATAAAAGTGAGTATATACTTTAACTTAAATAAATTTACTCCGAGAAAATTTAGTTTACTAAAATAATAAGTTTAATTTATTGTTATTATAAGAATTAATTTTGATCAATGTTAACTCAATAACAGTTTGTACAACACTGCAAACTATTTTGGTTTTGAAGGAGATATGTAATGGATAAAAATAACTTTATGGTATTGCCAAATAATAATTTGCAATATTATTTAATTACCAAATAAGATACAAAAACATTCGCAAGCTCTTGGCCTAAAAGCGTTGCTTTCAAAAGATTATTTCCACGAAATAGCTAGCAAATAAGGTAACTTATGTAAATAGCCACGTCTGAATAGAAGGGATACAATTGAAAGCGATCCTCTAACAAATTGGATGGCTTCTTTTGTGAATTCTCTATAAATGTATATTTCTATCAATATACATAATATTGTATTTTTATACTATTCCTTACTCTCTTTTGCAAGCTTTCCCATATTTTGTAATAAAATCCTTGATATAAAAGTGTAGGAAATTTACTTGTCATCGATTTTGTTAATTTATTCAAATATTTGAATGATATTAAAATTTATTTAAATAAAATACTGTATACCGGATTAAAACGCGATTTATTATTTATATTGTTTAAATTATTTATCCCGACGTTTCGGACGCTTTTCAGCAACCGTGGTCGCGGGGAGACACAATAAACGGGGTAAACAATATAAATAATAAATCGCGTTTTAATCCGGTATACAGTATTTTATTTAAATGTGTGATACTCGCGTTAATAAAAAACAATATTATTAAAATTTATTTAAGAGAGAGAGCAAAAAAATTAAAACAGAATATAATGAAAAAGGAAAACCACACATCAATTCTATTAAACTACGTTATATTGAATGGATAATTAATAACTTTACTATATTATACTAATATAACTTAACGATTAACTTTTAAATTAACTTAACAAAAATTATATTAACAAAAAAACAAAAATAACCTTCTGTCAGAAAAAAGGCCGCTCAGCATCACATTATTTTCAGCGGCTTTCCGGACTGATTTGAGTATACACTGAACATACATACATAATATAAATGGTTCAAAGTGTCATTTCGAATAAAAATATTTCTTAATACGTAATAGTAAGCGTAAATCTACTGCAATAACAAAGCAGTAATTGCGTATTGTGGTCTATAACAAAACTAAGAACCATATACGCACGTAATTGGTTCTTATCGTAGATTTACGCTAATAAGTAATAATTGATAAGACAATAGTTTTCGACGGGCTCGTTGGCGCTTTGGGTAGAACACCTGCCGTGCGCATTCGTGGGTTCGAATCCCACCGGGACCACGTCATGTTTATAATTTTCTGTAAACATGTTTTCACCACGTCTGGTAACTTCGGGTATTGATCGGGTGGGAGGAATATCGAAATTCCGACCGGGTAATGAACCACTGTTCATAGATGGAAAAATCGTGAAGTGCACATTACGGGTTTCGGTTTCAGTTTTCCGTCAGGTTTCCGAACACTTGAAGTAAAAAATAGGTCGACAGCGCATCATTGACTGATGTTCTGTGGCTGAGGTATCACCTACCATCAAGTGAACCTCATGCTCGTCTGTCGATATCTAACATTAAAACAAAAAAATATATTTTTATTCAAATTTCCCTGTGCGTTTTATTTACCTTTGAAACAACTACTTATTACGTAGAGTCGTAGACGATCGTATGATGGCAACAGATTTCAATTCGATCATCCATACTGATATAAATATGGCTTAGTAATTTAATATAGAAACTTTGTTTGTTTTGATATGTATCAACTGACATTTGCCCGCTCTCCGCTGTCAATACTTGGCATTGTAATATATGGTTGCTGGTGATTTAGTACCACTTCATTAGTTACCTACGACATACATGTACTCAGATGAAACATAGATAAATCATTTAATTACCTCTCCGGTCACATATAGCTATGATACCTATACAATTATACTAATCGAATGTTTGTAACGTTTTAAAATAAATTTTCTCTGTAAGTGATTATGTAAATCTTAAGAGAAAATAAATGATTATTAAACCGTATACATATACGAGTATGTATAGTAACAGTAAACTTGACGATTCTGCTGACTTGACTGTGATTCTGACACTGGATATATTACATATCAGTGCTCTAAATTCACCAAAGGCCGACAACGCATCTGAGACTTAAGTAGCGGATATCCATTGGCGGTGGTAATTACTTACAATCAGATTGAATAACTATATTATTATTATTGTGTTCAAATGCGAATTGCATTGTCCGAATAAATTAGTAAGAACATTTTGTTTGTACTGTTATCGATATATCACTGTCAATTTCAAGCTCTTTATTAATTTCGTTATAGAGTTCAGTTGTTTTAGACATAGCTACATCAGAATTTTTATTTATCGATAGCGCAACTACTTAATTAACTTTAGTAACTGAAAACCAGCGTAGCCAAAGAATATACACTTTATGCTGAGTTCATGACCGTTTCGTCGTAGCCGTTTTGTGAATAACTAGTTTTACTGTTTAATTATAATAAATGGTTACTACGAATAAATATTTCTATCTCTCTCTCTCTCTCTCAACGAATCTAAGATATTTGTCCATGGATGGTGGTGATTACTAACCATCAAGTAACCTTAAAAAAAAGATAAGTGCTCATTATTAATACAATTACAAAATTTATCAAAAAATATAATAAAATGAAACGATTTCCGGTTTGATTTTGAAAAATATATTGACGCAATGTTTTTGAAAGAATTGTAAGTATTAGTTATTTGGATAAGATTCTTATTTCTTTTATTGTTCAATTTTAACATTTTTGTTGCTTTAAGTCTTTACTTTTTACCTATAAATAGGTTACCAGCGCATGATTGACTGATAATGCGCTGTTTTATTGTTGACGTATCACCTCCCATCAAGTGAACCTCGTGCTCTACTGTCGATAACTAGATTTTAAATTACTATTAATTAAGTTATTTTAAATGCAATATACCTATTATCTGATACTTTTATAATCTATTTATTCTCAAATAATATAGTTATAAATATATAAATCACCGCCAGGCGACAAGATCACCCCTTGAACAATTAATTTTAAATTTAGTTATTTTAAGTTATGTATTTCTTTTTGTGCAATTTAGCTTTATTATTCATTCAATATTATCACTAAATCACAACTATATCTTTTTATAATTAAGAACAAAAAATAATAATAATACAGTGATTTAATAAATTGCGTCTTCTATGTTTTCTACAGTCTACATTTCCCACAGATTCGATTCAGTATCGGAATGTCTAGTGGTATTACTGGCAACTCAATAACAATTTATGGCCACACGTAGACTCAGTTTTGACTAATTTCGTATTAATTTGTGTTTGTCGCGACATTTTGGATACCTTTTAGGTAATATATTGTAAAAATATTAATTATTATTTGAAAATATTGCTGAAGTCTGCAATGAAACCGAACCGTGCATACAGCACGTATCGGCACTGGTCTATGAACAGAGGTTCGTTACTCGGTCGAAGTTTTTATATTTTTTGCTATCAAGTATCAAAATTATTTGTTCAGTAGTTTTTGCACGGTTGAAAGAATAGAGAGAATAGGTATGAACCTTATTTTGATACAGAAATCTATTTTTAAGGTATATTATAAGCATATGCTCGATCTTAATATTCAAGTAACTGATGTCTGTTAATAAATTATAATAGCAAAGTTTATTATCTATAAATTTAGTCATTATATATTTTAAAAACATATACATATTTTATTATATCTATGGTCAAGTGTTATTATATAGAAATATTTAAAGATCATTCTTACCTTTTAGATCATAGTTTCGATTTCCATTGGGAAACGCAAAGTTTCAACCTACAGAGGAACATATGACTATTATATATCAGTGACGAAAGCACCATACAAGCCTAAACATAAAATAATAATCCCTTTAACGTATTACGTTGATTTTGGCAAGTCGGGCTTTTGGGCTTGTGTGGTGGTTCCGCAACTACTACATACATATAATTAGGAAATTTAATTGTTAATTTCTTAACTTCAACTAACATTTCAATACATATCATTAATTTAATTAATAAAAATAAATAAAAAGAGTAATAATACATTATTACGAAAAATTTAAAATTTCCATTTCAATACAAAGTTCCAGTCACTCAAGTCTCCAAACAATAAAGCGTGTACTCAATTTAAGTTTTGAACTCTGGACTCCAGGGACCAGAGATGATTGATGCTGCAAATTTCATCTTGTGGGAAAATTTGAAAGATGTAATGAAAACGGTTAAATTTATATGGTTTATAGTGTCAGGATTTTTCGGGGAAAATCGTCCTAAATTTTTTTAAGGATTGATAGGCTTTATTTGTTCAAATTTCCATCAGAATTGGTAAAAATGGATTTGGGACTGAATACCGGTTAATTTACTATGGGAGTTTAACCGAAATAATAAAGTTTTTTGTTAATATTCTTTCGTTTTTAGTCATGTTTACTGAGAAAAATAGTGTGGTAAGTTTAGTATCTATAACTCTTTAAAACTACATAATATCATGGTATCTCAGTCAGGCACGTATTTTGGAAAAAAAAATACCGGTTTCTGGAACAGATACAGTAAATTAACATATCTATATATTATATATATAAAATAAAGTTGTGTTAGTTACACCGTTTATAACTCAAGAACGGCTTTAAGAATTTTAACGATATCTTATTTGCTGGATTCCTCTATGTCCAGAATAAGATATAAGCTATTAAAATATTGGAAAAAATCAGGAAAAAATATATGCATAAAATGAATTATAAAATAAATTCGATTCGGAACTCCGCCATCTTGACAGCTTTTTTGGAATAACAGATGTCCACTGCAAATCTGTGACATATTAGACAACTATAGTGGGTAAATGGGCATATTCAAATTTAAGAATAATTATATGACTTCGAAGCCAAAGTTGTGGCAGAACAACGTGTGTCCACTAGTTATTTAATAAAAATTAAAGGCTCGAAATTTAAACTCGATTTAAGGAGTTATTGTAACTATACAGCGTCAGAAGCAATGACAGATGTTTCGTAGGAGTTTCTGAAAATCAATGCTATGCATAAGCATGCTGAGTGAAC
Organism: Anthocharis cardamines; assembly: GCA_905404175.1. Taxonomy (NCBI): domain Eukaryota; kingdom Metazoa; phylum Arthropoda; class Insecta; order Lepidoptera; family Pieridae; genus Anthocharis; species Anthocharis cardamines. The sequence goes on from FR989969.1 coordinate 8,464,919, forward strand.
ACACACTAGCATTTGTACATTGACATACCTACATTTTTAAATAAAATACAGTATACCGGATTAAAATGCGATTTATTATTTATATTGTTTAAATTATTTATCCCGACGTTTCGGATGCTTTACAGCAACCGTGGTCGCGGGGAGACAGAAAGATGACAGTTGTCTGATATTTGAAATGTCACAAAGTTGCCATTTTTAATTCAATTAAATTAAAAAATAATCTATTAATTTAGGTTAATAAATTAAAAAAAAAACTATTAGTTAGGCGTTTTAATCCGGTATACAGTATTTTATTTAAATGTGTGATACTCGCGTTAATAAAAGACAATATTATACCTACATTTCATTGTTTAATTATAATTTTAAACGTTTAAGTGTAAAACAATATACATACGTAACATTCCGAACCGGTTGCAGTGGATCTAAAATGATGATAAAGACATAGACATATAAATTTAATCCTATTTGAATCAAGATATAACATATTAAGTGCAATGTACATTGTACATACTTATATCATGTATGTATTTAGTAAATAATATTTTTCCTAGTACTCGAACCTGAGAACTCGCGTGCTAAAAGCAACGCGGAAACAAAATATAATCTAAGAGCTGGTTGAAAATAAAAAAGTTTAGACAGCATAAAAATCTTTTAAAGGGGAATTTTATGCAATATTTAGATTAAGAACAACATAAATAGACGTTCCAATTATACCCTTGAAATATAAAAAGGTGTAGGCTGACAAAGATAATCCTTTAAAGGGCTCCTTACGATTTTATACCTTCTTTATTATTGCCCTTAAAATGGTTCAAATTTAAGATAGCCATAAAACGCGGATTATATTCATAAGAGATAAAATATTTTAATGGCGACTTACGGAAATTTTATTTGTTTATACAATCCGAGTTATTGTTCTTTGAAAATTTTATTGTTTATTACGTTAGAGGGTTTATAATCCAAAGTACGCCTTTCTGTATCCGTTGTGATGTTATAATATACGACGAGAGTTTTTCAATTAAATCTTTATCATACTACAGCATCTGAATTACCCCGGTCGGTTTGATATAATTCAAGTAAACGGGCCTAGAACGGACAAGAAGAACTGGCAATAAACGCACAATATGCACCTTACTGTATTTCCACCTAGGGTTCGTTACCCGATCGGAATTTCGATTTTCCTATCATGTCTTTAGCCTTTAGCTTTAGCCTGTAGTGACCAGATGTAGGGAAAGCATGATCACAGAAAATTACAATAGGATTCGAACCCTTTGGAACGCAACGCGGTTTACTGACCAATGCGCTAATGAACCCATTAAAAATGTTGTTACTATATATATGTCTGTATGAAAAGTAAATATCCGAGACGAATGATAAGGTATGGGACACATTTCTGTATCTGTTTCACTTACAGGCTATTACAGGCAAGTGAGAAAAATTATACCTGTCCAACCGAATTGAATCTATATTAGAACTTCAAGTGCTAAATTATATTTCTATAATAATATTGTACATATTTTGGTGACTTATTGAATAAAATATTTCTATGTATTTCTATATTTCTATTAAATGCATCACGCTTAGCACTGAACTTGGTTATACGATGAAAAATATCTCTTATTTCCATAAAGATGAATATAATAAAAAAGGTTTTGAGTCTTTGCTACAGTGACACTGATTACATGAACAAAAAATATATATGCCTTTCTCCCTCAAATACCCTACTGATTCGAAAATGCCAGGCGAGTAATCTCAATAAGATTGATGTATCCATTACTGTAATACAAAATATCGACCAACGTAAGTTGAACTCTGTCACCATAATATTACACGATTGTTATCAAATAGATAACGTGCTAGTAAATAAAAAATAGAAATTTAAAATTGGATTGTTTCAATATCCATATGAATTATGATGTCGTAATTTATTGCTACCTTTGTAAAATTTTAAGTTCCCTCTTTTAAAAAATCAGATTTGCAATAAGGAATGTTATATATTAAATTTTTATAATTAGTTTTTTTTTGTATTTATAATTAATTTTTTAGCATTAATTTAAAAGTATAATTATAAGGTTCTATAGGAAAAAACATGGATTGACTGTGTGAAGAATGATATGTGTTTGAGAGGTGTGACTTATGATATGGCGAGTGAAAGAAGAGAATGGAAAAAGAGAACATACTGCGCCGACCCCAAATAAAAAGAGAACAGGGCAGGAAGAAAAAGAAGATAAGGGTCTAGAGGACTGATCTTTTCAAAAAAATAACCATCTTTATAAAATATTAAAACAGAAAAAAATGATGTGTTAAAATTTTTCAATAATAAAAAAATGTACTGAGGAGATAATTTACTAAAGTAACATAATAATAATGTCGTGAATTATCCTAAAAAACTTTCAAAAATTGTAATATATTTTTATTTTCAGTTAGCCCGAGTGTAACATGTGTATTTATTTTAATGCATATGTGCCCGACTACAGAAATCATTTATTTAAGATTATTTATACGTATATGTAAAATTAATAGGCTTTATCCAGAAATTATGTGTAATCTCTTCTAAACGTTTAAGTAAGACTGCGATATCACATCACTTGAATGAATTTTCATAAATATATTGTTATTTTTAACGGTAACTTTAAGTCTTCTAAATTTGAAACATTATTCAATTCCAAAGAGTACCGAATTTAAATAAACTTCCTTCGTTGTTGGCGCTTCCTTTATTAAAAGAACAACAAAGAATTTTTGTTATACAGAGCTCAAGCTAAACTGGTTCCGCAGCTATCGGAAAGCTGAATATGAATAATTCATATAATTTCATACATTTTCGCTCGGCTTGACGCGGTGTCGCATTATTCACAATTTGCAATGACTTAATTCGTTTTCGTGTATGTCATGTAAATGATGTTTTTAATGTATTTTTAATACAACTTTTTGGTTTTTGGATTTAGATTTCGTTTTTATCGTTAATCGAATTATATACAGATCATAAATAGCATGAGATCTGTAATACCATAGATTGTCGGGTTTTTAGGAAACAGTTGGTTTGTCCAGATTCGTAATAAATATTACTAAGTTAATACAAAGCAGAACCTTCATGATTTTGAATACTTTTTCTGGGGGCACGGCAGTGCCCCCGCCAAGTACTATTTTCCTTTGATCTATCTATATAAATAAATATCAATGTCAGTATGTTTGTGCTGCACTCCTTAACTATTCATCCGATTGTGATGAAATTGGTGAGTGAGGGTTCTGCATACGCTCACGAAGGTTCCTAACAAAAAAAAACCACTTTACATTACTAGTATTGCAACGCATGACGGGTAATCTATAAATCACATGTTATCATTTGAAATCAAGTGCTATTGTTAGCAGTTTATCAAAATCGTATATCAAAAGTTAATAACACACCTGCAAGCTTTCCGGCGTTGCAAATGTCCTTGGGTGTGGATAATCACTTACCATCAGGCCCTCATATAGAAATTTAAACAAGTTTTAGTCCGAAATCGTTTCAATTGCTTGGATCAGATTTTAAACTAAATAAATATTATCTATACTAATATTATAAAGAGGAAAGATTTGTATTTTTGTATGTTATGAATAAACTACAAAACTACTGGACCGATTTTGAAAATTCTTTCACCAATAGAACGCTACATTATCAGCGAGTAACATAGGCTATAGTTTTGTGTATGACCCGTGTGAAGCCGGGGCGCGTTGCTAATTTTAAAAAATAGGCAATAAATATCACATTAATATTAACGCCTCCCTATTTATCGGTAATTTTAATCAAATTGTTCATCATTTTTACGTTACGTTAAATAACACATTATGACTACTATAAACCGACATTTAAATTGAATATTTATATTTGATTTACTAATTAATGTGTCAAAAGTCAAAATATACGCGGGAAATTGAAATACGAATAAACAGCCACAGACTTCATTATTCAGTCTTGAATATTATTTATTATCCTTCCAAGAAAAGTACAATGCAAACCACGCTCAAATCTAGTATAAAACATGTCAAAGTTTTATCATGAGAATAACAGGAGCTTGCAAAAAGTCAAAGCGAAATAAAGTTAAGTCCTAATTCAAATAAGTCAAGCAGCGCCATCTTTTATTCCCGGATAGCACCGTAAGGGTTATGAAGGCACTAGTTTCCGCTCTTCGTGAGCTGGCTCCGGCCATAAATTATGTATTCAAGTTATAAAATCCCGGCGAATGGCAAGATTCAACTGATCCTGCGTGTTTTAATGGTGCTACGAGAAGCGTAGAGCTGCTTATGAGATGTACTGGCTTGGAGATTGAGAAGCGAAGATCGTTTTTTGTATTAATTTAGGATCTGCATTACGTAATGATTTAGACTTTAGCAGTCTGTTCTTTCTACAATTTGACCGCCTCCGTGGTTAAATGTTAAGCGTAATGCGTTTAGCACCGGAGATCCTGGGTTCGAAACCCAGGGAAATACGATTTAAAAAAAATATCGGTTGGGTAGGACAGAGAAGGCTGATCACCTACTTACCTGTAAAGAAAAATGATCAGTGAAACAAACACAGAAATATGTCTGCCCTACGCCCCAGTAGGGAATTCACTTTGTTCTACCTGCGATATAATATTTGTGTAAGATCTTCGGCGAGAGAAAAACTTCGTGAAGAAGAAAATGTTATATTGAGAATTATTTCTAAAAATTCTATTATATAGAGCTGACAAATAAATAAGAAAGGAATAATTCTTTGAACACCATAATATAAATAGGAATGTGAAAACCTTTGTGATTATAATATACCTTGACTATATTTTCTTATATCAAATTTAATTTGCTCATATTAAGTTTTAACACAAATCATATTTTTTAGTAATTAGTTTGATGAATAGTTCATATTTTAGCTTACATTTTGAATTCAAAGTTGTTCATTGGCAGGATCCGTATGTATCGGTGTCAATGACATATTCACTATCAGTGTGCTCATGAATTTTTCAGATTTTACATCAGTTTGATTAGGTTCTGAGTAGCGTAAGGAGTTTCGTCTCTTTTCGTCTACTCAGCTTGTTTACATCACTTACTAGCATCTACAACTGTTGTAAGTATTACATTTCATGTTATATGTGATTATCGGATATCACATCGATCTCTGGAATTCGAATCCAGGAAATATAACATACAAGTATATTATGCATTTTGCACGGGAGGTCCCGGGTTCGAACCCCGAGGTAAAAAGATTTAAAATAATTGTTTCAGTCAGTCACAGTCATAATTGATTGCCTCCTAAGAAAAATTATCAGTGAAACAACAGACTTAGTTTTTGTTTAGTGTTTGCCCTAAACCTTACTAGGGGCCTCGGGAATTCCAAGAAGTACCAGGATATCAGAAATATGGAACAAGTATTCTATCAATCTACACTGGCTAATAATTACTAAAGAATACATTAGGATTATTAGCAAGTGATGATCAGTAATACTAAGAGACTCGGGAATTCACTTTATGATATTATAATGATGAAATTATAATTTTTAATATACTTTTATTTTCATCTAGTTAGTATGATACTCGTATTGCTTTAGGGATTCGTAGATGCTAACTTTGTTCAATATATTTAAATGTGGCTTCATCTGCAAGTGTCTAAGTTTCTGTTCCTAATGATATCCAGTAGTTAGTATGACTCAATTTCATCTGAACTTGAGAGCAATTTGTGCAAATTGCTTTACCTATATAAGGGAGTTCAGACGTTATCTTATATTGAAGATCAGTGTTGTCAACTTAGGGCTATTCCCCCTAAATTTGGGGGTAAATCAAACGAAAAGAGGTGCTTTTAGGGGCTATATTTTTAGGAGTATTTTGTTGGGGAATATTTTTTAGAGGAAGTTTCTCTATTTCACTGTGCAAGTGTGTTTTTTTTCAATGTATCTCTCAAACAGGATGCCTATTTGGAAACAGTTTTTTAGGGAAATCTAGTGTGATCTCTTGTCGGCGTCATCGGTTAGAGGTCAGTAGGCAACGGGGGGATTTCAAGATGGTGCTGGGGCGGTGGGCTTCTAAGAGGTGGGCAACACTGTTGGAGACATGTAGTTGGTTGGTTTAACTCCAATTGCCATTTTTATGTTGGATATCGACAGATGAGTGTGAGACTCCCTAGATGGCAAATACCACAGTCAATGAAACCTGTGATGAATAATTGTAAATTTTTATTTATTTTAATTTTATGTATTTTATATATTTTTCACAAGTAACAAGTTGGAAGGGTCCGAAGGGAGAGAGAGCAAGAGAAAGGCCAGTGGATCGTTGTGCCGATCACCTTAAGAAAATGATGAGTGGAGGCTGGATAGAGGTGACACAGGTGGCACAAGATCGAGAAAAAAAGGAAATTGGAGGAGACCTATAACCGAGAGGGGTGATGGTTAAGAACAATTTATTATTATTTATTTTATTTTTTTCTTTAGAGTGTTTTCTGTTTTTGTCATGTCTGAATGGGTTAATAAATAAATTTTTCATGCTAAAAAATTAATTGTTATAATTAAAATTTTAAGTATAAAGTTTTGTCTTAAATTGTACATTGTACAATGTAAAGTAATGTTATGTTTTTTTGGAGTTTCATCATAATAGTATGAATAGTTAAGGAGTGCATATGGGACACACATATATACACTATTTTTTATTTAGATAAATATAAGAAGATAACCGCCACCTATACTCAAAATATCGTCACAAGTATTATAAATTCGTGGATCAATCGAACTCGGTGGAGTTTATTTTAAAACCATTTATTTCCAAGCAATCGATTTTATGACCTTGTGTAGGTACAAGTACATAGTGGAGTGTAGGTGAGAATTATTTTACAATATTACTTTGAAATATCTTGTTCCACAATCAACCCACCACAATAGAAGTTAATGTAATTGCACTGAGTAAATTACTAGTTACGTACATAATCATAAGTAGATACGTACTTCAAAAAAGTCTACCACTTCAATACAGTATATTGCGTCTATAACTTGAAATTCATAAACAGAATGAAAAATATCCCTTTCGAAAAAGTTTTTACTGTAAATTTGTTGTTGTTCAGCCGTTTTATATTCGGACAGTATTATGAATTTACTTCCATCAAAACAATTCATGTCTTATCCAAGTGCTATTGTATATTTTTCATTATTTTCAATGTTTTTAATATCATTTATAACTCAGTTGGAAATCAACGAAATGTCTTCACAGATATTTACATGGGTTTATTCTTTTTTAAGACCATTTTGAACGTGGTCTTGTCTTTGTGGCACAAGGAGAAATACTTTATCGAATTTCATTCTCGTATGTCGACGTTGGATAACATTTTGAAGAATGATAATTGTAATTATCGTGTTTCGATATATTTCTATATATTTGGACAACTTGTGAGATTGTGTTTAGCAATGTTAAAGAGTTCGTTTGTACCGTTTACACTGTTGTGTACGTTGGCATTAGCCGATATTTCTCAATACGCCTATCATATAATGACTCCTGTTTTATTTGAAATTTTGTGGTCACATGTATCATATTTACGAAAATTTCTACAGTCGAAGTGTTATGGTCAAACAGACCTTGATGAAAAAGCATTTTATCTTATGAAATTTTTAAATGTTTACAAAATTATATTAGATAATGTGGATAGTGTTATTAAATTTTTTATGATCATGGTAAGTTTAAAGGGTTTTTCATATTTAATTTAACCGTAGTAAATATGTTGTTTCCTAAAGATTCAAACGTTGAATGTTTGAATCTTAAAAATATACCTCTGGGAGAATATATATTATTATCTCCGTACTAATTTACATTAAAATTAGTTTCTATTCGCGAATTCGTTCGCATAGACTTCGATTATTACCTGTTTTTGAGCCTTTTCTACTTTCTCCACTCCAACTTGATTTCGGTTGGATACACTCCTATTACCGAAATCAAGTTTTCTACTAAACGTATAGATAATATTATGTAGCAAAGTCAGTGAGGTTAAGCTCTGTTTGTCACTATTCATAGCTTACTGCTTAACCGATTTTGATAAAATGTTGAGTGGAGTAGCTTAGATCCTGGAAAAAAAGTAACTATTATCCTGGGAAAAAGTATTTCCCACGCGAGTGATTTTATGGGCAATTTTTGTAAATGAACACGTGTGTCTTCATTCAACTAAATGTGTTTTTGTGTATTTTATAAATGTTAGGAATTGTTTTCAGCTCTTTATTGATATAATATATTTATTTATGAAATTTAATTTCGACGTCCACTGGAGTGTTGTTCTTATAGTTAATACGGTAAGTTGAATTGGATTTTTTTAATACCTTATTATACTGCAGTTTGCTTGCAATTGTACAGTTGCATTGAGAAACTGTGACTTTTCGGGATAAAAAGTTCCTTATATAACCTTAACTACAAACTATTTCCAAACCAAATTTTATCAGAAACGGTTTAGCATTTTCCTGTTTTTCAATGAACAATCCGTATCCATCATCCATCCAGTCGCTTAAGTCTTTAGGGTTCCGTACCGGAGTATGTATATACGTACTGATACCAAAAACTTGTCTCGTCGCTTAAGTTTTTATGGTTCCGTACCGGTACTCGCTGAATCAGTAATAATTCCGTACATGCCTCTCACGCTGTTAGCTTTAAATAACAATCGCGAAATAACTCTAATCTACATATACTTATATCATAAAGAGTTATATCATAAAGAGGAAAGATTTTTTTGTTTGTTACGATTTAACTCAAAAACTACTAGACCGATTTTAGAAATTCTTCCACCAATAGAAAGCTACTAATTATAAGCGAGTAATATAGGCTATTTTTTGTTTTGTGTATAGTACCTACATTAAAATTCCACCGTTCGAAGCCGGGGCGTGTTTCTATTGTTTAATTAAAATAACTTTTACCGAATCAAAACGCGATTTATTAATTATATTATTTATCCCCATGTTTCCAGTGCTTTCCAGTAAAAAGTCATGGGCAGACTGAAAGGTGACAGCTGTCTGACTTGAATTTTCGCCTTGAAACTTGCAATAAGGCCCATTTAGGTGGAGAGAGTTCATTAATTAATTCTTGTGTTATAAGTATAAATATATATATATATATAATTAAATAATTAAAATAAACTCGAGCACTGCACTCATGGTAGCAACTGGCACAAAACCTTGAAGTACGATTATTGCTTTGAAATTCTGCTTACACGGACACAATCAATTTTCCATTGCGAGGCAATTGTCACCAAAGTGGAAAGGCGAGAAGTGTGAATGTTTAGACGGTATCCTATATGCTATACGAAGAAACTTTTTTATATTCTTTCGATAATCGTATTTTCGAGACGAGAAACTCTCTCCATCTAAATGGGCGTTAACGCCATCTATTGCTACGAAGTTGATACTTGCGTTGATCTTCTATATTATGCCAATATTGACTAACAGTGTCCTTTTGCTTTTTGGAATGTTTTACTAGGAGTTTTAAATTAATCTTTTTAATAACTCTAATTCGTATTTTAAATTTCAGGAAGATTATTCTACAGCTCTGGCTATAATGATCACTGCATTGACGGATGTGATTCTTGTATTTTTAGCCGCAGTATTTGTTGAGATGACTAATAATGAATACGACAAAATCAAGGAAACATTAGCGGAGGAGATATTGAAGTGCAATGGTATTACCTACTTTATAATATATAGATCTATACTATTATTATAAAGAGGAAATATTTGTTAGTTTGTTTGTTACGATTTAACTCAAAAACTACTCAACCGATTTAAAAAATACTTTCACCAAAAGAAAGCTACATTATCAGTGAGCAACATAGGCTTCTTCTTGTATCCAATGTGAAGCCGGGGCGGATCGCTAGTATGTATATTATTTCTTTAAAGGTCGACAACGCACCTGCGTTCTCCCCGATTCCACAAAAAAGTGTATGAGACGCACTTGATGGTAGGTGATTTACGGACATCAATCAATGCGTTATCGACAAATATCAATTTTGAGTATTTGGAAATCTATAGACTTTTAAATAAAATACTGTATACCGGATTAAAACGCGATTTATTGTTTAAATTATTTATCCCGACGTTTCGGATGCTTTTCAGCAACCGTGGTCGCGGGAGACTGAAAGATGACAGTTGTCTTATATTTGAAATGTCACAAAGTTGCCATATTTAATTCAATTAAATTAAAAAATAATCTATTAATTTAGGTAACACAATGTACATCTATGAACGTCAATAAAAAATAATACATATTAAATTACTAATATTACTAATATTAAATGCTTCTAATTTTACATTTACTACCAGTTCACAAATCAAGGGCGTAGAGCGGACGAGAAGAACTGGCAAGAAACTCGCCGCCACTCTTTTTAATCGCCAAGTTTTTGTTTTACAATTATTACATATTAACGCCATCTATTCCTACGGAGTTGATATTTACTGTAATTTTCTATATTATGACAATATTGACTAACGGTGTCCTCTTGTTTTTTAGTATGTTTGATTTGGGGCTTTAGATTTTTAATAACTGGATCCCAGGTGTTGGAAAGTCTCAAACCATCTTCTCTATTGAAGTTAGGATGTTTTTTAATTTCAATAGCCTCACGTACTAGTCTGGGAAAGAATCTACTTTCTTTAGCAAGGATTTTTGGTTGGTCGAAACGTATGTAATGGTTTGGTTTATCCAGAGTGTGTTCACATACTGCTGATTTAGAGTGACGTCTGTTTTTGATATCCGCAATGTGTTCCTTAAGTCGGTTTGAAATGCTACGTTTAGTTTGCCCAATGTAGGATAAACCACAGTCACAATCCAGTTTATATACACCTGAATCTTGCAAAGGAATATTACTTTTTATTGGTCTCAAGAACTGTTGAATCTTCTTGTGTGGCTTGAAAACTGTATTAATAGAAGCTCGTTTTAAGATTCTTCCAATCCTGTCTGTAACACCCTTCACATAAGGCAGGTAGGCTGGTTGACGTTGTACTGTTTGTGGTTTATTCCTGTTTCTGTGATGCTGTGGAGGCACCCGCAGCTTGTTGTCACGGAGTACTTGCTTAACATGCTGCAGTTCCCCGTTGAGGTGGGCAGCATCACAGAGGCGGTGGGCTCTCTGAAACAAACATACACCGACAGAAGAGAGTTGGCAAGGGTGGTGGTGGGAATCACCATTGAGGTACTTATCAGTATGGGTTATTTTTCTAAACACAGTATGGCCAAGTGTACCATCCCCTCCCCGAACCACTAAAATGTCTAGAAAGGCCAGTGAGTTATTATTCTCCTTCTCCATAGTGAATTTAATGTTACTATGTATGGAGTTAAGGTGGTCTAGAAATACAGATATGTGTTCCGTGGGCAGAATAGTAAAGGTATCGTCTACATATCGCTTGTAAAGCCTCGGTTTAACCGGGCTTGTGGCCAGGGCTCTTTCTTCGAAGTCCTCCATGAAAATGTCAGCGACAACAGGGGAGACTGGAGAGCCCATAGCCACCCCATCAACCTGTATATAGAATTCACTATTCCACATTAGGTAGCCAGATGTTAAACAATGTTCTAAAATATCTGCATATTCTGGTGACATGTTGTGTTCTGATAACCTTTTCTTAACAATATTTAGACAGTCCGATACAGGAATATTAGTAAAAAGAGACTCAATGTCAAAGCTTACCATGGTTTCATTGTTGGAGAGTTTGAGATCTTTAATAGTTTCAACAAAATGGTATGAGTCTTTAACATGAGCACTACTGTTCCCTCTGAGGGGAGAAAGTACTTTAGCCATGTGTTGAGCTAGTTTATGTGTGGGTGTGTCGATCTGGCTCACTATAGGTCTTAAAGGTGTGTTTATTTTGTGAATTTTAGGTAACCCATACATTTTTGGAGGCTTTGCACATGCAGGTGTGAGGAATTTACTGTCAAGATTAAGTGTCTTTTTGTGTTTATTGATCAATTCAGATTTGATCGAAGATTCAGATGTCTTTTTTATTACCTTGTTTGTTGGGTCTTTTTCAACTTTCTTGTAGGTGGAAACATCTGCAAGGATCTGGGACATTTTGTGTTCATAATCTGACGTATCCATCACGACCGTCGCGTTTCCCTTGTCCGCTCGGAGTACTATGATATCTTTATTGGCCCGTAGTTGTTTTAGAGCCATTGATTCCGCACGAGAGATGTTAGGTTTTGGCGGCTTGCTAGTTCGTAATATGCACGAAATATCTTGCCGGATTGCCTCCGCATCGTCTTTAGGAATCGTGTTCTTATGGATACATTCCTCAACGTAGCTGACTATTTCTTCACAGGGTATTTTTCGCGGCGCAGGAGCAAAATTAAGGCCTTTATTTAGTACCTCAATGGTTGATTTATCTAATGTTTGTTTTGACAGATTGACAACTGTTTTTGGACATTGACTGTCAACGTCATTGGTGTTCGGAAACTTGTATGATGTTTTATTATATTTGTCGGTTAATTTTTCGAACTTTTTTATTTGTTTTTCTTTATAGATGTTAAATTTGTTATAAGTACGACTATTTAATATATTTATGCACTGTTGCCAATCTGTTACCGATAAGATTTCCCGTAAATTATTTGTTTCATTTTGGATTTCAAAAACAATTTCTTTACTGGCAAGTAGGTGATCAGCCTTCTATAACCAAAAAAATTTATTTTACTGACTATTGATAACTTATTAGTGACGGGAACATTTCGTCGTGATCATAGAACAACTACGGTTCTGATTTTTTTACGATTTTAGTTGTATTGTATTAGTCATAACATGAAACTCCTTGACAGTTCTATATTGTACCGTTTTTTCAACAGAACAAATTAAAAAATCGAGTTTGATAATTAGTCAGATAGTTTTATGGAATAAAACTAAAACCGTAAAAAATCAGAACCGTCGTTATTCTACGCTCACGACGATTTATTCAATTTATCGAGTATACTATCGAGAGTCGTCTGTATATTCATTTTGTATGTATATACTTTAATAAATAATATTTACTACTTTCACAGATAATACTTACCGGGAAGTTGTATATACAACATTGGAGTATATAGAAGTGCGTCCACCAAGTTATACTATATGGAAAATCTTTCCTTTGAACTTAAGCCTCATCACTGGCTTCATAAACCTGTCCGTTTCATACATTATTGTTCTACTCTCATTTAAATACTAGATATATAGATTAATTGCACGAATTATATGAACTTTCACCCCCCTCCCCTTCTTTGTCCGAGGTAGTATTTTTTTACATTTATCTCCCCTCTAGTGTGTATAAGCCTAAATACATATAGAGTATCCAATATTTTTAAGTTTTTCGTTATACAGTTATGGCCTTAATCATAAAAGTATTATAAAATTGATATAGTTAAAATATGTTTAGTTTCTTTCTTTCTGTAGTCTTTTTATATTCGATAGAGCGAGACAAATCATATTTTGTTGTCGAATCACGGCTCCACCTCGAAAGTGCTCTAAAAATTTTTCTGTCGTTTTTTACCACCTGTATATAGTATTCCAAGTAATATTAAGGAGGCGCATGGCTTTGGACTCCTAAAAAAAATAAAAAAGTACTTACATAAAATGTATGAAACCTTAGAAAATAATTTGGAGCTTTGTTCTAGCACTCGTCGGCCGCTGCCGCGGCACCGCTCGCTTCGCTCGCTCAACTCGTGCGCAGTGGTCACCATACCAACATAACCTAACCTAGGTGGTGGCTCATTTTAAGTGTGAAACTGGTAGGGCTAACCACCATACCCTAACCTTAAGACTAATTATAAAAATAAAAATACATATTATTACTGTATAGACCTTCTTAATTTTACTTAGTATATTATATACTAGTGGTAAAAAACAATAGATTATTTTTGGAACACTTTCAAGGTGGAGCCGTGATTCGACAAATTAACCCATATTTTAACTATATCAAGCTTATAATACGTTTATGAATAAGGCCGTTAGTTTCACGTTTCAATACTTTAAACTTAGTTATATGACGTCACTAAGCATAGGACTAGTACACAATGTCAAACTTCATTGACCCACTCCCCACCATGTGACGTAATTAATGTATCGCTCCTAATGAATAAATCGCTTTTTATTCAAACAATTTGTTTCATTTCTTGGTGATAGTACAATCTCAATAGATCAAAGCCTTAAATTACGCCACGGAATGTTAGGCGTAATATTTGCCTATTAAACATAAAAAAAACATAATAATGTTACGTGTTGTTTATTATTATGTTATCAATTGATTCAATAGATTTTTTTTCTATATTATCTAGGTGTAAAGAGCAAGCGTGCTAACAGTTGCATACAATTCTCGGTGATCAATTATTGTGCTTCAATTATTATTGTATGTACAAGAAATTGGCATCATGTAAATATGCCTTAACATTTAGTGAGTGTATAAAGTTGTAATCTTATGACAGTTGAATGTTGTTGTAATAAACGATTTTATTGTTTTAGTTTATGAAGGCAATTTTCGTAAAGGATTAGTGTTCGGTTATTATCAACGTTACGATAGAGATATGCTTGGAATTTGTTATAAGAAGGACGAATGTTATAGCTCTACTAATTAACCCCAACGATAATGTACAAAGTAAGTGATGGTCTCGAATTTAATCCGATATATGGATGTTTGTACTCTGTCACGCAAAAACTACTGAACCTATTTTTATAACATTTAACAATTTATTGTTTATAATTATATTGAAGCTAGATAAATTGACATTAACGACACATTAGCATACTTCACCGAGAAGAGTGTTATGATTTTTTTCAAAAACCTGTCACAGTTGTCAAACTTTTTATGTCTACCAAATGATAGTTAACAAAGTGAGATTTCCGTTATTTATTTTTGGTAGTGGTAGTGATATCCTACTATCCTACTAATCCTGCTAATCCTACTAATATTATAAATGTGATAGTTTGTGAGGGTGGATGGAGGTGTATATTAATTATAATAATATAATTATGTAAACTATTACTTTTAATAATTAAATAAATTTCATTAAAAAATATAAATTTATTTTCTGTTGTATACTTAGTATACCTAATACGAATTATAGACCAGGGTCGATAATTTTTGAAACCAAAAAAAATTACAGTAGGATGAAACCCATTAGAAAAAGAGGGGAATATGATCAAAATGAAAGGAAAAATAAATTACGGTCGATCAGAGTTCGGGAAGTGGAAGTGGGGGGGGGGGTTTAAGGGTAAAAAACGGTTTATCTCGTTTTCCGGCAAAACTACAAGTCCTATCGAAAAAAGTCAAATGGCAAAGTTGTAGATAATAAAAAGATCTACAACTTTTGTATTTACACTTTTTTCACATAACCTCAAAATTTAGGTGAAAAATTCAAAAAACCAAGTTTTTGGTTTTTTATTTATATCTTTTTCAAACATTATTTTTTTTCTACGAAATTTGGTGAAAACTTACCTTATTATGTCCCAAATACACTGTAATTTATTTGATTTAAAATATTTATTTTTTCGCCTTATTTTAACTTAATATCAAAAAAGCACCCTAATTTTCAATCGAAAATTCTGCCGTCAAAGTATCAGCTTTTTTCAAAAAGTCGGTGCGCTTTTTGTTCCTTGAAATCTCTACTTTCTGATGGTGTAAAAAAATATATACATTACTAATATGGTAAATGTTCTCAGAAAATGCAAAAACCAAAAACCAAATAAGTTAATATTTAATAAGACATCTACAATATTTTGAGAAAGTTGCAAAATCTTCTTTCAATTATAAGCGTAGATGTCTATTTATTGCTTTTTTAAGATAACTTGTATACCTGAGTGACCTACGGAAAATTTTAGCCCATAAAAATGTATTTCATAGAGAAGTGGGGAAGGTTCTAGTAGGGTCTGGGCCTTACTACATACCTGTTATTTCGTAGCAGCTGTTAAAAAAGTATATATTTTTTTATACCATCAGAAAGTAGAGATTTCAAGGAACAAAAAGCGCACCGACTTTTTGAAAAAAGCTGATATTTTGACGGCAGAATTTTCGATTGAAAATTAGGGTGCTTTTTTGATATTAAGTTAAAATAAGGCGAAAAAATAAATATTTTAAATCAAATAAATTACAGTGTATTTGGGACATAATAAGGTAAGTTTTCACCAAATTTCGTAGAAAAAAAATAATTTTTGAAAAAGATATAAATAAAAAACCAAAAACTTGGTTTTTTGAATTTTTCACCTAAATTTTGAGGTTATGTGAAAAAAGTGTAAATACAAAAGTTGTAGATCTTTTTATTATCTACAACTTTGCCATTTGACTTTTTTCCATAGGACTTGTAGTTTTGCCGAAAAACGAGATAAACCGTTTTTTACCCTTAAACCCCCCCCCACTTCCACTTCCCGAACTCGGATCGACCGTAATTTATTTTTCCTTTCATTTTGATCATATTCCCCTCCTTTTCTAATGGGTTTCATCCTACTGTAATTTTTTTTCACTTTTTACCATTTTTAAAGGCTTCGGCACTGGTCTATTACCATTCAGAATCCCGGTGATTTTTTTGGGTGTTACATAGTTTTATCAACAAATTGAACCTCACTCGCTACGACAAGTTTCTATAATAGTCGTACATCCGGTATCTGTAGGTACATGAATAAATAAACATAATTACTGTTAATTCTGCAGCAACTACCATACACTTAGTCAATTAGAGCCGCAGGCAAGGAATCTGTTTGCAAACAGATATGTTTTGAGGTTATGTAGCGGTTTCATGTTCACCTAAGCTAATAATTGAATAATCTACCATAATGGTTAAGTTGCTAATGAATTACTTGATATTCTAAAGCATATTAAATAACTCACAATAACAGTATTTATCTTACCTGTACCTACAATAAGAGTAGAATCAAAATTTCTGTACCGTAATTTCTTTGTCAAAATTGTATTTACTATAAAGGGGAAAGATTTGTTTGTTTGTTACGATTTAACTCAAAAACTACTCGACCGATTTTAAAAATTCTTTCACCTATATATAGCTACTTTATCAAAGAGTAACATATGTTATTTTTTGTGTACATCTACATTACACCCGTGCGAAGCTAGTTTTATATAAATTACTGGGGAACATGAGATGTGACGTGGACATATGTATTTGTTTTTTTTTTATAGAATAGGGGATAAAATAGCTGACGGTGATGGTAACACCGCAACAATAATACAACAGCAAACCCACATATTTACAGTCAACGTGACTTATACTTTATTGAAAATCTGCAAGGAGAGGCCAGACTAGCTTTAACATATGAATAATAAAATATTTTTCATATCACAAAATGATTTTATATTGATACATGTAAACACGAGTTGATATGAAATATTTTATCACTTAATTAATCTCTTTGCACAAATCGTGTTTACAAACCACATTCGATATTCAAAAGGCATGTTTGCATTGAATGAGCCATACATGTTAAATACCCAATATAACTTTAGAGTTATACGATTTTAATCCTTATTGTATAGAACTTATGATTTATAGCAGTGAGTGCGTGTTGCTATTGGATACCTTTGATGTTTGTGTATCTTTGGCACAAATGAAAGGATATCTATCCATAATTCATGGCTGGTTTTAATATTATACGTATATTAGCTGCCCGAACCGGCTACGAACGGTTTTACTGACAAGTAGCCTATGTTACTCGCTGATAATGTAGCTTTCTATTGGTGAAATAATTTTTCGCTTTAATGATGTCTTATTTGTTGGATTCATCTATGTCCTGAATAATAGAATAACTATTAAAATATTTTAAAATTTCACAAAAATAATCAATACAGAAAATTAATTTAAAAAATAAAATAGGTTTGAAACTCCGCCATCTTATGCAATTGCCAGCTCACGTCACTCACGCTTTTCGCTTATTTGTAATAATTGATGTCCACTGCAAGTCAGTGACGTACTATAAGTTATAGAATAGAAGTGGGACAATAGAATATTCAAATCTAGAAATAATTTTTGAAACCAAAGTTCTGGCAGGACAATGTCTGTCGAGTCCGTTAGTCTATACATAACTATATCAAATACTTTTGTATTATATTATATACTTAAATAATAAATAATATTATAAAGAGGAAAGATTTTTATTTTTGTATGTTAACAGAGTTTCTGTTTAGGTTAGTGTTATTCAATAAGAGCCCCAATTTTTTATAATCAATTGCAAAAATAAGGGGGCGGCAAATTTGGGATCCGCACCGGGTGCTAGTTACCTACGCCACTGAACATAGGCTATTTTTTGTGGTCCATCATCTACATTGCACCCGTGTTAATCCGGGGCGCTTTGCTAGTATATGTATACATAAAAATAACACCAGTGAAATTCATCGCTGTAAAATGATCTCATCATATTAACAATAAACAGAACGCTTCATATAATTTCTGCAAATTGTTCAAACAATTACGATGCGCAACTGAAGACAGCCAAGCGTGCCGGCGCTAAGGAGTATGCAACGCAAACGTGTCATAAGCAATATTAAATTCTGCAAGTTGGAGCGAATACGAGTCCAAGAACATTAGCGTAAGTTACGAAAGTAACAAGACTTGTGCATTTTCACGACAAGGAGCTGTGAATTTGGATGTGCTATTAATTAAGATTTTCCTCCAACCTCCGTTGCTCAGTGGTAGGCGTGATGCATTTAGAACCGGAGCTCCTGGGTTCGAATGTCGGGGAATGAAATAAAAAAAAAATCGGTTTGGCAGGGCACAGAAGGCTGACCTAATTGCCCTTAAAGAAAAGATATCAGTGAAACACAGAAATGTGTCTGCCCCATGCCCCACTAGGGGGTCTCGGGTATAAATTTTATATATAAAGTTGTTATACATATATGAAATGTACGTTATCTTTCATTAAAATTCGGTTTATTTCATTTTTGTAAATGGGATAGATATTTTATAGAAGTAATAGTTTTAGTTTTCTTTTTTATAACCACTATTAAAGCTAGGTCACACTATATACGCATAAAACTACCATAATGTAAGTAAAAATATTCACCAACCTATTATGGTAGAAAGAGAGACCTTTCTAGAAAAAAAAAGATACAATACTTATGGCTAGTTTCTGATAGGTAGACGTGATTCACCATCGTAGCCCGCATCTGCACTTTCCACCAGGTGGGATAGCGGGCAAACGCCTTCCTATTATTCATAAAAAAAAATATACGAGAATTTAGTACGTTTTAGTTAAATTGTATAAAAAATTAAATAAAAAAGTATACGTATAAGTTTTGTGCACAAAATCTTTAACTCATCCATTTTTAACAACTTCGTGTTCCCAAGTCAGTATAAAACGTGTCTCTAAAATCGAAATACGGATTCGATGAACTCGGAATGCATAGAGCAGCGAAATTTATGATTAATGTATCAGCATCGCGTGCACGGCGGTGTACTTTGCATATATTCCAAGAAACTTCGCCATTTTAACATTTCTTGGACATAATGTTCTGTGACGGGTCAATTCTCTTGCCAAATAGTTTTAGTTGGAACTTGAATTAATTATGGAATCTTTGTGATTATGGCTATATTAATATCTTAATTCTTGCTTGTATTTTGTACTGAAATGCTTGCTTTTTGCATATTACCTCGAAATATTATTAGAATATTATTTTCATTTTTAAATACAGTACAAAGTGGAATATAATACTCACATTATTTAATATGTTTTTTGTTTATAGTTATATATGATTTTAGATGGACTTAAGCCCTTATGATGTAGAAAACTTTTTCTAACACTTTCCGTGTGAATTCAGTGAAGATTATATTCTTCCAAGAGTATTAAAACATATTTTCCAAGCCATTACGATATTTTCCTCAATTTGAGGATGCGCGTTTAGTAAATCCAGTCTTAAACTTACTACATTATTGACTACTATTATATACATATTTCATCATTTACTCCTAATAATACATACGTACATACGTTACTTTAAGCATAAATATCAAATCGCTTGATTAATAAGAGTTCGTAAATTGAAATGTTCTGGTAGAGTCGATGCCATCACTTAAGTGACAAGACAAAGTCTGGAACTAAACGTGACAGCTCCGTAATCTTGTTGTTTGTCAGGAATGCGCGATACGAGTTTATTTCACGCAATACATTATTGGTAAGTCAAGAAATATCAAGTTGATGGGATGTAAGGAAAAGCTACACTTCTTACTTATAACATTTTAATACGCGATAGAGGCGCCGCGCTATTGGACTTGAGTGGTTTTGGTGACTCTAGCTAGAAATTTCATTTATTTTTAATCGATATCACTCCATTTAAAACAAGACTAGAGTGTTTAAAACTAATGTTAAAACTCCGATTCCGATTATTCAATATCGATAAAAATCTTAATGCCAATCAGTGGCGTAACTCGGTGGACAAGTGCCCCGGTGCAGTGAGAAAAAAAATATCGCAATAACAGTTAAATCGTAACAAACAAATCTTTCCTCTTTATAATATTAGTACAGATCAAGGAGCTGCTTCCCCCTCATTCCTAAGTCCAGGGGGCCTTCTCAGCTTCAGGGCCCTGGTGCACCACTTTGCCCTATGATAGCTACGCTGATGCCAATGTATTTTAAAATTCGAAGACACTTAAAATCTCAGTGAATATTGCGAAATCATCCACATAAAAAGCTTCCAACTATAAAATCAGAAACTCCGATTAAACGTATTCATGTGTATAACGAGATATAAAGCGTGTTAAACAGTTATAGCGCATAAAACTGTTTCCTAACTGACGCCACGTTATTGCCACTAACCGTTTAATGTCAAATTTTAATGCTTACACGTGATCCGCATAAGGTACAACCGTTATGGTATCGTTAAGGCCTTTGGTAATAAGTTAATTGTGTAAGTTGTTTTTTTTTAATGTTTGTTCAAGACTAGGGCAGAATTATCAGCGTTGAGACATGAAAGTGTCATAGCATATGTTCAGCAAGTTTAAATAAAATACTGTCTACCGGATTAAAACGCGATGTATTATTTATATTGTTTAAATTATTTATCCCGACGTTTCGGATGCTTTACAGCAACCGTGGTCGCGTTTAATCCGGTATACAGTATTTTATTTAAATGTGTGATACTCGCGTTAATAAAAGACAATATTATGTTCAGCAAGTTTCCATTTATAACTAAGGTGCACACTGCGTCATGACATTATGAAAAGAGAGTAAATAGGCTTGCTTATCTACGAGTATCTACGTATATGTGTATCAAATGGGTCAAGTCAAAAGTACTCGAAACCGACGAGCGTGTATGCAAGCATTGACGAAAGTGGGAGAAACGAAAGTACTGTGCAGGCATATGGGATTCTGTGATCTCTGCCTACCCCAATGGGAAACAGGTGTAATGTACGTATGTATATTTATATATTTTCAACGGTACAGAGTGTTGTGAATGGTAAATTTAAAAGGCAAAATCGTCTATTGTAATCAAATTAAGTGTTAAAAAAACAAAAAAAAAATTATAATTAGTTTACATATTGTTTTGATGCTTTTAAGTGTATTTAATTCAGATCGTCAATTGTTATTATTTTTGATTCATTAAATTCATTCGACAGTTCATTTTTTATTGTATTCGTTCATGTCATTCGTTTGTTTCAATCATTCATAGTCAAGCAACTGTATCGACTCATGTTTAGCTGTGAAGTAAAATATTAGAAAAAAATCATTCTGGCTGCAGTCGTGCTGTAGTCAAGTTCTATTTGTAATACAGAATTATATTCTATACTAAGTTAATATCGATATCTGGAAGTGCTGAAAGTAGAATATATTCATATACGAGAAGTCTGTATTGAAAATAGAAATATACGTTTTGACTGTACACCAGTGATTTCTTTACAAGAGTATTGGGCAGATACCTTAAAGGGTTTTTGTCCAGACACATTTATTGTCAAAACCAATGGGCAAAACAAATAATTAAAAAGTCTCGTTTATTCTACAAAACCTAAACAAATATCGCCTCAGGGCGGCGCAGACGACACAAATAAAAACGGAAATAGCTCAATTACAATTTAGCCCTTGGATATAGAAACAAACAGTGGATCAATTTTACACTCTGATTGATTTTGTTTGATCCGTTGTTATGTTATTTAATGCTGTTATTGTTATATTATATTTACATTTTAATTACCTTATGTACATACATATAAGCAAGGACTGAATACTGGTTAATTTACTATGGGAGTTATACCGGTATAATATAAAGGTTTTTGTTAATATTCTTTCATTTTTATTCATATTTACTGAAAAAAATACTGTGGTAAGTTAAGTGTGTATTGCTCTTTAAAACTAATATCATGGTATCTCAGTCTGACACGTATTTTGAAAAATAAAAGTTAACCGGTTTCGGTCCCTGCATATAAGTATGATTTTTTTTGTTCAAAAGTTGTCATTGATTTTCAACTATCGAGATTCAACTATATTTAAAGTAATAAATTAATTTAAATGGTGTTATTCAATTTACTTTTTATAAATATGTAAAACACATTTTTCATTCAAATTTTATTTGAAACTAAACAGTGCACGTATGCTTACTAAAAACTGTTTAGAAAATATAAGGGCTTATTATATGTAATCTATACTTGTGATAAATATGAAATTATTTTTCTTAACATCTCATGTTACTTTTATTTTATTTGAATTCTTATGTTTAATGTTAATTATCATGATATTTTTTTTTGAAAAATATAAGAATCGTATTTCTCACATCTTTGGGCAAACCAGCATGAAGATTATTTTATCATAACTTAATGCATTAACTTCTCATGACGTAATCATTATAATATTAAACTTACTTGATCATTACCATACTTCCTTCCAAAATATCAATTAAATTATTTGAACAATTTGCTTGTAGCTTCCAATGTATTCACAAGTAGATTAAGGTGCTTTGTGCATATAGGACTCAGAACAACTAGACTTGAATCATTAGATTATCGTTGAGCTCAGACGTAATGCATGCTAACTGTACAGTGTACACCCCTTCTGCTGCCTACTGACTAATAGAATTAGCTGAGTCATGTCTTACAGTGAAGTTTCAGTTCCATAAGTTTATTTAAGAAGACATTAATACACAACTGTTTATAAAAAAGTATGACGTAAGACAAAAATCCGTGTTACTGGCTTTGATTTGTTGTAGCATCTCGATGTTTGGCGATCCACAACTACGCGTTTCCTTCGGCACTTTTTGCAAACGATCACTCTATGCAACCAGCTTTCATCGGCGGTTTTTCCGAACTGATACGACTGGGGAAGTTTCAAGAAACGAGCCTACTCTCACCTTAAAGGCTGATAACGCATCCTCAAGACCTCTAGTATTGTGTAGGAGTGGGCGTTAATTCAACAAGCAGCTTTTTTTAGCTGCTTTTCTAATGTTAACAAATTAGCTGCTTTTCGTTTAGTACAAAAGCGGCTAAATATATTAACTGATTCATTCAACGATTTTCGAACGCAACGCGCTGATTATCTCAACGAACATTTATTGCGTAGTCGCTAACTGCAAACCAGCTAATAAAATTAGCTGCTTTTTTAACAGGTTATCATTTTGTAATTAGCAGTTTCATTTCGTTAACACAAAAATCGTCAACGACCCACCTCTAGTATTGTGGATATCCGTGAGTGGCGGTAGTCGCTTACCATCAGGTGAGCCGCATGTCCGTTTGCGTCCAATAATATAAAAAAACGCATCGGGGGTATAACTCAGGGTTTATATCCAGGGATTTTTTACAACTGTTTCGATTGGGCAGGGTAGAACAATGCGAATAATGCCTTGCCTGTAAAACTGGAGGTCCGCTCTTGAATTCTAGGGGAACAAAATTTAAAAATATATCGATCTGTACTTGTCAGTGAAGAAACAAAAAAACTTGTATTATGTAATGCCAAATTAAAGAGATAAATATCTCAGGACATTATAAATAAGATTAAAATTAATTTACTATACGTGATTATAAAACCAACCATTCGCATCGCTGGATTTGAGTATAACTACGTATAACAACATACTTGATCATTTATAACGCGAATCACCCATCTCAATACATGTACATATTTCTTTTGCTAATGTTTTATTCAGTGGGCGCCGCTAAATAAGTTTAGTTCGGACAAAACGCTCCCAAGTGACACAGATACAGAATGTTACAACTTTTTCCGTTACACTATAAAAATTGAACAATGTGCAATCTCGGCTCTATGGCTATTGTAACAGGGTTGCATTTACATTAGAGGATGGATTTTGATGGCAAATAATACATTTGTATTAGTATTCTTTGCGAGGGAAACGGGTGATTCGTCAAAGTCTCGTATATTTATCGTTTTAGTTGAATTTTATCGAACTAATAGGTTCGGAGATATTTACGATTGGTGAAGTATATATGGAAAGGGTTTTATTGTATTGCCTGAGTGTATTTATGGAAGAGTTACATACTTTATGATATTATAGTGGTAGCAGTGAATTACTAAGTCACTCAGTAAGTACTAAGTATTGAGACATGGCATTCTGTACCTACGGCGTAGATGCTACGTCTACGGCGTAGACACTAAGACATTCTAGTTTATGTAAAACTTTTATTCTATATGTTTTTAAAATATTATTTATTCAAATTCTTGACGCATCTCAGAATAATATTTAAATAGCTCTGGATGACAAGGACGATGTAAGTTGAACATTTAAAATGTTCTTGTAACTTCAAATTATATGTGGGTATGATGCGAGAAGTGTATATTATATTTGGGTATGATGCGAGAAGTGTATACTGTATATTATATGTGGGTATGATGCGAGAAGTGTATATTATCTCAGTGTATTGTTTTTTAAAAAACATCGAACTTCCGAATGGGTAATGATCCGCTGGTCATAGATGGAAACGGTGAAGCGCCTATTGTGTGTTTCGGTTTCTGAGCGCTCGAAATAAAACATAGGTCAACATTACATTATTGAGTTGATTTTATGAACCTCCTCCATCAATCTATCTATATGCATATAAAAATCTCATGGCGTTTGTAGTCTCCTCGGAAACGGCTCAACCAATTTTTATGTACTTGGTAGATATAGTTTATAGGATTTCCTTTTTTTGACAAAAAATCGATTTTATTAGTAAGTATTGTTTGAGTTTAATATTTTTTGACTCGCATTTTTTATAATATTTCTTATAAATTTTTATTTTTAATTATTATACTTGCCCTGCACCGCTTTTTTTACATTTCCTCCATCTCGAGTTGTCTGGAAGAAATAGTTGTCATAGCTATAAGACATAATATAAGACTGCCTTCTGTACACTCTAACGCGGATTTTTATTATTTTTAATTTGTGTTCAATAAAGTATTTACTTGCTTACTTGGTCCCATTTTCTTCATTAGTATATCCGTGCAAAGCCGGGTCGGGCAGCTATTTTTTTAACATAAAAATACCGTTCGATAAGAGAATAGATAAAGCGAGCCGTTATTATTTTTATATTTCATGGAATGATTTGAAAAAGTACAGGTCATAAAACTATTTCGTAACTCTAAATTTCTACTTTCTAAAATGCAAAGTTCCGTGTCATCAACAAATATCCAACATTAGTACTAAAATAGTGGATCCATTGTGAGCTTTTATCGCGGCTAAAGTGATCGCCAGACTGTGAAATGTCCTAGTATTTATCAACGTGTGTACAATACTCAGGATTTTAAATAAATCAGCTTATGGAGTAGTTTGTGTTGACAAAAGTTGTACTTGGTTTTATTTCCTAACTGCGTATGTGGTCTTGTGGTCGAGAGTTCGTCGGCTAGCCCATGCGTCCCGAGTTCGAGTCCCAGGTGGTTACGAGTTTTTCAATTTCTAGAGCACTTATCGATCAGAGTTTGAGAAATTGGTGGATGTTTGAAGCCTATGCAGGCGACACGTAAGGTTGATAACAAAAACTGGAGGATGTTAGAAGCCTGTGAAGGTGGATAGCATAAAGCGCCGGAGCCAAGGTTGCGTGCTAAGCGATCCCGTGTGCCCCTAAAGGCAGACCTAAAGGTCATTTTTTTTTACTTCTGGAGTAATTCGGAAGAATATGGGGTTGAATTTAACACTGGAGGTTTTGGAGGTACATATTATATGTGTTTTTTTACATCTTGAGTAAATATTGCATATACTTATTTGATCGTCTCTATGGCTCTATGGCTTTGTGCTATATGCATGTAGCACCGCAGATTTCAGGCTTTTATCCCGGGAAACAAGAAAAATAAAAAATATTTCATTTTCATTTACTACTAGTTGTACAATAACATAGTATTATTATGTTAATGCAGTATACTAAAATCAAGGGCGTAGAATGGACGAGAATAATTGTCAAAAATACTTTATTGATTTTTGTTATTTTGGTGATGCTACAAATCGTTGGAAGTTTGGTAGAGATATAATGTCAACACAAGCCCAATAATGAGGCCAAAAACAATAAAATCTGAGGCGTGAAGCAATAAGAAGGACAATATTAATTACTATTAGAAACCAACGATTCCATACATCCACTATGCCGCTTATAGTCATTGAAATAAAGGTGAATTTTCCTTGAATAATACTGATTGTTTCAAGAAGACATCTCCCATACCAAGGGACGGAAGAATGCCCAAATATATGGTGTTTTAGGTAATTAAATGTCACATAGATCTGAAATTAATGATGTGTTACGACACGTCGCGATACGGGAGCTTTTATATCTTCCGGTAACGTTATCAATGATTTCTAAAGTTAGAAATAAGATAATAATGTGTGTATGTATGTGTTTATTTTAAAAAATATGGTCTCGTTGGCGCGTTCAGTAGGTCACTTGCCGTGTGCGCCGAGGGGTCGTGGGTTCGAATCCCACCGGGAAGACATGATTATAATTTTCTGTAAGCATGTGTTCCCCACGTCTGGTAACTTCGGGCATTGAACGGGTGCGAGTAATATCGAAATTCCGACCGGGTAACGTACCACCTTAACTAGATGGAAAAACCGTGAAGTGCTTATTGCGTGTTTCGGTATCAGTCTGAGGATTTCCAGATGCTCGAAGTAAAAATTAGGTCGACAGCGCATCATTGACTGATGTTCTGTGGCTGAGGTATCACCTACCATCAAGTGAACCTCATGCTCGTCTGTCGATATCTATTATAAAAAAAAAATAGAGTCTGTCAAAAGAACTTATATTCAGAAACGTGTTGACATAGAACAAGCTGAGTAACCTCACCATTTAGGTCACTATATAAACTAGTTTTTCACTATTTTTTAAATATAATACCAAATAATAATAATTTATCTTGTCTCAAATTCATTTACGGTATAAATTAAATCGTTCCCGCTACCCCGCAGGGACAATGTCTTAAGGCGCGAATCTTAAGGCAATTAATAATTATTGCTGTGACTTCCTGTCGCTTCCGGAATGGCGTCACTTCCTGCGGGCAATGGCGGTCCATATCCTGATGTGTTATTAACAATTGACCGAGTTTAGAGACTAAGAATGATTTGTATATCGTATATATACACAATAGTTTAAATTGTTCATTTTTGAAAGATTATTTTGATTGTCAAAATAATAATTAATACTTAATCGAGTTTTTTATCGGCTCTCGGTACCGGAGGTAGCTTTAAAAACATAAGATGCCAAAGTACTTGTAAAAGTTAACTTAAATGAAATAAAAATTTAAACTTGAAGTGTTTATCCAAGAACTAACTAATTTGACGGGTCCGTTGGCGCGTTCGGTAGAACACCTGCCGTTCGCATCGATGGGTCGTGGGTTCGAATCTCACCGGGACAACATGTTTATAATTTTCTGTTAGCATGTATTCCCCACGTCTGGTAACTTTGGGCATTGATCGGGTGGGAGGAATATCTAAATTCCGACCGGGTAACGAACCGCCGTTTGTAGTTTGAAAAAGCGTGAAGTGCACATTGCGCGTTTCGGTTTAAGTCTATGGATTTCCGAATGCTTGGAGTAAAAATAAGGTCGATAGTGCATCATTGACTGATGTTCTGTGGCTGAGGTATCACCTATCGTCAAGTGAACTTCATGCTCGTCTGTCGATATCTGACATAAAAATAAAAATAAACTAATATCTGGTGGCCACACTAATGCAACTCTTAATAACGGGTTCCTCTTGTTTAATATTTGACGTGCCATTACATTGTGTCCGCAGTTTTCTTATAAATTTACTTAAGAAAACTGAGTAATTTAGCTACCGATAATTATTTAAAAAAATATGTTAAACTTACAAATCATATTATATCTATGGGCGATGTTGATACCTATCTTAAAAAATAGTACAAATTTCACGCGTATAACCCGAACCCCACAGCACTAATTTATTCTTTCATTGCGTCTTATTATTTGCAAATGGTCTATTTGTCGCGACTTAACCCTTGCGACGCAGATGGGTTCCAATGGAGCAGGGATTACGCGCCCGCCTCAAATCGTCAAACGACGTCATTCGCTCCAAATTTATTGATAAGGACATTGACAGATATTGCCTTTGGACTCGTAAAATGCAGGCAGATTAAGGGTAGGCAAATGGGACCGGTATTTGCAGGTCTCATTACGATCGGGTTTCGCGTGATATTGTTCGGGATTTGCGTGACAATCGTGCAAGGTTTAAAGTTGGGTTTTATGTGGTTTAGTTTGTTGACAAGCAATGAGTTCAATGTAAATACATATATGGGTATACACTTAAGTATATATAGGTAAGTAATTAATTTAATGTATTTATTAATTATTTATGCCAACGGTATGGCTCGAGTAGCGTTATAAAAATATAGCATTAAAAAGATTAATTAAAATCTTATAAATTATACATGCAAAATACGCAATAAATACGCATTGTATATTAACTGTAATACTGTGGTAAATATATGAAAAAAAACAAAATTTATAACAAATGTTAAATAGAAGCATTATTATTATTAGTAATCATTTCCAGGTGACCCTGCGAGGAGATTGCCTGGAAATAATCCAGGCGATGTAACTTCATTAGAAACTAACTAAAACTTAAAAATTCAATATCAACAGAATATTGAAGTAATGCACAATATGCACTTCACTGTTATTCTTGGTCGGAATTTCAATATTCCGCCGATGCATTGTATGCCCCAAGTAACCAGACGTAGGTAATATTTACAAAAACTTATAATCATGTTAGGCTCGGCAGGAAACGAACATGCCAATATCCAACTCGCCAAAAAGTCATATTCCATAGTTAATAATTTAAAAATTACATAAACCAATGTACCCCATTCCGGAAGTAAAAGCCTATGCATATAAATGCATGAATACTTTTGAAATAAGATTTCCGTTTTATTATTAATATTATACTCTTGGATTAATGTCGTCTTAATGAGGACTGCGGATACCGGAGACGACGTGAACATATTAATTACCATCTCATACTTTACAGTCTGCCGCTAAAGTGATTAATGTATGCAAAAGAACTTCGACGCCAAAGCTTTTAGGTTATCATCATTTCGTTTTGTATTTTTTAGAGAATATTATAGAAAAAGTATACCTGTGTAATATCCGCTTTTTTGTTTGAATTTCGAAAATGACAGTGCTTTCGTTTATTTGCCTGTCTTTCACAGCAGGGATTATAAAGCACATTCGATTTATGGATTATTCATGTCTGAATTGAAGATTTTATTAAAATACGAATAATTTCACGGAATAAGACTTTTCTTCCCCGCCGCAGGTCAATAGACATCGAAGCTCAGTGATATTCTCGCTGCGTTTATTACCGGAGGTCCTAGGTTTGAATCTCGGGGAAACAAAAAAATATTATGTTCAGGCAGAGCAGGCAGCATAATACCGTTCATCTACTCGTACTATAAATTGTTTCCTCTTGTAGAAGTCCAGAGTTCGAATCCCAGGAGAAACAAGATTAAAAGTCTGTTTCACTGATAATTTTTTATTTACGGACAACACCTACAAAATAGATGAGAAGCCGTCTGTGCCCTGCCTGACCGAATCTATTATTTAATCTTATTTCGTCGAGATTTGAACACAGGACATTCGGTACTAAACGCATAGCGCTTGCCAATGAACCACAGAAACAAATAAAAATATGGAAAAATAAATTTAGCAAAATCATATTAAAACGTAACCTACATTACAAGAACACTTAACATGAATCTCATATATTCGACCCATATTTATTCAGGTTAATTAACTATAGTACTTCAATTTAAATTCGTTTGTGTGTTATTTTTTAGGTCAACGAGGATCTCGTCTAACGTTGCTTCAAGAATTATATGACACAAAAATATAATAGTACCTACTAGCTATAAAAACGATGTTTTAATTTTGACTTATTAAAATAATATTTTCTAAGTTTTTCTTTTTCTTTTGTCAAAGGCACACTTGATTGGAGGATACCTCAGATGGAAAAACCGTGAAGTGCAGTTCGGTTTCAGTCTGCTATGAACGCTCGAAGCAAACACATAGATTGACAGCGCATCATTGACTGATGTTCTGTCACTGAGGTATCACTTACCATTAAGTAAACCTCGAGCTTGTCTGTCGATAAAAAATATTTTCTGATATAGACTAAAATTGCATTTCTTTTAAATTATAATTAATTGTAATTATTCTTGTAATTCTTTTTTTTTTATAGAATAGGCGGCAAAACGGGCAGATGGCTCACGCTATGGAAAGTTTTCACCGCCGCCCATATATATCTGCAACACCAGAGGGCTTGGTGAACTTTGAAGAAATAATAAGCTCGTTTTTGTCATTCCTATACACATTACGTTCGTGTAACACATAAATTACCAAAATTGATCATATATCTCAAAAAATCCGAGCTAATGGAGCTTAAACAGCAATTTATTGATAACACACGCACAATAAATAATAAAACAGCAAAGGGTACAACGCCTCTATTTTCCATAATAGTAAGTGTACAACATTGAATGGACAAACGGAAGGGGTAGCTTCGACCCCCGGTAATGGAAAAATGCTAAATTTACCGTTAGGAGCTGGTCAAGGGTTCTGTTGAGGACGTTGATATTTTTACCGCTTTTGTGTTTCCTTTGAACTGATTTCCTTATAAATGTTAGGGTTTAAAACATAGGCTTATGGCGATTTTGTAAACATTAATAAAATATTACTTTTTTTTTTTTAATTTTTATTACTACATCCAACATGAGTTGCAATGCCACGTAATGTAAAAAATAGCTTTGTTTTTTTTTTAATATTTTAGGAGGGCAAACATTATTTTTGTTTATATACTTCGATATAATTTTTCCTATCTTAAATTTTGTTAAGTGCCTTGTATATGTATGTATTTATGTTTTTATGTATTCCTATTACTCCGATCGACTATATGAAATATGAATACTTTCTTGCATGTTATTCGTGATATGTTCTCAGCTCATTATATCATAAGAAAAATTAATAAAAAGGTGTAAATATAATTTTAAAGAGCATTTTCTTGCCCTTTGGTGGGGAACAGGGATTTCGCTGATGTACATATTGTAATAATGAAATTCTTCTTTTCTTTTTTTTAAACATACCCGTATATATATTTTTTAATAATCGATTCTTATATAACAAATGTGAAAATATTTCTTTTTCTTTTTCTCGGTTGATTTTAATGCTTTCATGTGTAAATCAATTTGAGTAAAATAAAATTTTGGTACTTTCTGTAAAAAAATAATATGCAAGACACCGATTGACGAGCATGAGATTGGTATGGTATATAATACCTCAACCACAGAACATCAGTCAATAATCTGTCACTAAATATTTTAGTACGAGGTTTCTGAGTGAAATAAAAACGCGCAATGTGCTTCACGGATGAAAATCCGTAATCCGTCATCATCTATGAACGGTGGTTCGTTTAAAACACCCAAACTGACCAATATTATAACTTTATGGTTTAAGACATTTATTTCTAAATAATAAAATTTATCCTATCTTTTAATGTTGACATGAGTTTTCACTTTTAAACTAAATAAGTCAGTTTAATATTTTTTAATTAAAAATTATTTTACTGAATTCTTTTGACTTGAACCAAACCAAGTCATTGAAGCAAGAGACTCCGTTGGTACTTTTAGCCATTTTCCGTGCAATAAAACAGCGTTGATTCGACACGCCGCTCAAGGGTTACGCGGTTGAAATGTGGACTTAATTTACGATTTACGACTATAAAAACATCTTAAGTAAGATTATAATATCTAGTATAGCATTTTTTAAATAAAATACTGTATACCGGATTAAAACGCGATTTATTATTTATATTGTTTAAATTATTTATCCCGACGTTTCGGATGCTTTACAGCAACCGTGGTCGCGGGAAGACAGAAAGATGACAGTTGTCTCGCGTTTTAATCCGATATACAGTATTTTATTTAAATGTGTGATACTCGCTTTAATAAAAGACAATAGTATAGCATTATTAAATATACTGTAACTTTGATAAGCGTTTAATATGGATTGTACTAGAATGGATTCAGTACATCTTTATCATATACTAGCAACGCGCCCCGGCGTCACACGGGTGCAATGTCCTATACACAAAAAATAGCCAATGTTATTTGCTGATAATGGATGACAGTATATTATACATCTATATCTATACTAATATTATAAAGAGGAAAGATTTGTATTTTTGTATGATATGAATAAACTCAAAAACTACTGGACCGATTTTATAAATTATTTCACCAATAGAAAGATATGCTATAACATATGCTTTTTTGTATATAGTAGGTACATCCACGTTGCTAGCGAAGCCAGAAGAAATTATTTACCGACTTTTCGGGTTCTTATTAGTGACAGTGTTCACGGATAGTCTGAATGAATCCAATAACATTTATTTCATAAAAATGTGTAATACTCGCGATACTTTAAGACAATATTACAAAATGAAACCAACCTAAGCTCATCATCAAATTGCAATAGCCGTAACTCCACTGAATTACTAATAGTTCTTAATGTAATCATTTTAATTGAGATTACTCTTGTCCACTTAATCAACAAAACAATTTAGCACCCCCATTATTCGGACCTTCCTGACCAACAATAGACCCATATGAATGGGGCCATCTTTGCACCCTTTAGTTTAGATCAAGTTACATTATATATGCAGATTGGATTGATAAAGCTATAGTACTGGAAATGGACAGTGTATTGTTATTTTAATTGATCGGAGCTGATTTTTAATTGCGTAATGGAAGTCTACTCTCATTGAACAAGTAAATTAAGTGACCGGTTCAATATAGCTAAGATACAATTATGTAAGGTTTAATTTGATATAATGTATTGTATTTGAATGTTGTGGATGGAAGCGCGGTGTAAGAGTCAGATGTACGTATCTACATTTTCTCCATTTTACAGGAGACTTAGAAATACTGTGTCAATTTGCCACTTAAAATTTTACCAGCTTTTTAATACAGATAGAAAACAATTGACGAATAAAAAAAATATGCCGGTATATTTGCATAATATTAGAGGTTTTAGAAAGTAAAAAATTATTTGGTATGAAGAGAAACTGTATTTTTGGGATTTTTGTAGTATGAACGTATTTATCTCGTTCTTATAACGCGAAAGTAGGGAAACGAAAAAGATTTCTGAATCTGATGGAAGTATCGGTACTGGTCGACATAGGTGAATGTACCGTGATCAGATCGGATACTTTCATCAAAAGGGCCAGGTCAAAAGTAGGTACTCGAAACCGATGAAAAAAGCGAAAGTTGTATGTAAGGATCTAATCATATGGAATTCCGTGATCTCTGCCTACCCCAATGGGAAAGAGGCGTGATGTTTATGTATGTAGACTATTTTTTATTTGATGAGTTCATTGGCTCCGCCTTTGTGGCGCGTTGAAATTATGATTCAATAACCAAGATTCGCCTATGGATTTTCGAATGTTCTAAATAAATTATAGGTATTAAAACTATGTAAATGGTCGTTGGGGTAAAACTAAACTATTATAAAGTTAGTTCGTTCTCAACTAGTTTTATAAATGAAGCTATTCCGAAGATATCAGTTATAATATTATACTTATAGTTATATGACATACATAGTATTAATGTCAATGGTTATTACAGCTAATGATGTACATAATATTGAAGTAGATTGCGATATTAGTGTTTTAAGTTAAATTTCATTTTTTAAACTATAATCCCCGTTTTCATCATTTTATATATCTTGTAAGAACCTACTTAAAAAGTTAATATTTTTATTACAAAACACAAAATAAATACTCATTTTGTTGGTGAATTGATGTTTAACACATCATTGTATTGATGTAAATTGTGTTGATATAACAATAGTACCTAGTAGGTAATTCACGAGTATGTCAAATTGATTACTCTGTCAGAGATAGCTCAGCTATTAGACAAGATCAAATATACGATGCTAATTACCTGCCTGATAATAATCCGACGATAATTAAGCCGACAATCAACCAGGAGTCAATTGACATTGGACATCATTACCGGACCAAATACAAACTAAGATAATATTCACAATGTTTTTTATGAGAGAAATGAGTGTTAAGCTTAAATTCGTTGCCTACACCTGCCGGCCTAGCATGACCGCCACAAGATATCTCGCGGACGAGAGAAGACAAACTAAGATGTAAGATATCTCTATAATATATCGATATCTCGACATCGACAATTTTGATAGAAAAGATATCTCGTTCGACAAATATATCTATTTTTGATATTAAAGTTTCAAGTGTAATGTCAATGTGTTGTTTCATGTGTGTGTTTTAATTGTCATGTTTGACCCGGAAGAAATAAAGAGATAATCGATTAAAACACGAGAAAACGGTCGACAAATTTTGTCGCGGTTGTCATGCTAGGCAGGCTGCTCTCGCCTTAAAATAGCAGAACAAGAATTCTTGCAGTTCTTCTGTAAATCATTTTCTTCGTCTGTCATCATTTAGTGCCTACTATCAAGTGAACCTCATTTTCGTCTGTTGATATCTAATATAAAAAAATATATAAATACCTATATTTGGCCGCCTCCATGGCCCAGGGGTAAGTACGAAGCGTTTAGTCCTGTGTTCGAAACCTGGGGAAATAAAATTTTGAAAAAAATAAGACTGATCACCTACTGTGAAGAAAATTAATCAGAGAAACAGACATAGGAATGGGTCTGCCCTACTATTTGTTAAGCTTTTATTCAAAGTATATCTCTTTAATTTTGATAAGTGTCTCTATGTCCATTTTTTATCCAGAAATGAAAGTAGAAAGTATCCGTGATATGACAAATGGTCGATGGTTCAACGAATCAGAATATACACTCAAAGAAATAACTTGGCGGGAATTTACATGACATCATTAGGTTATATGATTGATTACGTCACAGTTGGATCAAAACTGAGCGGGGTTAGTTCGATTTGTTATTTCGTATAAGAGTGGCAAGTTAATCTTCTAGTATGGGCCGTGTACACATTATTTTTAATTTCAAATATCTGTCGAGTGTTTGACTCACTTGATAGGTTATCAGCCACAGTATATTAGTCAATGATGCGCTGTCGACCAATATTTTACTTCGAGCATTCGGAAAATCATAGACTTAAACCGAAACGCGCAATATGCATTTCACGGTTTTTTCATTTATTAAAGTGTTTCGTAACCCGGTCAGAATTTCGATATTCCTCTCACCCATTCAATACCCGAAGTAACCATACGTGGGGAATACATGTTTACAGAATATTATAAACATGTCGATTCGAACTTACGAACCATCGATGTGCACGGTGGGTGTTCTACCGAACTCGCCAACGAGCCCGTCAAAACTTAGCTATCTACTTCAACTATTAATATTCTTAATCTAATATTCAAGTTCTTTCAATACGATTAATGAATTAAGTAGAAATATAAATCTCCCTACAAAAAAATAATACAATATTTATCCATTATAAGTATTGTAGTTCGGACAATAAATCACAGACGCTAGTGACATCCGAGGTTTTGACAAATGGCCCGCAGAAACAAGAGACGGCGGATAAATGATGTGTGAAACTTATATCGAGGTGAAATGAAATCTTCCTTAATCGCAGAGGATTTATTTATTACAGTTTCCTTGCTGTTTCACTCGCACGCTTTCTAATTCTACAGTTCCCTAGTGGGCAGACATATGTATGATATTTCTGTATCGATCTCAATGATGATTTCTATTTACAGGTAATTAATAATCAAATCAAATCAATCATTATTTGCGAAGATTAGTACATATGAAATATATTGGATTCTTGATTTTCCGCCAAGTGTTATGGCATGCAAATATTAAATTAACTAACTAATACCTTAACTTATACATACCTACTTATTTCTAGAAAATTAATTAAATCTATTATATTGAGTTTAAAATAACGAAAATAACTACTAAATTATACATTCATCGGAGAAAAAATCAGTTACACTACGAGTATAATCTAATATATAAAATTTCCATGTCACAATGTTAGTTACCGTACTTCTCCGAAACGGCTTTACCGATTTTTACCAAATTTTATATGCGTATTCAGTAGGTCTGAGAATCGGCTACTATCTATTTTTCATACCCCTAAGTGTTAAGGGTTGTTTACCCTTAAAACATTTTTTATTTTTATTTTTGGACGAATTCTTTTGTTTTTATTTTTTTATAATGTGGCATTAAAAAATACATACAATTTTCAATTTTCACTCTTCTATTACCAACCACTGCTTTTTAGAAATTATTTACATGGCAAATCAACGTTTGCTGGGTCAGCTAGTATATTATAAATTATCACTAAATATATTATTTAGTTTTTTTTAACAGTTTTAAAGGTAGAGACTTAATGATATAAGTTCATTTGTTATGTTTGTAACCTACCAATAGGTGGGATTTATACCATGCCCGATCGATGCAAGGAAACTTGCTGTTTCACTCGCGCGATTTGTATTAAAAGTTTTATAAGCATAGCTCAGGTCAGGGTTAAAATATATTATATGTAGGTACGAAGTGTTATAAATTAGTTGAGCAATTAGGCAGTGATCACGTAACTTACAGAAAGACAGAGATACCCTTACATTTAATTATTTAAGAATGCACTCATAGCACGTTTGGCGGACATATTTCTGTCTGTTTCAGTAATCATTTTTTATACAAAAAAAATTATTAGGTGATCAGACTTTTATGTCATGCTTGATCGAAACAATTTATGTGTTTTCTCGGGAATTGAATTAAATGATAAGCGCTTCGCGAATACCAGTGAGTCACGTAGATGGACGACGAATTTCAATATTCTTCCCACCAGATTAATGCTCGAAGTGACCAGACGTGGGGAAGACGTATTTAAAAAAATAGAATCATATCGTCCCGGCGGAATTCAAACCCGTGACCCATAGGAGTGCAAGGTAGGTGTTCTAACGAAAGCGCCAACAAACCCGTAGGAAACTCATAGTATTCGTTTGTGGGTTTTGTATTCCCATTGAGACGTATTCTCCTGTCTAATAGCAACTCTTGAGGACGTAATATTACGTTGTCTTGGCCAACGAGGCTAAAATATTAACCATTACCTTAAACTTTATTTTAGGGCTTCCCTAACTTGCTTTGTACACGCGTGTTCGACATTTACACATCAAGGCACATTCACACTGGTCACATTTGTTATTTTCATCTGTACGTTGAATAAATATCATATAACATCGCGTTTTTGGTTATATAATGTATAATTAGGCAAAGTTGAATTGTAGTTTGTAATAAAGTAAAATTTTTATCATGATTCCGAAGATAGCAGAGACAATAGTACTAAAATAATAATAAGTTATTGATAAAAAACTGTGGTGTAAGGACTGGCTGAAAAATAGCGCGGTGCAGCCTGCTTGTTCAGTTTTATGAAATGAAATGATTTTTTTTTAATCTTCAAATTTAATAATAATAATTGTCACTCATTGAAAATCATATAATAAAACATTAAACTATAAATATTCGGACCTCACAATGCTATGCTATGCTATAAAAGAAGTTTATGTATGCACAAATGCATACATAAACTTCTTTTATAAAGTATATAACACTTTAAAAAACGTGTTAATAATAATTATTATATATCGGATACATAATAATATATAACAATAGACAATTTTAAAAAGTATGTGTATATTTTATCTTTATATCTGTCTATAATATAATAAAGAGGAAAGGTTTTTCTTTTGTGATTGTAACGAATAAACTCAGAAACTACTGGAACGATTTCAAAAGTTATTTTACTAATAGAAAACTATTGTTAACGAGTAGCACTGTGTATAGTACATCTACATTGCACCTGAGTGAAGCCCAGGCGTGCTGCTTGTCTAATAGAGAATGAATGAATTATGAAGATTTTAAAATGAATTCCCTAGTCTCCTAGTGTGGGATGCAGCATACACATTGCTATGTCTTTGTCAATTCTTTGGTGATCAGTCTATTGTGCAACAATTTTTTTAGGGACCTCAGTATAATGAAATTCACTAAACCACTAAACCACACAGACGTTCATTCAGTGACCACTTATTTTATGTTTGCTTACCTTCAGTGTGTTCCAGATATCAAGCCCAATTGATAATTTACCACATAGATGAGTGCCATACCTCATCCTTTCTAGTAAAAGGCATTAAAATAAAATACAGTACACCGGATTAAAACGCTTTAGTAAAAGGCAGAGAATTCTTCTTATTACGACTGGTAGCCGGCACGAAAGACCAAATAAAGCAGGAGTTAAATGTAACGATCAATCATAATCACGGTTCTATCGCGAATAGGTCTCAGGTTAGGTTATATCGCTGGAGTCTAGCCGTGATTAACGACGGGCTGCTAGTGACGGCTACTAACTATACGCTTATACAGAGTGATAATTTTGTGATCCTAATTATAACTCATTTTAAATGTTATTTGTATTAATATTTAATACGATATATGTCAGTGTAATAGAACACAATTATATTGAATGCAATTTCGCAATTTAAGTATATGAAAATGTCTCCTCCCTATTACTTTTTGTAATTGCTGTAATGTCAATGTAATGTTAAAAAAATAGGAATAACTGACTTATTAACATGCACTGATTAATCCACAGGGAGTCAGAATGTTGAACTTGGCAGTAAAAAGCTTTCATACTGAGCATCTATCCATTTGGTAAATTTTAAGAAAAGGCGGGCAACGCACCTGTGGAATTATCAATGGTGTAACTAACAAGATTTTTTTATATATATATGTCGCATCCGGGTCATGAGTATGGATCGTCAACATCAAAGTGACGTATACAGAGACTAGATTTAGAGAGAGACGTAAATAAAAGAACGTGCATTCGGTGATCGAGATATAATCATACGGATCGCCCACAGAGTAACGCTGGCCTAGGAACTGTATTGTGTATTGTAGTATGAGAGTGTATTTATTGTCCGGATTCATGCTGACGCCCATAATAAGTGATAGTGAAGATAATGA
The DNA here is from genome assembly GCA_905404175.1 of Anthocharis cardamines. Taxonomy (NCBI): domain Eukaryota; kingdom Metazoa; phylum Arthropoda; class Insecta; order Lepidoptera; family Pieridae; genus Anthocharis; species Anthocharis cardamines. The sequence continues at coordinate 8,504,280 of FR989969.1, forward strand.
ACCTCCGAAATATAGATTAGTAATGGCAAAGTCAAAGAGTACTTAGTAATAAAGTGAACACCATGTATATAGCTAGTATATCTTAGGTGAGTCGGCATGTCTCTCCGTTCGCCACTTGAACTGTCAATTAAACGATATTGAAGCTATGATTGACGATCTCACCTTACTCAGATATCCTGCCTTAGGTGTTATCATATATACCTACGTAGTTTGAAATACAAATGGATGCACATTAATTTCATCAACGAATATACAGGATCATAAATACGTATACAGCTCAATCTATTTAATACGAAATATCAATCAATATTACATTAATCTATTGCACACCACGTAATTTCAAAATCTATATCTATATATATAAAAGAGATTCCCACCTATATAGATACTCATCACGATATCTCTGGAACCATAAGGCGTAGCAACTTGAAATATGGTAGGAATATTCCTTTCGCCGAGTAGAGGTCAGCTAAGAACGGATTTTACGAAATTCCACCCACAAGGGGGGTTGCGGGGGCAATTGCTAGTATAACATAAAATTCTAAAATGTGTTATATTATGTAAATTCGAAGGCTCGAAGTAAAAAATAGGTCGACAGCGTATCACTGACAGATGTTCTGTGGCTGAGGTACCACCTACCATCAAGTGAACCTTATGCTCGTCTGTCGATATCTAACATAAAAAAAGAATTAAATTAAAGTTGTGGAAAAAAGTAAGTTTATTGGTGTTATATGAATGATCTACTTCAAATTCAACAATCTTCCATAAAATCTCTCATAAAACTCTTCTAAAAACTTCAATAACCCTTTGGTTCATTTCGTCCAAAAGCGTTTAGAAACAGGCGCGATCCGCAAATATCAAACGCTAATAATCGTCGTAACTCAAAGTCCGCGCCACAAAAGAAAACAATAACTTTAAAAGAGTTTACGAGTGCATGAAAATGGCTTCGGGGTATTTTTTACCCCCGGAGAAGGGTTAAATTGTAACCCTTTGTCGCGGACGGTAATTAATGACAGATTTCTTTGGAAAGTGTTAATGCTTTTGATAAAAATGTTGCAATTTTTGTAACTAATGAACTCTTGTTCAATTATGGGGAGGAGATCAAAGATTTTCATTGGAAAATATATTGTTAAAAAGTGTAGTGTATTTTGAAGCAGTACTTATAAATTGAATTGAGTATACCTACATATATATATCATGCCTCTTTTCTATTGGGGTAGCTCTGCCTACGGACTCACGGAATTCCATATGCTCCGATTCTTGTATACATTACCATCTTCTACTTTCCACATTATTTTATTGAGGGCGCATTTTTCAATACTAATATATACAACTAGCAACGCGCCCCGGCTTCACACGGGTGCAATGTAGATAGTCCATCTAAAAAATACAAAAAAGCCTATGTAACTTGCTGATAATGTAGCTTTCTATAGGTGAAAGAATTTTTAAAATCAGTTCAGTAGTTTTTGAATTTATTCATAATATACAAAAAACCAAAAATACATATCTTTCCTCTTTATAATATTAGTATAGATATATCGATAGTTTCCGCAACAAAGGGCGTAAAAATCATTAAATGAATGATTTTTAATGCAGTATTTATCCTTATATTTAAAATTGTGCAACGGTTTTTGCAAGTATAAGGAAAAAATATATAATAAATACCGGAAAAACAATTTTTTTTTAATCGTTTTTTGCTCATTGCCAAAACTATGCTAAATGGAGATACGACCTTTGTTGTGGAAACCATCGATATGGTTCGCTCGTTTGGTAGACCTACCTTACGCACCAACATAGCTGTCACAGAGTCAATTATCGCATTTATACTCTCTAATAACCTCTAACCAATATTAGTAATTATCAGAATCCGTTTCTAGAAGCAATATTAATTACATGAAATTAAGACGGGGGCGACTGCGCGTTAGTTAGTAGACCTACTTTGCGTTCAGTGGCGGGACCACCATACAAGCTCCAACGCCTGTTTTTCCTTATTAATGCATTAAAAAGAAATATAATAATGTCCTTAGTCATATATAACTTATACGATTACGTAATTATAAAATTTATATAAATATATAAACACGTATTATGTTAAATTCGGCAAGACGGGGCTTGTATGGTAGTTCCGCTACTGCTCGCGTTCCGACGGTTCACGGGTGCAGTGAACACGCGAGCAGTGGCGGAGAGTTGAATCTTTTTAAATTTACGTTTTTAAGATAATGGTTATCCAATGTTTTCCTCTGAAACTTAAAGCAATTCCATATACAAATTAAAACAACTACCATCAATCATATTAACAGAAAATAATCCTGTCCTTAATCAGAATACAGAAATCGGTTGCGTGATTAAACGCCTTTATGGCCATAAAGCGATAGCAATACCCGTGACGGTAGGGCTGCCACACTTTGAAAATTTAAACTTTTTATAATTTAACAACTTATATATGTATAACACTTAGGAACCTTCTAGAAACGGCTTATTCTTTAAAAATCGGCAACGCACACGCAAGCCCGGTGTTTATAATGTCATTGGGCGGCGATTATCACTTACCATGTAAGAAGAGAAATTGAACCAACCTAGATGTTTTTTGAATTTTTTGTTTCTCTGTCTGTTATCTGTTTATCTGTTTGTACGGGCTAATCTCCGAAGATACTAATCCGTAGTCCGTAAATTTTCATGCAATTTAGAACTATATTAAGCAAAGCCTGGGGCAACATATAGGCTTTGTTTCATCGAAATCGGTTGTCGGAAAGAAAAGTTATCATAATTTAAAGATTGTTTTAAAATAGCAACATATCAACAAATTGCAATGCAAACTGACACGCGTCGAACTTTTTCGAATTATCAGATGTCAATAACAGTTTGATATGGAAATGAAATAGTTTGATTATTTTGCCACTTTCAATATGCATTAATGTAATAGTGGAAATGAATATATCATATGAAGAAACCTTGCTCAAAAGCTCAGCTTAAGATGAACGAAGTCGCTGGCATCAGCTAGTTCTCTTATAAGAATCGAAGACAATTTTTGCCGCGGTTGCAATTTCAACTCCCTCTTTACGTATGCTGCGTAATCCCATTTGAAACTATAAAAAAATAAAATAAAATAGGCTTTATTATTCCTTACATACAAGATATGGTTGTTTACATATTAACACTTATTATTTACATATTAACCTATATAGTATATACTCATCCTAGCTCTTATAACCTAACGTAACATATTATACCTATTTAGTTTTCTTACTGTATAATATAATTTGAAACTATATCCCATCCAAATGATGATTTTGATTTTACAATGAAAGAAAATGTTATAAGTTATATACGACAAGCCCTTGAGAATTACACAATTTATCCAACGAGTGCCAACCCTATTACAGCGGTCTATTAGCAGTCGATCTGTTAATCATGTGTGTGCTTTACGGCCGAGTCGCGTTGTATATCAACCGACAATTGTTATTTATTGCTATACAACCGATACCAAACGATTTTCCAACGTAATTGATGTATTGTTTTTAATTAGTATGATTAACGTTGCCTTTACATATTAAAAGATCGCTTACTATTGCATGCACACTTTAAAAAAAAGTATGCATGTTTGAGACTCATTGGTGTCAAAACGGCTGAACAGATTTGGTTGAAATTCGTCTCAGAGTAATTACACAAGTACATATTATAAGGTTTCATTTCAGTATACCCCAATGAAGTAGTACGTATATATGTAAAAGTAAACGCTAGTATTATTACACTTAAAATTTATTAAAATGATCTGTTCTGCTTAGTTACCTTAACCTATCAGTTAGGTACAATTATGTTTTGATTATAAATCAATTTTATAAAACTTGTAATAGGTATAGTTTCTTTTTCTTTACAAGAAAACTCTACATTATAGAAATGTAAAAATATATAAAACAACTCTACAAAGTAAAAACACAAAAATATTCAATCAATGCTTCAACACGTATTGTGTACATTTAAACTCAATCCAGACTCATAGAACAGTCGTGGACCTCTGGATTCGATTTTCAAACGGAAATGCCGTTGACAGAGACCACTCCTTTGTTCTCGCTACGTTCTATTTTCAAATAGATTCCAACGATTTGCACGTGGCCAACTTTATTTTAGTGTCGAGTACAGTTTGAAAATGGAACAAAAATAATTAATTGAAAACGAGAAAGTGTGATTTCCTGTTGTGTTCCGATTTCTCTTGTTTTTGAAAATTTTAAAATATTTATTTCCCACTGCGTTTGACTAAATACGTATGTTTGTCTACTTTTTGGCATGCTCTAAACGGCCTCATATATTGTAACACAATGTGAGGGAAAATGATGAAATCAGCGTAGGCATATTCATGTAGATTTTGTTTTCAAAATTTTTCTTTATATTGTCATTGAAGATGAAAACCTTCTAACTATTAACTCAATTTAGTATTTATATTTTCCTCTTCTTTTTTGAATTTCTGCTTTTTATTTAAATATAAACAGAAAACTAATTGAACTAACTAACTGACATCGTAAAAATTCTTGTCATCATATCTCCTGGCGTCCTTTGTCGAGTATTACGTGAGCTAAATTTATACAATGCAATAAGAGCGTTTCTTCGGGAAATTGTTTAATTTAAGAAATTCTAAGTAAAACTATGCTTGTCTCAGTGGAATTTCAGAATTACTTATGCATTAAAAGGATTAAAAAGGGAATACACAAGCTGTGAAAGACTCGTTGACCGGCTCCTTGGCGCGTACCGTGCGCTCCGATGGTTCGTGGGTTCGAATCCCACCGGGACGACATGTTTCTAATTTTCTGTAAGCATGTTTTCCTCATGTCTGGTAACTTCGGACATTGAACGGGTGGAAATATTGAAATTCCGTCCGGGTAACGAACCACCGTTCATGGATGGAAAAAACCTTTGCACGTTTCGGTATCAGTATATGGAATCCCAAATGCTCGAAATAAAAAAAAGTAGGTCGACAGCGCATCATTGACTGATGTTCTGTGGCTACCATCAAGTGAACCTCATGCTCGTCTGTCGAAATCTACCATAAAAAAAATTATCACTACAAATTAATATATTATATATTAAGTGCTAATACGGAACCCCTGGAGCGTCGCAAGAGCTACTTTTATCTACTGGGCAAATAATATCAAATTTATTATATGTTTAATATGAAAATAACCTTTTACCGTATCTAATAAGAGGCTTATCCGAACCTCTCATTCGAATCAAATACATGAAAAGGTTTTTATAAGCGACAGCAAATCCCTAGATAATATAATACTTTAAATTATAATATTTATTGATAAATTTATACCTTATGTCCTTAAGAATAAGGTTTATCATTGCTTGCATCTTCAAAGGCGGTGATATTATTTTGTTACGATGATTTGTCAACATGCCAAAGTATCCCTTTGATTTTCTATACAAAGTTCCCTTTTTATAAAGTAGATACTACGGTAAAGATGATTTTTAATATTGAATATTTGCGACTGCTATTTTTTGTCTAATAGGATACGTGGCATAATTACATATGTCTGTTTCACTGATTATTTTGCCATACAGACATCCAGCCTTATTCATAAACGTATTATAAGATTGATATATGTAGTTAAAATACATATGTTTGGTCTAGCTCTATCGAATATAATAAGACTTAAGAAATAAACAAAATATATTGTAACTATATCAAACTTATACGTTTATAAATAAGGCCGTTTGCTAGGTCAAAAGTACTCGAAATCGACGAGCGTGTATTAAAGTGGAAGAAGCGAAAGTTGTATGCAAGGATCGGAGCATATGGAATTTCGCGATCTCTGCTTACCACAATGGGAAAGAGGCGTGATGTATATGTATCTTTGTAAACTATATACTTATTTTTAAATCAGCATTTGAATCATATTATTGAACATAGCTTTTCCATCTATACCTTTGGTTCGTCGCCCGGTTAAAAAGGCTTATGGCCGAATTCTCGAATGCTCATCAACATTGAGGTGTACTTAAATGTATGTCTAACCCTTTCATTACGAAGGAAAAATAAAAGACAGAAACATTTTAAGAAGCCCTCAAATTTTGATTATCATATATTCCGCGGTTAGTGGTGAAATGAAAAAAAAACAGAAAATTATAAGACAGACCATGCCACCGAATCTGTGTAATTTTTATATTTGTGTATTTCGTATCCAATCCCATATCGATTCATCATATAAATGCTTATTCAATACGACCCCACGTAATGTTTAAAACATATTCGGTTCAATGTTACCAGCAAAATAAAAATATACAAAAATGAGTTTTCCCCGGTGTTGCCAGACAATGAAATACGGTGAGCGGTTTTTTGACGGATGACTGAGTGGGGTGATGTATGGCCTTTACATCGATGCTAAATATATTTTCTTATTTTTTACGGCTCCGTTGAAACCCTTATTACTGTTTGTATAACACAGAGACAAGGAAGGATTTTCGATTCCATTTGGAAATTAAAAAAAAATACATCGAAATCCAGATTAGGCGTTTCAGTTTTAGTCTGTTTTTATTATATTTATTTACTAGCGGAACACAAAAAAAAACTAGATTTAAATATTTCCCACCTCTATTCTATAATGTCTAGTACGTCACTGATTTGCAGTGGACATCGATCAACGGGTTCGATTCCTGAGTATATTTATTTTTCAAAAACCCAATGATGCAGTTTTAAGTAGTTTTCATAAAAATCGGCCTCGAGACTACTTTGAGTACTTTTCGTTATTCCTCATAATTTCAGATTTGATCATGAACGCCCACTTGAAAAATTCACCCTGTATAATCACCATTATCAAACCTAACAGTTATATGCAGTAATAGGCATTTCTAATCAAATCAGTGCAGAATTAATTTCCTAATCACATTATAAATTTAAATGTAATATTGATTTATCAATTGAAGCGATATAATGCTAATCACACGATCGGAATCAGTTAACGGATAATAGCACGTGTTTGCATAATATATAGCTTGATTACAAGTGTTGGACGATCTGAATACACTATTAGATCATTAATAATAGAATAGAAAAGATTATTAGATTTATTATAGATTTTAAGACTATATTAGATATAAAACAATTATAAAAGTGAATAAAATATGAAGTAAAAGACATAATATGTTGTAATAGATAAAATAACAAGTGGTGCCTGAATCAGAAGACCACTCAGTATAAGTTGGGACAGAAGTCCCAACACTGAATTTCAGTGGCTCCTGTGGAGGGGCGCGCTGACACAAGCGAGACAAAACAATTATATTACTAATGTTAAAAACAATACATATCAAACACTAAAATATTCTTAATAAAGTTGAAGTGAATGAAATTTAAGAAAAAATAACTTAAAAAAACTATATTGAAATATAAAATATAAAAGAAAATATATTTATAAATTAAGAGGAAAAACAAACTAAGAATAAAAAAAAATTATGATTATGCAGTGTGTTAATTTTTTATTGAATACAACAACAATATGATGAACTTTCTATAGCACTACTAGTTTCAAAAACACCTTGTAACATATTCACAAATCAACTTGCCATAGTTTACTATAATATCTTGATAAATATATTTTAAAAATAACAATTCAGCACTATATCGAGTTAATTTTATCACATAACATAACAATAATTGAGAGTTTACTCAAAGAAATGTAGCAAAGTAGTATAGTAACCGAATAGGCGATAGCTAGATTCTAGATGGCCTCTTATCAGAAATCCGAGAATCCAAGACTCCGAATGCTCGAAGTAAAAAGTAGGTCGACAGCGCATCATTGACTGATGTTCTGTGGCTGAGGTATCGCCTACCATATAGTGAACCTTATGCTCGTCTGTCGAAATCTAATATACAAAAACAACAATTAGCCAGAAAGTATTCGTATCGTATTGTATAGGGTTAAGTCAAACATACTTAAAAACAAGAGGACACTGTTAGCCAATATTGCGACAAAATAACAAATTATAGGATCAACTAGAAATATATGGGGTTACAAACAAGCAAACAAAGGCACTATTGAACATCAAACCTAAAAATAAACAGAAAAGTTAGAAATGAAATTGTATTGGCGGCCTTAACGCTGAGAAGTTATTTTAAGTAAATTCAGACAGCTTTCCTTTCAGTCTGCGCCTGACCACGTTCGCTGGAATATATTTGAAACGTCGGGATAAATAATAAATCGCTTTTAAATCCAGTACAAGTTATTATATATAAATGTGTTATACTCGCAATAAAATAAAGTAAAAGACAATATTATTTATTATTGTATAAGAAAACATTTGAAAATGTATACATAAGCTCTTCTATATCTATTGGTGCAAGGTAGAGGCATGTCACTAGAATGATTTTTTGTCTTGTTTCCCCGAGGATTGAACCTGGAACCTCCGGTGCTCAGTGTATTCTGAGCCACGAATGCGATTGGGGAAAGTCACTAGTATATTATTATGAATGAATAAATTCTAGTATTCATACAGTAGTCTGAGTGCAAACATGCAATTGAGTGGAGTATATTGAATTGTGTATCGAGTATTTTGCTTGCATCTGTAAACAGTATGTAAACGATGACTACAATCGACTGTCTGTTGTTTGCTGCCAGAGAATGTAAACATACGGGAAGAATATTTGACGAGCATTATTATACGTATAATAATTAATCATATGACATAACAGATGTATGAAATAAACACTATTTCAACGTCCGCTTAACTTGTACAAAAAGAGAAATCAAAAAAGCAGAGATTATCCTTCTGTATTATAAAATTATATACGAGTATATTCCCATTCGATATTATTTAATTTTGTTATCATTCCTAGTTAAATATGATATGATATTTTCATAATTTTCTATAAATTTTCTTTGCTACTATGGGCCCTTTTAAGGTTAAATTATATTTTATTATGAAAATTATAAGACTACAATTGGACTTAACGATACTTACGTAATATGTAAGGTAGTTGAGAAAGTACCCAAAATGGCTTAATTGGAGGATGAAAGTTGATATGAAAGTCCATCAACTAGCATATATACTATACTACAAATATACTAAGGCGAAGAATCTCTAGTCTGATATAAAATAAGTTTACCAAAACTCCATTCTGTATGTTTTCATCGAATTCATCTGTATTCCGGAAACTTTTTTCCCCTACTTTCTTTATTTTGCAGGATTGGGATAAAATCGTTTGCAGCAGCAATTGTTTCGCATAGCCTTGATTTTGAATTTCATTATGTCTCGAATTGCGATGCACTTTCTAATTTTCGCATGCAGTCTCTGTTCTACATTACACTGTGCAAACATGGGGTTAACGATTCTATTTTTAAAACACAACTTTTTGTTGTAGCTTTAATGAAAATTTAAGTTAAAATATATTTGGACGCTGTTACACTGTTACGCTGTTACACTGCTGTTACGCTGTGATACTGTACAGTGTCAAAATTACAAAAATGTAGTTTTTGATACCAATCGCTTCCTTATGAGCTGAAGTACATATTTCAAAAGAGATATGTATCATTCAAATCGGTTTAATAACAAAAATATTGAAAAAACTAGCGAGCACGAAAACCTAAAATCTTTAAAATATTTAATAATAATGCATTAAATTCAATTACATTGATTGCTACCAAGATGAACAACATATATTTAGTCTAATCATAATAATTACAAAAAAATCTATTATGTCAGTTATTTTTTAAAAGAAATTTTATAAAACCTGATTAAAACTTCAAACTCAATTTTCTCAAAATGGCAACCATGTGGGTTGACACTGTATTGCTTAGCAGCGTCCATTTATACTTTAAAGTTTTTTTTTTTAATTAAAAAAACGTTTATGCTATGATTAAGTGAAGTTGAAGTTAACTGTGAGTTAATATTGAATTTTTGTTATGTTTGATAATAATTAGAGGATGGACGCCATAATGTATAATGATGTCAAGGGTGTCTGTTTTTCGAGGATGTGGTCTGCAGTCTTACTATAATTCATCAAAACCTATTAAGCCGTTTGAATGTAAAAAAAAACTTACAATAGATACTTTCATAATCTATATCTATACTAATATTATAAAGAGGAAAGATTTGTGTTTTTGTATGTTATGAATAAAGTCAAAAACTACTGGATCAATTTTAAAAATTCTTTCACCAAATGAAAGCTACATTATCAGCGAGTAACATAGGCTATTTCTTATGTATAGTACATCTACATTGTACCCGTGTAAAGCCGGGGCGTATTGCTAGTAAAATATGTGAATTTCCGAGTCTGGGTGATTCACTTAATATTTTTTTTTACATACAAGTACGTAGTTTAGTAGTAGATTCTTCATTTCGTATGCCGGGATTCGAACTTGAGATCTCCAGTATAGGATGCAACGCACATATATCATTGATCACCCAACCCTCCACAGAGGCGGTCAACTCAATTCGATTTTTCATAAAAATAATTAATTATTTTGACGGGCTCGTTGGCGGGTTCGGTAGAACACCTGCCGTGTGCATCGATAGGTCGTGGGTTCTAATCCCACCGGGACGACATGTTTATAATTTTCTGTAAGCATGTTTTCCCCCCGTCTGGTAACTTCGGGCATTGATCGGGTGGGAGGAATATCGAAATTCCGACTGGGTGATGAACCACCGTTCATAGATGGAAAAACCAAGGTGTACACATTGTGGGTTTCGGTTTCAGTCTATGGATTTCCGAATGCTCGAAGTAAAAAGTGGGTCGACTGCTCATCATTGACTGATGTTCTGTGGCTGAGGTATCACTTATCATCAAGTGAGCCTCATCATCTCATCATATCATCATGCTCGTCTGTCGATGTCTAACATAAAATAAAAAAAAAACTTTATTTGATAATAATGTTTGCATCATTGTATTTAAAATGGAAATGATCTATGTATTTGATCATAAGAATTATTTTATGTTGATTCAGATTATAATGACGTGATAAAAATCTATCTAAAAGATGTATTGAGTAATACATAAATAATGAGTTACCTTAAGCAATATGCTGAGTCAGAGCTCCATAGCTGGATTACATAGCGTCTAGACTGATGGCTAGTGATGCTATTAATCATTAGGTTTTGTTGTTGCACTTAGCATAATTACTGCCTGAAGAAGATGTTACTACCTTCCTAGTAATTTATCTCTTGTATCTATGGATATGGGTTATTTAAATAAAAAAATCAAACTTCAATATTCTTCATATTATTCTAAAGTTTTTTGCCAAAATCATTTAAAACACCAATTTTAAATAAAGTATTTTATTGATTTATTCATCATATCAGTTGGTTACTGATATAAGCATCGATATCGATATCGATATTTCCGGGAAGATCTACTTTTCTAACCTATTATCCGTATGACTTGGTGTGATGTTAGTGAAGTTTCATGCAAAAAGATATCGTGGTAACCCCTGATACTAAGGTTAGTTATTATATTATATTTAAAAACGCTGGATTTTAAAGGCGCAATCTGGTAAAGCATTTTGTTTTTATTTTAATGAAATTTTTCATATTATATACGTTATATTATCATGACCCATTAACACATAACCATTTCAAACCGAATAACAAACACTAGGAACGAACGAATATACATATAATAACCAATTTCGCTCCAACTTCTTTTATCTTCCACGATATTAACCCTAGATAGATAACCTACGTCGGATCGACGTATCCGATTTAAAAAAATCGATATTTCTCTTTCTATATACGCGCCATGGTACTGGCCTTTCCTGTCAACTCAATTCATCCAATGAGCTTGCAGATGACACTCGTGTTGCTTAGGTAAGTGCAATACTTTCGTCTATATTAACAAAATAATAACATACCGTACGTCGAAATGACGTATGGTTATCTTTAGTGTGAGTTTTTTTAACTTTTGTAATTATGAATTGTGCTGTTTTTACCGATATTAAATGTACATTTTTTATTATTTTTTTTCATACATTTTAGACCATAACAAAACCACATTATGTCATCATATAAACGAGTCCACAGATGCAGAAATCTATAAATTATTACAAGAACAAAGTGATGAAGAATGTCAGGGGTTGATTAGTAAATCCGAAGATAATCTTTTAGGAGATAATGTTGAAAGTGATGTCGAGGACTGTGGATTGAGTACCGCACTACTAGAAAACCCTATGGATGGATACTGAAAGCAAGCCCCTCAAAAATTAGAAGAATGACAATGTCAACGTGCGACAACTGCAAAAATCCCATTTGAGGGGAATATAAGTCGAAAGCCTCAAAAAAAAAAAATGCCCGTCATTTCTGCCTATTGGGGCTCACGGGATCGCTTAGCACGCAAGCGTGGTTCCGCTTTATGCTATCCACAAAAACAGTTGGATGTTGGAAGCCTGTGAAAGGCTTCCAACATCCACCAGTTTTTGTTATCAACCTTACGTGCCGCCTGTACAGGCTTCAAACATCCACCAATTTCTCAAACTCTGATTGATAAGTATTTCAGAAATTGAAAAACACTTAACATCAACCTGGGAATCGAACCCGGGACGCATGGGTTAACGGACGAACTCTCGGCCATAAGACCACATACGCAGTTATAGCTTATAAGTCGAGCGCCTCTCCTAAGTAGATTTATGGCTAAAATGAATAAAAAAAATTATTGGTTAAGGTTTATCATTTTATAAAAAGTATAAAAAGTTGATTTCAAAAAGTTTATTTCTTAAAATATAAGGCTGATCAAGAGACTCCATCATGATTAAGTTTTTTAGAGTTAGAAGAGCTATGTATAGTGAATTTGAGATTTTGCTAATAAAAATGTATGTTATCTTATTTTTTTTTTGTTTATCATTAAGTTAATTGCATATATTAAAGCTAACAATCACATTCATAAGCATATAATATATTAATTCTAGCATGTGCGCACTCAAACACTTATACGTCGAAATGACGTATGGTTATCTTTAGTGTATAGCAAAATATGGTTATCTTTCTAGGGTTAAGGCGATATCCAGTTTGAGCTGGTTATTTCCGGTTCTCCGTGTTTCATTATAAGCTCTATTCTTATCTCTAGCACTTCATTTTCATTGTTCGCTTTAGATTGAAAATAAAGATTGTATATCTGTTGATTTTTTTAATAAAAATATCTTTTTAGAATTATATGCTATATTTTATTTTATGCTTATTAATGCCTTTAAGTATACTGAGTTGTTCCATTATTTATTGGGATATTAAATCACTTTCAAACTGTAATAATCGCAGTAAATAATTCAAACAATGGCATCAGTAATTTTTCTTTTTTTATGTTAGATATCGACAGAAGAGGTTCCCTTGATGGTTGTTGATACACAGACACAGAACATCAGTCAATGATGCGCTGTCGACCTAATTTTAACTTGGAGCATTCGGAAATCCATATACTGAAACCGAAACGCGCAATTTGCACTTCACGGTTTTTCCATATATGAACGGTGGTTCGTTACTCGGTCGGAATTTCGATATTCCTCCCACCCGTTCAATGGCCGAAGTTACTAAACAATTAAAGTTACAGAAAATGTATAACATGTCGTCTCGGTGGAATTCGAAACCACGAACGATCAGTGCACAAGGTATATGTGCTACCAAATGCGCCAACGAGCCCGTCAAAACAGTGTTGCTTGATCTGTGGTGTGACATAGAAGCTATTTACATTACAAACTCACTGCGATCAATTTAAAAGAGGCAACACTGCGTGAGCTTATTACCTGTTCTATATGATCACCAAACTCGCAGGCTTTTCAAAGACCAGTAATTTAATCACGGCCATACTAGAACAATCTCACGTCATTCAGATTTAAGGCAATCCAATCCATTTGCAAATAGAAGTAGAATTCACTGTTAATTGTTCCAAATCAAACTAAACCTTACCGCTTGTTATTGACGAGTTACTCGATTTCAAACTCTATCTTTAAAGTGAATAAGGAACTAAATAAATTAGCGGAGTTCTAGTGAAAATTGTTAGGTCGCGTCGGGCTGCGAAATACGTGTATTGTTCATTTCTGCGAGTGGATTGGTTTTGGCGTAAAGGGTTTTAGGACCTCCTGTGTTGGTAATTGCGAATACGAGACAAATATAATGCATTGTTTATTATGCAAGATTGTATGTATGTATATATGTCGTTCAGATTTCTCCTGACAACGTGTTATTTAAGTACTAGATAGTGCATCGGGATATGAACGTTAAGTAAAAGACGTCATCTTAGTTTATTTTTTATTTTTTTTATGTTAGATATCGGTAGACTAGCATGGGGTTCATTTACCAACAAGTGAACCCCATGCTCGTTTGCCGATATCTAACATAAAAAAAATTAAAACATATTTTTATTCATAATATTATGATGTACAGTACAAGCTCTAGTTGTATATGAAACACAGGTATTGTTTTTGCCATCTGCGGAGTAATACGATAATACACAATTTGGTTTAAATTTCAAATAAAAAATACTCTAAATTCCGTGCACGTTTTAAGGTTTCCCTATTCTGTCCGTCAAAATAATAAGACAAATAAACCCCAGTGCACACGTAACGCGATATTATGTTAGGAAAAAATAATGGTCAGAGGAAGACCTTTAAAACGTGCCCCTGAGGGAGAGGCAATTTAATTTTCGAAGGACAATCTATTGAAATCTAAAACATATTGGTGATACAGATATGCTTTGATGTAATTCGAACCCTTGTGTGTTTTTGAAGGAATTGGCTTCGTTATTTGACATGTGTTATTGGTTGGGAGTGGACAAAGATTGATAAATTGGTGTTTTTGTGAATGATATGAGTAATATGATGTATTTTGGTTTTGATGTAAAATGTTATTAATCGTGTTCCTTTGATGAGGAAGGAACATTAACAGGTATGGAATACCATACTCTGACTGGCTTGTTAGCGAGTTGTGTAGTATACATTCTAACAGATCGTGGATTTGAATCCCGCGGGGAAAACATGTTTATCCGTTATTTTAACAGACTGGTAGCTTTGGGCATTAAGGTGGGGAAATATTGAATTTCCGACCGGATAATGAACCACGGTTCAGAGATAGGAATACCGTAAATCAGTGGCGGGACCACCATACAAGCCCAAACGCCTGTTTTGCCTTATTAATGCATTAAAAAGAAATATAGTAATGTCATAAGTCATAAATAACTTATACGATTACGTAATAAGTATTATGTTAAAATCGGCAAGACGGGCTTTTGGGCTTGTGTGGTAGTCCCGCCACTGCCGTGAATTACATAGGTTTTAGTCTATGGATAATGGAATTCTAGTGCTCTGGTATTAGAATTATATTATGAAGGATATCATATTCACATAAACGCAATTATGCAGTAAGTACGAGCCGATAATAAGCATTCATCTCCACAAATATTAAAATTTCGCAGCAAAAACTAAATAATGGCTTTAATATGAACTACTGAAAATCAGTGCTGTGTAGGTTAGATTAGAGACACACTCTTACATAGCTGCCTGGTGTAAAAAAATGTAGGCTAGTTTTAGATAAAATTGTTAATTTTCTCTTTGTCTATACGTTGTGTTTTGTGTGGAATAAACAAGATTAATATTGATAAAGTAATACCTTTTTACATATTCTCTTAAAAATTAATATTTCAGTTTTTAATTTAGTTATGTCAAAATATTCAACGATTTACGATAAATATTGAGATGGCTTATGTTTTAATTGAACAATTAGTTTTGAACTTAATTAAAAAATTTGGAACAATTACTTAATGAGCAATAAGCGATAATGTTTCTATTTGTATATAAAATATCATACATTCGTGACAAACTCATAGACAATAATAATTGTAATTCATAGTTAAAAGTTAGATGCCAATATAAATGTAAAAAAAAAACAATGGTGAAATTCTGTAAATACCAATATGCGAATTTACTTTTGTTTTGTGTTCCAGATTCAAATCGAAATTTTAGATCAAAAGCGTTCATTATAAATTACATTCATTTGACAAAGAGACGAGAATTATTAAATTTTAATAGGCATTATGTCAAAATGCCTCCGTCACTGAGGCGTCGACGCGTGACCATTTCAAAGGGAATTGTTCGCTTTGACCTGTCGACACGTCATTTTATTTTTGAATTTCGTCGTGTGAAACAAGCTTTATGTGTTAATTGTCGCGTTTTTTGTTTCTTTTTGTTTTTTTTTTGGAATTCTTAACTCATATTTACATATGTAAAAATATTACATATATTTTAATGTATTATTGGAGTAAAATGAGAAGCTCAAATGGCATTTGGTGTTTGTGAGTAGGTACACCTCAGTAATCGCTTGGCCGATTATATTTGTTTTTGTGTATAAATAATCCTTAACAATTTTGTGATGTTTTGACGAAGGCCAAATTTTAATTAATGACATAATATTTTGTGATTTAATTATTAGTAGCTATTAGAATATTAGTCTTGTATAAATATTATATTGTATAAAGATAAATATCCTAATAACCCACTTTATATAATTTAAATAAAGAAGTTAGTCTGCTGCCTGCCTAGCTTAGGAAATAAGAAATATATGAATATACGACGATATAATACGACATTTCACAATCCGCAAGAGATCTTGGTACCTCCAGCACGTACATTTCTTGATAATATTACATAAAAACTTTATACATAAAGTTGTAGATAAATTCGTTTATATCAATCATAAACTATTACAACGCCAACAAACAGGAAACTCATTAGCACTTACATTAGTAATGCGTACTAAACTTTACGCGCGTACTTCCGCTAATCCGAATTGCGCGTAAAATGCGTAAGGCGTCAAAACGTTACGCTTATCTCTCTGTGCGTGACGTCATTAAAGTAAATTCCTCATAAGAATATGTTGATAAGACGCTGTATGTTATATAATTAGAATTTATTATCAGCCTTTCAGTTAAATCAAATGTATATCTTAAAGCTACAGTATTGTCACAATATTTTGCCGGCAACAATATAAAAATAAAATTAGGCCGGCAACGCAACTGCAAGTCCTCTGATGTTGCAGATGTTCATGGGCGGCGGTGTTCACTTTCCATCAAGTGAGCCGCAGGCTCGTTTGCCCCCTATATTATAAAAAATAATAATTAAGGTTTTAAAAATGAACACTGGGTACTTGTTTAACTGATTTATTATTGTGATAGTTACTATATTGATGGGTCGTATGTTGGATTTCGGCTATTATTTATTATGAGAATATATAAATAATAATAAATAAAATTAGAAGACAAGTTTCGGCCTCAGTCTATATGTTCCGATTACGTTTATACTTAATTAGTAACCCTCGGTATTGCATGGGTGCAATGTAGATATAGGTAATATACACAATGAATGCCTACGTTACTTGCTAATAACATAGCTTTCTATTTTTGAGAGAATTTTTAATCCATTAGTTTTTGAGTTAAATCGTAACAAACAAACAAATTTGTAAAATATTAAGAATTCAAATTCATTAATTTATTTAGGTAACATAATGTTCACTTATGCCAATAAAAAATACATATTAATTGCTTCTAATTTTACATTTACTGCCAGTTCTCAAATCAAGGGCGTAGAACGGCGGAGAAGAACTGGCAATAAGCTCGCCGTCACTCTTTTTAATCGCCAAGTTTTTCGTTTTACAATATTTTTGTAAGGAGCTATCCATTAGACCATGTTCCACATGACATTTTTAAGTAAATAATTATAATAATTAAAAATATATATATAAACGAAACAATAAAATAAAAAACAAAGATTTGTCCTCTATCAGCAGTAGGCATGGTGAAATAGGAGCACGCACTTACATTCTTGTGGGAATAACACGAAAATACATAGTCGAAATAGCTGACATCACCGCATTCACGAATTCAAGTCCGACCTGTCCGATCTATAGATTAGTATAGATATAAATAAAAGAATGAAATGATTATATATGAGTTTGAAAATAATATATCATTGTGTTAGTTTCATACTCGTATGTTACAATATTACATAATAGTTAATTACATATATCCATTTTTCAACGTCTCGATCTATAGGCTAAGAAATTCACAAAAATCTTATTTAAAATAGTCAAATCCAGCTTAGTCGAAAATTAATTATGTTGACGTTTATAGTACTTTATGCGCCTTATTCTAAGATACCAGAAATAACTTCACACAAGTACATTAATATAATACGCGCTGAGATATGAAAGTTATATCGAGATCATTATACTTTATATCTTTCATCACTCCACGTCAGCGTTGAAGAATAAATTCCCGCTAATTACTCGTAAAGTGTGATGAGAACTCAACCCCTTTCAAGTTGATGAGTTGTAAATGTTAACGTTTCTTGTCTAAACAGTTAATGTTCACAGCTATAGATTCTGCTTCTTGCTGCGTTTTAAATTGAATTAAAAATGTTTACTTGTCACGTTATTGCGTTTTTTATAAATCAATCTTAACCTAACTGTTGTGCGTCTATGGAAATTTCGAATTCCGAATGCTTGAATTAAAAAGTAGGTTGATAGCGCATCATTGACTTTTTTTGTTCAGAGGCTGGAGTACCACCTAATCCATCCACATGTACCACATAACCATCAAATGAACCTCATTGTCTGTCGATATCTTACATAAAAAAGTGCCCGAAATCTCCAATATAGAAACACGTTTACAGAATACCAACACGTCAAACTCGATGGGATTTGAACTTGTGACCCAGCTTCGTAAAATATTACACAACCTACCATGCCATAAAAATTAATACAGTATAAGGAAAAATAGATAAATTACTGTATACCGGATTAAAACGCGATTTATTATTAAATTATGGCCGGCAACGCATCTGCTAGTTCTCTGGTGTTGCAGATGTTCATGGGCGGCGGTGTTCACTTTCCATCAGGTGAGCCGCAAGCTCGTTTGCGTTTGTAAAAAAAAATATTTATCCGAAAAGGATGCTTTTCAGCAACCGTGGTCACGGGCCAGACTGGATAAATTTCAATTTAATATAGCCCATTTTTCTTATATTGCAACTAATGAAATATATCTTTCAAATTGTAAACAATAAAGCGAGCGAGTTCATTTTTCCTCGTATCAGTTACATTTCTACACCACATGATTCATACACTACATGTAATCACGACCCAGCACACGTCACAATGATGCATGGTAGTACTCGAAGCGCTTCGTAGCAAGGATGCTACGGAGCGACTTGTCTAAGTATACTAGTCTCTTGTAGATATTCCTTTAAATTAATTCCTCATCATTTAACATAGCGCAGATATATTACTGTGTCTGTTTTAGTGACGTTAATAAATAAAAACATATAGATTATTAACATAATGTGGCCTACATAGTGGTTTTTTTTTGTTTTCCTAAGAATCAAAATTCTGATACTAAGCATAATTAATATAGCGGCCGTAAGAGTAATCAGAATTTATTTAAAAAAAAATTTCAAGCAGACACCATACATATTATTTTCTTAAATCCAATACTTAGTAAATTCCTTTTTATGGTTAGTTAGTTCGTAACGTATGAAGATAACCTTTAAAACAAAATAATCCTAATCATAAGCAACCCTACGCCGTAGTCTTCGTAGCACTTTGCATTATTCGTAGTACTCTATAGCGGGCGTAGCCATCGTAGAGTAACGTAGAATCTTTCATTTTTAAATCACGTAAATTACACTTTCAATTTTATTATACATACCAAACATTGTCTAAAGTGTATTATATAATATTTATCAATCAATATAAATATATCGGATTATAGATGAACAAAGAAATAGCACTTATAAAACTAAATACTGGCAATATTTAGTTATTGAATCGTTAAGGTTATATAGCCATACTCCCGTCTGGGGCTTCACATGGGTGCAATGTAGATACGAAAAAATACCTATGTTGTGATTTTTTTTTAAAAATCGGTCGAGTAGTTTTTGAGTAAAATTGTAACAAACAAAATAAATATTTCCTCTTTATAATAGTAGTATAGATATATACTAGCTGTCCTATACCCACTTCGCTGGGCGAAATACCTGTCAAATAACAAGATTTTTCCGCCTTACTTGACACTCATCGTTATAATTGGGTCAACTAACTCAACATCGTTATAAATTGTATTCTATTTATATATCCTTATTCTGATGTGTAAACAATAATACTGTAAAGTTTCATCAAAATTTGTTCAGTGGTTTTTGAATGAAAAAGACCAAACATCCTCACAAACTTTCACATTTATAATATTAGTAGGATTCGAATCAAACATAACAAAATCATTGATAAATTTAAGTTCGTCGTAGTCAAACGAATATAATTTTCAAATCATAAAAGGTCCCTATTCGATCCAAACATTGTTAGTACGATCTCATGCACGGACACCATTAAAACGCGAGACCGGTATGTATGACAATTCAATTTGTGCTCCAATAATATCGGATTACGAATAATGGACAAAAGAAACCGTCGTGAAGCGACTGCGATGCGTTCAGAATAAGTGTATTATTTTTTTCTTATATTTCAATATTTTCATTATGTAATTTATATATATTTGGAAAAGAATGTGAGTGTTTTTTTTTTAGGATATCACTATATAAATATGTAAAATACATTTTTTTTTGCATTCAAAACGTGGTCTGTCTATTCGTCTTTAAGGTATATATGTATATGGTAAGTGATCACCGCCGCCCATAGACATCCGCAACACCAGAGGGCTTGCAGGTGCGTTGCCGGCCTTTAAGAAAGATGTAGGCTCGCTTCTTGAAGGTTTCCAAGTCGTATCGGTTCGGAAAAACCGTCGGCGAAAGCTGATTTCACAGAGTAGTTGTGCGAGGCAAGAAGTGTCTCAGGAATCGCGCAGTTGTGTACTTCCAGACATCAAGATGGTATGCGTGGTATTTATCTATTTTATGTATTGTATTTATTACATGATAATAGATCAAACTACACTCCCATCCCCCTTTCCTGTATTGCTTGCACCGTCCTCATTTTCTTTAAGTTATTTCTGTCACCCAAAGGTAGTCTGGAAGAGATTGCTACTCTAGCAATAAGAGCACCTATTATACCTTTTATTTTTTAAATGTAGTTTCGTAGATGTATACATTGTGTGTAATGAAGTTATAAATTTAATAATAATAATAAAAATTAAGACCCTATATCTGTACACGTGTAAGGGCCAAGTAGCACATAAGACGTGCGTATCAAAGCGTAAACCGAGGGCAGTAAATTGTACACCGCACGAATAAAGGAATCCCTAACATGACTGCTATACACGCCAAGTGCTTTTTTATTGTGATTCGCTTCCGACTAATAGCGAATACAGTAAACACATTATTGAAAATAATATTGACGAAGAAAAAGAAAAGGTAGTGCCTGTTTGAAAGATGTTTTTATTGTGTTTGTTTGCAATAAACGTTCAGTGACATACTTTGATCGACACACACAAAAAGTCTATACTTATATTATAAAGAGGAAAGATTTGTTTATTTATTACGATTTAACTCAAAAACTACTTAACCGATTTTAAGCTACATTATCAGAGCTATATAGATAGATATAACGGCACGGCCATACTATAGATATAACGGCACGGCCGTACTATCCTTTTCTCGAAGTAGTTCGGGCCATTTTCGATTCCCTATAACTTCGTTGTGGATAAAACTAGAAGCTTGAATTTTCAGTAACCAAGCAGGCATTGTATAAACTCGGTATATATAATAATTTCAATAAATTTAAACCAGTAGTTTAAGAATTATAACTAGTCAAAAATTGTTAATTTGTCACTCACTCACTCACTCACTGACTGACCGATCATCAAAACTCTAAGGCACTTCTAGCAGACATAGAAACTTCAAATTTAGAATACAATTAGTGTTTAGTGTATAAATCAAGAAAAAACTAAAATATTTTGACATTTCGGTCCAGTTTTCTAGATATACAAACTTTAAAGTATTTCTGTATGTAACGAATAACTTTAAAAATACTAGACCGATTTCAAAAATTCTTACCCTTCTTTACCATTCGAAAGCTACATCTTCACTGAGTAATATAGGCTATCTTTATTACTAGAAAAAAATAGAGATCCTTAGAAATCCCTACTAAAAACAAACCAAGGTGTAAAAAAATTAGCCATAAAATGTCTTTCATCGCATGTGCTGCGGAAAGTATTGATGATAGAACAAAAAAAAATATTTTTAAGCAAAAAACAAAAACCGACTTCAAAACTATAACTAAAAAGTAAAAAATAATATTTTAATTACTTCAAAGTCCGTACCGTTCGAAAAGTTGCAAAAGCAGGATTAAACAGTCCTTCTTTGCTGGCACCGACTCCAAAAATAACTGTTAATAAATAATGCTTTGAAGTAATTAAAATATTATTTTTTACTTTTTAGTTATAGTTTTGAAGTCGGTTTTTGTTTTTTGCTTAAAAATAATGTTTTTTCAAAATTTTTGTAGGAAGTGTATTTTTTAAGTTCATTAATCCTTACATAATAATTTAGTAGACCTACCACTAAACGTGCTGCTCAAATGAGACAGCGCCGTGAAAGGAACTACAAACCATAATATCATCCACGTATAAGATTTTTTTTGTTATTGTTGATTTTCTAAAAAAGCATCAAACCAATTTCGATAAAAATTATATGGGACCACCTCTGAAATATCCCCTACCAAACAAAAGAAGAATCATCCAAATCCATCCATAACTTGCGGAGTTATCGCGTAACAAACATACAAAAAAAAAAAAAAAAACAACATACAGACGAATTGAGAACCTCCTCCTTTTTTGAAGTCGGTTAAAAAAGTTCCACAATATTATAGAACATATCAAAATCTACAAAAAAAATCGTAACTACGTTTTATATGGCTAAATGGCTAAATGATGCCGGGGACACTCATGTGACCAGAGCAGCAAACACGCTTCTGGAGATACCCTTACATCGTACAACAGCATTTAGGGGTAGCTTCAAATTTAGTGCATCAAAGTGCTGGAACGACCTTCCTCCGCCTTTACGCTGCCTTGGTTCGGTTTTTAGTTTTAAAAAAAATCTTAAACGACACCTTATTAATACACAAAAAGCTTGTACTCCTCAAAGCGACAAACAGCTCTTCTAGCCCTCACACTGTTCCCTACTCTGCTCTTCATGTGTTTTATGTGTTTTTCATTAGTTATTTATTGTTATTTTTTTGTTATATATTTTGATTTTTGGTATTGTGTTGTATTCTATATAAAAAAAAAACCAGGTCTTTCAATTCGAATTAGTTTATATGTATAGCTTTTTATTTTTTATTTTTTTTAACTATCTTCCACTACTGTCTTCTGCCACACTGGGGACTACTGAAAATCAGCGTCAGAGCTTATGCTCTGACATATGCTGAGTACCTCCCCTTTTCGTGGCGGCACTTCTTCCTATATTTATTAATTGTAAGTTTATATTTTAAGTTGTGTTATTTATGATGTACTTTCACTTACTTCTGTGCCGTCCCGAATAAATGTATTTCATTTCATTTCATTTCATTTCATATATTAAAAAGTTGATAACAATGCCAATCAAAGTCAGACTATGTTATCCATAGCTTTGTATTAATTCTTTGTATTAAATCGCACTAAACAATCTAATTTAATTTAATATGTGTTAGTTGTGATACACATTGTGTTTTTAATAAAATCAAAAAGATATATTGTGTTTTCTTGCGATAGCCGAGTCAATCTATTTATTTAAAACATCAAATATTTTTAATATTGGTATTGATATGATCACTATAAGATGTTGTTAGGTTAGCTAATTACGTAATAACTTAAGACAGAAGGATCCTTCAGTAGAGACTGAATAAATTGACCGACTTGGTAATATATGGATCTCACAACTATTTACGATAGAAGAACTGAGTTGCAAGACTTGGCTTTTTTTACAATTTATGTTTTTGATGGCATATACTTTTTCAAGTTAGAGTAGTGTTATTTGTTGCTGTCGAAATGTCGGGTTAAATAATTTCCGATAATATAAAGTTAATATTGAGTTTTTGTTGATATATAAAAATGATAAGGTATGTAGAGTATTTTAGATTATAGATATTTCTTTAAAATCTTTTATTTACTTTCAAGCGAAGTAGATAAACCAAATCAAGACTATAAACTCCAGCGACCCTTATCTGCATACACATAGCCTGAAACATACATAAATAGAGCAATACTACCGTTTATATCTGGCAATAAACGTGTGACACTAAACTGGCATCTCGAAGGCAAAGCAATAAACTGTCCGATTCACTATTTAACCGTGGTTTAACCGTAGTTTAATGATCGTGCCGTCGGCTACGTTCAATCTGCTTAATTGGGAACGGTTTCACCGGTCGTTATGGGCTATACGGATGCGGGATTTACAGCTCGCGTTAATGATAGCGAGTGGAAGTAATATTGGAATTCCTTAAAGTGAGTGTATCACTTCCCAAGAGTCACTCATGCTTGAAGTAAAAAGTAGGTCGACCTACCATCAAGTAAACCTCATGCTCGTCTGTCAATATCTAACATAAAAAGAAACCTATTCAGGGATATCGGTTCGAATCCCGAATCTCTTAACAAGGCGTGGGATGAATATCAAAAATTCGACCGGCTTGAGATATCACTTACTGCTAAGTGAGCCTCGCGCTAGGGTATAGATATCTAAAAAAAAATCATAACAGCTATCCGTTACTTAAATTAAAAAGAAATGATCAGTGAAATAAAGAAATAAATATTATGTCTGCACTATGCCCCATTAGGTGGAATTCATTAAATATACGCATGCAAATTGTAAAATCATTTGAACAGGAATGTGGGTCAAATTGAACTTATACGAATTTATAACAGACAGTTTTGTGAAGCGAAATAAAACGTTATCAAAAAAGCCAATACCGATACAAATTTTCTTCCTGTATGTAATACTTAACTTTTCATAAAAACTACTAAAACAAAAATAGAATTTCATGTTTACTATCTCAAAAAAATAAACAAACATGACAAAAACGATGTTAAAATAGATTCACCGTCATTTTATTTAATATTATTATGTTTATTGAGTGATTAAATCAGCAAAAATACTAATGACGTTGAGTACATATGATTTTGTATATGTGCTTCTTACTAGCCTAGAATAGGTAGTCATGTAACATTCTCATTGAAGATGAAATCGTCATATCCTAAATATAAGAAATAAAAAGGAAACAAACTAAAATTTATTTCATATAATAATCTGTTTTTGAAATTAACTATACGTCATAAAATAAACATATCTACTATATCATGAATAAACATATTAAAACTAGGTTTCATTTGCTTAAATAAAATTATTTTTAATTGATTTCATTTATAAATATTGTATATACAACATTTAATTTAATGTATTTTAAACTCCTAACTGCACAAAAAAGTCGAACTAAAAGTATAGGATTACAATACAAAAGCAACATGATTCTAATTAATATAAATATCAAAAAAATATACTATTACATTTTATATCCTTGTAAAAATTGAAAATACCAGTTCAATAAGAAGAGTCAAGAATATTGTTACTTGAGAAGGTACCTTGTTGCAATCTCTAGTATGCTTTCAGAAATATTGGTACTTTGTTCCAGAGAGAAGTGAAATCAAACACGGTATGTAAACCTTTGTGATTTTATCGAACCAATTTTATATTGAAATACCACTACTATTTGTTATTGGTGAAACGTATAATAATATGCGCTGACTCATTAAAATTAGAATTTATGTACAAACAAAACAAACGAACAAAACACTTTAATGAACACCACAAATGAAACAAATAATAAAAATAAAATAAATTAAAAAATTATATAGCGTACAAAAAGCGGCTTTATCACTGAGAAGGCAACCAGAGAAAATTAGAAGTATAATTTCAAACATCACAATGTAAGCCAACTATAAACCTGAGACATAAGTAGAGTTTAAAAACTAATGAAATTCAATGAGGATATACACTCTGTATGGGTCAAGAAGATCTAGATTTTCAGCATGGTTTGAAAGCCTTTTGTTTGATGTCTAAAAGGGATCGAGTTTCCATAGTATTTTAAATTTCAATATGCAACCTCTTTCAAACTTCACAATATTTCAGAGACATAAACTTCCACCTGCATTAAGTGATTAGTTCCATTTGTGAATATCACAGCTTCAATACGACTGAATCTATTGTTATTCCAAGTTTTGCGCTTGATTAATTATGTGTAGTCAATACTTTCGTCTGAGTAACTTTGGATGAATGGGTTTTGTTAATGTCTTTCGTAAATTATTGCCTTTGAAGTAAATAACAGTGCATTTGCTTATTTTATTAGACGAATACGCAGTGATCTATTTACATTATATGTGATATCACAGAAATATAGCATAAACTTAAATATTTTAGTGTTTGACGAGCTCGTTGACGGGTTTGGTAGAACGTCTGCCGTCCGCTCCAATGGGTCGTGGGTTTGAATCCCACGGGACGACATGCTTAACGGTTTGTAAGCATGTCTTCCCCACGTCTGGTAACTTCAGGCATTGAACTTCCGAATATCAAAATTCCGACCGGATAACGAACCACCGTTCATAGATGGAAAGACCATGAATTGCATTTCTTTGGAACAGTGCAACATTGACTGATGTTCTGTGGTTGAGGAACCATCAAGTAAACCTCACATCAGCTCGTCTGTCGATATCTAACATAAAAAACAGTTTTCATCATTTTCAGGTCAATACAAAAGATACGCAAACATAAGATAACTTTCATAAGTACATTTTAAAATCAGTTTGTAACTTGTAGTTTATTGATAAGTACATAAATATTATAAGAGAACATACTGTGTCGACCCCAATTAAAAAAATAGGGAACAGGACAGCAAGAAGAGGAAGAAGAGTGTGAAGAAGAGAAGTGGTGATGCTATCTAAGGTAAAAACCTTAGAAACCTCCTACCCTCCTAAACCCCTGACCTAGAAAATGCCTGTAGTATAAATATTTGTAATTTGTTATATATTGTTTATTTTAAATTTTACAATTTTTTTATCAAGTCAACACAGTAGCAATATCATTTATAAAAAAATGTATGGCTGACAGATACTTGCTATAGTAATCGATCCAAGACAAGAGAATCGTTAGATGAATATAAGTCAAAACATTCATTTTTATAACAACATAAGAAAATGAAGATTGTCATTGTTAACAGTAGGAACAAATTATTAAAGCCATCCGAATAAAAATGGTAGACCCCTATTTTAATATGATTTTCTTTACTCTAACTTATTGAATTACTGTCTTCGATGAACACAATAATTGACGTGTTTGATCCATTCGGTGACGGATCTGTTGCACATTGGATTAACAACCTTGTAAATATTTTATTTTTTATTTGTTTCTGATCAATTTGAGTTAAAAATGTATTTCTTTATAGTATCCCCCTACTCCCTGTAAAGGATCCAGCGATTAACCTGATGGAAAGTGAACACCGCCGCCCAAAAACATTCAATAGAGGAATTGCAGATGTGTTGCCGGCTTTTTAGGTAGGAATAGGCTTTTTGATCGTGTCGTATCGGTTCGAAAAAATCGCTGGCGACAAGTCATTCCACAATAACCTTGTGGATGGAAGAAAATTGTTGATATTTTGCAATAATCTAAGAAAACTTTTTTGTGCTTGCTGTAATGGTTGATGTTAAGGTTTATGTTAAAAGCTGATATAATTCTTGACCAAAATCTGGAAAATACTTATATAATACAGGATCCAATGTATTAACCAAGTAACACCATGTATACATCTTCGGAACTAAATAAGATTGGCTGTAACAGATATGTATTTTTTTCTTATATGTATATACATAAGTTTATGTATTAAAACCAATTATAGAGATATTTATATAAAAATAGATAATTCTTTAAGATATGGAAAAGATAATTATATTCCTCCTTGAATATAAAATTGAGTTAGTACAATATCAAAACCACGTTTGCGATAAAATCTTGGCAACCTAAAGAGGGAATTCAAATCCTAGATAAGGTGAAGTTCCGATTGAATGGGGCGGAATAATGACGTTTTGGAAACTGGTAAACAACGCGTAACTCTGCCATCACTTAACACTTTACGACGATCATATTCTCTACTTTACACGCTTCTGTCATTTGCTTTCAAGTCTTTCTCATTTTATCCTTGACGTATTTTATCTATTTGTTTTTGGGTGGTTCTTAAATTAAGCTCAGTATACTTGACATTTTGTAAAGGAATAACAGGCTTTTTTATACCATGTCGAAAGCCAAAGATAACTATGCGTAGTGCAGCCATTTTTTAAATTTAGGTATTCATAAATAGGTGATCGATATGTGTAATCTTCACTTTACGGTTTATCGATCGAAAATGAACGAAGGATTTATTTTAAATATTTTACTCAATGTACCCGGTATTAATTTGTGAAATCTGGTGGGTACGAACCCGCGGTAAGTGTATTAAATATTGATTGAGGAAAAAAAATACATTTATTTTCCATAATACTCACAGGATACACTTAAATGCATAAAAGTATGAATAAAAAAACAAAAAGGTACAGCATATAGAGAGAATAATAAACTTAACATTAAGCAGGTCCCGTGCAGTGTAGGAAATGGGTCACCGATTCAGATTTTTTTATGACACAGCACTGATTTTCAGCGGTGTCAATTATATCAACGAGTTTGCAAAAATTCTGAATAATCTACTATATAAAAATAAGTCGGGTTTTCCTTCCTGACGCTAAAACTCCAGAACGCACGAATCGATTTCCACGGTTTTCAATTCGTTGGAAAGGTCTCGGGCTCCGTGATGGTAGCAAAGAAAATTCAGGAAAAATTTCAACAGAAAAGCGGGAAAATCTTTTTTCACATACAGCGGTGGGCAAATGGGCATATTCCAATATAAGAATAATTGTATAATTTCGAAGCCAATATTTTGGCAGTACAACGTCTGCGGAGTCCACAAGTTATGTATATAAATGTGTAAAATTAATAATGACTATGATGGCGGAATAGCAGATGTTCATTATCTCCAAGGGTAATGCTATGTTCATAGGGATACATCTCCAAATCTTGCAACAAAATCTTCTGATATCAGTGTATCGGAGAAAAACTCGGGCGTCTTCTTTAACCTTTGAATCTGAAATATTTTCAAATTAAACTAAATTATTTAACTAAGTTGGGATAGTATTGATTTAGTTTTTATGTAGAAATTTGACATCTTTAAGACAAAATATGTGTATTGTTACATACACATAAATCTAAAAAAGTACATATGTTCAAATAAGAAAACGAAATTCAATAAAATATAAGATTTAAAACTTTGGACTAATTCAATATATTATTAATTACTTTTATAATTAAAAGAAAAACTAAATTGTCAAAATTTAATCTTGGTGCTCTATTTTTTTTTTTTTTGTTCACTTGATGGTAGGTTATTACCACCTGAGGTATTTCTCAGCCACAGAACATCAGTCAATACTTTTTACTTCGAGCATTCGGAAATCCATAGACTGAAACCGAAACGCGCAATATGCACTTCACAGTTTTTCCATTTCCATTTTGATATTCCTCCCACCCGTTCTATGCCCGAAGTTACCAGACATGGGGAAGACATATAATTACAACATGTCGTCGACCCATCGATGCGCACGACAGGTGTTCTACCGAACGCGCCAACGAGCCTGTCAAAATGCATTTAGAAAAACATACCCGTATCTTCGATGATGCGATGTATCAGGTACAATCTAATTTTATCTATTTCAACATGGAATAGTTCTATAACAACGGAAGGAGACATCAGGAGGAACGAAACGTGAATGATATGCATTACTGTAAATCCAAGTGTTTCCACCGGTTCCTGAAAACATTTCAATTCAATAATATCAATAATAAATAGCTTTTTAATCGATCATAAAATATTTTATTTAAATGTGCGATACTCGCGTTAATAAAAGACAATATAAAACTATTGACTTGTCTATTTTGACAATTTGTCAGATTGACCTGGTTTATTCACTTAGAGATGTTAGTTAATTCATTGGCCTCCTCCTATTGGTATTTATATATATAGTAACCTCCTTGGCCTTGTTACTGAAATGATATGAATTGATGCAGAAACGATGCAAAAAGTCCCATTGTTACGAGGTTAGGTACTCTTAAAAGACTTTATGTAGTTTGTCCACTCTGTTTACATAATCTACAAATGATTCGTGCCCGCGCGATAACGACGTCTAATAATAATACAACGTGACGAATTAAAGTACTTACGTGACCTTCAATCACTAACAGGACGTGGTAGACGTCAACCACCAGCTTTGGTACACCACATATGACGCTAACGAATATCTGCAAAGACAATATTATATTTACTCAAATAATTTAATAATGTAAACTAGGTAAAAATGATAAAATGATGTAAAAGATGAAGTATCAATTTATCATTAGAAAGCTTTTTATTAGTATTTAAGTTATTTCTTAAAGTTTTAATTTTCTGAACACAATTTTGATGTGGTTAAAGCTTCTGTTGCATTTCTGGGGCACGGTTTTTTCTATTAAGTAAGGAATAAGGAGAAGTAAGGAGATTCACTCCACGCTTATCTTCGCTAATGTGAGTTAGCGCCATAACACTTATCAAAGTTGAATCGTCTGAGAGTTCTAAGTTATTACTTATTTATGAAAAAAAAAAAAAAACTAAAACCGACTTCAAAACTATACTTATATTCATTATATAAACCTAAAGTAAAATGTAAAAAAATAATATTTTAATTACTTCAAAGAAAGAGCCTTAAAGGACAATCAACAAAACATTATTGATACTTATATATCTAATGTTTATTATCTTTGAAGTCTGAAATATGACCTATGAAAAAAGAATCATCAACATCCATGCATAATTGTCGGAGTTATCGCGTAACAAACATACAAAAAAAAGAAAGCCATATACAGTCGAATTGAGAACCTCCTCCTTTTTTGAAGTCGGTTAAAAAAACTCGTTTTCAATTCAATCGAAATCAAGGCTAGCATATCGTTTAACACAGCCACGAATTTTAGAGAACAGCATAATATACAATACAAAGGGTAAAACACAGGAAATACTTCGTTTAGATATCATTTACACTTCTACCTTTATTCTCACTACACGATATTTATAATTTGGCCATTGCCACAGAAGGCAATATAATCTAAATTGAGGTGTCCCGGAATACAGTTGTCGAGTTTTACTGTCCTCCTAAAATTCGACCGCACTACATGATTACATACATGTGATTTTAAATCGGCTCTTATAAATTGAATTCATAACACAAATATCTTATAATAAACGAGCATCGCGCTCCACATGGTTGCAATGTAGATGTCCTATACATAAAATGCCTATGTTATTTGCTGATAATGTAGCTTTCTATTGGTGAAATTTTTCTAAAATCGGTTAAGTAGTTTTTGAGTTTATTCAGAACATACAAAAATACAAACCTTTCCTTTTTATAATACTAGTGGACCCCGCAGACGTTGTTCTGCCACAATTTTGGCTTCGAAATTATGTAATTATTCTTAAATTTGAATATGCCCATTTGCCCACTTTTTTATATAATTGTCTAATATGTCACTGATTTGCATTGGACATCTGTTATTCCAAAAAAGCTAAGAATGCATGACGTGAGCTGTCAAGATGGCGGAGTTCTGAATCTAATTTATTTTATGCATATATTTTTTTCCTGATTTTGTTCAAATATTTTAATAGCTATTATCTTATTCGGGATATAGACGAATCCAACAAAAAAGAGATGATTGAAATCAGTGCAACCGTTCTTGAGTTATAGATGGTTTAACTAACACAACTTTTTTTTATATACATATTATAGAATAATATTACATAGTAATAGTTTAAATAATAATAGAAACATAAAAAACACTGAATGTGAATTAACTAATTACTTACCTGTGCATACAGTTCCGGAAGAATAAGATCCAACAAGTCAGCAATACTTCTATATAGTTCCATAAAAAACTTAATTTTATCTTCTTTTACTGTCTTCATATTCACAGCATACAAGTAGTAATTACATTCGGGATTTTCTTCCAGCCTACACCGCAGTAACTTAACCCTATACCTAATCGTATTAAGTATCGTAAATCTCCACACTCGATTCAAATCGAGAGCTAAAGACGAAAGAAAATATATCACGAATGGACCGAAAGATTGAAAACAATTTACTGATATACAATTTAATGTTGTATAAAATATCCTGATAACCCAAAGAGTAATTGTGAGGATAAATATTTTATATTGAACATCTCTATAATGTCGTTTGTTAAT
The DNA here is from genome assembly GCA_905404175.1 of Anthocharis cardamines. Lineage (NCBI taxonomy): Eukaryota > Metazoa > Arthropoda > Insecta > Lepidoptera > Pieridae > Anthocharis > Anthocharis cardamines. The sequence goes on from FR989969.1 coordinate 8,536,548, forward strand.
TCTCAAATAACCATCAACGCTCTTAAGTTTTGCAATGAATTTGAGAATTTTACTGTTGTAGATCATGGATATGAGGACACTGATGTCATATTCGATGAGGGACATGAATTGTGAAGGGTTGATGACATTGCAACACTTCATAGTGCTATAAGAGATGATAATTATGAGACTCAAGCTATAGAACTGAGCGAGGACTTTTTTGCATAAAGTAGGAGTGAAGGTATTGAAGTTAAAACCACAGACAAATAAAATAATAATGACGGGTCTAAATAAACTTAGCATGTTTTTATAAGAATTTGTTAGTAACTTCATAATTCGATTTTAAGGTATTTGCGTAGAGCTTGGTTGAAATGCTGTAATATAGTGTTTATGGAATTAATTGGAAACGGGTAGCCTTTACGAGCCAACGTCAAAGTGATTTGGGAATTGTTTGTCGATACAATTTCAAATTGTAAAGCTTGTATTTTCCAACTCCTTGTAATGTCAATGCATTTGGTAGTAAAATTAATTTCATATTAATGAAAATATACTTTTTATAAAAGAAAATGTGTACTTACTTTTAATATATTTAGAAATCATGTAGAAGCAATTATATAACTGAATTTTAAGTTTTAGTGAGAAAACAATTTGTTTATGTCGAATAATGTATAAATTATATTATAATCGACATTAAACGCAAAATATATTTATTTTTAATAAATATTACCACGTATATTGAGCAAATATAATTTAATATATGGTCCAATGTAACAACATTAAAGACTTAATTATACTAGAGTCATTAATAACTTATTAATTACTAGCTGATGCCCGCGACTTCGTTCGCGTGGGGATCACTTTATGCTGAACTTTTGAGCAAGCTTTCTTCATATTATATATCCTCCATCCTCTGTACTTGGTGATTTCTTTTCGGAAAGAGCTATCAGAGTAGTCATTGACGGTTGCTTTTGCATCATATTATCGACATGTTTAATGGTGGTTGAGGTTGGGGTTCAAATGATGATTTGAAATTCAAAAGAAATACCATGGTAATTGAAAAACTGAACCTGACTTTAAAGAAACTTTAGGGAGATGCATATCAATCAAATTTTACGTCACCAAAATGCAGATATGTGTCTTTTTTCCACTAATCAGAGTTACTCTTTTATTATATGTATAGATAACAACATAAAGCTGTAACAATAATTACAACTATTCTTAGAAAAGTAAAACGTAAATGCAAATAATTTAATAAGTTATTATATGTATATATAAGTAAATAACCAGTATCACATGCATTTACCTTAATGTAAATGCTTATACCACCTTTACAAATTCATATTGAATTGACATGAACTAACCGCTACAATCACAAAGACCTTTCAGAATTCACATAATACAAGAGAATTCGAAGTATAAATAAATATATAATAATATTGTAAATAGTAAATTCATCAATAAAAGATAAAAGATGCCATTGATAATAAAACTTAGTTTTTTATTATATTTGAAGAAACGTATGAACTGTACATTTTTACTAATATTGAGATACAGTATGTAGAGTTTTGCTTGACAAGTTGTCAAGCAAAACGAATTTTGTTGTCAAGCAATTTTGAATTTGATATAAAAAGCTGCAAATGCTGCTCTGTTTTTTAAGGAAGTCTTTGATGTACAATATAATAAATACTAATTAATTTTAGTTTAACCTATAATAAATAGGAATGATTTGTATTTTTGAATTTTTGTATATCATGAATAAACTCAAAAACTACTGGACCGATATTAAAAATTATTTCACCAATAGAAAGCTACATTATCAGCGAGTAACATAGGATATATAGATATTTTTAGTGTATAGTACATATACATTGCACCCGTGTGAAGCCGGGGCGCGTTGCTAGTGGTTAATATCTTGTGGCTAAGATATCACCACCTAACATCAAGTAGCCTTACGTTTTTCCTCACGTTTTACTTTGTATATAAAATGCATCACTTTAATTAAATTTATTTTATCATTTAACTCTACTTTAAGTAGGTTATTCTACTTACATAATATCTAATATATAAAATTTCCATGTCATAATGTTAGTTACCGTACTCCTCCGAAACGGCTTTACCGATTTTTACCAAATTTTATATGCGTATTCAGTAGGTCTGAAAATCAGCTACTATCTATTCTTAATACCCCTAAGTGATAAGGGTTGTTCACCCTTAATTTTTTTTTTTAATTTTTGGACGAAATTTTTTGTTTTGATTTTTTTATAATGTGGCATTAAAAATACATACAACCCTATATTTTCACTCTTCTATTACCAACCCCTGCTTTTTAGAAATTATTTACATGGCAAATCAACGTTTGCCAGGTCAGCTAGTCACTCTATATTTGTAAACAATCAAGTAAGTATGAAGTGGAAACGTTGACATAAAAGGAAGTGAATTGTTTAAGACTCGCCATTAGTCGGCTTAGTCGACAATTCGCTCGCTTTTACACTATTAAGCTGTTATTGCTACGTGAAATACGCAGATAATGGAGCTACGAAATGTTGGGGTTTGGATGTGGCATTTAATTAAAGCTCAAAGGGTATAGCCGGATCAATATGTGAATTCTGCCCTCGTGGCTTTTTTGACTCGCACTCAGGGAATCGATTTGCTATCGAATTTATCCCGCTATACCCTTTGGTATACTTTTTCTCTCTCTTGTTTTCAAGAAATGAGCCTTAACCTTCTTTAAAGGTTGGCAATGCAACTGTAAAATGGTGTTGCAGATGTCATCGGAAATTACTTATCATTAGGTAAGTGGTCAGTTTATTTGGCCCTCTCTAGTATACGTGAATTCCCGTGTCCTCTAGTGGGGCATGGGGCAGACCCATTTCAGTGTCTGTTTCACTAAACATTTTTTTTACAGGCAAGTAGGTGATCAGCCTTCTATGCCCTGTCCGACCGAAACATTTATTTTCAATCTTGTTTCCCTGGGATTCGAACCCAAGAACTTCGGTGCTAAACGCTCGCAAACTGAGCCACGGAGGCGGCCCGGCCTTTACTTACTAAGCGTATAGTATTATAAAACAAAAAGATATGTCAGTATATCATATCACTTCATCTTCTATCCTCGATAGAATAACATTAGAATACGTTTAGTCCAATTCAATTTTAGTTCACAGATCATTCACATTGCGACTTTGGTAAGTCTTTCATCTTACTTCAGGATAGAATATAATTTTTCATACATATATATGGAAAAACAGTGAAGTGCACATTGCGCATTTCGGTTTCAGTCTATGGATTTCTGAATGCTCGAAGTAAAAAGTAGGTCGACAGCGCATCATTGACTGATGTTTTGTGGCTGAGGTATCACTTACCATCAAGTGAACCTCATGCTCGTCAGTCGATATCTAACATAAAAAAATATTATATGACATTGAAATTACCGCATAAGAATCAGTGTGACAGACTGTGTTTAAGACTTAAGGGTTACTTCAGTTTAACGGTGATTTTACATTGAAACGACGTGTAGTTATTATGCAAGTTTATTTGAGACTAAAACAAAATTCATTCGACACAGTGGAGTAGTGGACTGTATAACATTTATATATGTAGATATATAGCTCATATCACACAAAACTAATTTACTTGGACATTCCGCCCGCCAAAGAACATAGTTCTTTAACTACATTTTAACAAAACTTAACTCATAGATATACTTATAATATAATAAATAACCTGAATAATTTTTATGTTTCTTATACAGCTAGGTAACTTACATTAACAAAAATCTATTTATTCTAGGCTATTTTGAAATTATTACATTATAACTAATAGATAGGTATAATCAGAACACTTATTATTTAGTTAAAATACAAATTTTGCTCACTGGACGCTTTAGTTCTCCGTTTTTACACTTTACAGACACAACACGAGTTACATTATCTGGTCCAGGATATTTGTTGATAATTTTACCCAGTAACCATTTAGCTGGCGGTAAATTATCTTCCTTTAACACAACAATGTCGCCTATTTCTGGTTCATCACGTTTAGTGTTCCATTTATATCTCTGATTTAAATTAACTAAGTATTCTTTATACCATCTATTCCAAAAATCTGTAACAATCTTTTGCGTCAATCGCCATCTATCTAAACCAACTACATTACTATTAGTATAATCTTCATCTGCAATATTTAACAATGGTTCACCTACCAAAAAGTGACCTGGTGTCAAGGGTAGAGGGTCATTTGGATCGTCGCTTAACAAAGAAATCGGTCTGGAATTTAAACACGCCTCTACTTGCGCCAGGACAGTGGACATTTCCTCGTAGGTGAGTGTATTATTACCCACTACTTTTTTCAAATGGGTTTTAGTACTGCGTACTGATGATTCCCATAAACCGCCGAAGTTCGGTGAATGCGGAGGGATATAGTGCCAAGTGGTTTTCTCTAAACAAAGTAACTCTGATATTTCTGCCGGAAGAGAAGATCGGGCACTATTAAACATATCTCGCATCTGTTTATCAGCACCAACAAAGTTAGTGCCATTGTCACTATATAAATCCTGACAATGACCTCTACGAGCAGTGAATCGCCTAAAGGCGGCAATAAAACCCTTGGAAGTCATATCGGTCACTGCTTCTAAATGAACGGCTCGTGTCACCATGCATACGAAGACGCAAATATAACTTTTGTAAGACTTAGCTCCTCGACCTGGTGAGAATCTAATAAAGACTGGGCCACAGTAATCCACTCCAGTAGACTTGAATGGTTTACTGGGCTTTATCCTTGCCTCCGGAAGCAAACCCATAATAGGAGTTGTTTTTTTTGTTGAATATCTTAAACAAATAGTGCATTCTCTAAAATATTTTTTAACACATTCTTTACCACGTAAGATCCAGTATTTGGATCTCAGAAAATTTAACATAGCCTGTGGACCACCGTGTAATGTTTTTTCATGAGCATGCCCAATTAAAACCTTAGTAAAATGATGTTTACCAGGCATAATTATCGGATTTTTGGTATCATAAGATGCATCTGATTGTGCTATGCGTCCACTGACCCTTAGTATCCCTTTCTGATCAAAAAAAGGACAAAGAGATCGTAATTTACTATTTTTAGGAACACATTCTCGAATCTTTAACTGTTTTATTTCAACTGAAAACTCGCGCTCTTGTACTTGTTTAATGCATGATAATAACGTTTCGCTCATTTCTCGTGGTGTTATAAACTTAGGTAGTTTAGGCCTATTATCTTTCTTTAATTTCAAATTTAGAACTCGTCTACAATAAGATACAATTTTTAATAGTTTATTTAACGATGAAAATTTTGACCAAATAAAATCTTCATCAACTTCTGATATAACAGTTAAAGATTGGATTCGCTCCTCTTCATGCGTGTCTTCAATTAATTTATTTTTTATAGGTATTGTAGTTTCTGATAACCACTGCGGTCCTCTCCACCACAATGCATGCTCACTCAACTCTTTGGGCTGCAGACCACGCGAGGCACAGTCCGCAGGGTTGGTCTCCGATGAAACATGAGACCACTGATTATAGTCCATAATATTCAATATAGTGGAGACTCTGTTACTAACAAATGTTACCCATCGACTTGAGCCTCCTTTCAACCATGCTAACACTATGGTGGAGTCGGTCCATCCATAGAGATGTTCCTTGGGAATCTCTAGAACTTGTGACACCTCACTAATAAGCTTGGCTGCTAAAGTGGCGCCACACAATTCGAGACGGGGAATAGACACCTCTTTTACGATCGGGGCAACTCGAGTTTTTGCGGTCAGTAAATGTACATGCACTCTATTAGAACTATCAATTACTCGTATATAAACTGCTGCCGCAAAAGCTGATTTTGAAGAATCTGAAAACACATGTAACTCTCTCTTACTATCTCGCGTAAAATTTATCCATCTAGGTATTTTAACGTTCTGTAGATCTACTAACTCTTGTCTGTATTTTAACCACTCATAAAGCAATTCATCCGTCAAACACTCATCCCACTCAAGACCTGATTTCCACAGTTTCTGAATTAAAATCTTAGCATTTACTATCACGGGGGCAATCCAACCTAATGGGTCGTATAATCTCGCGACTTCAGATAATACGTGTCTTTTAGTAACTAAATCTTTAGGTTCAAGTAAATTTAAAACGTATTTAAAATTATCATTTTTTCTATTCCAACTCAATCCTAACACTTTAATTAAATCATTTAATTTTATAGTTTGGTTTTCACTCAACTCAGTCTTCCCAATCTGCTCTAAAAATTCCTCACTATTACTATTCCATTTCTGTAATTCAAAACAACCACTTTTCATTAACTCATTCATCTCTTCATAAATTCGTATTGCCTCATGAACCGTGTCAACACCGGTCATTAAGTCATCCATATAAAAGCATTGTTTTGTTATCCTCGCAGCTAATGGATACTTCTTTTTTTCTAACTCAGCTAGTCTATGCAATACTTTCACCGCTAGATATGGCGCGCATGCTGTACCGAAAGTTAAACGCAATAATTTGTAACGTTGTATGGGCTCCGATGGATTAAACCTCCAGACGAGTCTCTGGAATTCGGTGTCCTCCTCTGCCACTCTCACCATCCGATACATTTTGACAATATCGGCTACGATACAGATTTTAGAATGACGCCATCTCATCAATATGTGCCTCAAATCTTGTTGTAACCTTGGTCCAACAAGAAGCTCATCGTTTAGTGACACACTATTGTCACCTTTGCTCGAAGCGTCAAAAACGACTCTCACTTTTGATGTGTCTTTATCTTCTCTCACCACAGCATGGTGAGGAAGATAGACAGCTTTAGGGTTGTGTAATTCACTCTCAGACACCACTCTCATATGATTCATACTCAAATACTCATTCATAACTTTATTGTATTCTTCTCTCAATTTTGAATCTTTTGATAACTTTTTCTCTAAATACTCTAACCTCTTTATGGCTCTCCCTTCTGTATTACCATATTGACATTTAGGATCATCCGTTGCAAAAGGTAACTTCACTATGAATCTACCTTCATTATCTCTCACTGTACTTAAATCAAATAAATCCTCACATACCTTCTCGCTATCAGTCATCTCCTTCTTTATTAGATTAGGCTCATCTTCCATCTCCCAAAACTTCTTAAGTAACTCATCCTCTTTCATCTGTAAATGCATGCTTATGACATTATTTTTTATTGAAGATCGAGATGATATTTTTCCTGACAAAATCCATCCAAACAACGTATTTTGGGCTATTATATTACAATCTGGATGTTTCATAACACCATCAAGTAATATTTCACTATAAACCTCTGCACCTAGCAAAATATCAATCTTACCTGGCACAGCGTATGTAGAATCAGCTAAAGGAAGATTGTCCATTGCCACCCATTTAGGTGTACTTAAATTGGTAGAAGGAAGAAGTGACGTTAAGGAATGCAATACATAAGCGTTAATTAGGATATAACTAGCAGGATTATGACGTGATTCCAGACGAAGTGAAACCGTGTGTTTAATTCTCATACGACCATCTCCTAAACCTGACACCCAACCACTTATTGGTTTGCGTACAAGACCTAATAATTGCACAGTAGATTCAGTTACAAAAGATGCCTGAGACCCTTGGTCAATTAAAGCACGAATAATATACTTAAAACCGTTATAACGGAATACCTTAACCTTAGCCGTCGCAAGTAGCACGCTGTTGGGTTGTAGCTCCCCTCTAGAAAATGTAGCAGTTATATTTGTTTCACCTCGTGATGTACTCGCTCTATCGTATTGTGGTTCACTCGATGACGCTTGCTTCTGACTACTGGTTGGCTCCTGGTTATCTCTCTCAAAATGTAACATCGTGTGGTGTCTCCTTCCACATTTTTTACAACTAAATGGTTGACGACACTTAACGACAGCATGACTCGGTGCTAGGCAATTAAAGCATAGTTTAGCTGTTTGAACGAAGTCCTGTCTTTCTTTAGGTGTCATAAAACTAAAACGCTTACACTGGTTGAGATAATGAATTTCGTGGCACATCGGACACTCTAATTTAGTCTTAAAATTTTTCTCTTTCTCCTTATCCTTCTCTACAGAGGCATGAAAAGATTTTGACTTAGCCGCAGGCTTGGCTTGCGTGTCACGTTTCCCGCTGGTATCAATCATCTCTAAGGTACGAAATCGGCATTCTAAATAGTCTCTTAATTGTATCCAAGTGGGCAACTTATCATCACAGCTTGTATTCAAATGCTGCTCCCATTGTTTGATCGATTCCGTGTCTAATTTTGAAACTACCAAGTAAACAACGATTGCATCCCAGGTATTTGTCTTAATACCCAAATTATCTAAAGATTTAAGACACGTAGACGTCGTATCCAATAAACTCCTAATAGCATAGGCTGACTCCTGTTGAACTTTCTTTGTTTCGAATAAAGACTTCATAACAGCATTGCAGATATAACGCTTGTTATTGTAACGCCTAACTAAGTGTTTCCATGCTTCTTCATAATTGGCATCAGTCGTTGAAAAATTACTCAGCAGATTTAATGCTTCTCCGCTTAAATTGCACTTAAGGTAATGTAATTTCTGCACTGATGAAATACTCTTATTATTGTGTATCAATGAGGAAAACATATCGTAAAACGTTTGCCATTCTTCGTACTTTCCCCGAAACGTAGGTATTTGTATGCGAGGTAGTTTTATATCGCTGCAATTTTCGTTCGTTGGGTTTGGTAATTCGATAACTGGCGGCGACAAATTTTGCAAAGCTTCTCGTAAAATTGACTTATACTGTATATATAATTCTTCAAAAATCTCATATTTTCCCGATGTAAAATAGGTTTCCGACTTACTTGTCGCTTTTAAAACAATCTCCTTATGTCCAGCTCTAAAATCCTTAAATAATTGTTCCAACACCTCTAATCTCGTTTCTAAATACTGACGTTTAATTCTTTCTTTCGGTGTTTTCTTAAAATTTTTCTCAGCTTTCAACAAATTATCGAACAACTCATCTTGTAACAAAAAAAGCGCCTCCATTGTAGTAACAAATAAACTCACGTAGTAATCTCAACAACTAATACTCCGACCGGTCACTTGTTTTAGGTAATACTCGTACTTTGCACAATAACAGTTTGTTAAATTTTCTTTTAAACACTCACTCAATGTACTGTTATTATGATTTTCACCCAAAATCACATACATGTAGTAAAGAAGTAGCCGTTCTCAAAGATTTAATTTCACAGTAATAACTCGTTCGTTAAAATTATAACTCGCATATTGCACATTAGATAATAAGTCACCGGACGACACTTCGCACTCAGTTCATAAAAAATCTTTTGTTCTCGCGAGCCGGCCGGGCTCGATACTCATTCACGCAATCCAGCTCGATTATGGACCAAATGTTTAAGACTTAAGGGTTACTTCAGTTTAACGGTGATTTTACATTGAAACGACGTGTAGTTATTATGCAAGTTTATTTGAGACTAAAACAAAATTCATTCGACACAGTGGAGTAGTGGACTGTATAACATTTATATATGTAGATATATAGCTCATATCACACAAAACTAATTTACTTGGACAGACTGAAATGGAATATCTGATGCTTTGTATTACTAATCCTTGTCGGCCCCTCTCCTCAATTGTCGTTAAGTTGAATGATTGAGAACTTACGCTTTCGACTTCATTGCTTTCAATTTGTCTGCTACACAGGACGCTTCAAGTTGGATGATACTTTATCTAGTCGTAATGTATATCAAAAACTCTAACCATATCGACAAAATATGCTTAACTTATTACTAACAAGTAAATATTTAAACTTAAAAGCATTTACGGTGGATCTAATATTAACGTATTACGACAATACATTTGCGATTATTTAAGATTCAACGATACATATTAATATGTGTTATCAATAATTGTGAGTTGCATTTAATTCTGAGTTCAATTATCATAGAAACAAAAAAATGTTTGGAGTGGCACAATTAATGCTAATGAAGAAAATAGAATTTAGACTACTTTTCTGAATAGACAAATAATATAATCAGTTATACAAATATAAAAAGGGTTTACTAGAAAATATCATTAGCTTCGTTATTCCAATAGTCTTTTATAAATTACAAAGCGCCCCGGGTTCACACGGGTACAATGTAGATGTACTATACACAAAACATAGTCTATGTTACTCGATAATGTAGCTTTCTATTGGTGAAAGAATTTTCAAAATCGGTCCAGTAGTTTTTGAGTTTATTCATAACATACAAAAATACAAAAATTCAAAAATATAAAATTTTCTCTTTATAATATTAAGTATAGACAAAGCTCATAAAAAGGACACGCTGTATATAAAGGAAAATCGCAGGTCGTGTTCAATGGAGTGGGCACCAGCGCACGACTCGTAAATAATAATGGCTTGTATTTTTTCCCTATTTCATTATTTACAAACATCACAATCGTTTACTAGAGAATTACTTGTGATAGTGTTTTATGTTACTTCCTACTATGGAATAAAGTTTTTCCTTTAGCTTAGAACATCTTCTTTTTTTAATTTATTACTTTATTTATAGTTACTCCTGATATCAGAAGGCACTGCTCGCTATTTGAACAGACATAAAATTATCTTATGACCTCAGATTAATAATATAATTTATCTCCGCGCGCTACGACTAGATCGCGCTATAAAGAAATGCGGCAACTCAATATTGTAGTGTGTAAAACACTGAGATTTTAGGGTTATATTATTTTACTGTGAAATTTATGACGATTTATACAATACTTACTGATGGTATGTGATGCCAGTATCTTTCTTGTTTCTTGTAGTATTATTTTTATTTTTATAGTTTGACTATGCAAACCGGCATTTTGCTTCAGCGTGGTACGCCGAATACTATGGATTTTCTATAGATTTCCGAATGTTCGAAGTAAAACGTAGGTCGACAGCGCATCATTACATATAAGATAGTTTATATTGCTCCCCCTATGTGAAGCATTGGACAAAACTGCATTTCTCGGTGCAATCTTGATAGACGGCCTTATTCTTTTTATTTTTTATTCTCAATTATTAATTAATTTATTTTATGTCAGTATATTATTATTATTTTATGTCAGTATTTAATTTAATTTTTATTTTTTAATTGTTATAAATGTTATTAAATTTAAGTATAATTTTCTTTGTGTTATATTTATAAATTTAATGTAATTGTGATGTATAATTATGGGCATTTTACCTGAAATAAACGATATTATTATTATTACCTGATGTTCTATGAGTGGGATATCACTAAGATTCCATCGAGTGAACCTCATGTTCGTCTGTCGATATCTAACATTTAACACAGACAACGGAGAAAGACTCACACTATATTTACAAAATGCGTTCAGAGGCCCAAGTACTAATAATTTGCGAGAAAGTACTCGTATTATCTGTCAATTAATTTTTTTTATTTATTTGGTTCACGGTTCGGAATGTACACCAGTTATTTCTAGACTAATTTAATACTACATGCTCGGTGTACTAATAATTTAAAGATTTTTTGATTGTTACGATTTAGCTCAAAAACTACTCGACTTATTTTAAAAATTATTTCACCAATAGAAAGCTACATTATTAGCGACACATCAACATTGCACTCCTGCGAAGCCAGGGTGCGTTACTAGTTAATAAGCGAGTTATTTGTGGTTGGGCTTCAATTCATGAGTGAGATTATAACAGTGCATACTTCCCGCATGGCGAACAGTATTAAATATTATTAAAAAATCGTAAACATTGATGATGCGTCATTTATAAAGATCTATCCAGCGTGGTCGTCAAAGCAAATTAATAGTTCTTCCAAGAGGTATCACGTATTAAAAGGGTGTCGACACATCCGACTAAGATGGATGCCGGTACACAGGAAGAGGAAATGGTGTTGGATCGTGCCCTTAACAGATTCATTTTTCACTTGCAATGTATAGAACGGGTCTTAATGACGGTCTTTACTGATAATGGTTTATATATTGAAGACATAAAATCAATTTTTAACTTTAGAATGTCAGTTTTGTTTAGCGTATAACGTATGTGATAAGTGACAAAAGAAAATGTAATAAAATCTATTCTCGACTAAATAAAGTGTGAGAGAAAATGAATTCCGATCCGTAGCGCATCGTTACTATAATACATAATATGTATGTGCATTTTCCATAATAATCGCTGAAAGTAAAATTTCTGTTTTAAATTATACGACTATTTGACCACTAAATAAACTAAACTAAACTAAATAAATCAAAAACAGTATTTATAAACCATTTTTTCCCGTTTTATTTACAGGAAAATATACAGTACAGGAGAGAATCACGACCCTTGAAAATAAAATAGCAAAATTAAATGTGGATTGCGATTCGATGGTGAAATATACTCTCCTCGATACAGAGTTTAATGAGAGAGATCAATTGAGCCTTCGAAATGACATCGAACTGTTAGGGATAACCGAGTGTAAAGGCGAGAACTTACTTAATATAGCAATCATGGTGGGTGAAAAGCTTGGTGTCAACCTGGATGAGCGTGACATTATATTTGCTGCAAGGAAGGGCCCAAGAAATAGTCAGCATGGCCCACCACCCCGACCCCGGCCTATCATCGTACGCATAGCCCGAACACCTATCCGCGATGAGTTGTTACGATCCGCGCGTGGGCGTTACCGTGGAGCCGATACGGATGGGTTAAACATAGACATGATCCCAAAGCGATTTTATGTAAACGAGCGGCTCACACATATCAACCGACATCTATTTTATTTGGCCCGACAAAAGGGAAAATGCAAGGGCTGGCGTCACGTTTGGACGCAGGGGGGTGCAATATACGCACGACAGACCTCTTCTTCCACCAAATGCAAAATTAATTCTGATAATGACTTGGAACAATATTTTGGCAATTTTGACGAAGTGTGATCTGTTTTTGAATAAACATTAAGTTACTTGTGTCAGGCACTAGTTTTAAGCAATTTTCAAACATTTAAATAGAATACTGTATACATTTAAATAAAAGACAATATTAATTTTCAAACACAAATATTTTCTTTATAAATTATATAGTTTTTCTAGATTAACGACTAAATATCAATGTTTTATATATTATTTACTGTTTTTTATCATTAACTTATTATAATTTTTCAAAGATATTATTTTAAGGTTTTTCATATTTATTTATGTTGAAGTAAATTTAGGAAAATTTAGTAATTGTGCTACTTCTTTTTATTAATAGTTATTACATTAAATGTCAAGATTAGATTATGTATAGATAGGTATATAAATGTTGTATTTGTCAGTTAGTGTATTCCTTGTTAATTTTAAGTTTATTATTTTTTCATATAAATTTACATTTAATTTTTTAATTAATTTATAAAAAACCGCTAATGTCAGCGCACCAACCCTCCCTGGGAGCCACTGAAAATCAGTGTTGGGGTCGCATTCGGCTCCAATGTATACTGAGTGGTGTTCCAATTCGGAGGTCACCAATTATTGCAGTGCAGTGTTGTAACTTTTATTGTTTCCAATTTTTCTGTAATTTTGCTTTTTGTCTTAATGGTACTGTTGTATGTTTGGTGATTTTATCTGAATAAATATTTTTCTATTCTATTCTATTCTATTCAGTATTAATATATTGTAGGTACAACCATACCATGCTGATTTTACATTTTGGAACGACCATACAATGCAATAAAGGCCATAAGTAGAACCTTATCTGTTCTGTGAGTAGAACGAAAGGTATCCACCACCTTCAATGTTTTTAGTTTGTTAGTAGATGAAGTATTAGGTTAAATATTATTATTTGAGATTAACCCAGCCGACTTCCATCATAGCACTACATATCACAAACAGTTCTATCACCCTCATCATCTCGATGAACGGAAGCCGATATTTACATATATATATATATATCTATATATATAAAAGAAAGTTGTGTTAGTTACACCGTTTATAACTCAAGAACGGCCGTACCGATTTTAACGATATCTTATTTGTTGGATTCCTCTATGTCGGGAATAAGACATAAGCTATTAAAATATTGGAAAAAATCAGGAAAAATATATGCATAAAATTAATTAGCCATCTTGACAGCTATGACGTGAGCATTCTTAGTTTTTTTGGAATAACAGATGTCTTTTTTTTTTTTTTTTTATAAATGATAGGCAGGCGTTTGACCACAATCCCACCTGATGGTAAGTGGTGATGTGATCTATGGTAGAGCACGCCGACCTAGAAAAAGCCTATTCACCCGCGCCTTGAAAAGATCCAAATCATAGTGATCCGGGAAAACAGTCGCTGGAAGAGAGTTCCACTCCTTTGCTGTTTTGATTAAAAAGGAAGAAGCGAAACGAGAGGTGCGAGCTGGTGGAATATCCACAATGTAAGGATGATATCCCGATGTGCGTCTAGATGTACGGAGGTGGAATTGGGATGGAGGAACTAAGTCATGGAGCTCTAAAGCACACTCCCCAAAATGTAGACGATAAAAGACAGAAAGACATGCAATTCTGCGTCGGTGTTCTAAGCTCAATAGCCTAGATTCAACTAGTTCCGAGTCCCCAATGACTCGTTTGGCACGTCTTTCCATCGAATCTAGGACCCCGAGATGGCATTTGGCAGCGCCGGCCCAAAGATGACTGCAGTACTCCACACACGACCGAACTTGTGCTTGATAGAGATTAAGAAGCTGTATCGGTGTAAAGAACCTCCGCACTTTGGCTAAAATACCAAGCTTCTTGGCTGCTAGTTGGGCTTTAGATTCGACGAACTGCCCGAAGTTAAGATTCGACGATAAAGTGACGCCCAGTAACTCCAGGCGGTCGGTTACTTCGATTGATACATTTTGGAAACAAGGAGTGAGATCAAATGGGCTCTTTTTGGCAGAAAACAAACACGCCTGTGTTTTATTTGCATTGAACCTAACCAAATTAGCGTCACCCCAATCAGAGATGGATTTTAATGTTAGGTTCAATCGATCGATCATCGCCTTCCTCTCGGATAATATTTCGGCCTTTGATGCTCTGGCTGTAGACAAATATCGTTCAACGACTGTACTGTCGTCTGCGTATCCAAAAGTGTTGGGTTTCAACATATCATTAATATGGAGCAGAAACAGTGTTGCTGAAAGTACAGACCCTTGAGGTACCCCGGCATTGATAGCCATTAGGTCGGAAGAGCATCCGTCAATAACTACTCTTATCGACCGTTCCCTTAAGAAGTCTGATATCCAAGTACATAAGGCAGGAGATATTCCGTATGAAGGAAGCTTGTTTAAAAGGCTAACGTGCCAGACCTTATCGAAAGCCTTTGAGATGTCCAAGGAGACAGCAAGTGCCTCCCCGTGCTTCTCAATGGCTTCTCCCCATAAATGCGTTGCGTGAACTAGAAGGTCACCTGTGGATCTTTTTCGTCGAAACCCGTATTGACGGTCGCTCAGCAGGTCGTTGTCTTCTAGATACGCGAGGAGCCGATTGTTCAATATACGTTCCATAATCTTACAGAGTATGGACGTTATTGAAATCGGTCGATAGTTGGTAGGGTCTGCACGACTACCCTTTTTGGGCACAGGCTGCACGTTTGCGAGCTTCCAGTCTGTAGGAACAACTCCAGACTTATAGGAAAGGCGGTAAAGGCGTGTTAGTATAGGAGATAATTCAGGAGCGCAGGATTTTAACACCAGTGCAGGTATTCCATCCGGCCCAGATGCTTTATTCACGTCAAGGTTACGCAATACAGCAAGTACTTCCTTTTGCGTAATTTTGACAGCTGGCATAAATAATCCGCAGTGAGGTATACTAGGTGGATGTGAGTCACATGCTGCGAGACGTGAATTATCAGCAAACATTAAAGCGAATAGGTCAGCTTTGTCCTTTGAATTATGTGCAAGGGAGCCATCTGGTTTCTGCAATGGAGGGAGTGAGGGGCGAGAGAAGTTCTGTTCGATGGCTTTGGCAAGGGACCAAAAGGCTTTGCTGCCAGAAGGATAAGATGTAAGCTTATCCCCTATGCGATGAATATGGTCGAACCGAGCCTTCTTTAGTGCCTTCTTGCAGGACTTGGCGGCTTTATTAAAGGCCCTCTTTTTCACCTTTACGTCCGGAGCTTTGCGATTTCGAGCATCGACCCATGCCTGATAAGCAGTTTGCTTACTCTTTTCAGCAGCTAAGCATTGCATGTCAAACCATGGTCGTGCTTTGCTGTCAACGGACACGTCAGAAAACGGAATAAAATATTCCATTGCCTGACGAATCACATCAACAACATTACTCGCGCAGCTCGACGGATCAGTGTTGGAGAAACAAACTTGCCGCCAAGGATAGGATGCGAAAAAATGTCGCATCTCATCCCAATCTGCCATACTGTAGCGCCATACTCGCCTCTTTCCCTTCACTGAGGAGTCTTGAGGAGAGTAAGTCGCCACAGACTTTACCAGACAATGGTCTGAGGTTCCAAGAGGGGCGGAAACCGTGACTTTATAAGTGTCTGGATTTGTGGTCAACAGAAGGTCCAAGCAATTGGCCGTGTGATCAAGAATATCTGGTACTCGAGTAGCCTCATTGACCAGCTGAGAGAGGTTAAATGAAGTTGCAAAATTAAAGGCCTCTCTCCCAGCATGATCTGTCTTCTGGAACGGGAAGAGCCATTGCTGATGACAGGCATTAAAGTCCCCCAGAAAGACGAGTTGGGCACTCGGGTACCTTAGTTGAACCTCATCAGCCATTTCACTCAGGTAGCTAAATAACCTGGTTGTTTCCTGATTGCCACTATGAGAGCGGTAGACTGAAGCATAAATAACTTTTTCAAGTCCATTATCAACCAAAATCCACAAGACTGAAAGATTTGGATCTTCAAGGTCACGGAGTCGCATAGTGCAAATGTCATCACGTATATAAACACAGGTACCGGCTTTTGGACGAAAATTATGTTCAATAATATACCCAGGGTACCCGAGGTAAGACGTGTCATAGGGACATTTGATCTGAGTCTCCGTAAGGAACAGCAAATGCGGCTTCTCAGTCTCTAGATGGTGATGGACTGGTAAGAGATTTGAGTGCAGTCCTCGAATATTAGTGAGATGCACTTGTAGAGAGAGGAAGTGCTGCCGCTGAATAAACTGTTTTCCTTTTTTAACCTTTTTCATTTTTTATATTAGAAACGTAGAGTGAATAGGCGGGAGAAGTATGGAAGTTGGACAAGGCATTGCAGTTGGAACAACCTTGATGCATACAGGAACAGCACTGATGGTACTCTAGACTGGAGACTGCGGGGACGCCCGGAACCCCCCGAATATCGCCAACGGGTCCTCTCCTCCGGTCGCCAACCGGCACGTTGGAGCCAACTCGGGATTATGCGCAGGCGGTGGGGCAGCCTTTCGTAAGTGGCTGGCCTACTAATTGGGCCCCCTACAACCTGCGGTCGGCCAGCGGTTAACCGTTTCTCCGGATCCCGCTACCCTCCATGTCTAGAAGACCGGTACCATTACCTGCAGCATCAGATTCAGTTCACTAACGCAAATGCAACTGTCCAGACCCTAACCTACTCCGAATGGTTTCACCCAACATCGTGCCGGAACACGACGAACAGTCGCTTGGCGGCACGGCTTTGTCGGGTGGGTGGTAACTAGCCGCGGCATAAATGCCTTCCACCAGATATTTGGTTGCTCGTTTAGCACAGCCCAGGGGATACGTGTAGGGAATCAAGTGTCAATGCCTACGGACGCGAGCAACATCACCCCCAAATGTCCACTGCAAATCAGTGACATATTAGACAATTATAGTGGGTAAATGGGCATATTCAAATTTAAGAATAATTATATAATTTCGAAGCCAACATTGTGGCAGAACAACGTCTGCGGGGTCCACTAGTATAACAGAGATAACTATATAATATATATATTTATAACAGAGCAGACAACCGGAGCAGGTATACTATATATACATATCTATGTTAGAGATTATAATGCTCCTATTTGAATAGCGAGAACACGCAAACATAATTGCTTGTACAAGGAGTAAAAAGCCTGTGGCATGGCATCTGAGTTATCAAATGTAAGCTGTCAGTGTTAAATAACAGTCAGTTGTGCGTTTTTTTCACAATCGAGCTACAGTTAATATTGTCTTTTATTAACGCGAGTATCACACATTTAAATAAATCCGGTATACAGTATTTTATTTAAACGAGCTACAGTTGCTCTCGAGACAGCGCCTGCGCCAGGTGTGCGTACTGAGTGGTAAGAAAAATATAATGGAAGACAGCGACAACAATCACGTGGATGCAAATCCGTCTGAATTTCTGACATATATAAAGCCAGAAGGAATCGGCTTGTTAAGACTCCTCGCTAATGATATACTGCTATATCAAAGGCCGGCAACGCATCTGCAAGTCCTCTGGTGTTGCAGATGTTCATGGGCGGCGGTGTTCACTTTCCATTAGGTGAGCCGCTCGTTTGCGCCTTATATTATAAAAAAAAAAGTTTAATGAGATTTTTTTTTAAATAATGAAACCGAATCTCAAAATACTGACCCATATATATTTACCATACCCATATATTTATATATATATATATATATATATATATATATATATATATATATATATATTTTAAATTCCTTATTATAACTGTAAGCAGTATTAAGCCACAAAATGATCTCGAACTAACGAATACTATTGTCCGAAATCAATAACAAAAAGTACAATGGGCTCTTGACTGTAGCACCGGCTTCTGTTACAAAAGATAAGAGGCAGATAATAGTGATCTTTATGTATGTCCATCTTTGTGCGTCTAATTGAGTTACCATGGCAACGCTGTCCATTTGGAAAATACGGGTTTATTAGAGGAATACAAGTACTTACGGAAATACAATATGTGGGCCTAGCACGAACGACTATCGAAAAAGTTTCGAATTGTCCATCTGTCAATTGTATGAGAAATCATTTGAAATTTCATACAAATGACAGCTCGACGATACGAATACTTTTTCGCAAATTGTTCGTGCTAGGACCTCTGAACTTCGCCGTTTCTTCTATGATCGGTGGTTCATTACCTGGAAGGAATTATCAGAAATATCAGATTTGAAAGGAATTGAACTTGCGACCTATCTATAATCTATTTAATAGTTATAAAAAATTAGTTATTTTTTTTATATTAGATATCGACAGACGAACATGAGGTTCACTTGATGGTGGGTGATAACACAGCCACAGTACATCAGTCAATGATGCGCTGTCGACCGACTCTTTATTTCGAGCATTCGGAAATCCATAGACTGAAACCGAAACGCGCAATGTGCACTTCACAGTTTTTCCATCTATGAACGGTGGTTTGTTACCCGGTCGGAATTTCAATATTTCTCCCACCCATCAATGCCCGAAGTTACCAGACGTGGGGAAAATATGCTTACAGAAAATTATAAACATGTTGTCCCGGTGGAACAATTACATTTATTCCTCTAATAATCATGTATTTTCCAAGTAGATATTGTTGCCATGGTAACACAATAAGTCAGACAAAGGTGGTTAACCATTACATCAACGAACTCGTTAAAAGTGGGCATAATTAGTTGAGATGTCTGTTACGAATTTTGAAAACAGAAGCGACATTTTAAGAGCAAAAGGTCGACATTTTTCCTTATTATAAAAACTCGAGTTTTGTGCAATTTTAAAGCATCTTAAATTCCATTACAACTCCATTACCAGACAATGAACTGAACAACTGAACAACCACTCAAAGGAGTCATCCACAAAAATCTAAAAACTATGGAATAAAAGGGGCACTCGAGACAAAAAGATATCATTGCGCACTCGAGCGAGCGCAATTGTACCGTAATACATACTCCCAGTGAATTTAATAGTAAAAAATTCCGAGTGGTCAGCGGACAAAGAAGTTGGTTGGAGTAATTTTCTACTTCATAGAAGTGCTGGATCATGCATGAAGTTTAGAAAGTTTGGATGTGGTATTGGTATTCGAATTCTTAAGTCATTAAAGTAGAATCGTTGGACCGCGTTTCATTTGATGAGTAACGCAGTCAGGTAAGAAAATATGGATTTTTTGTATAAGAAAATACTACTTTCTAGTTTTTCTCAGATTTAATTGAATTAAGCTTTGCATTTGTCTTACCAAAAAGATTCTTCACAGTTATAATTTTATGAATTACATACGAGGATTACTTCATGGTATGTAATACCTTGGCCAAGGACATTACTTTTTCTCTTTTAATTAAGTCTGATTTTAATCTTACTTCAAGAAATTAGAAATATATACATAGATTGAAGCTGAAACACGATATATACACTCTTCAACTTTTCCATATAGCACTTCTATTGTTCTCTCAAATGTTAGTCAAAATAACTACACTAACAGATAGCAAGGCCATGTCCAACTCAATTGTATTTTATTGTATTTTTTCATTATTAAAAATACTTAAATACCACATCCACGAACAAGCTTCATACATCGTAACCCTTTACAACGATGCCTCACCGGTCATTGACTGTAAAGCGCTCGGAAGTACTGGAAACTTCACAAAGCTCGATCATAAACAAAAAACGAAAAGAAATCGCTAATTCCCTTGTGCTCTGTAATCCCTTTGATCGCGGTTTGTCTTTGCCGAGTTAAAAGTTATCGTGGCAGAGTTGTGGACTGACGTTGTTTAGAAATTACCTTGCATCTGACTTCAAATATCTGCGGAGGACATTTTTTAATAACGAATGTTTTTAAAATGAGTCGCTGTAGATAATTCATAACGATTACCAGTTGTAAAACTGAAATAAAAGCCTTTATCCTTCGTACTGCCTTCGTAGCTTGCTACGAAAGATAATTAAAATTTCATATACGAGTATATATATGGTAAGCTAGCATTTGTTGTTTGTCGAGGCCAAACGAGCAGCAAATCTCTTTTTAAGTCAGATATCATAGTCTTTTTCGGCTACAAAACATACAATCGATGATACAATGTTGACCTAATTTTTACTTTTAGCTATCAGAAACATTACTGAAGAAATGCTCAATGTGCATTTCGTCGATTTTTCCATGTATGAACGGTAATTTCTTACCAAATAACATTTTCGTATTCAAACATCAGCAATATTCAATTAACGATCGGCCGAAAGAAATATACTCTTTTTTAATAGTTGATACATCGCAAATACAGAAAATATTTTATTAATAAAATAAGAAAATATTACTCTCGTAACAAGATTGTATCTTATAGTATCTAATATTTTATTTATTTGTTTATAATATAATGAACTGAAGATATCAGACGTGGTATCTGAAGAATATTCGGTTGCTCGTAATGAACTAATGAAGAGCAATCGCGGCCTCAAGGATATATCCGCGCTTGGATTCTAATGGGTTAATATAGAAATGACAAAACGTAAGGAAAATCAAGTTTACCGAAAGGACATTAAGGATTAGTCACGACGGGATTCTAATCTACCCTTCGGAATTCAAGGCAGTTCAGTAATTATTTTCACAGAAATCAATAAAAATACCGATAGATAAGTATAGTCAAATTCTATAAAATACTACTATATATATACTGCTTTTATGGTATGATTACCTGGTAATTTGGTTCCACTTTACCCGCACATATTGGTTATTACCAAAACATAAAAATTGAACGTTCAAATTAAAAATATCTTTATACAGCAGATGGTCCGCCCGTGACCACGTTTCCTGAAAAGCACTCGAAAAGTATAAATCATATAAATAATCAAATCCATTATAAATCGCGTTAATAAAAGACAATATTATTGAACTTTTGTATTCAAATACTAGAATCAACCTAAACTTAAAGCCACATTCGAAGCAAACAAATAGACGCACATTAACAAATGATAAGGAAAATTCCGATAAGAAGCTCTAATTACCATCTGACAAGCGTCGGGGTAAATAATTATACTTTAATCTGGCAACATAAATCAGAACGCTACTTAGCACCCGATTAGCATTGAACAAGAGGCGGTAAATCATTGTTCCCGCCCACTTGAGTGGATGTCGAGAACAAATGTTATGTATGTACAATGATAGATGATATTATTTTGGATCTTATATTTTATTAGGTACAGAGAAACCAGATTCGCTAATTATAATATTATACATCTGCTTGGGTATGAGCCAGACATATTATTCGTAGATAAATTATTGACATAGTATTCAATGTATTTTGTGCCCTGTCAAAATAATTTATTCTTCAGCCTTGCCCAAAAGCCATCAGATATCTTACGCGAAGTAAGATTTTTGTATGGATGTCTTTATATATTAAATTCTAAAAAGTTTTTATTAGATTGGGTTTTGGTAAAAGAAAATAGCGATTGTAAAATAAATTAGTTTTAATTTCTGAAAAATATTCAATTCTAGTATATTGTGGGGTACTTGTACGAAATGGTAGAAATGTTTGTTTTGTTATATTTCTTCAATAAATATGTATTCATTAATAGTTATTTTATTAAAAAAATAGTTGTCAGAAGTGGGATTCGAACCCACGCCCACAGAAGTGGACTGCGACCTGAACGCAGCGCCTTAGACCGCTCGGCCATCCTGACCATGCCTAGAGTGATAAACACGATCTAATTTATAGTTTAAGGATTTTCGAAATATTAAAATTGGGTAAGTAGATATTTATTTTTTCGCAACCCTGCCCATCACATCTGCAACACCAAAATGATATTAAGCTCTACGTCGTATGGCGTTAACTAAATTAGTGAATACCTTTTGAATTTCATGACCCTTATTGAATACCGTAGACATTCCATTTTCAAAATAAACCTGTATTATACTAGAACTTCTAAAATATAGAGAATTATTTTATTCTTCTAGAACACAGTAAAACATTCCAATTTCAAAATCAACCTAGCGTTACAAGAAAAAACATTTAAAAGCGATTTTTGACTCACCATTTCATTAAAGAAATACCAAACGAACACAGTCTCGAAAATTAACGGGTTTATTACCTCAGTTGGTCCGTAAGTAAACTACGTTTCACGCTTCCACCCCATTACTCTGGGACGACTGTTTGTACGGTTGTACCCAGCTTTACGAGCTTTGCAAAAATCTGATACGGACAGTGTCCGCGTTTTCAAATACATTCGCGATAATGTAGTGGTATTTGACATAAAATATAGTATACACTATTTACCACTGCGTGCGATTACATTTGCTGGAAAACTAACATAATTGAAAGGTTATTCTGTACCTAAATTGATATTATTTGAGTTACTTTTTAATTAAACTCTATTGTATAACTTTAATATACAGTGTAGTCTATAACACTATGATTTTTTTTCTTTTTTATTTAATAAAAAAAGAAAAAAAATCATAGTATCAATCAATCATTCTAAAGAATAATCAAACAACAATAAAAGAAATTACAATAAATTGCATTCCCGAATTGGTTACAACCAAAGAAAATATAATGCATGACGTGATCATACTTTATTTTTATTTATTTATTTATTTATACATTTGACATATATAATCCAAAAGTTACATTAAGAATAAAATTACGTATTATTCTATATTTAAAATTATTCTGTACGTGTGTATGTCACTAAACTCCTACTAAATCACCGGAGCGATTTGGATGAATTGTTTCGCATTTGTTTGAGAATTAGAGAGAGTTTAGATTCACAATTGGATCCGTTAAGTAGCGCTGGGATAAGCAGTATCTATCGTATCCAACAGTATCACTTTATGGTTAGAAGTCTTTCAATATTTCAGCTAAATTAGATTACAATACACGGTCCTTACGGAGAATAGTGACCGACTAGTTGTCTCAGTTCGGCTATTTAAGAAGACAAAGGACAGTAAAACGGTTGATTTCTCACAATACTGCCAAGTCCTCTGATGAATCTAGTGGATATAATGGACATTGCGAGGCAAAGATCGAGACTTGTGTTGGCAACACAGTAATTGACTGGCGAAAACAATATAATTAGCAACACTGAATAACATTATTTTATGTTTGGATAGCCGCCTCACTATATTTCGACGGGCTCGTTGGCGCGTTCGGTAGAACACCTGCCGTGCGCATCGATGGGTCGTGAGTTCGAATCCCATCGGGACGACATGTTTATAATTTTCTGTAAGCATGTTTTTCCCACGTCTGGTAACTTCGGGCATTGTTCCGGTGGGAGGAATATCTAAATTCCGTCCGGGTAAGGATTCACCGTTCATAGATGGAAAAACTGTGAAGGGCACATCGCGCGTTTCGGTTTCAGTCTATATCCGAATGCTTGATGTAAAAATTCGGCAAGGTCGACAGCGCATCATTGACAGATGTTCTGTGGCTGAGGCATCAACAACCATCAAGTGAACCTCATGCTCTTCTGTCGATATGACATAAAAAAAATCTCAAATGCTGTCATGGTAATTAGGGAAACGTACGTGGCTTTCAATCAGTAAAATATTTTATTAAAAATAATTATTAGTTACACTCTTAGTTTTTTTCTGTTCTGTTACATTAAAAGCAGTCGTCATTTTGTAGCTAAGGTGATTGATATTTAATTATTATTACGTTTAATAGAGAAAATCCATATTATTACTAAACCGTGAAGTGCATATTGCACGTTTCCGTTTCCGTCTCAATCTATGGATTTCCGAATTCTCGAAGTAAAATTTAGGTCGACAGCGCATCATTGACTGATGTTCTGTGGCTGCAGTATCACCTACCATCATGTGAACCTCATGCTCGTCTGCAGTGGCGGATTTTCCAGCACGCTGAGTAGGCTTGAGCCTAGGGCCTAGATGATTTAGGGCGGCATGTTTGGGGTCGGATTTTTTCTTCATTTGTATTAATTTTGTATCTTACAGAGTTAAGTGTAGAAGACAATCCCTATTACTGTATTTTAGAAAAAGGAACTCATTTATAGAGGCTGGGGCGGAAAAAATTTAACAACCTATACGCCAGAAATGTGTGAATCCGCCACTGCTCGTCTGTCAATATCTAACATAGAAAAATAGTCCACTAATACTTCTATGCAACATTGTTCAACAACATTTTGAGCAAACGCCTCCCCGCACACGGTCCAACTAACAGTAATTATCTGACAGATAGGCGCGAGGCAAACCAATTGCATTGTATTCGTATTGAAATTGGATTCTAGAGGGTGCTACATTTTTAATGACGTATGTTACACCTCTGTAGTGTGTAAATGACACCTCTGCTTTGTCAGTCAAATTAAAGAGTTGATTTAACCCTTATCGTGGCAAAAATATTTTTTTGACATAGGCGGCAAAAAAGTACATAGTTTCTTTAGCTTATTGTTACTAACTTTCAAATTTTATGAAAATGGGTTCATCAATTCAGATAGGCTATAGATAGATACACACAACTTAATATATAAACACAACTTTCTTTTATATATATAGATTCTGAGTCTGATGAAATTAAAAACAAACAAATCTCGATACTCAATTAAATTGTAACAACAGCTTATGGCCGTCACTTAGCGTTATAAATTACCAAGAGCATACAATGCAGTTGCTAAATGCAAATCACTGATAATCCATTAGCCAGCCTGGATACTGCAACAATGCACTAATGACCTTGGTGAGCGTTTGATTTATACATACGTCTTATAAACCTATAGAATATTAATGTATATATTACTAGCGATCTGCCCCGGCTTCGCATGGGTACAATGTAGATACACAATAAAATATTACTCGCTGATAATGTAGCTTTCTATTGGTGAAAGAACTTTTAAAATCGGTCAAGTAGATCTTAATAAATAAACAAACAAATATTTCCTCTTTATAATCTAATATGTAAAATTCTCGTGTCACAATGTTCGTTCCCATACTCCTCCGAAATGGCTTTACCGATTTTTACCAAAATGTATATGTGTATTCAGTAGGTCTCTGAGAATCAGCTACTATATAATTTTCAGACCCCTAAGTGATGAGGGTTGTTCACCCTTAATTTTTTTTTTTTTTTATAATGTGGCATTAAAAAATACATACAATCCTAAATTTTTACTTTTTTATCACCAACCCCTGCTTTTTAGAAATTATTTACATGGCAAATCAACGTTTGCCGGGTCAGCTAGTATAAGTATAGATATAGATGACATCGCACAAGCTGAGTAACCTCGCCATTTAGGTCGCTATGCAAAATAATTTTTTCTTTATATTTAATTGATATTGTATTTTTTTATTGTTTGTATGGTACCTAATCAATTTATTATTATTTTAATAAATATATTATATAGTGGTTTTATAGTATTTATAGTATTTGCACATGCAATCTACTGTATTGATAAGATAACAATTCTGAGGGCCAAGACGAAAGGAATTATTTCTCTTACTTGTTCGTGTCTGGCTCTCAGTAGTATTTAAATATTGCTAATTTTTTTAATTAAATCGAGAATAAAAGAGACGGGTTCTAAAATAGTTCCATAAACTAAAATATTTTTAAAATGACCCACAACACATTTAAATCACGGATCGGATAACCTATCTCTTCAGTCATCCGCTCCGTAATTAAAAAAAAGAATTGTTATGTCTAAATAATTTTTTTCAAAACAAAAGAGTATCTCCGACAAATAACTGAGATCGTCATCAAAATGCGCCATTGAAACCGATCATATAAGCCTCCAATTTCGAAGCCAAAATCTATTTTTCCTCCAGACTAAGGGGATTATTGCCGGCACTTTCCTCTAGTCATCAAACCAATCATTCCCTGATGACGCTGTAACTGAATTAGGCTTCCATTACCTCCCTCTTTGTCCCCCTATTAATTAAAACTAGTGCAACTAACGTTGATTGGATTTCCTCGCTTTTTGATGGCGATGACGCTGCATTATGGTAACTTGTTTGATATCTAGTTTCGTGTGAAGTGTAATTACGAAGAATCAAAAAATTTTTTTTTTTTAGAATTTTTTTCGCAATTTATTTATAAAAAAAATACAGAAAAGATGTGATTTTTCCTCCTTTGCTGTATTGTGTTGTATTTGTGTAATTTTTTGATATCTGTTTAGAGTTTGGACCAATGCAAAAGAGACGTGATGTATGATGTGTAGGTATGTATTGTATAATTGAATTCAATAGTTAACAGAAGTGATCACGTGTTTGTAGATGTCACGGTCTCAGGGTATGAACTATCAAAAATCATCGCTTGCGTTTAAGACTTTAATTAATGAAAAAAAAAAAACAAACAATTAAAATATACAATTTTCTTAAAATTTAATTTATTCTCACTTGTTATGTGTTATTTTTTTACTAATGTATATTTTAGATTAATATACTATTGACAGAGACTGCGATTATTTTTCTTTTTTTTACTAGTAAAAATGTTAGGTTATATATTTTAGTTCACCCAAATAACTCAAGTTTTATAGAACTCACAGTGTATAGTTCTGTATGGAGACAACAAAATTAAAAATCTCCCCTTCAGGTAGATTATCAAACTATCTCCTAGATGAAAATAACTGAATTTTTCGCGGCAGTAACTACAATCTAATTAGAGTTTCCCGAACGCAGCACGAAACGAGTTTAATTATGGTAGATAGTTTAAAATCTGTTGTTGCGATGCATTTTCCCCAATTATACGAGAGCGTCAATGTATTTGTATTTAATACATTATTGTAATCAGTATACATACAGAATTTATAAATGTATGGAGCAGATTATTTATTTATAAATTTTTATGATAACAATCGACGGGCTCGTTGGCGCGTTCGGTAGAACACCTGCCGTGCGCATCGATGGGTCGTTGGTTTGAATCCCACCGGGACAACATGTTTATAATTTTTTGTAAGCATGTTTTCCCCACGTCTGGTAACTTCGGGAATTGATCGGGTGGGAGGAATTTCGAAATTCCGACTGGGTAACGAAACACCGTTCATAGATGGAAAAGCCGTTAAGTGCACATTGCGCGTTTCGGTTTCAGTCTGTGGATTTCCGAATGCTTGAAGTAAAAAGTAGGTCGACAGCGCATCATTGATTGATGTTCTGTTGCTGAGGTATCATCTACCATCAAGTGAACCGACCTCGTATGTCGATATCTAACACAAAAAAAAACAATTATAATAGATGGCAAGACCATAAATTACATATTGCGCGTTTTTTTATGGATTTCCGAATGCTCGAAGTAAACATTAGGTCAACAGCGCATCATTGACTGATGTTCTGTGGCTCTATATTGATAAACACACATTATCTAATATACATAATACAGGTACATTAAAAAC
Organism: Anthocharis cardamines; assembly: GCA_905404175.1. Lineage (NCBI taxonomy): Eukaryota > Metazoa > Arthropoda > Insecta > Lepidoptera > Pieridae > Anthocharis > Anthocharis cardamines. The sequence goes on from FR989969.1 coordinate 8,564,704, forward strand.
TTGATAAATTTCGTATTGATTTAACTTAATAATATCAAATAACTAGTAATCAGCAACAATAGATTCATTAAACACGACACGAAATAAAGTCATCATACTTACACATATGATAAATATACAATTAATTTTCGTTTTTATTGCTTGTACATTAAGGTTCAAAATTACAAGCAATTTGACTATAATTTCACTTAAATTGTAGGTGTGATTTAAAAAGTAATTGGCTCTACGATACGGCGTGTAATCATTTCATCATTAGGAGTAGTTTGTTAGTTTTAAATGGTGCTTCAATATGGTATTTTCTATAAAAGTTAAATGTAAAAGAATATTAAGTTGGGGTTAAGAAATCTTATACCTTTAAACGAGCAATTCTTGTAGGTATATACATATATATATATATATATATATATATAATTGGAATCTCGGAATCGGCTCCAACGATTTTCATGAAATTTCGTATACGGGGGGTTTCGGGGGCAAAAAATCGATCTAGCTAGGAATCATTTCTAGAAAATGTCATTTTATTCGTGTTTTATCAACTTAAAAGAAAAATTACTTTTCCTGACATCTATCGGTGAATAGTAATACTATTTTTTAAAACTAGGTCTAGACAATGTCATTTTATTCGTGTTTTATCAACTTAAAGGAAAAATTACTTTTCCTGACATCTATCGGCGAATAGTAATACTATGTCATTTTATTCGTGTTTTATCAACTTAAACGATATATGACTCTTCCTGACATCTATCGGTGAGTAGTAATACTATTTTTTAAAACTAGGTATCATTTCTAGAAAATTTCATTTTATTCGTGTTCTATCAACTTAAACATAAACTTATTTTTTTTTATTCGAAGAATAATAACAAAAAGGTGGCGTTTGATTTTTTTAAATTGCTTTAACGACACAACAACACTAAAGCTATTCCAGCAGATGGCGTTGTTAAGTAACACGAAGTCAATGAGTGTTTGCTTTGAGGTTAGACTTGATTTTATTACTATGTAATTCGTACTTAAATTTTCCAAAAAACACAATTTATAAAAAAAAATATCGAGCAAAGCTCGGTCATCCAGGTACTCTTTATATTATGTGGATTTATTACAATTAATTATTGTCACTACTTATGGCTTGTTTATGGTTGATACCGACTGAGAAGCGTGAGGATTACTGGATAGTAGGTGATACTACAACAGAAACATCTGTCAATTATGCGCTGGCGACCTATTTTTTACTTCAAGCATTGAAAAAATTGCAAAACTGAAATGCGGAATATTCAATTGACATACGAACGGAGGTTCGGTCGGATTTTCGATATTCCTCCCACCCGTTTGATCCCAACCAATATACCCTAAGAAATCCAAATAGACCAAAAATGTTTACAAAAAATTATATATTAATATCTCGTCCCGGCGGCAGTCGAACTCGCGATCCATCGAAGAGCAGGATAGGTTATATATAACACGCTAGCGAGTCCATCAAATATTATTATAATTGCGAAAATATGTTTCTTTACTTTTTTTATCACAATTAAAAATAATGATTGAAAACTATCATAGTATCGCACTTTTATAGTAGGTCGTCTGTATTTAAAAAAAGTCTCATCTCAAGCATTATTTATCTTCGACTTTTTATCTTGTAAGCTTCTTCGAGAATTAAACATAGAAAACATGTTTATATACAGTATACGTATATAGAATCACGAATGAACCACGTTGGATGGTACTTGAATAACTCGATAAATTTCGTAAGACGGTAAGTGGGGACAGGCCGCATTATTGAAGCAAATTGCAAACACCCGCAGGGTTTCGGCTAATGCTAAAAACGTGATGTCGGGATACAGCTACTAGAAGATAAAATAGCTGGAATAAAAAATATAAAAGGTCGACAACGCATTTAATACATTTGAGTCGCGGATGTGTGTGGGGCGGTGGTGATTACTTATCTATACTAATATTATAAAGTGGAAATATTTGTATTTTTGTATGTTATGAATAAACTCAACAAGTACTGGACCGATTTTAAAAATTATTTCACCAATAGAAAGCTACATTATCAGCGAGTAACGTAGGCTATATTTCTTGTGTATAGTACATCTACATTGTACCCGAAGCCGGGGCGCGTGCTAGTCATTAGATAACCCAGCTATTTGGTTCCAATCCGTTATAAAAAAAATGGAATAATACACGTATAGTGCTACTTTATAGAGTTTGGCGGATGTTGGACGAGATGAAAAACATGTATGTAAAAAAAGTTTTGTATATGAAACTGGATGGGTATAGGTAGGGGAAGAGGGATGCCAAAAATAACATGGATTGTCTGTGTGAACAAAGATGTCTTTGAGAGGTGTGACTGATGATGTTGCGAGTGAAAGAGGAGAATGAAATAACGGAACATACTGCACCGACACTAAAAAAAGGGGAACAGGGCAGGAAGAAAAATCTTTGAAAAAAAAAAAAGATTTGTCAGTTTTACAAAATTGTGTTATCTAGAATCGCATCCAGTTTCTCTATAGCGCCTTATCGAGTACTAAACGGCTCATGAAGGCAACATTGGTATAATCTGTGGAATGCGACCCCCCGATGTAATAAAGTTGCCACCCTTGAGATTTGAAGCTCAAACATGCGGGCGTATAAGGATTTTTGGAGAAACTCTCAATAGGTCGGGAAAACAGCTTGATACTTATACTGAAGATTGCACGTGGCTTCACTCGCATGGCACGGAACTTTTTCTGAGATAGATATTGAAACAAGAGTTCAAGTTATGTCTCCTACCTCGAACTAAATAGCAATTTAAAAGCTTCAGAAGCTACATGTCATATTACGCAGATGTATTTGATTGCGAACAAATGTTTGGCCGCTAGGACATTCTATCTGTGATTTGCAACACGTGAATAAACACGGAATAAACCTTTCCTCATGCATTGTGAGAAATTATAAAAATTCTCTCTGAGTGCAAGTTTCCGCCATATTACGGGATTTTTTTCATACAAATGTAAATAAGTTTCCTTAAAGAAAAATCTTGCTCCATCTTAGACTGCACTGTTCATCCACTAGCAGTTATTAAGATTTTTCCACTTATTATCATTTAATACCGGAACGCCTACGTGGTTCAGAAGTTAGCGTGGTGCGTTTAGCACCGGAGGTCCTGGTTTCGAATCCTGACAAACCAAAAAATATTGTTTCGGTCAGGCAGGGCATAGAAGGCTGATCACTTGAAACAGACGTACAGAAATCTTTCTTTTCTTTCTTTCAAATGGGTGCCTTGCCCCATTAGGAGACTCGGGAGTATGTGGTTTAGTGGTCGCTCGTTCATCCCAACCATCGTTCATCCCAACCTCGTTCAACCATCAGCGTGGGAATCGAACCCATGCGTCCTGGGTTCGATTCCCACGCTGATGGTTAAGTATAAAGCGCCGGCGCCACGCTTGGATACTAAGCGATCCCATCAGCCCCAAAAAAACGGTCATTCAAATTTTTATGAGACTCGGTAATTCACTACTAAAACCATAATTTTAATATATTATTTCGATATAGAACTAACCAAGATCGTAAGAAAACCGTAAGCTTCCAAATAAGCCGAAAATTTCACTTCCACACTTATACTCCAAGGAAAGTAACGTCAAGAATTCATTATGTCGTACCATCCCACTCGACATCAGTCGGACCTTTGATTGGGGAAATAAAAAGCCTGGAGACTAATTCAAGAGGCCGCTCACCGACAAATTGGCTCAATTGTCTTGAATTACGAGGGCACTTGCAAATTTTGAGATCAAAATAAGCAGTAATGACGTCAGGATATAGTGAAAAATTATTCTTCTAGATTTAACAATATTATTGTCTGTTATTAACGCGAATATCATAATTTTAATAAAATACTGTATAGCGGATTAAAACGCGATTTATTGTTTATATTGTTTAAATTATTTATCCTGACGCTTCGGATATACACTTGGGATCGAGAAATTAAAAATCTAAAACCCAAATAATACTAAAAAACAAGAGGATAACGTGAGACAATATTATCATAATATAGAAGATTACAGTAAATATCAACTCCGTAGGCAACTTTGTGATATTTCAAAAATCAGACAACTGTCATCTTTCTGTCTGGCCCGTGACCACGTTTGCTGAAAAGCATTTGAAACGTCGGGATAAATAATTTAAACAGTATAAATAATAAATCTCGTTTTAATCCGGTATACAGTATATTTGAGTGGGACATGGGGCAGATCCATTTCTTTGTCTGTTTCACTGATCATTTCTAACAGGCAAGTAGGTGATCAGCCTTCTGAGCCCTGCCTGACCGATACATTTTTTTAAATCATGTTTAATAATGTCGAACCCGGGACCGCCGGTGCTAAACGCATCGCACTTACCAATGAGCCACGGAGTGGGTCAATTAGTTTGGGATAAATAACGCTCTCGACACACACTGGTCAGTTGGTCACTTTTCATTAGCTGCTTACTTCTTACTTTATGCTTTATAAAGTAATCATCTTTTGCATAGACATATAACTATGAAATTTTGTATAGACTATCCATCACAGTTGCAAGAACAATGCGCTTCAAAGGTCGGACAGGCAGACTGGATGGCGAATTGACAGCATAAACTTAGATATATACGGAACCAACATCAATGAGTTCGTCTATATGCATCGTCGCGTAATCCATCAAAACTGAATACATAACGTTAACTATAACACTTAAATTATACTTTATTACACAGTTATAACTCATTATTATTAGGTATAGTTCACGGAGAAGCTTTAAAAAAATTGCTTATAATAATTGAAGACATGAGTGGATGAAGGGGCTATGTAACATTTTTTAGAGCTGCTATTTTTTACGTTGAGTGAAAGTGTTATGTGTCTCCATAACAATATATACATGTATAACTATTTTATTTTTCAAATTGAGTTATTAAATAAACAATCAAGAAAGTTAATAATTGTCTAAAAAAATATGTAACAACACTGTTTTGCCCATTTTCTCGATCATTTCAAAATTTTTCATACGCCCCTCATCCACTCATGTCTTCAATTCATTTTTGGAAAGAATTACAATATATATTAATGAGTAAAGTATATGAAGTAAACTCGTACTATTGAAAAGTATCACACATATAAATATAATACTTTATACAGGATTAAAACGCAATTTATTATTTATCACGCTTTTATAAGAGGACACACCGTTAGTCAATATTGTCATAATATAGATATATCAAATATCAACTTCATAGGAATAGATGGCGTATCGTAACTTTGTGAAAATTCAAATCCGATAGCTGTCAACTTTTAGTTTGCCTGTGACCAAGTTTGCTGAAAAGCAATCGAAATAGTTGGTAAAGTTTTATAATAACTAGCAACACGGGCTTCTCACGGATGCAATGTTCATGTACTATACACAAAGCCTATGTTATTCGCTGATAATGTAGCTTTCTATTGGTGAAAGAATTTTTAAAATCGGTTCAGCAGATTCAGAGATTACCCCCTACAACCTCACAAACTTTACCTCCTTAGAATATTAGTATAGAACTTAGAATATTATTATAATACTATTATTCTAATAAAAGACGTCCCATTCTAGCCTCTCTGTAAAAAAAGAAAAAGGCATCCAAAATTATATAAACATGAAGTCAAGACTTTTCACTATCCGATACTATTTAACATCAACACTCCCAAATTCACAGACACTTCAAAACCACGAAAGTAACTGCTTTCCTGGACAACACCAAAAGCCAACGCAATCTTAATACAAGGGGCTAAGGTTGAAAATGGAGTATCATTGTGGTTAAAATAATGTACGCAAAATTGACTCTGAAAGCTATAAATATTGAGGCAAAGGGTTTGGTTAAAGGGTCATTTGAGTGGTCGCTCGGTTGACCGCTGTGGACTTGGACGCTTCCATATGCATTATTCAGGTGGCGTATGTTTTGAATTTTTTATATGGAAAAGTATATTTTAGTACTGTTGTATATTCTGTTGGGTAAAGGTTAAGATACATTTATTTTTAGAAGTTTGCCAGTCATCAGTCGCCAACCTTTAAAAAAAAAGTAAACTTCTTTAGTAGGCAAATGAGCATGTGGTATAAACATATATGTCGGCAACACCAGAAGCTCTGCATATGTGTTTTCGGCTTTTGAATGGATCTTAATGGGAGCAAATCTCTTACTTAATCATTATCACAGTGTGTTTATAATGTAGTGTAGTTTTTGAGTTTAATCCTAACAAACAAACAAATCTTTCTTCTTTATGCTCTTTGCATTATTTCTACTCATGCATAATCATTATCATAATATCTTAAAAAATTGAAGCGACATTAATTATAAAAAAAATCTTATAGACGCTCATATTGTCTAAGGATATTTTTAAGAAAATAATAAACAAACAAATGGCTCATTATTCACCCAATTACTTTGAAAAAACGTCTCAATTTTCCTTCCAATCAGACCTAACGAGATCAAAGAAACACTCACATTAAGTTTGCGCACATTTGTCCGTCTGTCAGTCCAATAAATAAGGAAAGAAAAACTGCGAAGCCACCTCGTCTGCTCTCTATCTGGTCACATCAGTGTATCGGCGAAGACAGTGACTAAAACTGAGGATTGATATAGAGCTGCTAATACTTTTTTCTTTTTAATTTATTTTGGCATCGAACAGGCATGTACAAACATATTTACATTTTGTATTTGCAGAATGTAGCTTATGTAAAGTGTTATCAAATAAAAACTATTTATATTGATTTACTTTTCTTTTTAATATGATTTTTTTATTTCAGAGTAGACAGCCGTGTGTTACCAGATGGTAAGTAATCACCGCTGCTTATGGACATCCGCGACTCGAAAGTCTGAGATGCGTTGTCTTCAATAATGATAAAGTAATAAAATAATTAGGATCGTCTCTTAAATAATTAATTTATTAATTAAGTTTCACAACATCGCAGTGTACATCTAGCGGATTTTTATCACTAATTATTTCTTCAAGGGATGTAATAATTGCTTCATTTTTCTGCGCTGTTCCATATGTTTTATTTGGGGTCGGCGCAGTATGTTCTCTTTTTCCATTCTCTTCATTCACTCGCCATATTGTCACATTTGGCCTCTGTCTTCCCCTATACCCATCCACTGTAATATTCTAAACATTTTTAGATACACTAAATAACTATTAAAGAAAATTTCTTGTATTCAATCTTGTTCACTTTCACTAAAACAAATAACCTTAGATTGCTTGATAAAATACATCGCCTATATCAAAGTTAATCTAGGAAATTATTATTTTACTTCTAAACAATTTATATTACTATTATAAGTCTTATTTTATACAGATTGTGTGACACAGTACTCTTTATCGTATTTTCACTATTAATTGAATTATGGCATTTTATTAATTTACTATTCGTTTTAAAAACATTTTTGCGTTGTACTAGCTCTATATGAATCTTTACACAAGTAAAACATTGACCGTAAAGGTTCAGGATCATTACTCCTTGCCCTCATTGTCTTTATTTATTGGTAATTCTGCCTCGAAATAGAACATTGCAGTAACGTCCATATCAGCATCTAATACTGCGTTGAAACTATTCAGTAGAATTTAGACTGCTACTTTATAAAACACTAGGATTTTCCCATGACTTTACTTGAATGAAAATTAAAGATGATCGCGTAACAAACATACAAAATTTATAGCCAAATGTCACTGTGAATTTTACAAGAAATAAACTAATTACTAATAGTGGAGATATAATATCCATAATATGATAATATCTTATGATAATATCTTTTGTTTCTTTGAATGAATCTTTGAAAGACGAAAAATAATATTATTTTCTAATGAATAAGCACAGTCGTAAAAACTTAATGAAATCTGAACAATGCAAGCGCATTAAAGTTCTCGTTGGCGCGGAAGAGGAAAGTTTTTTTACGATTTCATAAAGCGACACAGTTTTTCATTTACACCGTTCTAGTGGTGATAAAACATAATTAAAATATTTTATTTCGCTGATATCTCTGACTTTACGGTTTAATGTTTATATGATTGTGATTTTTTTAATAGCACGCCATCTAGTTTTGGTTTAAAACAATAAAAAGACATTCCGATGGATAGGAGATTTGAACTTATTTATAATCTACGCACGGGTGAATTATTGATGTACTATACACAAAATATATATAGCCTATGTTACTCGCTGATAATGTAGCTTTCTATTGCTGAAATAATGTTGAAAATCGGTTCAGTAGATTCAGAGATTAACTCTCTACAACATTTTTTTTACACCTTGGGTTACATCATTCACATTTACGTTTTAGTAAGGATCTCTAATTATTCCTGGAAATAAATATGGCGAATGTTACGCGTTGAATGTAGCTTTCCAACGGTGATAGAATTAAAATCGGTCGAGTAATTTTTGATTTAAATCATAACAAACAAACAAACATACAAATCTCTCCTCTTTATAATATTAGTAAAGATAAGGAAGTCATTTCTGGAACTAATAAATCGATTTTGAAAATATTTTCACCAGTAGATATGTTTTAATGTGAAAAAACAAGAGGGGCTGGATCGCTAGTGTATACTAATATTATAAAGAGGAAAGATTTGTATTTTTGAATTTTTGTATGTTACGAATAAACACAAGAACTACTGGACCTATTTTAAAAAATCTTTCACCAACAGAAAGCTACATTTTCAGCGAGTAACATAGGCAATTCTTTTTTGTATAGTAAATCTACATTGCGCGTGAAGCCGGGCGCTAGTATAAAAAAAAGACAGACGAAATAGAAAAATATTAAATTTTTTTTATTAAGCTTATCGGCTGCACAAATTAAAAACACTGAATATGCCATATCAATAAAAAATAGGTTTTTGAATTTTTGGACATTCCGTGTAATTTTTTATCTTAATCAAAGACTCTTATTTTTTTACGAACATTTATTCTAATGTTTTCAATAGTGGAAAACACAGAATATCCAAACATCATTCAAATAAACCAAATTAAAACAATGATTATCACACTGACAAAATGAAAACACTGAATATACTTGGATATTCAGTGTTTTATGCTAGTTAATTTCAAAAGTAAGCACCCACAGGTGACCTCAAAAGAAACCTATTATTATTTATTATTACCAATGTACTCTGTGATTATTACCTATATACAAAGGTGTTAAAAGATCTTGAAATTTCGTTAAAACACCTAAATGTGACATATGTGCTGATTGTGCAGTAGGGTGATTCAAAAAATCTTTTTAATTATTTTTTTTAACTGATACTTTCTCAAATGTTTTTATTTGATATAAAAAAAAAATCTCACTAAACCCAAGCCCTATAGCTCAACTCTAAGGGGTCGCTATTGTTTTTTTAGTTTCCTATTTAATTAACATGGGAAAAATCGTTTTTTTTGTTTTAAATTGAATTTACACATAATTAACGCAATTTTTTATAAAAAACGATTTTATATCCTTAAAGTAGAGTCTTTGAGCTTTACAAAACTCTATTACAAATTACGATTATCTTTACATAAAGACTAATTACAGCTATTTAAAAATTACTAAATTTCGAAAAATATAGATTTTTTACTATTGTGCAGTGTATGAAAGAAATAAATACGACTATGGAGAAAAAGGAGAAGTTATCGCAGATGATATAACTGAAAAGAATGAGACACATAAAGCAAAAGTATCCGACGCAATCGATGAATATAAGGATTATTCTAAAGCTGAAGAAAATAATCAGTTAAAATAATATTTCCTATGGACTTATTGATTCCACACATGCTATTATTAGTCAAAGAATCTTTTTTTGTTAGTTGCTTAATTGCTGTTAACGATTGCTCAGATGGAATACATGGAAAAAATAAAGAAAAATGAAGTAATGATATCCGTGATTTAATTGAAATTATAGAAAGAACATCAAAATTGTCCCTTTTTAGGAATTTCTTAATTGGCAGAAGAAAAGCGTCAACCGCTTAAAGATAACGACGATTTGAAAGACTTCGCTTTAAGAAATGTTGTCGTGTAAAATTTAAAAGCTGTTTACGACAACTTAAATTCAATGAAAAATTTTCCGACGTAGAATACAAATAGTTACTTTTTTACTAAGACGCCATATCTTTATAATATGATATTAGTATTAGACGACGGGATATTAATCCTATAAAAAAAAGAAACATTATTATCGATAAGCTTTGCAAATTGATGCGTAATAACAGAACCACATTTTGGCATACTATGGTGGAAAGTAATAATGTCTTCGATTTGGTGACTGTTGGTCAAGTAAATCAAGATGAAGATAATATTTTTTATAAATTTCTTTAAGATTATAAACATTGTGTTTATTAAAATAAAACTGGATAATCGTTTAATTTGATGTGGTCTTATTAAGTTTATTCTAAACTTTTAACTTACCAAAACCATTTTAAAACACTGAATAGTACTATTCTGTGTTTTTAAACTGTTTTATGCAATATAAAATTTCTTAATTACCATTGTTTTATGAACAGTTGTATTTTTTATTAGATTTTTGTAACACTTTGCTGACGATACATATCTACCATAATAGTAGAGCCTATTTATCACATATTAATTAACAGACATATTAAAAATATTTCTATATTGTCATTTGTTTTTGCAATTTTACAAAACACGCTCTACTGTAAAAATAAGAAAATGGTTGATTCTGTGTTTTTAATTTGTGCAGCCGTTATCATCTAAAATCTCAGTTTAGCCAGTACAGGTTGCCTGGAAGAAATCGCTTTTAAGCGATAAGGCCGTCTATTGCTTTTTATATTATTTATATTCATATTATATCTGATTTTTTGTGGTGTGCAATAAAGTTATATTTCATTATTAAAAAATAGTTACAATTCTAATTAATTATTCCTTACACTCGAAAGAAGTGAACAACAAAGACATCCGCTATACATCATGTTCTCAAAGTTCCCGACCCAGTACCCTAGGGAAGTCGCTCGTTTATCACCGGCGACGCGTATTTAATTGGAGACATCCTGCTTCCAATCTAAAATTCTAATAGAGTTTCATTTTATTGTCTTGTCTCTTGTTGGAATAAATTGTATTGAAGTTATACTATTCCTATATATTAGTACATTACTTTGGATTTTGAACTGGCTTTTAAATCAAAGATTTATTGACTTCATGGGTATATTGATAAAATTATTATAATTTGGAATATATTCGTTAGATTTTTTATGTTAGATATCGACAGACGAGCATGAGGTTCACTTGATGGTAGGTGATACCTAAGCCACAGAACATCAGTCAATGATACGCTGTCGACCTACTTTTTACTTTGAGCATTCGGAAATCCATAGACACCGAAACGCGCAATATGCACTTCACGGGTTTTCCATCTACATATGAACATACATACATAGGTATGAACGGTGGTTCGTTACCCGGTTGGAATTTCAATATTCCTCCCTCCCTCAATGCCCGAAGTTAACAGACGTGAGGAAGACACGCTTACAAAAAATTATAAACATGTCGTCCCGGTGGGATTCGAACCCACGACCCATCGATGCGCACGGCGGGTATTCTACCGAACGCGCCAACGAGCCCGTCAGCTTTGCATTAGATTATTATCTATCATTTATTTTACACCTGAGTAAGCTTGTATACTTTGTAATACTTTTGATAGATAAACTAAGATGTAAAAAAAATTGTGTGTGTGTACCAGAGTACACAGGTAAGAAGTGAAACTTCTTTACGACATATCATTTTTGTACTATTTGCAACTTCACGAAAATGGGGTAGATAAGGCTTAAGCCTTAAGAAAAAAGATTTTATCACTTTCAAATTAATATATTGTTATTCTTATTTCAAACCAAACTTCAAAATTAATATATTGTTGTTATTATTATAATATATTACATTATATTATTTTCGTCACTATACTAAACTTTGATAAAAAAAGCAACATGGCGCTTAACCGAAAAACGTGACGATACTTACAAAAATGTCTCCCATACGTCGATAAAGAAGTTTCACTTCAAAAATTAATGTAATCGTTATTATTATTTTTATAGACGTAATTCGTGAGGCAAAATAGGTTTTCGTCATTAGTCATTACTAACTACAAAAAAGATCAATGTTCGTGTATTTAAAATAATAAAAAAAAGCATAACAAAGAACTGTTAAACTCTCATGCTCCAAACAACAAATCCATACTTTAATAATATATTTAACCACCACTAATTTTGCCTCTTAAGACATCTTCCCATTAAAAGCATCTTGAAACTAACAAACCGATATCTACTTCAAAGGTAACCAGTTCGCGCGAGAAAGCCAAATTAATTCTATAATTACATCTGACAGAGGCAGTACTTGTTTCACAGCTGGGTAACTCTTTTGAGGGTAAACTCTTAAGGATTGAATTTTTAATCGTCTTTTTAGAGGGTAATTATTTCGTAACCGAGATGCGTTTGGTCGCGCGTTTAATTTATATTACCTTTGGAGACGGCGGAGAGCTATTTTCTTTATTGATGTTTTTATTTAAAAATAAATAATAAAAATAAATTTGACATTAGATATCGACAGACGAGCATGCGGTTCTCTTGATGGTAGGTGATACCTCAGTCAATGACGCGCTGTCGAATTTTCAATCGAAACTGATTAATTTTCCATCTATGAATGGTGGTATTGACAGTTCATCTAAAGGTTTATGTGTGTCCTTTGTCCACAATTAATATAAACATATATATAATATATCGTCTGTTCAAAAGTAAAACTCACTAAGTGTCATTTTTAATAAAAATATTTTTACTACTATTGCTGATTTTAAGCGTAAACCTTCTGTAAGAACAAAGTACTAATTGCATAAAATGGTCCATAACAAAACTATGAAGCGTAATACGAACTTAGTAATTGATACTTATCGTAGATGTTTGCTTAAAATAAGTAACCACAGACAAATTTATTTAACTAACCTAAACTAGTGGACCCCGCAGACGTTGTTCTGCCACAATTTTGGCTTCTAAATTATATAATTATTCTTAAATTTGAATATGCCCATTTACCCATTATAATTGTCTAATATGTCACTGATTTGCAGTGGACATCTTTTATTCCAAAAAAGCTAAGAATGCATGACGTGAGCTGTCAAGATGGCGGAGTTCCGAATCTAATTTATTTTATAATGAAGAAAGGGATTTCGTAAGATTTTTCAAAAAATTTTTTACATACAAACCTTCTCCTAAAAATTCTGAAGACAACAAAAAAAATTTAGCTCAATCCGTCCAGCCGTTCTCAAGTGATGCGAGTACGTACATGCGGCATTTTATTTTTATTTATATAGATTATACTTAGTGAGTTTTATCTTTGAACCAACGATATGTACTATAATGCTTGCTAATCTTAGTACTATGAATCATAATGCAACCATTAGGTATGTCGTTTGTTCGCGCTCCATTTGCAAACTCTGCAGGGAATTGTTGGTCGCTTCTAGCGAATAAAGTGATGTTTTAATGTATTGTATTCTAGGCTTAAGATAACATATACATATACATACTACATCTATCTATACATATAATAAAAATATAGAGGTCAAATGTCTGCACATAGAAAAAAAATGCTAAACACCGAGTCAGGGGGATGTAAGAAGAGAAATAGAACAAACACAGTTTTTTTTCCCTAATTTTGTATATTAGGGAATTCTATTATTCATAGATTAATCATATATAGAAAAACCGTGAATGCACATTGCCCGTTTCGGTTTCAAAAAGTTTCCGAATGCTCGTAGTAAAAAGTACCTCGACAGCGCATCATTGACTGATGTTCTGTGGCTGAGGTATCACCTACCATCTAGTGAACATCATGTTTGTCTGTCGATATCTAACATAAAAAAAGTGAAATAGAGAAATATGTGCATTTCATTGATTGTTTTTATTACAAGCAGACGGGTGAACGATTTTTTTTATCTTAATCTAGTTTCCAGCGGATTCAAATCCGGAATCTTCGTTTCTAAAAGCTGTGTAAGCTTTATGTTAAAAACTACAAAGTTAAAATTATTTTAATTTATTATATATATTATAATTTATATGTTAATATATCTAATGGCGGTGATGAATGAAAGTGATCCGCCTATCAAACGGATAAAAAACGTTCTTTAAAAAAAACTATCACTCATACGTCATATTGTAAGAATATGAATGTAATTCTTGTTGCCATCATAAGAAAATGCATTACGTAAAATAAGAATGAATTTTCAGCGCTTTTCCAGTTGAAATGTGTAAAACTGGGAGCGCCTTGATGCACCGATTGCATTCATCACGTTGATACCGCGTTCTGTGTAGGGATACCATACTTTAATTTTAGTAAGTTTTATTGCATAAATGTAGTATAAGTATTAGTTAACAGTAGTGACGGCGGGATCGTTGGCACGTTTGGTAGAACACCTACCTTGCGCTCCGATGGGTCGTAGGTTCGTATCTCGCCGGAGCAACATGTTTAAAATTTTATGTTAGCTTGTCATCCCCATATCTGGTCATCGGGCATTAAATGGGTGGGAGGAATATAAAAAAATCTGACTGGGTTTTCCACCATGGAAAAGCCGTGAAGTGCACATTGCGCATTTCGGTCTCAGTCTATGGATTTCCGAATGCTCGAAGTAAAAAGTCGATCGACAGTACATCATTGACCGATGCTGATAGGTTCGGTTGGGGTATCGGATACCTACCTTCAAGTGAGCGTCATGCTCGTCTGTCGATATCTCACATAAAAAACATGATCAATCTACAAGTATGTACCCTATTGTCGAGCACAACACCCAGTGCGAGGCAGTTCACAGTAATTAAAAAAAAAAAGTTTCATAAATACTTAATTCATGGTCACTCAACAGGATGACGAACAACGGATGTGGTATAACTGATGCCCTGTTTATTATAACAAGCGACGTTGCATACACTGGGGGAATTTAAACGATTTGTATTGTAGGTGTGGTCGCGGCACACCTAGCGCTGCAGGTGTAATGCAGTTCATCGTATTGCTTGATTATGTGAATTATGCTTAGGATTAGTGATGAATATGTATCCGCGGATCCGGATCCGAATACGGATATTAATAATTGGTGGATACGGATCCGAATGTGTAACTATGGATACGGATATTTGGTGTCAAAATCCGCGGTTACGGATACGTATACGGATCTTAAAATGTATGCGATGCGCGTCACCTTGAATATATTTATTTCGTTTGCAATATAAAGATGCCAAATATTTTTTTTTAAAAAATAAACTGAATGGAATTTAATAGTTTGACACTTCTACCTAATAACCAATATATAAAATTTCATAATAAGATAAAAGATCCCCCAAAAAAAAGTACCGAATACAGGTACAGATTATTCTTCCGCCTCGGATATCCGTGGATATGGACACGAATGCGGATATCACTACTTAGGATATACTGTTAAGTTAACTCATTTCATAGGGAATAATCTAGATAAGATAAGAAAAACCTTTATTCCATAATTAAACTTATAAACTACTAGCAAAACGCCCCGGCTTCGCACGGGTGCAAATAGATGAAAAAAAGCAAAGCCTATGTTGCTCGCTGATAATATAGCTTTCTATTGGTGAAAGAATTTTTAAAATCGGTTGAGTAGTTTTTGAGTTAAATCGTAATAAAACCGCAAAAATTGAACGAAATGACATAGTACTACCCCTCGCCGTATTGCTCGATGCCGTGCGTGCGGCACAGCGGTGCGAAGCGGACGGCGTGTATTTTTTGTTTATATTGATATTTTTAATTTCGTAATATCTTTTGAATGGAATGTCCGATTTCAATATTTCAAAAAGTAATCAACAGGCATTGAAACAGTCTTGAATATGAAATAATTTAGTTGGATAAGAATTAATACAAAGGTATGGATAGCAAGGTCTGATTTTGATCGGCATTTCTATCAACTTTTAAAATGTAAAAAAGTAGTTATAGTAACATAACTACAATAGTTAGACATATGGTCTCGCGAAGTTTTTTGTAGATATTTATATGTTCTATAATATTGTAGAACTTCATTTTGTTCTATCATCAATACTTTTCGCAGCGCATGCGACGAACAACATTTTTTGGCAATTTTTTTTACACCTCGGGTTGGTTTTCGTAGGAAATTCTAAGGATCTCTATTTTTTTTCTAGTAATAAATATAGCCTATGTTACTCAGCGATAATGTAGCTTTCTATTGGTGAAAGAATTTTTGAAATCGGTCCAGTAGTTTTTAAGTTTATTCAATACATACAAACAAACAAAAAATCAAATCTTTCCTCTTTATAATATTATATAGTATAGATAGCAAAACGCCCCGGCTTCGCACGGGTGCAAATAGATGAAAAAAAGCAAAGCCTATGTTGCTCGCTGATAATATAGCTTTCTATTGGTGAAAGAATTTTTAAAATCGGTTGAGTAGTTTTTGAGTTAAATCGTAATAAAACCGCAAAAATTGAACGAAATGACATAGTACTACCCCTCGCCGTATTGCTCGATGCCGTGCGTGCGGCACAGCGGTGCGAAGCGGACGGCGTGTATTTTTTGTTTATATTGATATTTTTAATTTCGTAATATCTTTTGAATGGAATGTCCGATTTCAATATTTCAAAAAGTAATCAACAGGTATTGAAACAGTCTTGAATATGAAATAATTTAGTTGGATAAGAATTAATACAAAGGTATGGATAGCAAGGTCTGATTTTGATCGGCATTTCTATCAACTTTTAAAATGTAAAAAAGTAGTTATAGTAACATAACTACAATAGTTAGACATATGGTCTCGCGAAGTTTTTTGTAGATATTTATATGTTCTATAATATTGTAGAACTTCATTTTGTTCTATCATCAATACTTTTCGCAGCGCATGCGACGAACAACATTTTTTGGCAATTTTTTTTACACCTCGGGTTGGTTTTCGTAGGAAATTCTAAGGATCTCTATTTTTTTTCTAGTAATAAATATAGCCTATGTTACTCAGCGATAATGTAGCTTTCTATTGGTGAAAGAATTTTTGAAATCGGTCCAGTAGTTTTTAAGTTTATTCAATACATACAAACAAACAAAAAATCAAATCTTTCCTCTTTATAATATTAGTATAGATAAAATGTAAAAAAGTAGTTATAGTAACATAACTACAATAGTTAGACATATGGTCTCGCGAAGTTTTTTGTAGATATTTATATGTTCTATAATATTGTAGAACTTCATTTTGTTCTATCATCAATACTTTTCGCAGCGCATGCGACGAACAACATTTTTTGGCAATTTTTTTTACACCTCGGGTTGGTTTTCGTAGGAAATTCTAAGGATCTCTATTTTTTTTCTAGTAATAAATATAGCCTATGTTACTCAGCGATAATGTAGCTTTCTATTGGTGAAAGAATTTTTGAAATCGGTCCAGTAGTTTTTAAGTTTATTCAATACATACAAACAAACAAAAAATCAAATCTTTCCTCTTTATAATATTATATAGTATAGATAGCAAAACGCCCCGGCTTCGCACGGGTGCAAATAGATGAAAAAAAGCAAAGCCTATGTTGCTCGCTGATAATATAGCTTTCTATTGGTGAAAGAATTTTTAAAATCGGTTGAGTAGTTTTTGAGTTAAATCGTAATAAAACCGCAAAAATTGAACGAAATGACATAGTACTACCCCTCGCCGTATTGCTCGATGCCGTGCGTGCGGCACAGCGGTGCGAAGCGGACGGCGTGTATTTTTTGTTTATATTGATATTTTTAATTTCGTAATATCTTTTGAATGGAATGTCCGATTTCAATATTTCAAAAAGTAATCAACAGGTATTGAAACAGTCTTGAATATGAAATAATTTAGTTGGATAAGAATTAATACAAAGGTATGGATAGCAAGGTCTGATTTTGATCGGCATTTCTATCAACTTTTAAAATGTAAAAAAGTAGTTATAGTAACATAACTACAATAGTTAGACATATGGTCTCGCGAAGTTTTTTGTAGATATTTATATGTTCTATAATATTGTAGAACTTCATTTTGTTCTATCATCAATACTTTTCGCAGCGCATGCGACGAACAACATTTTTTGGCAATTTTTTTTACACCTCGGGTTGGTTTTCGTAGGAAATTCTAAGGATCTCTATTTTTTTTCTAGTAATAAATATAGCCTATGTTACTCAGCGATAATGTAGCTTTCTATTGGTGAAAGAATTTTTGAAATCGGTCCAGTAGTTTTTAAGTTTATTCAATACATACAAACAAACAAAAAATCAAATCTTTCCTCTTTATAATATTAGTATAGATGAACAAAGTCAAGGCGTGTTTGATATATGGAAATGGATAATTGTTTATATGAAACAGTTCAACTAAAACTAAACTCTATATACTTGCCATCTTAAACGTGCTTATTGCCAATCATGACAACTAGCTAATCATATATATATATTTTAATTTTCTTTGACCTTTCCTAAAAAGATTTCTGAATAAATTTCGTGATAAAGAATTTATTATTTAGCTCGAAATAACATTGGTATTACAATCATAATAATATTATTATTATTATCTTTCGTCCCAAATATAATATAAAGTCGTAATATAGTAGTAACACGTCTGTCTGTCACATTTAACAGCGATGTGTAGAGTCTTGAAGCGTTGCAATCACGGATCGGAAGACGTTTATTGAAATCTCAGCTAGGAGGACATAGATTAGCTATTTACAGAGATTAATTTATTAGTTCACGTACTCAATGCAGATAGTTTATCATTTCATTTCGCTGAGACGTTTTTTGTTTCACATAAGTGTCGATAAATAAAAATTTAGCTAAAGATCGCGATTAAACTTTGAAATAGCGCTAAAAATTTTACTTTAACGAAGATACTTTCTTACCAAATAAATCTGTTCTTCTTTGTTTAAGTTTTCTGTAAACATTTCATTTTTATATATATTTGAAATAAAAATAGGACAATAGCACATTATTGACTGCTGTTTTGTAGCTGAGGTATCACTAATCACCAAGCGAGTTTTATATTATTATTACTTGTATATCGTATAATTATTAAAAGATAGAGATTAAGATCACACTTAAACCGCTGAATCGATTTAGATAAAATTTTATCACAAAAATTATCCCTTAAAAGTGTGAAAAGGGGCTTGTATGGAGAAGCAATCTTATATTAAAAATCATTACAATTTAATTTTTGGTAAGAAAAAAATATATTTTCTGTATTTTTGACCAATCAAGTTAATAAGAAGATGATTTAATTTCTTTAAGGACCTTTTTGTATCTACTATCTATCTATACTTATTCTAAGAGATTGATATGTGGTAGATACCTACATATTATCTAGCTGCGATTAGAATATTAAAATAGCAAGGATATTAATGTAAAAATATTTTGAATGAAAAATAAGCTAGCCGTATTAATTAATAATTCTACGCAGACAAAGTCTCAGGCACTAAGAAGCTAGTGGACAGATAAATTAACTTATTTATAATACTACTATTAAAAAAGATCTAAATCTTTTTACTCTGTACCTCAAGATGATTGTCACAGATAGGTTGAGAGGGCGCAAGTTCGTAAAGTTTTACGATCAGTATCCGATAGCAGCACTCTGTAACATACCGTAATATCGGAGGGACCGTTACATGCCTATCGCACTACTGTCTTGATTGAATTATACTGATTGTCAGCTAAATGGAATTTCCTGTACTCCAAGAAGAAACCTTAGAGTAAATATTCTCCTTTTTCTAGTTCAATTGAAAAAAATATTTTTTTTTTGTTAAGGAGAAAATAGCATTACATAAAAAATTACAATATACCCAGAAAAATGTGTGTGCTTCACATACTCGTATATATATAGAAAAACGAGTTGGTGCCCGCAACTTCGTTCACGTGGGCTTTTAAACCGTGAAGTGCACATTTTATATTTCGGTTTCAGTCTATGAATTACCGAATGCTCGAAGTAATAATTAGGTCTAATTAAACATTGATTGATTTTCTGTGGTTAAAGTCACTTAACTTCAAATGTACATCAAGCTCGTCTGTAAATATCTAACATAAAAAAATTAAGAGAACTTTTCATCCCGACATCCGATTTTAATGAAGCAGGTTTATACGTTGCTCCAGACTAATTTCAATTTGTGTGAAAATAGGTTATATCTTCCAAGATTAGCATTAACAAATAGACAGACAGATAAAATTGTTTTTATATATTCTGTTCATATTTCTAAATGCCCTAGATTTCTGGCAATTTTTTTTCAAAGCAAAGTTATTTTTATTCTATTGTTATAAAACAATTGTTACAATAATGTATCATAAAAAGTCTGAGGCTTTGTGTGTGAATTTGGGTGCGACTAAATTTTAAAAGACATAAAATAGACCAAAATATATTTACTAACCATATTTTCTAAACACATTTATATTAAACAAAAATCTATAATATTTCATAATATGTATAAAACAAAGTCGTGCTAGTTACACCACTTATAACTCGAGAACCATTGCACTGATTTAAATGATCTTTTTCTATTTATTGGAGTCGTCTATATCCCGAATAACAGAATAACTATTAAAATATCGGAAAAAGTAAAAAAAAAGAGTACATGTAACGTTCACACGCGATTGAAGAAAACTTAAAAAAAAAAAACAAACAAACTATCTATTGACAAAATAGTGACGCCATATTGCCGTAACGGACTTCCGTTGTATTGTCGTCCAGTTACCTCCTAGTCGCGCCTAAAGAAGTTTTACTTCAAAAAATGATATCCAGTAAATTAATTTATAACTAATTTAGGTACGAAACTCCGCCATTTTCCGCAATTGACAGCTCACGTCACGCACGCTTATAGCATATTTGTATTATTATAATTGATGTCCACTGCAAATCAGTGACTTAATAGACATTATTGAATAGAAATGGGAAAACACTTATTCAAATCTAGATTTTATTTTTATTTTTGAAGCTAACATTTATTTTGATGATGCATCGACAGACGAGCATGAGGTTCACTTGATCGTAGGTGATATATCAGTCAATGATGCGCTGTCGAGCTCCTTTTTTTACTTCTAGCATTCGGAAATCCATAGACTGAAACCGAAACGCGCAATATGCACTTCACAGTTTTTCCATCTATCAACATTCTGACAGGACAACGTTTTTCGGTCTACTAGTATTTCATAATTTACGATTAAAACGAGGGAAAAAGTGACATTTTCTAAAAAGCAAAGGGTTATGAGTCGCATTAACGAATCCTAGTTAATGAGGCCGAAACTCAGCTTCGAGCGATATTTAAAATAGCGCTAACAACTCGTGAAAGGGTATGATTAATTACTTAGTTTTTAATTTATTTTGATATTAAATAAAATGTTAATTAATCTTAACTTCAGAAGAAAATAATAACAATTACAAAATTGCGTGTCCATAGTAAGACAGATTTAGATATGTCTCAGGAGTTTTAATACCAAAATCTAACGCAGAAATTTCGGAGCGAAACGAATGATCAACCAACTTGTATTTTAACTTACTAAGAAAACATTTCAATTCTATTTACGATTATAATTATCATGATCATAGTAATATCAAACGAAAACAAAAAGGCTCGAACGGCGGATCAATCATCGAATTTGAAAATAAATCGTAATAGGAAAATGTACGATCTGTTAGCTGTAACTTCGTATTTTGGTTATTTTAATACGCCTCCCGATCATTTTATGTGCCTAGAATGAAACAGGTTTTCCTAGGAATCGAAACCCGGAATCCTCAGTGCTAAATGAAACGAATATAATATCATTGAGCCACTCTATAACTACCAGTACATACTTCACCACTGTGAATATACATAGTATATGACTAATATTCTCCAGCTTAAGCGCCCAAAATGTTACTTAATTTTGGAACATAAGGTATTGTGTAGGTATTTCTGAAATTAATTTTATATTATCATTTGCACAATAAAAAATCCTAACGGATAATAAACATGTATTAAATGAAATATCTCACCGAATTTTCGAAATAAATAACTTACTTTCGAAATTTATTACAATTTCATTCAACGCTAATAAACTTACGATTCAGATTTCATATTAAAATTCAAAGGGAGATTTCTGAATGAAGATTTTCATAGGATACATTAAAATCTGTTTTCTACAGGTTTGGCGATGGCATAGATTAAAAGTGGTAGCGATTACGTTTATTAACGCTGGGTTCATATATTATGTTTTGTGATTATACTTAATCAACAAAAGCAAGTCAACAAGCAGTCTTATCTTTGCCGTCGTATGTTTGCAAGAGCCGAATTCTCATTTCTCATATTTGTCAAAATAAAAAAAGTAAAAAATAGAAAAAAAATCGTGATTACTTTATGACCTATTCTCATACCTACTAAATATACATAAAAAAGTCATAAAAATCAGTCGAGCTATTTCGAAAAAGTGTGAGCACAAACACTGTGATACTAGATTTATATATTTTTTTTTATGTCAGATATCGACAGACGAGCATGAGGTTCACTTGATGATAGGTGATTCCTCAGCCACAGGACATCAGTCAATGATGCGCTGTCGACCTAATTTTTACTTCGAGCATTCGGAAATCCATAGACTGAAACCAAAACGCGCAATATGCACTTCACGGTTTTTCCATCTATGAACGGTGGTTCGTTACCCGGTCGGAATTTAGATATTCCTCCCACCCGATCAATGCCCGAAGTTACCAGATGTGGGGAAAACATGCTTACAGAAAATTATAAGCATGTGCTCCCGGTGGGATTCGAACCCACGACCCATCGATGCGCATGGCAGGTGTTCTACCGAACGCGCCAACGAGCCCGTCAAACAGATTTATATATATAGATTACATATTGTAAACTTAGTGATTCATAGCTTTTATTAGTTTTCTAGAATTTGACCCCCAATTCACAGCCTACATGGAATCAGTCATAGTTTAAAGTTAATATCTATCAATTGTCTATTAGGAAACTAAATTGTATCTCATATTCGCTTACAGCTCATGACTTTTCCCATTCAACCTGTCCGCTGGGATGGCAATAACAAGTCCATAAACCGTTTTTACTGCCTTTGTTCAAGTAAATGTATGTAGGTTTCTTTTTAAACAATGACCGTATTTTCTGGAGACGAATATATCTCAAGACAGAGTCGAAGACAGATAATGGAAAATATTTTAAAATGGAATGGCGTTTCGATGTCCCTTGGGCTTGCGATAATGGACTCGTGTTTGTCTAATTTTGAATGAATTCTGTATGCCAGAATTGTTAAAAGTATGATGTTTTGACTACAGTAGATTTCACGTGTGTGAAATATTTATATTTCTTATAAAAACAATATTTCGCCAAAAGCATATTTTTTAGACGAACATGAGGTTCACTTGATGGCAGGAGATACCTCAGTCACAGAACATCAGTCAATGATGCGCTGTCGATATATTTTTTACTTCCAATAATCCAAAGACTGAAACCGAAATGTACAAAATACGCTGCTATATGAGTCGTATAGAATCAAAGGCTATCTGACATGGTCCAGCAATCTACCAAAATAAAATAAGTTCTTGTCGTTTAGACTGTTATGTTTTTTTATATATTTGGTTTTATCTTTAATTGTTAATATTAATAGATACCTTAAACATGCAATGAATGATACCTTATATAAAAATAAAGGAGAAAAACGTATTATTTTTTAAATTGCTAACAATCAGCCATAAGTCAGTTAGCCGCCTTTGATTCTAAACGACTCATATATCTCCATCGTAATCAAAATTTTCATAAACCAATCGGAATTTCGATCGTAGTCGAAGTGACCAGACGTATCAAATAAATGTTAAGAGAAAATTGTAAACATTTCGTTCCGACGGGTTTTGAATCCGCGAATCATTGGATCGCAAGGTACACAACGCGCCAACATGTCCGTCAAAAGCAAAAAGTAGAGCCTTTTTCAATAAGGCGTTTAATAAATAAAATCCTGCTTTCAAATAAACTTCATTGAAATTATTACGTATACGGTGAGTCGACCAATTATCTTATTTGTGGTTTAATCATATCACACCTAATTTAAAACTGTAGACATAGAAAAGTTCAGAGTTGTACAAAAGTTTTTTTAAATTATATAATCACAAAATGTATTATATATATTGTATGTATTGTATACTTCAACTATAATTCTTCGAGTTGGCTTTTTACTAATATTTAATTTCCAGTAAGTACTCTCATGGATGGATGGAACACCTTCCAGGAGCAAATTCCGTAAAAATATATGGCGTTAGTATGGACACTTTGTGAAAATTCAAATCAGACAGCTGTCATCTTTCTGTCTGCCAGTGACTAGGTTAGCTGAAAAGTATTCGATCTGGGATAAATAATATAATGAATGCATTGAATTATAATCCAGTTAAAGTAATTTTATTTAAATATTTTGAAAAGTTATAATAATTATACCAATAAAAGAGACACTCAACTTTTATTGTCAAATTCGCTACACGATAATTTGACAGTTTTAAGGGGCAAAAAGAACCACTTGATATTTCTGGTGGCGAGTGGGTTCATTTATGTTATGAGTGGCAAGATTTATAGGGCGAACGTATGCAGTATAATAAACTGGAAGCAGTCTTATCTTTCCTAACTCTATTGAAAGCAAAAATACTTTAACTTCGTTAAAATGGGGCATTCAGTCATTCACTCTTTAAGCTAAAACTCCTTAACAATGTATTTTATACTTTTTATTTCATATTTTCTCATAAGTACTGTCAAAGCAGAATTAAGTGGAAAATATTGTGAAGGTGCTATATATTTTATTTAATTAAGATTATGTTTGGTAATATACATATCATATTGATAAAAAAAAGTTGGGGGGAAAAGGCCAAAATAGATGGATTGATTGTGTGAAGAATGATATGTGTTTGAGAGGTGTGACTGGTAACGAGTGAAAGAAGAGAATGGAAAAGGAGAACATACTGCGCCGACCACAAATAAAACGGAACAGAGCAGGGAGAAGAAGAAACACATGTTGACGGCAGCATTCACAGCTTATTTATCTTAAGCATCTCTATCTATTTTCGAAATTAATAAAAAAACAGAGATAAAACACCTGTCCGCTTTTACGGTTTTTCCATCTATGAACGGTGATTCGTTACTTGGTCGGAATTTCGCTATTCCTCCCACCCGTTTAATCCCTGAAGTGATCAGAAGGATCATCCCGGCGGGATTCGAACCCGCGACCCATGCAGCAATGCAGCAACCCGTCAAAATCTACTGTATTCGTTGATATTAACTATAAAATTATTATTTTAAACATTACATCATTATTTAAAAATGTAATAGGGATTTTTTCGTTTATTTTCCCAGGTTATAAGACAGACTTCGATATTAAGAAGGCGATCGGTCGTTGGCACGTGGTTGCTATTATACCAGATACGAATTTCTCCACAATGTTCGATAATGTGACATGCTATCAAGTAGACTTCAGCGAGGTTGATGAGGTATTCATTATAACATATTTCACCTATCTCTATTAAAATTGTCGGATGTGCATTTTTAACCATTTTCTTTTTGTTTCACTAATCGTTTTAAAATTACCCTTTTTTTAAATGCAACCAACCCCGATAAAACGTAGGGACAATTTTTTTTTCAGATGATTCATTTAAATTTATTTGGAAATACATAATTTAATCATTAAGCATCGTCAGATGATTGATACTTGCGTTAATAAAAGAAAATTTCACATAGTAATGGAGTGAAATATATCCAAAGAATTCGCTGACAAGTACGAGAGTGACAGAAAAACTACTTGCTATCGTTGTTGTTGTTGATTGAAGAATCAGCACTAACAACAAAAAAAAATATCGCCAGTGGAAAGGCAAAACTACTACAGCGCCAAAATGACTCTCGTTGGACATTTCCAAAGTTTTTTTTCCAAGAAAGTTTCAAAGATGTTTTTTTAAATCATATATTTCATCTGATTTATTTATTTAAAAATAATAACATTGCTAAAATTATGTTCTATCTACCTCTGCAAATGATTAGTATTTTTCTATTTTGGACAAATTGGAGCTTAAGCAGTTCTGTGTTTCCACTGACGATATAATTGTCGATTTTCTTTATAAATTTTTACTTGGTTATATTAAGGCAAGCCTCAAATGGATGATAACACAAAGATTCGGCAGACCAGCCGAGGAAATTATCGATAACGAACGAGGTGACGTCATTCGACTTCGGTACCACACTGAACAACCTTTTGATATTTGGTCTAAGGCTGTCAGGGATTTGAGCGGATGTTACCGACAACTGATTGATATGAAAAACAATGAAACTGACATTCGTAAGTATAAAACATATATATTATGTGTATAGAAAAGTCTTGTGTGTGCCACAGTGTTTGTGGTCGCACTCCTACGAAACGGCTTGACCGAATTTTATGTAATGTTTTATGTATATTTGGTAGATATGAGAATTGATCGTAAAGTATATTCTGTATGGCCAGGTGATTATTCTGTTTGGCTAACCTAACCAGATATTTTTCTATTTTTTTTTACAAATATTTGAATTGGTCTCATTTTCTTCATTAGTATAGCCGTACGAAGCCGGCATATAGTATATTATCACAATACGTATATTTTTATCTATTTATTTCTAAAGAAGTCATACAAAAATCGTTACTTTGAATATTGGATGCCAAATGTTAACTTATGTACTTATGTTCCCTACTTTCCAAACTTCCCTATTAAAATTAGGGTATTTCAATAGCCTCATATACATTTCTAGGAAATAAAATATACTCTTTTGCAAGACTATTTGGTACGCACTAAAGTACGTAATACTTTAAATAGACCAAATACATTGAAGAATTAATCTCTATTATGATAAAATATTAACGTCTCCAGATCTAGCGAAGACATTGAACTCCCCAATGCTGTTACATGTATTGGAGACAAAATATGGACCGTTCCTGCTACAAATGCTCTGGGGCCGGCTCTCAGCTGTCATCTATCGCAGAGAAGCTGTTAGTAATTATTCAATTTTTTTTATTGCCATATTAATGATTAAATATATTTTCAAGGTTTTAGATATTTATTACACTAATGTTATATCAATCAATTACGAGAAATAACAATATAAAGTATTAATTTTGACGGGCTCGTTGGCGCGTTCGGTAGAACACCTGCCGTGCGCATCAATGGGTCGTGGGTTCGAATCCCACGGGGAAAACATATAATTTTCTGTAAGCATGTTTTCCCCATATAACATTTTAGGTAACTTCGGGCATTGATCGGGTGGGAGGAATATCGAAATTCCGACCGGGTAACGAACCACCGTTCATAGATGGAAAAACCGTGAAGTACATTTTGCGCGTTTCGGTTTCAATCTATGGATTTCTGAATGCTCGAATTAAAAAGTAGGTCGACAGCGCATCAATAACTGTTGTTCTGAGGTATCACCTACCATCAGGTGAACCTCATGCTCGTCTGTCGATATCTAACATACAAAATGTTTTAGGAATGCATAGAGGACAAATACGAAAATCGAGTATTAGTCCTTAATACTACTGCTACATTTTTTTAATAAGAAAAATATCCATCTATATAATATCTACCTATCTCAATAATGTGTTTCTGTATTATAGGATATAACTGTGGAAATGTTGCGGCCAGTGTATGAATTCTTGTCGCTATACAGAGGATCAGCTGAAAGGCCGAAATTATGTAATCCCTTACTAACTACAACTACAATCAAGGAATCCACACCTACAACTATTAAACCAAAGATTATAAATTAGCCACGTTGCCATGGCAACGATTCTTGTTTAGAATAACTTCTGCTTAACGCTTACGAGAAATGTATAAAATTTTCAGTTATAATACCACAAGAGCTTCAAAATTATCGGGTATTTCCCTTTATTTGTTTGCAGGGAACCTTGAGGGAAATGCCAGATAATTTTGAAGCTCGTGTGGTATTCGGGGGATTATTTTTTCCGTCCCAAATATCGACCAATAGAATTGCACGATTCGACGTCATGTGGTACAACCTTTAAATTTTCAAAAAATTATCAGTATAATACCAGGTAGGTTGTACCACGTGACGTCGAATGGTGCAATTCTATTGGTCGATATTTGGGTCGGAAAAATAATCCATTGTATTTCATTACATCATTAAAATTATTAAAATACTTTCAAAAATAGAACATAATTCCTTTATTCTGTTTTTTTTTTATGAAGAATAAGCAAACATTTGACCGCAATCCTGTCTGATGGTAAGCGGATGCGATCTAAATGGGAGCATGCTTACTTAGAAGAAGCCTATTCACTCTGGCTTTGAAGACATCAAGAAGTGAACATTGAAGTATTTAACCAACTCACCACGCTGTTTTGCTGTGGCCTAGTCACTTCATGGATGTACATACATACATATATATCACGCCTCTTTCCCATTGGGGTAGGCAGAGATCACGGAATTCCATATGCTCCGATCCTAATATATGTTATGTTATTTCATGGATGTTCACACGCATATTTCGGTAAAAAAGTTATTAAAAATTATTAAAAAAAAACATCTACAAAAAATAATACTATAATAAATATAGAAACATTTCAACACAATATCAGAGAGACCGTAGCTTAAAGGAAAAACAACAATAAGGTATCAAAAATAAATAATATTAAATCTAAGTATATATTATACCTACGGACTGTCTATTTGTACACACAAATACACACGCATACTTAGTGACTTGACATTAGTGAAAAACCATTTCGTGAGTCTTTTGTTTTTTTTTTAAGAATTATGTATGTACACATTGACAGATTAGCTTTATAAATTCAACTAATCTATTTCTAAAATAAAATAACTTATTACGTATTAAAATGCAATTTATTGTTCATATTATTTATCATGAATTTTATACTGTGATATTCGCGTTAATAAAATACAATATTTTCTACAAACACTCCAAAATTACAAACATATTCTCGATAAACAATATGACATAATTACTTTTAAACTACATATTCGCTATTCAATTTAAAGTCATAAATTTTCTTTTAAGCGTTATTTACGATACTATGTCCAGGTTGTAACAAATAGTTGTCTAGCACGAACCTAATACAGCACACACGATACATGCAGTTTATTTAATTTTAAATAAAAATGGCAAATTCTTATAGCCTTTTTGCCTCTACTTTTCTAGCAGTTCGATTACCATTTGAGTCATAGAAATATTTAAAATTCACAATAACAATGTCCTGTGGTAGCGTCTCTCGTAACGGGCTCGTTGGCGCGTCCGGTTGAAACCTGCCGTGTACATCGATGGGTCGTGGGTTCGAATCCCATCCCCTGTAAGCATGTCTTCCCCACGTCTGGTAACTTCGAGCATTTAACGGGTGGAAGGAATATAGAAATACATATTTAAAATTCACAATAAGAATGTCCTGTGGTAGCATCTCTTACTATAGAGTAACTCGTAACGGGCTCGTTGGCGCGTTCGGTTGATACTTGCCGTGTGCATTGGTCGTGGATTCGAATCTCACCAGGACGACATTTTTATATTTTCTGTAAGCATCTCTTCCATCTAGTGACTTCGGGCATTGAAGTGAGAGGGAGGGTTTCTTCGGGTGGGAGAAATATCGAAATTCCGACCCGGATTCCAAACCACCGTTCATAGATGGAAAACATATATAGTAAATACATCCGTTACAATGAATATAATAAACTCTTCATTTTGTCTTAGAATAAGATAAATTAAAATACCTACCTACTAGGAAGGAAACAGTAAAATCTATACTAATACTAGCGACCCGTCCCGGCTTCGCACGGGTCAAGATTTTTTGAAAAAAAAAGCAGGGGTTGTTTGTATTTTTTAATGCCACATTAAAAAAAATAAAAACAAAAAATTTCGTCCAAAATTTAAAAAATAAAATTAGGGGTGGATAACCCTTAACATTTAGGGGGATGAAAAATAGATGTTGTCCTATTCTCATACCTACCCAATATGCACACAAAATTTCATGAGAATCGGTCGAGCCGTTTCGGAGGAGTATGGCAACGAAAACTGTGACACGAGAATTTTAAAAAGAATCTAATATTATAAAGAGGTAAAGTTTGTGAGTCTGTCAGGTTGTAGGGTGTAATCTCTGGATCTACTGAACCGATTTTAAAAATTCTTTCACCAATAGAAAGCTACATTATCAGCGAGTAACATATATTTTTTTATATAGTACATCTACAATGGACACGTGTGAAGTCGGGCGTGTTGCTAGTTTAGCTATTTTGCTAAGACTGAATCTGTTTAGGTGAGTTTCCTGCCGTATATATCTCGGCGTGGTGATCAGTCCATAGAACGCCTTGTCGTCCAGGGGAAGGTGGAAGGCACTAGGCCGCGCGGAAGGTCACCTACGCGTTGGACTGACCAAATCAAGTCTGCCGTAGGAGACTCACTCAATCAGTGCAGCAGGATGACCTCTAATAGGCAACGATGGCGAAACGTCGTGAAGCGCATCACATCTGCCCCTTCTATAACTACTACTTCATAGCGATCACGACCGCTCTGTCAAGAGTGCACCGGATAGGAAGAATATCAGACAGATCGTTTCTGCGTACGTTTGATCAACTTTTCTTTAATATTGTCTTTTATTAACGCGAGTATCACACATTTAAATAAAATACTGTATACCGGATTAAAACGCGATTTATCTATATTAATATTATAAAGAGAAAAGATTTGTATTTTAGAATTTTTGTATGTTATGAATAAACTCAAAAAGTACTGAACTGATTTTGAAAATTCTTTCACCAATAGAAAGCTACATTATTAGCGAGTAACATAGTCTGTGTTTTGTATAGTACATCTACATTGAACCCGTGTGAAGCCGGGGCGCGTTGCTAGTTATTTATATTGTTTAAAACTAAATAACTTTTCTTTTTCAGTTTTTTAATAATAATTCGAACCCTGGGTTTCTGATACTAAAAGCATTATCCATACTACTGCAGTAGCTCAGTAGCTATATACAGCGTGGTTACAATGTAAACATAGTGACGAATTGACAGGCGGACATCAGGTGTAGGTCCCGCTGTGTGATTGATTTTGTATTGGACAGCTCTAGTTATATCTTTGATAACTTATACAGGGTGTTTGAATAATCCTATTGAATTTTATTTAAGTTCTTCTTAAAAAAAAGTTAAATAAATTAATTATTAGTGTACATTCATCTCCGGGGAGATATATAATGACGGGCTCGTTTACGTTCGGGGTGGGTCGTGGGTTCGAATCCCACCGGGACGATATGTTTATAATTTTCTGAAAGCATGTCTTTCCATGTCTGGTAATTTCGGGCATTGAACGGGTGGGAGGAATATCGAAAATCCTATCGGGTAACTAACCACCTTTCATAGATGGAAAAACCGTGAAGTGGTTTCAGTCTATGAGTTTCTGAACGCTCGAAGTAAAACATAGGTCGACGGCGCATCATTGACTGATGTTGCGTGACTGAGGTATCACCTACCATCAAGTGAACCTCATGCTCGTCTGTCGATTTCTAACATAAAAAATATAAATAAGCGAGAGGACCCTTATAGACCCTTATAGAGTTATAGTTTGAAGTTTTCAATACACTGATCATGATTTTAAAATATAAAAAAGATGACTCTTTCGTAATGAAACAAAGTAATGAGTTTTGAAAGATATAATATTGAGATTACACATTTTTGAATGAGTTTATATCACAGTTTTAGACGATAAGAAATTTAGATGCTCAATACGAGTGATCGCCATGGTGATGCCAAATGGAAGCTGCGATGGAGCACCAACAGTGACAAATAATTATATTTACATTAAAAATTATTCCCATATTTTCTATTAACCCTTAACCACCTAGCATACGTCTCACAGACCCCAAAGATTCTTTCATTGAATTTTTTTAAAAATATTGCAAAGATGTCCTTCCTTTATGTGATTATTATAATAGATCTCATTTTCCAAATGTGTTAGTTTATAATTTTAAAATAGGAAGTGTTGATTACCTTATTGAGATTTAAAACAAAAATGTTAATTTTAATGTACCTTTTTTATTCTAATAAATAGTTTAATGTGTACCTAAACTGGCCTATAATTAAAAACTTAACTCACAAAATTTTACAAACGAGAATCATTTGCTCCGGGGTCTCACAGACGTATGTTAGGTGGTAGCTTGACAATAATAGATGCTAGGTGGTTAAGGGTTAAAATATTTGTTTAGCAATTTTAAACACTACAACCTGTATATGATGACGGGCACAACAAAACGCTGAGTCCGCAAAATCCTAGAGGGTGTTCCAGTTCGCTCGTTTTATATCTATTGTTTATACGTTTTGATTGAATACCCCTTTTATTGATGCTTCGGTTATGTTTTCTATTAATCCCTTAACTCAATGCAATAAGGTCCATATTTGATTGAAATAGTTCATGTCATCTCGATATAGTTCAAAAGATTGTAAAAGATACGCGTCATTTGACACGTCCGTAACAAAAGCGGAAGGTGAATAGTTACAATTTGGTTGAAATACACAAATAGTGTAGGCAGGGTGTTAAAAATAACATACTAGGACTTATTGACTTTAATATACACATTATGTTAGATATCGACAGTCGAGCTGTATTTCGTGAGAGAAGTGAATCTCTACTTGATGGTTGGTGATACCCCAGCTACAGCCATCAGTCAATGATGTGCTGTCGACCTAATATTTATCAAACGCGCTAATGAGCCCGCTGTTTTGTTTTCGAAAAAAAAAAAATCTTCTAAATTTTGACCATAATTACTTTAAATAAAACATTGGTTTGGTCGAATCCGGCTCCAATGATAATAATTCAATTCAGATGTTACTAATGAATATATTAAGTAATAATGTTTTGTTTTTTATTTGTAACAGTAATATTTTGACGACTTTGTGTGATTTCTGATTTTTTTCCTATTTTGCCTAAACCTTGATTGAAAACAACATAGGGTATCAAAGAGCTAAACTAATTGTTACGTAATATTTGGCAAAAAAAAAATAAGTTTTAAAGTTTAATGACCTTAATTTAAAGCTCAATACATCCTATTCAAATGGTTTAATTACTCCAAGCGTGACTGACCGTGATCCACTCAAAAGTTTTAATAGCTATTTAACTCCAGATCTCATCTCGGTCTCGTGATGAAATTACCTAAGTCTTTTAGCAATAAAATGTCTCATAAAGACCATTTTATAATAGGATCGTAAAGCTACGTAGGGCGTGTCCCTGGGGGATTTTTTTTCTTATTTTATTATTCGATTTTGTGTCTTTATTCAACGTTTATAGCACCTGTGTCTTATTGGAAGTATTTGTTTACATGATTCTGAGTGATTTGTTTAGACTAATCAGATGTTTTTTTTTAAAATTAGGCACCGTAAAGGCCTATTTACATAATGGCATTTTCTTGTAAATATAAGAGCAATAATTGAATACAATAATTTTAGCGCAATAATTGAAATCTAAGAATTATGAGCTACTGTTACATGCGGATATTATGTGCTGTCAACAAACGTGAATGACGCGTCACCTTTCTGGTTCGAAAAATATTGGCTTAAATCTTCTACTTAGAGCATTTAATAAATAGTAGAGTTAAGGAATTATTC
Source organism: Anthocharis cardamines (assembly GCA_905404175.1). Lineage (NCBI taxonomy): Eukaryota > Metazoa > Arthropoda > Insecta > Lepidoptera > Pieridae > Anthocharis > Anthocharis cardamines. Next base: position 8,598,295 of record FR989969.1, read on the forward strand.
TAAACCTAACAAACTACTGTCTTCTTCTTATTCGTGTCGCTCTTGACAGAGCGGTCGTGGTCATCATGAATTGTCAGGGGCTGATGTTGCTCGCCTCACGATGTCTCGCCATCTCTCTCTGTTCATCGTATTTAGATGGAAAAGTTGTTTTTATTTAAGACTATGTTACTCAATCATAATGTAGCTTTCTATTGGTGAAAGAATTTATAAAATCGTTCGAGTAGTTTTTGAGTTAACTCTTCACAAACAAACAAAAAAATCTTTCCTCTTTATAATATTAGTATAGACGAGGCAAACAGCCAGATGGTTCACTTGATGATAAGCGACTATCGCCGTCCATAGACATCCGCATCCCCAAAAGCCTTGAGGATGTGTTGTCAGCCTTTAAAGTTCGTGAGTATGCATTTTCTCTTCGGTGTATTAATTACCAATTACTTGTACCAAAAAACGAGCACTAATACGTTTTTTTTTGCAAATATACTTTGAGCTTAGGAATAATACGACGATTAATCTATGAGAGCGGAGTCACGATCAGCCCTAGTTTTATATAAAACCTTGTTCAAATCATTATAAGCGAACTTACCTACAACATTCACCTCATTATATCATACCGTAACCATTAAACCACGCCATTCATTCGTAATATACAATTATTACGGTCAAGTAAACGCTTTCAGAGTGTCTCCTAGGATCGGACGATTTTTAATCAACCCGCCTGCGACCGACGATTGAAGCCAAGTCATGCGATTAATTAGTCGCCGCAAGCGTAGGGAGCTGTAGATTACACCGATAATTGTTTTTTAAAGCGTGTCTGTGATACATGTCATTAAAACAAGCCCTCGAAAACTGATTGAGTTGCTAATGTTAGCTTAGAATAAGCTACGATGGCTCTACGCCGTATGTCTACGAAAACTATATATTATAATATCGGCAAGTATATGCTATAATGGGTACATCGTAGTAAGACGTCTACGGAAATTATTTACTATCGCTGAGGAAGAAATCGTTCGATGTCTAGAGAGGTGAGAAAGTATAATTAATTTGTCACAAAAATTTTACTTAAATTTAAAACAATTGCTATAATCAAAAACCTAAAATAAAATAAATAATCTAAATAATTAAGTGTTAAATCTGATATTAGATAAGATCTAATCTTGTCAATGGTTCCATAAACCAACCCTTGAAACCATTTCAAAAGTGTGGGATTTTTTTCCGGCTATCTAATCATTCATCTATCAATAATTATCAAGTGAGGCATAAGATAATAATATAATTTAACTTCTAGATAATATCCGCAAAAATACTTAATTTCATTTTCAAACAATTATACGCCTAACAACTTTCATAGCCAAACGGACTTCGTGAGGTAGAATATTTATAAGTAAGTAATGATAGACGAAATGTTTTAAGCTTTGTTTCTACCATAGTTATATCCACAGCAATTTAGTGCAATGGAACAACGAAGTAGAATCGTTAAATTTAATGTACACTAACCTGATGCTATAAAAGCGAGTTAATCTCAATACACCGATAGCCCTTATTATCCGTAGTGACGTTCTCCAGTACTTATAGCTATCGATTATGGACACCATAAGTAAAGAATCGATTTATTTTAATCATCATGTTTTTCTATACGTACATGAATGTCGTAGTTATTAGGATTTTTTAAAATCAATTCTACAGATTGAGTGATTCTATTTTGTCGGGCTCGTTAGCGCGTTCGGTAGAAAACCTGTCGCGCGCATCGTTGTGTCATGCGTGTCGCAAATCTTCAAATATAAGTTAAAAAGCGTCATGTTTCTAAATCACTATGTCATAAATGGTATAAAATTGATACAATAAACTAAACTATACACTTAACTTAACTATATACTTTATTGATACAATAAACTATAGACTTGGTATAATTTTTAAAAGTTTTTTTTATTATAATTGTGATGGTAATTATCTGAAAATCTTCAATTTAATAATTCATCGATAAAATTATAAGCTTATGTTATAAAGTACGCTTACACTAAAGTTATGCTAAATAATAATCATATAAATAAAGATGACCGCCGTGACTCAGTGGTATACGTCCAGGGTTCAAGTTCCGAGGAAACAAAATATGTTTCGGTCAGATAGGGTAAAGAAGACTGATATTTAAAGAAAATTAGGAAAACAGACTGAAATTTGTCTTTCCCATGGTCATTGGGAAAATGGAATGCATTTTTACTCGCATCAAATAAAAATACCTTTTGTAATATGTTTATAAATAGTTTAAATCGTATTTATTTAAAAGTTTTCAAACAATCCGAATGAAGTAAAAAGTAGGTCGCCAGCGCACCATTCACCATGATTATCTGTGGCTGAAGTATCACCTACGTCAAGTGAACCTCATATTCTGTCGATATCTAACATAAAAAAATAACTATCGATAACAATTGCCCAACTCTAGCCGGAAATAAAAATCGTAAATGAAGCAATTCGCTCGCAGTCGGTCTCTAAATACGATTAACTACTTTTTGGGGACTCGCCACGTTTATTGTCCTTTTATATCAGGTGTAGCTTATTTATTCATTCACTACTCCTGTTTTAGGTACTATTTAGTTCATATATTTTATCATGTTACTGATACTGGTTATCTGTTTATGGTGGCGTGAAGCATGCTTCAATCAATATCTTCTTAAATTTTCTCAGTAAACTAGTTAATGAAACATCATATTGTTTTAAAATATTACAGACTTTATATACTACTTAATATTGCTTAATATTTCATGTCTTTTGTATGTTTTTATCCAAATAAATACATAAAATACGTACTGTCCTAAACAGTTAAAGTTTTTGGTAACTGCTGTACCTAATTTGAGTCTCGTCAGATAAGCGTAGCAGAAGCGTAGCGGAAGCGTAGTGGAAGCGGAACGTAGTTACATAAATGATATGAGTTAGTACTGATACATTTCTCTACGAGACGTTGTCCTGCCAGAACTTTTTTTTATATGTATATTTTGACACACGAGAATGAGGTTCACTTGATAGTAATCGATACCACAGCCACAGGATATCAATTAATAATATAGGCTTATACCGAAACGCGTAATCTGCATTTAAAAGCATTTTCATCCATGCATATTGATTCGTGTCCTGGTCGTAATTATGAATACGTTATGTTTAAAATGATGTGTATGATAACAAAGAAAGTGAAAGATCCAATGGGATTCAAACTCACGACACAATATGAAAACGTATGAAATAACCAATCCCGTCAAGTTTCAATACACTCTTATCAAAGGAAATAACATTCACTCTTTTCTTGTACCATTCAAGGGTCAACAAATCCATCTCCTGTTCATTTACCCTAATTTGGGGGCAGGTTGTACCAATTTCCGAGCAACACCTCGGTCATTCAATTTCAGTTAGTGGGACCGCAAAAGGGATAACTTAGTTTCGGTTATTGAATATGTTTTTCAACGAAAACTATGAACTAGTGTGTAGTGTAACTGTGTAGTCTATTACTGGTATGGGACGAAGATATTTATGTCTCACTAAAAAAAATATAGGCAAGTCGACAGTAAGTTAAATTGTGTTGTTAGATTAAAATATTTTCATTTTATATAATAATATGAATTATTACATAAAGTAAATTATTAATTGTTTTAATGATTTCATATGCTTTTTATTTTTTGTCAATCATTTTATCATTTCCTATAAATAAGAACTATATAAGTCTTTATTAGTAACTAGCAACGTGCCCCGGCTTCACACGGGTGCAATGTACTATAGATGTTCTACACACAAATAGCCTATGTTACTCGCTGATAATGTAGCTTTCTATTGGTGAAAGAATTTTAAAAGTCGGTGCAGTAGGTTTTGAGTTTATTCATAACATACAAAAATACAAAAAATCAAAAATACAAATCTTTCATCTACATTTACAGCAATTCAAATATTATTTTGTTATATACTTATTTCAAAAGAATGACAAATGTAAAGTATAACAAAAACACTATCTTTCCCGTTTTTACTTTGATGTTTTTGTTTATTTTCCATGAAAATGATCAGAAGCCAAATGAATTCATATTTAAACCACTGCCATTTGGTGAATAACTTTGAGGACGATAAGAATGATCATTTGACAAAGATATTCCCTGAGGAAGGAAAGCTTTCATTTCGTATGTAATTGTTTATGCGGCGGCGTATCAAGCAAATGTAGGGTGCATATGAGTTTTTTATTTTAAAAATTATGTTTATAATAATAAGGAAAACCTTAAAGTCACCTATCAAGAAATTAAAGAAGGGGAAGAAAAATATATTTTAAAATAAATACGTCAGTAAAATTTTCGATTTAGTCGACTATTTCATTAGCTGTATAATTTTCATAACTTAATAAAGAAGAATTACGAAAGCTACAGCCGAAAAACCCAGAAAAATCTCACTTATATATAAATATTTATTTTTAAATGTAATTTAATTACAACGTTCGGTAGACATAATTACAACTACAATAATTGTAGGTACAACATCGGGTAAGGGGTACCGATCGCGATGTATGTTAACTGTCATAAAGAAACTCTAAAGCTAAGTCAGCAAATGCCTCGTACAGTTCTCTTGAGATCTTAAACGGAGGCATTACCGCGTAAATAAGCGCAGCTAGTAAAACTCCTAAATCATAGTCACCGTGATGTCACTTCATTGATCTCGCCGCCAAAGTCAAGCCGCCCGAGAAAAGGCATCCGGCGGAGACTGTTTCCGCTCGCACGCACCTTTAATGAACTAAAAACATGGACTGGTGACGTCTTCACACAAGATGCTACAGTACTTAAAAATCCGAATGCTTGAAGTATTAAAGTAGGTCGACAGCGCAACATTGACTGATGTTCTGTTGCTGAGGTATCACTTATCATCAAATATATCACATAAAAAAAAATGAAATCGTTTAATTAACACATTTTAAATATATATATATATATATATTAACAGTACGTGTGATGGTTTTCCTGGGGCACTATTATAATAAATTATTGTCTGTTGACATTTGAAACTAGGTAAGGTAGGTAAAGTGAATTTCCAAGCCCCTTATTGTTAGTAGGACATGGAGTAGACTCATTACTGTTTCTATTACATGGATAATTTTTTACGGCCAAGAAACAATATTTTCATCTTGTTTTCCAGGGATTCAAACCCAGAACCTCCAGGGTTAAACGCATCGCGCTTACCAATGGGCCATGGAGGCCGTTAAGTCTACGTATCCACTCGTTTAGTGCCTAAAATGTCCAAAAGTTGCAAAACATCGAAAATATGTTTAAAGATATAGGCGGGATTCAAACCCACGACCCATCGAAACGAAAGGCAAATGTAGCAGTTCAGCTTTAAAATACTTTTGTTACTACATCTTATAGTTAAAAAAATATAGGTACACTTTTTCATATTAAGGTGATAATTTTAAATCCGGAATATGTCAAAGTCACAGTAAAAATATCGTATTCCATAATTTATTTATTTATTTCATTTTATTTGTTTATATATATACACTTTTGTTTCGTCTGAAATACTCTTACGAAAGCTTAATAATAATGATTTGTTTTTTATATCAGATATTAGGGGTGGAAATGGTGCGGTGAGTGTCCGCCTTTTGTTTTAATCCATCGAGACTCCGCGGTTCTTTGATGAAACTTCCATTGTTCTTCATCTTTTGCAAATCCTTGTTCTACTCGCTTTGATAAACTGCTCGGATGATGTTTATACATGTTGAGCGAAATGATTTCTTATTGGTAGAAACTGGAATATGAAAGGTATAAATTTAAAGCTCACTAAAGTGAGTATAAAAATCAGTAGTGTATAAATATAATACTGATTTTTTATTCTCACTATCTTCGTAATGTTATCAAAGCCAAAAGTGTGAAAACTAAATTTTACCCCAAATCTGGGGTATTTGTGAAAATAAATTTGAGAGGAATTTTGAAATTCCTTCCGGGTAACATTGTTTCTACCGATAATGATTAGTATCGTGTATTATTTTAACAAATAAGAAATATATATCTTAAGGTCTAAAAGTTATTCAGAGCGAAACCACTGAACTTTTTTTTGATAATATTTCGTATGATTTGAATCCTGGGGCAGGTAATATATACTGTCGTGGGTTCGAATCCCACTCGAACGGCTTGTTTATAATTTTCTGCAAGCATGTCTTCCCTACGTCAGGTAACTTCAGGCATTAATGGGTGGGAGGAATATTGAAATTCCGACCGGGTAACGAACCACCGTTCGTAGATGGAAAAACCATGAAGTGCATATTGCGCGTTTCGGTTTCAGTCTTTGTCTATGGATTTTCGAATGCTCGAAGTCAAAAGTAGGTCGACAGCGATTGATGTTTTGTGGCTGTGGTATCTACCAATAAGGGAACCTCATGCTTGTCTGTTGATATCTTACATAAAAAAACATGCCTGTAAAGAAAAAATATCAGTGAAACAGACACAGAAATGGCTCTGCCTCATGCCCAACTAGACACGGGAATTCACTGACAACCATAGACTATATTGATTCTCAAAGGATTAACTCTGCTTTACAACTGAATGCATAATCTGACAAGGCTTTGCAACTTACCGGTGAGAGCTTTCAAAATAATTAAGTTTATGATCAAAGATATAATTTACGGCTCAGGGGTTCAATGCTCAGGATATTTTAAAATTTGTGTTAATGAATGTTAATTTATTACCAGACTTTCTTATAATATCTAGGGGAGAGGGGGGCAGTTTAGAACAGAGGCAGTTTTGATTTTTGGATATATGAACGAATCCTTTATTTTTTTTAATCGCCAAAAATTTTAAATATTCACATTTAGTGTATGAAATAAATGCACACAATGCACAATGATAATATAAAATAGCTTAACTATTATGTTGATTATACTCTAAGTCACATAATCTTCATATTTTCCAGTTTTTTATAAACTGCCCCTAGGTGATTCAAATGTACCCCAGAGATGAGGTACATTTGAACAAAAAAGCGTTGTTTTAAAAATTGAAACTGTGTTACATTAATAAGTCATAATAAATAAATGACATTTTTATTATGTAGAATAAGCCCCATATCTATTAATAATTTATAATAAATCTTGATAAATAATACCATATGAGAAATATAATACTTTACTTAAAAAGTGTTCAAAGGTGCCCTTTCCCCTATAGACGCTATCATGAACTATAAAACCCTATCATCTCTATAATATATTATCTGTTTTTAGGCCTCGTTAGTGCATTGGTTAATATGCCTTATCTTTCAACGTGTTGCAGATTCGAACCCGTCATAAAACTTTATTTTATTTAATCATATTATAATGTTTTATTTTACTAATGTGCAGTAAACCTCTGGCATCGTATCTGCAACTTGTCCCAACTTAAAACTTTATTTTATATTAGCATGTTTTATTTTACCCCAACTCTGGGGTATTTGAGAAAATAAATTTGAGATTAATATCGACATTTCGTCCGGGTAACGTCGTTTCTATTGTCTTTTATTTTTAACAATATAAATAATAAATCGCGTTTTAATCCGGTATACAGTATTTTATTTAAACGTCGTTTCTACCGAGTACTAGACGAGTTTCTACCGTTTAGTTCTTTTAAAGTACTCGTAACCGTCGAGTGTGTATGAAAGCATTGATGAAAGTAGAAGAAGCGAAAGTGGTATGTAAGGATCGGAGCATATGGAATTCCGTGATCTCTGCCTACCGCAATGGGAAAGAGGCGTGATGTATATGTATGTATGTATGTTTCTAGCGAGAGGTGTCGGTAAGAAACTCGATAGCTAATATATCACCCCTATATGACTCATATCACAATAAATACTGTAACAAGAGTACTACCATCGGCTACCAAAACTTGGATATCAAAGTTCATCCCAAATTAAAACAAGTCAAACATTTCATTTAAATCCATATGTATTATTTATAACAAATAAGAAATATATAGTCTATATGTCTAAAAGTTTTTCAGGGTGAAACCACCGAACCTTTCTAGATAAGATAGGATAGGAAGGAAGGTATATACTGTTTTTTCATAACAGCCTAATTTAGCCGTGCATACCTAAGTTTGAAAGTACCTTACTTTAACATTGTCTCCAAACAATGTAAGTTAACAATCTAACGAGGCTTTAAGGTACAAATCAGCTGGGACGCATTATTTTGATAACAAAACATGAGTCAATTAGAATACAGGCTCTTAACACCTGTGAACGCTAATCAAATGATATTTTGAAAACTGAGGGGCTTCAAAGATGATACAAATCATTACCAAATATGTTCAATCATAATATATATCATAAAAGTTATAATCCTACTTATATATAAATGTGAAATTTTGTGATGGATGAATTAAGGTTTAAGGTTTAAGACATTTATTTCTCAAAAAAGAATACATTCATTCACTTACATGAGAAAAAATTAAAAATTAATAATTAAATAACAAACCTTTCTTGACTCGGAAAACTACATATTTATACTGTGAATTGATGTTTGTTACTCTTTCACGCAAAAACTGCGGCACGGATGTTTATTAAACTTTACAGTATTATTGTTTATAAATCTGAATAATATACAGATTATATTCTGTAATGAGATGTTTTGCATTTTAGACCAATCAGGTTAACTAGAATATTTTTTATGGACTTTTGCATACCGTAAACACTACGGTCTATCTATACTTACCACTGAGAGAATATTATGCAGATAGTAAATAGAGAGTATGCTTAGTCTGTATTAAAAGCTTTCATTTAAATCACACTAGATTGCCTTAAATGTGAATTAGACTTCTATAAAAGACACAATGTTGGTAATCTGTTGTTGCTGTACAATTAGACTAACTAACTAAAATACGAAAAGATTAACAAGTGAAGGTATTTTTGATGATACATTTCGCTTATCCCTATTAATATTATCGGATGTGAAAATCGATTATATTTGATTTGGTACAGATAAAAAAGAGATTTCTGACTTTTAACATACTTATGAAAAATGCAACTGTTACTGATCTAATAAACATATTGTTATATTGAAAAATGTTATGTTGCATATTTTTTAAAAGGGTTTTTTAAAATGATAAGTGAAAAAAAAGAAAATACCTCAAAATGCACATCCTATAATTTTAATAGGTTTATGTGATTTATATGTTGGTAAAATAATGTTAAAAGTTAATATTATGAGCCTGAATGATCACATAATTATTAAGTAAAAATATTCTATGTTTTCCATACAAGAGTCTCTTGCAAAGGCCAATAGAAAACAATACCTAATTGTATTGGAAAAAATAATAAGCAAATTCCACAATATGCATGTCCAATTAAAAAGCGAGCAATATTCCTCAATTAATTAACAATATTCCGAGCCGGTCGATCGTACCCTTCATGGGGTAAAATAACACCATGGGGTAAAAATAGGTCATGCGAATATGTTGTTAATCTCTTTAATTAACATGGAAAAGCTTCGATTTACCCGACGTAATGATGTGTTAATCCATGGTTGGAATCGAAAAAATATATGGACGCTGTTAAACAATACAGTGTAAACTCACATGGTTGCCATTTTGAGAAAATTGAGTTTGAAGTTTTAACTCGGTTTTGGTTTTCTTTAAAAATATAAAAGAAATAATAGATTTTGTTGTAATTATTATTATTACACTAAATGTATATCGTTTTTCTTGGTAGTAATCAAAGTAATAGAATTTAGTACATTATTGTTAAATATTCTTAACATGTTAGATTTTCATGCCCACTAGTTTTTTTTAATATTTTTGATATTAAAACGATTTAAACGATATACCTATGTCTCTTTTGAAATATGTTCTCCATAAAGAAGCGATTGGTATCAAAATTTTTTTTTTTTGTCTTTTTGTGGGTTGGCACTGTATAGCTTAACAGCGTCCATATATGGATTGTAAGGTTGATAATAAAAAGTCATTGTTTAAATTCCGGCAACGCATCTGAGACACTTGAGTTCCATAGGCGATGGCGATTACTTACAAAACCCAACTGCTCGGTTGTCTACACTGTCGTAAAAAAAGGAATTAAAATACAAACAATTTAAAATAAGCAATGAAAATTTTTGAATATTGCGATTCAACTTGAAAATGTAAGTTTTTGAAGTTATACTTCTTTAGGCGCGTTATGAAAAAATTATGAGAGTGAAATTATAAGATGCGCGCGCATCTGTGACACAAAATTAACATGATGAAGTTGGCTACAGATGACCTGCGCGCGCACGATGTCCCAAAAAAACGACACGATGAAGTTGGCTACAGAATAGAATTTGATTGATTTTTAAATTTTGCCTCGATATTTACTGCAGTTTTGTTTTTTAAAATTTTTCTTCAGACGCCAAAGAAGTATAACTTCTAACGCGTATACATAAGTACACACATACCTTTTTTTATCAAGAAAAATTGTATAACCTAATTTTGTCTAGCCGCCCATTACTTAGGCATCTGACTGGAAGATGGTTCTGGTAACTTGTCTGGATCATTTTACATTCAATAATAACGATTTCTTTCATTTTCTCGCTTATTATTTAAACGTGGAACATAGTATAATTGCAGCTCCTTACAAACATTTTGAAAAACAAAAAAACTTGGCGATTAAAAATGAGTGGAGTTTATTGCCAATTCTTCTCGTCCGCTCTACGCCCTTGATTTGAGAACTGGGAGTAAATTTAAAATAAGAAGCATTTAATTTTTTTTATTGACGTTCATAAGTGTACATTGTATTACCTAAATGAATAAATGATTTTGAATTTGAATTTTAAAAAATACCTATTCAATTTAAATAAAATACGAGTTAGGATTTTTTCGAATTGTCTCCGACTTATCTAATAACAGAAGCCACATAAGCGTAACAATAACAAATCTGAGCCCCAAAAGGGTACAATCGTCTTCCACGCTCCAGCGAGCTCATGACAAATTGCCTGTCGCAACCCTTGCACCATAATCTTGCCAGGTAATGTATGATTTATGAATCGCAAATAGAATTTCACCAGTTTTATATTGCGATTTTGAATTGTGAAGTTTTATTTTCTCGGGATTATCTGTCAAGCGGTTGAAGAATTTTCTTTATGCTGAGGGATACGAGTATTTAATTTTTTATGTTTGACTAGCAACACGCCCCAGCTTCACACAGGTATTATGTAGATGTACAGAATAAAGCCCATGTTACTCGCTGATAATGTAGCTTTCTATTGGTGACAGAAATTTTTAAAATTGGTCCAGTAGTTTTAGAGTTTATTCATAACTAGCAAAGCGCCCCGGATTTACACGGGTGCAATGTACTATACACAATACATAGCTTATTCTACTCGCTGATAATGTTGCTTTCTATTGGTGGAAGAATTTTCAAAATCGGTCCAGTAGTTTTTGAGTTTATTCATAACATACAAAAATACAAATATTTCCTCTTCATAATATTAGTATAGATAACGAGCATTAGTATCAAAAAGTCGTAGAATTAAACAGCATTTTGAAGTTTAACCCTTAAAGGCATGATTTTTATTTCTGGTTTAAAAAATCTGTACTTGACAGGTAACATATTTTTGTTTTTTTAGACAAAGGCGCTTGTCATTCAGTCATCAGTATCAGCAGTATGCATTTAAGAGTTATTTTTTATGGCATGGAAAACCCAGCGAATGTTGAACCCATGACCAATTAAAAACATTCACAGCATTAAGTAAAATAATAGCGAACGCTAATCAACATTGAGGTGTACTTAAAAGTATCTCTAACTCTTTCATTACGAAGGTAAAATGAAGCCCTCAAATTTTGATTATCGTTTCAGTATTCCGCGGTACGAGTAATAATAATTGACTTTTTATCCTAAGTATAGTCGTGGTCTATTATGATTTTAACTATTCAAAGCTTCTACAAAATGTAATAAATCGGTAAACAATACATTTTTGTATAGAAAATAATTTATATTTTATGTATTCAATGCATCGATCAAAACAAGTAGATTACATATCATGGTAATTGAATTACCGAAGAAAATATTATTCACCCCAAAACTGCACTAATCCGTAATTTCGCAGTATTTCTGCTAAATCGAAGTAAAGATGTAATCAAATAGAGTCGCACGAGTGAGGTCCTAATCGAATGTTATGATCGAATTCGCTTTTTATGTGGTAATGTAGGATAATTTGGGCTTAATATGGGGTAAGTTCAACGAATTCGGATAAAAAAATTCTATAAGATATAATGTTTAAAATTAAATGTGAGATGTTGATTCAAAATTTAATGTATGAACGATGAAGTTATATTACATTATTATCCTGTATATTATACTTTGTATATATATTAATTATTTTACTTAAATGATACACTAAGTTAATTGCATGTAGACGCGTTTATTCCACCATAGCTCATAATCGAGTGTTGCCAACATACAATTGGATTTATCCAACATGGTATACAAAAATAATTAAAAATCAAAACAAGAAAAAATAACAAATGTCCTGATAAATATTGCAGAAGTCAGGGTTAGTTTTACGTGAACTCGCTTTGACATTCACTGGCTCCTATGAAACTAACTTTGATGTAATATTTCCGACGGGATTCGAACCCAGATTCACTTTCAAAAGATATATCTATTAATTATAAATATATAATAGTTATGTAGTATACCGAGTATTTTGCTCGACATCGAACATTTGCCGAGCATTTTGCTCGCACAGAACATTTTGCCGAGTAATTTGCTCGACACCAAACATTTTGACGAGTATTTTGCTCGACACCGAACATTTTGCCGAGTATTTGGCTCGACACCGAACTTGACTCCCAACATTTTACCGAATATTTTGCTCAACACCGAACATTTTGTTTAGCATTCGATCCCGAGAATACGCACACTCAAAAAAATGTATATGTGCACGCCTAACAACATTCATATCCAAACTTCATGGAGATATAATATTTATAACATATTATTTTCATAACAAAGGCGGTATAATTACATCAATGAACGCAATTTTGGGGCAACTTCTATTTCCTCTTTACCGGAGTCCCTTCAATAATTCTTGTTAGAGCCCAATAGACACAGATGATTTTGCTAAAGGTATTTGTAGATACTTGTATTATATATGGTGTTTCAAGAGTAATCTTAGGAAATCATTGCAAATAATGGTTATACTAAATTCATGAAAAATAAAATCAAATTATCATATTTTTTCGTTTGAAAAAAAAGCTTAGCAAATTATTATCAAATGTGCCCGCTTCACTTTACATAATTTTTCATTACTGGCAATGGGATCTTACCATAGCGACTGAAACATATTAAATTAATAAGTTTATTACTTGAAATAAATACTGCTGCCGTAAACCAAAATAAAGCGAATTGAAAAGTTATGTTACTTAAAATAATAATAAACTCCTAAAAAAATTGTTAGGAAATGACATTTACAAACTATCGATTATTTCGAATGTTTTTTTTTCAGTTTAGATAACGGTTCTTGACTTAAGATGGCTGAATTCTTCATTCAACATTTTTTTTTATGTTAGATATCGACAGACGAGCATGAGGTTCACTTGATGGTAGGTATCTCAGCCACAGAACATCAATGATGCGCTGTTGACCTACTGTTTAATATCAATACATAGACTGAAACCGAAACGCGCAATGTGCACTTCACGGTTTTTCCATCTATGAACGATGGTTCGTTACCCGGTCGGAATTTCGATATTCCTCCCACCGATCCATGCCCGAAGTTACCAGACATGGTGAAAACATGTTTACAGAAAATTATAAACATGTCGTCCCGGGATTCGAACCCACGACACATCGATGCGCACGGCAGGTGTTCTACCAAACGCGCCAACGAGCCCGTCAAACCTAACTTTCAAATGAAGTATGAAGTCTTTTATTAACGCGAGTATCATACAATTAAATAAAATACTGTATACCGGATTAAAACGCGACCACGGTTGCTGAAAAGCATCCGAAACGTCGGGATAAATAATTTAAACAAGATAAATAATAAATCGCATTTAATCCGGTATACAGTATTTTATTTAAACACCCTGTATCTAACAATATCGTATGAATGTTGCATGATATTCTCTGATATTATTTACCGCACCCCGCCATAAACCTGTCGCCAATGAAGACAAACTGCCGACATCTTGTGAACACTGGACATCGCTTTTTTGCTTGACCCTCCCTCATACCATTACGTTTATATTAAAATGCGGTACTAACTGACAATAAAGATGTGTATTTTTTGGTATAGCATATAGCCGGTTCTGTAGTTCAGTGGTTGCCTCGAGTAGTTGGTTCGAGTCCCGGAGGAACGAGATAAAATATTGTTTCGGTTGGGCAGGGCACAGAAGACTAATCTACTTACCTATAATGAAAAATGATTAGTGAAATTCGTATCTGTCCCTCCCTGATATTGAAGAAATATTGTGTAGAAAATGTGTATTGTTGTTCGAAGAGAAAATACATTGACATAGTATCAAATGTCAATATGTCTATTTCGAACAAGGACTTTATATATATTAAGTCCTTGATTTCGAATAACTTCAACTTTTTCATAAGATCGCGACATAGATATGTCACCTTTAAATATTTTCTTGTTCTGACTTTGATTAATAAATTACTTTTTTTTAATAAGCGCCGACGCGTCGTTCAAATTAACTTTATGTAATGATAACTGATGTAAAATATTTTATTAATTCTTACATATTTACTCAGTGGCGGCGTAAGGCGTGGGCGACGTGGGCAACCGCCTACGGCCTCGCGGCCCAGGGGGCCTCGCGCCCCGAAAATTTATGCAATAGGTACTTAAAAGCCGCGAACGCACCAAAAAATTTTGCAAAAAAGAGCCATTTTTTGGGCTGGCAGAGGGCCTCGCAAAATTAATCTTGCCCACATAAAATTTAGGTCTTACGCCGCCACTGTATTTACTGTTAAAATAAAATTACAATTGATTCTACGCGCTTAGCACCCCAAGATCATTGTAAGTATTGAGTTCAAGCGAGGCGATGAGGGGTCGAAATTGTGGAGATACACATTACAGAGGGGTCAGCGGTGATACATCAGAGTCGAATGTATCCGGCTGTCAAATCACTTATAACTCAAAATTGTAACAAAACGATATCTATATAATGTAGCGAAAAAACAGGCTAAAAGTCATAATAATTTTTAAAATCGGTTAAATAGTTTTTGGGTTAAATCGTAATAAACAAATCTTTTCTCTTTGTAATATTAGTAAAGAAATACTGCCCGATATTTTATTTTGATTGTAAATTGACGGGCTCGTTTGCGCGTTCGGTAGAACACCTACCGTGCGCATCGATGGGTCGTGGGTTCGAATCCCACCGGGAGCACTTGCTTATAATTTTCTGTAAGCATGTTTTCCCCACGTCTGGTAACTTCGGGCATTGATCGGGTGGTAGGAATATCTAAATTCCGACCGGGTAACGAACCACAGTTCATAGATGGAAAAACCGTAAAGTGCATATTGCGCGTTTCGGTTTCAGTCTATGGATTTCCGAATGCTCGAAGTAAAAATTAGGTCGACAGCGCATCATTGACTGATGTTCTGTGGCTGAGGTAACCTACCATCAAGTGAACCTCATGCTCGTCTGTCGATATCTGACATAAAAAAAAAAATTGTAAACAAAACATCGATTTTCAATTATTAAGGGTTAATGACCTTTATTAATCTCAAAAGAAATTAGATTTCACTTCATGAGAATTACATATTATAACTCACTAGCGATCCGCCCCGGCTTCGCACGGGTGCAATGCTGATACTAAATACACTACAGAAAAACTGTTATTATTATACATATAAACCTTCCACTTCAATACCCTATCTATTAAAAAAACCGCATCAAAATCAGTTGCGTAGTTTTAAAGATTTAAGCATACATAGGGACAGAGAAAGCGACTTTGTTTTCTATACTAATAATATTATAATGAGGAAAGATTTGTATTTTTGAATTTTTGTATGTTATGAATAAACTCAAAAACTACTGGACTGATTTTGAAAATTCTTTCACCAATAGAAAGCTACATTATCAGCGAGTAACATAGGCTGTTTTGTGTATAGTAAATCTACATTACACCCGTGTGAAGCCGGGCGCTTTGCTAGTATACTATATAGTGATAACTAGGCATACAGACTTGATAATATTGTCTTTTATTAACGCGAGTATCACACATTTAAATAAAATACTGTATACCGGATTAAAACGCGATTTATTATTTAAATTATTTATCCCGACGTTTCGGATGCTTTTCAGCAACCGTGGTCGCGGGAGACTGAAAGATGACAGTTGTCTTATATTTGAAATGTCACAAAGTTGTCATATTTAATTCAATTAAATTAAAAAATATAATCTATTAATTTAGGTAACACAATGTACACCTATGAACGTGAATAAAAAATAATACATATTAAATTACTAATATTGCTAATATTAAATGCTTCTAATTTTACATTTACTACCAGTTCACAAATCAAGGGCGTAGAGCGTACGAGAAGAACTGGCAAGAAACTCGCCGCCACTCTTTTTAATCGCCAAGTTTTTGTTTTACAATCTTTACATATTAACGCCATCTATTCCTACGGAGTTGATATTTACTGTAAACGTAGCATTTCAAACCGACTTAAGGAACACATTGCGGATATCAAACACAGACGTCACTCTAAATCAGCAGTATGTGAACACACTCTGGATAAACCAAACCACTACATACGTTTCGACCAACCGAAAATCCTTGCAAAAGAAAGTAGATTCTTTCCCAGACTAGTACGTGAGGCTATTGAAATTAAAAAACATCCTAACTTCAATAGAGAAGATGGTTTGAGACTTTCTAACACCTGGGATCCAGTTATTAAAAATCTAAAGCCCCAAATCAAACATACTAAAAAACAAGAGGATACCGTTAGTCAATATTGTCATAATATAGAAAATTACAGTAAATATCAACTCCGTAGGAATAGATGGCGTTAATATGTAAAGATTGTAAAACAAAAACTTGGCGATTAAAAAGAGTGGCGGCGAGTTTCTTGCCAGTTCTTCTCGTCCGCTCTACGCCCTTGATTTGTGAACTGGTAGTAAATGTAAAATTAGAAGCATTTAATATTAGTAATATTAGTAATTTAATATGTATTATTTTTTATTCACGTTCATAGGTGTACATTGTGTTACCTAAATTAATAGATTATTTTCTTTTTAATTTAATTGAATTAAATATGGCAACTTTGTGACATTTCAAATATAAGACAACTGTCATCTTTCAGTCTCCCGCGACCACGGTTGCTGAAAAGCATCCGAAACGTCGGGATAAATAATTTAAATAATAAATCGCGTTTTAATCCGGTATACAGTATTTTATTTAAATACAGACTTGATTTTTAATTAATGAAACACAACAATTAAACTAAACTTAACTTACAATGTTTTTTATAAAATAATATTGATATTTGACCAATTGAAATTATTAAAATGTTTTAATTATAGTAATAATTCATTTATAAGCTAAGTAAGGATTAAACAAAAATATGAGATTCACTCCCCCAACAGTCGCGTTGGGACGATAAACGGCATCTGTCACAGAGTGCTAAAACGTATACTGTGAAGTTATATGTACGAGTATGTACCACTACAAGGGTGATCAGTAATTGATTAGATCGAGATGTGATTTAGAAAAATATTGATCATTTACTGCTTACGATTTTACCCCATATCGACGTCTTAGGAACTAATATAGAGATGGCAATTTTTTTTATTGAATAAAATAAAAATGAGGCGTTGTTTGTTGTGATTCGTAAAAGGCAAAATTGTATATTGTAATCAAATTTAGTGTAAAAATAGAAATAATTTATAATGAGTTTATACAAAGTGAATATCTATATTTAAAGAAAGTGTACACGTGTTTGTAGTTGAATATAGTCATGTCCGAGAAGTAAAGTACGTATTGAAGATAGAAATATACGTTTGGCATGTACGAGTGGTGATTTAATTTTATTTTCATTATTAATTTGTACCTATTAGTCGTATATCGTATTTGTAAATGAAAGAAAATTATGTTATTATTGGAATTCGAGTTTTTTTTTTAAATTCATACCATTCATTTATCCCAATAAAAATATTTAGCTTAATTTGTTATAATACTAGAGTTTACTATGCTATAGTCGTGTCTTAAATACGATGGACATACAATATCATGAACCTCTATCTCCTCCGTGGAAGGTATAGGTACCTACGTAAAAAATTGCTCGGCTTTTGAGTGAAAAAATAAATCAACAAAAGAACAAGCACATACAGTATTAATAATACTAGTAAGGATGAGAAATTAATATCATTTATAAATGTTGTTTTCATGGTTTTGCTAATACCGGACCAATTTAACTCGTTATTGATCGCCCAACTATGTACCTACGTACGTTTAACCGGGATGCTATCTGTCATTCAAATCCTATAAATAATCACCTTAAAATTATGATTACAGGTCAACGATAAATTATTTTACATATAGTCTGAAACATATTTATAATTGCAAATTAAATATCTCAAACCAAATTCCCGAGTCCCTAGTGAGAAATTTCTGGGTCTGTTTCAATGATAATTTTTCTTTGACATCCGAAATATATTTTTTTGTGTTTTTCAGGTATTCGAACTCAGACCCTGTGCTAATCTCATCGCGTATCACTGAAGCGAACGTTAATTAAACATAAATGAAGCATTCACCCTCGAAAAATATTCTTCCGTAAACAGTCTAATAACGTATGTTCCTTTGAATCAAATAAATTTCAAACAGGCTAATAATGGCATACGATATTCTCATATCACGTTATGACATAGAAGCGTTCAAATGAATTTTTTATAATATAATTGCTAATTTTCTTTCCCTTCGTATTTCCCCGAGTGCCTTTTTTCGTCCCATTGTTAAAATTCAGGATTATCCTCTTTTACCTGATGAATTATTATTGTTTTTTCTCTTATTTCCTTCCGTAGCTACGTTCGAATCTGCTCTAATTATTTCCCCTTGGATAAACAAAGGGACTATGCGATTCGTTTTGTTAAAAAAATATAATATCTGTCTGGTTGCTTGATTGAACTTTACAATTATAAAAAATGTAGATATTATAATTAACTTCCTTTCGTATTTTTTTATTATGTTGTTATAATAATCATGGTTTTTTGATTTAGTTATAATTAATTTAATAGATAGACATAACAATAACGTCTCTTCATAAAGTTTAAATATTATAATTTTTTTTTAATTTAGACAAAATAAAATTCCCGATTACCTTTATTAAACCTATTCTATAATATTTAAATAAAATACTGTATACCGCATTAAAACGCGATTTATTATTTGTATTGTTTAAATCCGGTATACAGTATTTTATTTAAATATTTGATACTCGCGTTAATAAAAGACAATACTATTCTATTATAATTTCTATAATAGGCTAACATAGTGGGATAAAACTTAGTCTATACATATATACATATATTATCTATATACATTATAATATAGTCTGTTATATTACTTTTTTATCGCTTAACCGATTTATAATAAATGTTATAGAGATAAAACCCTGAGGAAGTGTGAAGGTTTAGGTGCTAGGATAATAACCCTCTCTCTCGGAATGAAACGTAAATTTTTCCATACGAACGAATCCGCGAGGAAACCCTAGTAGTTTATAAATTAAACGTCACAGCAGATTACTATAAAGTAGTGACAAACTGTCAGTGTGTATGCAAATAACTCAATTTACATACATTTATGCGCACGTGACCAACAACGCTTCACGCGGCTTACATTTATTTTCAATACCCTGATTGAATTGAATTTTAGTTTCAATTAGAAGTTAATAGTATTTTTGTATTATTACTGACTCTTTGTATAATCCTTTTAAATGGAATTACTATCAAATTTTCCGTGTAGATTTTTTGACATATAAATACTATTCATTACAAATATTTCATACTATTCCTTATAAAAACTACAGACCTAGTGTGTCCAAAAAAAATAGAATGCGTTCCATTAGAAGTCTTTTAGCTATTACAATCCTTGCAAATTACTATGAAAGGTAATGTTAGCGAAAACAGGCGCAAAAGTTGGTGCATACTTTGTGTATCAATGGAAAACTTATTCGATTCTCGCCGGGTCTGTGGGAATTTTTAGATACGTTTGGCCATAAGCTTCGAAGGATGTAATCATAATGGAAAATACGTGAAATTAAGATTCCGTGCTTCGGCTTTATTCTATAGAATTTGGAGCGCTTGAAGTGAAAATGAGGGCAGCACATTATTTATGTATATACTGTATAACAATTGATTGCCTCCGTGGCTAAATGTTAAGCGCCATGCGTTTAGAACTGGAGGTCCGAGGTTCGAAACGCGGTGAAACAAGATTTAAAAAAAATTGTTTCAATCGCGCAGGGCATCATAATATGTGCGATTTCACACACACTAGGTCTGCCCCATGCCCCACTAGGGAATTCACTTTTGTGATAGCAAAACCCGTTAACCGAAACTTCGTATTTCGATTTTAGGTAATACAAGTTAGACGTTAGGTCATAAATATAGCTATATGTGCTTTCCGCAATATCACCCCTTCAATTTTTCTCCGAAAACTAGCCTCTAAAAGCACATATTCGTACATATATGATTATAAAATGTCTCCGTTATTTTCAGCAGTCTTTACGATATTCAAACAAACATACATTTCATAATGAATGTCGCATTTATATTAGTGGGATATTTTGTATAAAGAAAAAAGATAGATAATATTTTGTAACATAGATTAAGTTGCAACAGACACAAAAGACAACCCACGTTTCAATACAAATAAACAGCGAGCGGCTAATGGTGAGGTAATTTAGTATTTCAGGAAAACACACTACTCTGTACAAACTATTATGTTAAAACTTTCAATTCACTATACATTGACTGTTTAGTTTTAATATATAGTTAGTTCCTTTAAAAAAGACAGCAATGTATATCGAAATATTTAGTGGATCGTGGTATTGTTTAGTGGAAAATGATTCGGTACTGTTATCAAAGGCTTGAAGGGAAGGTTTTGTTGGTGACTTCAAGTTAATGTATTCCGATGCATTGTTCGCGGCAGACGGAATTATAAATGTTGCTATCAAATTGTTTGATGCTGTTATTGTATAAAATGATAGGTAATATATTTGAGACAAGCCAAACAAATATATGACGAGTTGAACTTAGAAAATAAACAAGAGTATGGTTTGGTGAAATATTTCTTTTGGCTATATTGATAACTTGACAACACTTAGATGCAACGCTTTAATTTTGGAATTTTTATTACTATTAACTCATATGGATCTGCGCGAAGTAGATTCTTAGTAGTATTCAAAGTAGATAATGAATTATGTATTACTTGTCACATTGACATTGACAAACATTAAGTTTGTGGTCGACAAAAGAGCCACCGGCTTACTAATGCCAATAATGCATACATACATATACCTCTTTCTCATCGGGGTAGGCAGAGATCGCGGAATTCCATATGCTCCGATCCTTGCATACCACTTTCGCAACTTTCATCAATGCTTTCATACTATGCTCTTTAGTTTCGATAATAATACTACCTAAATATTATTTTTTACCTCGAATATTCTGAAAAAAAGATATTGTAGCCGAAATGCCCAATCTGCATGCACTTATCAATCTATGAATGGTGGTTCGTTACCCGGATGGATATTTGATTAACCTGTTTTCAAAGTAAACAGAGTGCTTATAATGTAAATTTATGTTATGACTCTATCAAGTTATTGTAAAACATTGAACAGACTGGCCACAAAAGCAATTGTTATAAATTGAAAATCAAACTAAAGGAAATAGATTTCTCGTTATTAATAAGAGAAAGCAAACTTGCCTCTTAGCAGATTGTCGATCCTACTTACAATTCCAACTCAGAGTCAAATGGTAAATAATTAATTTCACTAATAGCGCAGTTTGTCAAAGCTACCTACTCACTTTGATGTTTCATTGTTTTAGTTGATTATAGAACAGATATTGGTACTCGTTTTGAGGTTGTTTATTGGGGTTTTAATTACGCTAAAATTTGAAAACAGACACCTGGCAACTCTCTTTTAAATCGACTTCCAAAAAGGAGGAGGTTCTCAATTCATCTGTATATTGTTTTTTTTTTGTATGTTTGTTACGCGATAACTCCGCAAGTTATGGATGGATTTGGATGATTCTTTTTTTGTTTGGTAGAGCATATTTCAGAGGTGGTCCCGTATAATGGTTTGGTACTTTTAATACTGTTAATAAACATTTAATATGTATTTATATAAGGCTGTTGCTTTGAAGTAATTAAAATATTATGTTATTACTTTTTAGCTTAAGTTTGTACATACTATATTATGTAGTGATAGTTTTGAAGTCGTTTAAAAATGATTTTTGTAGTATAGTAAAGTATAAGCATCGGTGATTGCTTACTATCAGTAGTCTGTGGCCTATTTCTTGAAGCAGTATTTTTGTCCATGATAGTAGGAGATAAAGGTATAATAAGTGTATCTCGCTATTACGTTCAAATACGGCAATAATAATGCTCTTAGAGATCGCGGGAAAATCCAACACAAAAAATTTAAAAAGTCAACATTATATTGTCTTTTATTAACGCGAGTATCACACATTTAAATAAAATACTGTATACCGGATTAAAACGCGATTTATTGTTTAAATTATTTATCCCGATTTATCAGAACGTCGGGATAAATAATTTAAACAATAAATCGCGTTTTAATCCGGTATACAGTATTTTATTTAAAAGTCAACATTGTTTTCAAATTATTTATTATTTGGATTTACAAAAAAATTATGAGAAAAATAATAAAAACGAATTTCTAAAGCGATATAAGATAATAATTATTGTTTTATATTGTAGACTAATAAGACGCCGCGGCTTCGCATGAGTGCAATATATCTACTACACAAAA
The DNA here is from genome assembly GCA_905404175.1 of Anthocharis cardamines. Taxonomy (NCBI): domain Eukaryota; kingdom Metazoa; phylum Arthropoda; class Insecta; order Lepidoptera; family Pieridae; genus Anthocharis; species Anthocharis cardamines. Next base: position 8,621,243 of record FR989969.1, read on the forward strand.
AAAATACATTTGTTAATCGCTCATAATGTAGCTTTCTATAGTGAAAGAATTTTTAAAATCGGTCAAGTAGTTTTTGAGTTAAATCATAACAAACAAACAAATAAACAAATCATTCCTCTTTATAATATTAGTATAGATAATGCTAAATTAATGCATTTTCTATTGATTACTGAAGGAACACGTTATGAGCAATAAGAACATCGAATATTTGACTTGCAAAGTAAAATAAATACAAAGCGACTCAAATGTTCTGTAATATCTCGACACTTTGAATTTGGAATTCGCTAAAATCACTTCAATAAATTTGTCGAAATAGTAATCGAAGTACAAACAGCCTGTTTTGAATTTCTTAGCCATAGATACCCGAAGCACTTAGATACGCCTCGGTAATCCGGTTACACACTGCTCTTCCGATTGTTGAACAATATTTATTTATTGCACAACCTATGTATACGATAGCAGATAATCCTTCAATATCATAAGTGCTAAGGCGCCTCTATAGGAGATCTATATCTCAGCGATCTCATTTAGGCAACCCTAACTAATAAAAAGAAATGTAGAGCGTAAAGTTTGTGCAGGTAGTACTTCTTAAAAATGATGTACTAAAACATTTGGAATTAAAAGATTTATCGCAAATAAAAAGGTACATTGAAATAAAATATTGAACAATAAAAAAGGATTTGAAAGAATATAGCCTTTGGTCAGTGCCAGAATCACCATACAAGCCCAAAAACCCGTCATATTTATTTGCAACATTAATAAATACGTAATAATATAATTTATATAATGACGTTAATAGCATTATTTTTTTTCTTTTTATGGTTACATTAATAGGGCAAGCCGGGCTTTTGGGACACTTCCGTTGGTAAATGTAATAAGAATTCATGTTTGATATTCCTTCTATCTGTAGTCCCCAAAACGTCTTAGGCGTTATACACTCGGGTGTCAAGCAATAACAATAAAGCCAAAGGGTCCGCATTTACATATGTATTACCAGTTAAAATGTTTGACAGTTTCAAACACATTGTTCGGCGAGGGCACTTGATGAATAGGCTTTGTGATAGTTTGAAGTGGTTTGTCTATGATTTAGAGGTCTATCTTACCTCTAACCTTAGCCAATGTTCGGATGAAATATAGTATGGAAACTTGTCTAGTTAATAATTAAGACTTAAAAGGTGGATCAGTAAGATATGTATTCGAAATTCAAAACAGATACCCGCTTATTAGTTCCGGGAACCGGAAGTCATCAAATTAGTGTAACAGCATCGAATTTATTTTATAGTTATCAAATTAGTGTCAATACAAAAAATGCTTCTAATTTTACATTTACTGTCAGATCTCAAATCAAGGGCGTAGAACGGACGAGAAGAACTGGCAATAAACTCTCCGCTACTCTTTTTAATCGCCAAGTTTTTTGTTTTACAAAATGTTTGTAAGGAGCTACAAATTACACCATGCTCCACATGACATCTTGAAGTAATTAATTATAATAATAATTTCCTAAATCCTGCTATCTGAAAGCTATTTCGCCCAGTAAAGTGGATATAACAGATCTACTAGTCATGTATATAACTGTTCATCTATACTTAATATTATATACAGGTAAATTTTTTGAGCTTGTAAGGTTGTAGGTGGTAATCTCTGAATCTACTAAATCTAAAAATATTTCAACAATAGAAAGCTATATTATCAGCGAGTAGCTTGTTGTGTATAGTACGTTTAAACCTTATTTTCAAAAGAAACTTTCAACTGAGATATCTGCGTCCATTTATAACGTCTCAAAAATGATTGATCATACTCTATCTTCGATACAAATGAACGCTACATTAAAATATCGAAATCTATTATAAATTATTGCATTTAGTCATCAATTTTCTTTGCGTCATCGGAGATGATCACGTGGCACTTATCCATCAAATTTGATACATCTATTTTAATTCAATTTGTATTTTTGTACGTCATATATGCATTTTATTTATTTTTAAAAGCCATACATTATTGTATTGTAGTTATTTTCAATATTCTGAAAACTGTTAGAACACGGGGTAGTGTAGTTTATTATTGAATTTTCAGTGTTTTATATACATTATAATAGTATGTACATAGATTTTTTCAGATATCGACAGACGAGCAAGAGGTTCACTTGATGGTAGGTGATACCTCAGCCTCAGAACATCAGTCAATGATGCGCTGTCGACCTAATTTTTACTTTGAGCATTCGGAAATCCATAGACTGAAACCGAAACGCGCAATATGCACTTCACGGTTTTTCCATCTATGAACGGTGGTTCGTTACCCGGTCGGAATTTAAATATTCCTCCCACCCGATCAATGCCCGAAGTTACCAGACGTGAGTAAAACATGCTTACAGAAAATTATAAACATGTCGTCCCGGTGGGATTATATAACTAAAAATAAACGAATTCACGTGTCACTTATGTAACTAGGCCATTTTTATTCATCTAAAAATGTAAAAGTCGGCAACACATCTTGCATGCCTTTTTTTGTTACAGATGTGTATGGGCGGCGGTGACCAATTAATATCAGATGAGCCTCCAGCCCGTTTGCAGTATTCTGTAAAAAATGTGGTTTCCCCGGGATTTGAAACCCTATACTTCCGATGCTAAGAACAACGTGGAAAACGTAGTTGAGTTGAGACGTCGCGATCGTGTAGTAGTTCTAACACTCACTCACTATGCAAAAATTCATTTAAATGATTATATCAAAAACTAGTTTAGCAAAACAAATGACAATTTGAACTGAATGAAATCCCAGTCATGCAAGTGATATACAAGTCCCGTTTTGTTCAAAACAAAGGACACAACCGCTGGAAATTTAATTTTGATACACGCGAAAACACCACAAATAAATTATATGCAAAACACGGATATATAGAACACGATGTTTATTATTGTCTTAACTCATTTACGAAAAAAATTCTCCGCAACTTAAACGTAAAAATGTGATTTCGGACTGCCTCTGACTTATTGGTATACGCGATGCGTTTAGCGTAAATCGAACCTCAAGGATTTTTTTTTCTTTCTAAACTACTGTAATCTAGCCAACAGAATATGACTTACCGCGGAATACCGAATCGATAATCAAAATTTGAGGGCTTCTTAAAATGTTTCTGTCTTTCATTTTACCTTCGTATTGAAAGAGTTAGAGATACTTTTAAGATACCTCAATGTTGATTAACGTGCGGCCATTAATCTATGGCATTTTTACTAAAATAGTCCGTTTTGAAAGTCATGATAAAATTTATACACAATTTAAAATCATGATAATTTTAACGTACAAAAATGAATATAACTAACTATCTGGTACATATTGACGGGCTCGTTGGCGCGTTCGGTAGAACACTTGCCTTGTGCATCGATGGGTCGTGGGTTCGTAAAAAGTAGGTTGACAGCGCATCATTGACTGAAGTTCTAAAGCTGAGGTATCACCTACCATCAAGTGGACCTCATGCTCGTCTGTCGAATTGTCGATATCTAACATAAAAAAATAAATAAAAAAGAAACATATTATGCAAATACCCTAAAAAATATACCATGATTGATAACCCTTCCAGCGCTTTACGGTCCATGTAATGTTGGATTTGCCTGTCGCAAAGCCGAAGTGCGGATCAAGCCAGCTTTGCACGGTCGCCATCGCGTTACATTTACACTAATTGCGATACGATACATCGAACGAGGATTTGCCTATCTGACGCTAAGTCCCGACTTTGAAATTAGTGTTTATTATTCAGTGTTGCTTTCAGCAATTCGAAACTAAACATTATTGTTTATGTATAATTAAACAATACTCTTGTTTTGTGGTAATGCTTGTAAGCGTCTATATAATTTTCTTCATATTAATTATTTTTTTACGAAATCTCAAGCGTTTCCACTTGTATACATACAGTGGCGGGACCACCATACAAGCCCAAAAATCCGGCTTTTCCTGTTAATGCAACCATGACCAGTAAAATAATAGTCCCCTTCACGTTTTTTTTTTTTTTTTATGAATAATAGGAAGGCGTTTGCCCGCTATCCCACCTGGTGGAAAGTGCAGATGCGGGCTACGATGGTGAATCACGTCTACCTATGAGATGCCTAGTAATTATATAAGTCACATATTACCTATAAGACTACATAATTACCTTATATATAAACACGTATTAGGTTAAAGTCGGCAAGCCGGGATTTTGGGCTTATATGGTAGGCCCGCCACTGTATACATGCTTAGCGTGTTTGTTTGAGAAAAAAAATAACGGGTAATAAATTAAAATTAAATATTTCAAACTTCCAAAAGCTTTTTAGTTTTTTACGATATCACCATTTTTCACCAAGTTACAGCTCTTCAAAAATCACTCAAAAAAGTTAAAAATCTTACTGTTCCTTTAATTTTTTTTTGCTGAGTGTGTCATTATAATTATTTAAGAAAATTTAATCAATATTTTATACGATTTTTTTTATCTATGCTTCTATACTAATATTATAAAGAGGAAAGATTTGGATTTTTGGATTGTTGTATGTTAATATTGTCTTTTATTAAAGCGAGTATCACACATTTAAATAAAATACTGTATACCGGATTAAAACGCGATTTATTGGAGACTGTCTCCCGCGACCACGGTTGCTGAAAAGCATCCGAAACGTCGGGATAAATAATTTAAACAATATAAATAATAAATCGCGTTTTAATCCGGTATACAGTATTTTATTTAAATTGTTGTATGTTATGAATAAACTCCAAAACAACTGGACCGATTTTAAAAATTATTTCACCAATATAAAGCTACATTATCAGCGAGTAACATAACAATATTTTTGTATATAGTACATCTACATTGCACTCGTGTGAAGCCGGGAGGCGTTGCTAGTTAATTGATATATACTAATCCAGTGGATATATTATTTATTTGACACAAATTATATTCACAAATAAAAAGTACATATACAGTACAAAAGCAGATAAATAATGAATTTGACCTATAATTAATCTTATATAATCTAAAACAATTTCAACCCTGTAATGCGAACATCGGTCTATTAGACCGTCCGACTCCGTCGAACATCTATCAATGTCGCAACTAATTCTCGGACGCGCACACGATAAAGTTAAACACGGCGAACGTGACATCGAATGTTTTTCCCGCTGCGAATTATTTGGGATTGGGACAAATAGTTTTCGAGTGGACGTGAGAGGGTTTAAGATAGCCTGTGGTTAATAGGATGAAATGGATTTTTATTTTTATACTGTGTTTACTCCGAGACTTAAGTACTTACATTTATCAGACCTTTTTATTGCTTTGTTGTGTCTACCTAAATACTGGAATGAAACTTATAGCCGAATTCTCAAACGCTAATCAACATTGAGGTGTACTTAAAAGTATATCTAACCCTTTGATTACGAAGGTAAAATGGAAGACAGAAACATTTAAAGAGGCCCTCAAGTTTTGATTAACGTTTCAGTATTCCGTAGTTAATCTTTTTTTTTTCCTGCCTGGTTCAGTTATAAATCGATCCAGTAGTTTTTGAGTTAAATCGTAACAAACAAACAAACAAATATTTCTTCTTTATAATATTAGTATAGATAAGTCTTCTTCGTCTTCCTGCCCTGTTCCCTTTTTTATTTGGGGTCGACGCAGTATGTTCTCTTTTTCCATTCTCTTCTTTCACTCGCCATATCATCAGTCACAACTCTTAAACACAATATAATTCTTCACACAGTCAATCCATATAATTTTAATAACTTGCTAAAATGGAGATACCGAACAAAAAACATCCAGATTTTTAGGGTGTTAAATATCTTTTCGCGCCATATAAATCATTGAAATGATTGTACAGAAAACATTAAAAAAATACATAACAACTGTCATTAAGTAGACTTCAGTTACGTAAGACTATAAGTGCCACACTAATATAGTATTTTTTTGTATGTGTGGTTCATCTTCATTTCATTTCATTATATATATTTTTTGTAAGTCTAAGCACAATTAAAATAATACAATGGACTTATAAGCGCTTATTTACGCACGTAAGTACTAAATTAAACCGCCCAAAAATTCTCACAGTTAAATCACGCTAAGTACTTGAAAATCGCATTTTAATACTTCCTACACGCGTTGTAAGCCGTTGTAATCATGCGTGATCAATTGAGTGTTATAGAAACCATTAAACATTACTAAATACAAGTCAACACGCCCTGTAGTTTACATTTCAATTCCATTTTAAATTTCTATGCAATTTATTATAATAGACTCTAATATTTTGGAAATAATGGCTATTATTCTATAGCCGTGTTCAAAATCTTTCTTTTGTTTGACACGCGTCTTTACACATGAGTGGATTTATGTCGTTTGTCATATTTACAAGTTAAATTACAATAATTTTGCAAGCGTGAGAAGAGGGTTAACATTGTATCTCATAGTGTTGATTTGAAGTTGATTTCAAAATAATGTTAAAAGATATATTACATAAATGTATGTATAAAATATTGTATGATTTTGTTTATTATTTTTATTTAACAACTTTATTGCACCGCAGCCTATTTGCTATCGATCTATTCACACCATATATATGTGATATACAATATTCTACATTTTATGACAATATTCCGAACCGATGATAGCTCAAATATAAAAAAATAATTGACTCTTCAAAATTACAGTAATCCGCTAAATATTGGAATTATTCCGCGTTGTAGGAGTATTCTCTATAACGCGTTATGACAATTAATGATTCAGCTATAACTTTTCTCGCTAAAGGAGGTTTACATCGAATTCAATTCTATTCTATTATGAACGATATAATATGCAGCGTAAATTAAAATATTTCACAGTACAGAAATATGCGGGGAATCCCCGCGTTATATGAGGAAAAACACGTGTTATATGAGGGACATGAAATTGCGATATAGGGGGGATTATAAAAGTTTATATGACTGAAATTATCTTTGAATTTAAGAAACGTTTCTCGTTTCTCAATATGTAATTTTCAATTGTTAAACTCAAATACTACAACATAATAGACTATGTACATATAAGACAAGACGGACATAACATACTTATATTGTTATTTAATAACAAGCAAAACGCCCGGCTTCACACGGGTGCAATGTGGACACACTATGTTACTCGCTGATAATGTGGGACCTATTGGCGAAAGAATTTTTAAAATCGGTCGAGGAGTTTTTGAGTTTATTTATAACATACAAAAATCCAAAATTTCAAATCTTTCCTCTTAATATTAGTATAGATACGAGTAAAGGCAAAATCGCAATATATTTTACATCATATGATAATTAATTTCTAAATATATATATTATCGTCACCCCTCGACCGACCCCAGCGTGGGGTGTCATCGATTGTGAAGGTGCTGGCACAGAGTAATACTAACAGTAATACCTTTTCCAAAAATACGCAATCTTACTGCGAACAGAAAAGCACAGTTTTCATATAAAATCATCAGTATTTTTGATATCTTTTCAACTTGTAAGCTTTTATACATTTTCCTCAAATTTACCGTATTAGGGCTTATTTCTACTAGAAATAGGGGACATTTTAAGACAGCCGCATAGACTAGAAGTTTCTCGGTTTTTGTCTCTTGTCAAATAGTAGTTTTGCCCGCTTTCTCTCATCTCTGGGCCTACTATTTAAGATATCCTGTGGTTCAGGTCACTGTCCGTTGTCGTCAGGATATTGAACTAATATTGCAGTTGAATAATCCAATTAGTAGAATGTCGGTGTATCCTTTGATCTTGTCTTTGAATGCGCTATTCGGGCGTCTGGTTCCATATGTAATTGTTTTATACAATTGAAATGGTATGTGTGCATTTTGTCTTTATCATGTATCGTATATTATTAGTACATAATTAGTATGTTGTATGTCTGGCTATTTCGCATGAATTAGTGGATATCGAAATTTCATAGATGAAAATGCTTGGTATTAAAAAAAATTGACAGACTCGGTGGCTCGTAGTCGCTGGTTCAAATCTCGACGGGATGACATATTTATAATTTTCTGTAAGCATGTCTTTCCCACGTTTGTTCACTTCGGGCAGAAGCGGATGGGAGGAATTTGAAATTTACCGGGTACCAGCGATCATAGGTGTAAAAAACGTAAAGTGACCATAGAGAATTTCATGCGGTCACAGTCTATGGATTTCTGAATGCTCGAAGTAAAATGTAGGTCAACAGCGCATCATTACTGATGTTCTGTGGTTGGGGTATCACCTACCATCAAGTGAACTTCATGCTCGTCTGTCGATATCTAACATAAAAAAAGTTACGTAAAAACTACATAATATAATATGAACAATGTACATGTATCATGAAATTTACAAATATAAAGAGAAAATATTTGCTTGTTGGTCACGATTTAACTCAGAAACTACTCGACCGATTTTATTGATTTTTTCACCAATAGAAAGCTACATTATCAGCGATTAACATAAGCTTTTACCCCCTTGCGAATCCGGGGCGTGTTGCTATTATTTATATTACAGCTCAGCTGCCAAAAGCCACATTAAGAGTCACTAAGCAACAAAAACCATGAACAGTGTCATTAATCTTAGCTGTTGTATGCAAATTTCGATACAGGACCATCTAGCTTCCAGTCATCTATTACTACATGTCCACGGTCATCGCTCATGCAAACTTTTAACATGGCATGTTTTGGTTGCTTTCTATTATATAGTTTGTTTCTTTATTTTTTGATATTACAGATTATGTTTTTCGTATTACTCATTTAAATAATATACAGATGAAATTTTAATACTTTTATTATATTTTTACTGGAACAATTTAATTGAAATATTTCACAATAAATTTCATAGAAAAAGCTAGTCTTTTAAAACTACTACATACTTATAAACGGGCGTTAAATAAATTAAAAAAAAAGCCCAAAGATTCACATTATTTATTATATTCAATCAAATAAACTTGACCATCAATAAGGCAAGTCATTTATGCCTTTTTCAAATGAAATATCCATTTTTACATTTAATAACAATTTATAAAGTTAACTTAAACTTTTAAAGGCCGGTAACGCATCTGCAAGTCCTCTGGTGTTACAGATGTCCATAGGCATCGGTAATCTTACCATCAGACCGTTCGCCCCCTATTGCATAAAAAAAGTATTTAAATAAAAAATACTTATATGCAATGTTTCACAGTCATGAGGCCGCAGTCTTCACATTAAACACTTCATTTCGTTCCTCTGATATAAAAAAATCTTACAAATTGAAGAGATAAGTACAAACATTTTTAAATAGCTCTAAATTTCTCGTAAATCGTCCTGATATAAAACGCTTCCACCGTTTCCTATTCAACAAAATGGTTGTCCATCCTGATGGATGCCCACACGTTCAAAAACGCTGAAAACATTTCATACAGATGCTATAACTCGCAATTTTCAACCTTAAATCTTACAAAATTAAGTCTCAATTTCCGTTTCATATTTTTGAGTAAGATCGCAATCTTGGCTGTGGAAAAATCAGATAGAGTTTTTAAAAAACGAGAGCAATTACTTCGACTTATCTATTGGATTTGCGATAAAGCGAGGATTCTATTTGTAATTCTAAAGCGTCAGATGTCAGGGTAATCTGCCAATTAAAATGGAATTCTACACCCTCATTAAATTAAACAAAAATGTTTTACAATTTGACCCTAATTCGGGGTTTTTACCGCAATTCTGTTACAGATTTGGTTTCTATTCATATCGAGAGGATCATTTTTTGTATTAAAAATTGCTTTTTGTGGTACAGATATTCTATCTCACGAAGTTCTATGAATGTGGTCAAGCGTGCACATATACAATATAGTATACATTGTTTTAGTGCGCGTAATGTTTAGCTTGTGCTCCCGAGGTTATGCACACTCAAAAAAAGTATAGTATGTTAACGCCTAACAACATTTATAGCCAAACTGACTTCGTGAGATAGAATATCTATATCAATTACCATAGAGCCATGTATGTATGTAGTTTCCATCAAATATACAAATAAATGCTGTGGAAATGAGGGCCTTGAGAAGTATGTGTGGTGTAACTCTGAAAGATAGATTAAGAAATGGCGAAATTCGAGAGCGTTGTGGAGTAAAAGACGATGTAGTGACGAGAATTGAGAAAGGTATGTTGAGGTGGTTTGGGCATGTAGAAAGGATGGATGAAAGTAGGGAAACGAAAAAGATTTATGAAACTGGTGTGAGTGGGAGAGTGGTCGACCTAGGCGAACGTACCTCGATCAGATCGGGGACGTTCTGCAAAAGGGCCAGATCAAAAGTACTCGTAACCGTCGAGTGTGTATGAAAGCATTGGTGAAAGTAGAAGAAGCGAAAGTGGTATGTAAGGATCGGAGCATATGGAATTCCGTGATCTCTGCCTACCCCAATGGGAAAGAGGCGTGATGTATATGTATGAATGTATGTATATTATAGGTACTCGTTTATAAGAGAATATTCCTCTTTTTTATAGAATAGGGGGCAAACGTGCAGGTTAGTGATCACCGTAGGAGACAGCCATAACTCGAAAGGATTTGCAGATTACCGAAGTTTAGTTTTAGAGTTAAATGTTTATTTTTTATTTATTTATTTTTTTTGTTGACCGACGAGTCTAAGTAATTTAATGGTGATATCTCAGCAACATGACATCAATAAATGATGCGCTGTTGACCTACTTTATATTGACTTCAAGCTTCCGGATATACATCGGCTGGAGCAGAAATGCGCAATCTAATTTTTAATATTGATCAGTTTTCACGACGGAATTTCGACATTATTTCCATCTAATTTCTTCTATTTAAGGTTATTAAAGCCAGTAAGGGGAACCAAGAAAAATAATATACAGCCGACTGAATCTATTTCTTATATTTTCTAAGATCTTAGAAGACAATAAGACATTATTACTCATATATTCTATACTCTACATACATAGAGTCTCTAGAATCTAGATTTTTTTTTATGGAAATACAAAAATAGGGATAAAAAAGGTTATATACATAGGTTTTAATATTTTCTATATACATTTATATGATATCCATATTAACTAATCCGTACACGCTACATATATTCAGTATAAATTATGTATGTTAGCACTTTGGAAGCAATTACCAGGTTTCCATTACATAACTCAGCGATCATTTCACTCGAAGTAAGATGGAATAGTATGGAGTTTGCTCTTTTAATAAGTTTCATATCAATTTAAATTATAGACGTTAGTCGCAGCGTATTAGCCAATAAGCCAAGGAAAATATGGTGTTATTTGAAAACTTTTATTCTGCACAGTTTTATTGTAAGAATGATGTAATTTATGATATATATTATAATCAATATATGTTCTATGCACTCTTTAACTATTCATCTGATTAGCTTGCATGCTTCATAAAGATACATGATGGGTGGTGTTAATGATACCCATCATTATATTTTATGCCACGTATAGCCGTATTTAGGTTTGACTACGGCTTTGCTTGTTTGGAAAAATTGGGATTATATGATCTAATAATCAAATCTGAGTATGCTGTTTTTAATTAAAAGAAAAATAACAAATAAACATACAATATGTAAGTTACATATACAAAAATCACTGTTCATAGATGGAAGAATCGTAAGTGCAAATTATGCGTTTGGGTATAAGTATTGGAAATAAATTTAGCCATACGAACGAAATACTAAATAATTCCATTTCCATACTTTCCTATCATCGAATCCCTGTCCACTAAGAGCGGTCTAGTGAATAATAATCAAAATCGCATAAAATTTCAATAATGGCCGCGCTAACTGCGTGAAGATGCAAATGATATCATCAGTCTACATGAAACACGGTCACTTAGTGAACTAACTTTAACTGTAGTTGGGGTGTAATGTTATTGTGAACGCTCTTCTCTTTCTTAGAGTAAAACTTTTTTTTTACGACGGGAAATTCATTTATTAGCTGTGGCACCTTAAACATCAGCATATTATGCTGTCGAGAGACTAACACAGCGCTGATTTACATGGCAGACAATTACACACATATATACATGTATACTTATATATATCTAAACTAATATTATTAATTTTAATTTTAATAATACATATTATAAAGCTGAAGAGTTTGTTTGTTTGAACGCGCTAATGTCAGGAATTACTGGCTCGAATTGAAAAAATATTTTTGTGTTGGATAGTCCAGGAAGGAAGGAAAGCTTTAGGCTATATAACATCACGCAAAACGGGGAAAATTATCCATATTTGAGTTTTCCGTTGCGTGTTCAAGTTACCCAAAAAATACGTATGAAAGAATTATTCCTCTTTAAATGATCTTAAAAAATGTCCGAGACAGTATAAGTGTATCTTTTAAGGTTGACTCATTATAACCTTTTTATAGTAATCAAATTTGGTAAAAATATCATTTACTTATTATAACTTCTTAATCGCTATCATAATAATAAAAATTGACGCGGTCGAAGTCGCGGGCAACAGCTAGTAATATTATAAAGAGGAAAGATTTGTTTGTTTGTTAAGATTTAATCTTAAAACTACTGGACCGATTTTAAAATTCTTTCACTAATAGAAAGTTTTATCAGCGAGTAACATATTAAGGCTATATATATTTCTAGAAAAAAAAATTTGGGATCCCTACTAAATCTTCAATAATGTACCCAAGGTGTTTAAAAAATTACAAATAGATAAGATTTGTATGTTTCTTTGTAACCAATAAACTCAAAAACTACTGAACCGATTTAAAACATTTTTTCACCAATAGAAAGCTACTATATTTTTTTGTGTATAGCACATCTACATTGCATCCATGAGAAGCCGGGCCGGATAGCTAGTATTTTATTTAATAAAAATAACCAAATTATAGTATCTTTTGGTGGTTTTAATTGGCGTGTTCGGTAGAACACCTGCTGTGCGCATCGATGAGTCGTAGGTTCGAATCCCACCGAGATGACATGTTTATAATTTTCTGTAAGTATCTCTTCCCCACGTCTAGTAACTTCGGGCATTGGACGGGTGGATATCGAAATTCCGACCGGGTTGTGGAAAAACCGTGAAGTGCACAATTATGGATTTCCGAATGCTCGAAGTAAAAAGTAGGTCGACAGCGCATCATTGACTGACCTCATCACTGACCTTCTGTATTCTACCATCAAGTGAAACTCACGCTCGTATAGTATTATATTTATTTCATTTAAAGTCCATTACTGTATTGTAGTTTGATTACATAGTTCATTGGTGCTTAATAGGACAATCCAACAACCGCCTTATTACAAACTAAGCAATTCACAAAACCAATTTAACTCAAATACAGGCACAAAGCCATGTCTTATATCTGGACGCTGATAAGCAATACCATGCCATTTTTGTAAATTGAGTTTTTTTGCGGTTGTGAATGGAAACTGGCTCAGCATACGCTACGAAACTTCGTTAGCTTAGTTTGAATTTTCAACTTAATTTTATTAAGTTTCGTTTAAAAATAATCGAAATAATAGATCTTTTCGGAATTATGATTATAACCATTAATCGTGTTTCTTGGTCGCAATCAATATTATAAGATTGAGTTATTATTAAACATTTTAAACCTGTTTAAGGTTTCGTATCAACTGTTTTTTTCAATATTTTTGCTATTAAAACTATTTAAATTAAACAAAATTCTTTTGAAAAATGTTCTCCAGCTCATAAGAAAGCGATTGGTATCAACATTTACTCTTTTTATTAAGCATTTTATGGGTTGACACAGTATTGTTTGTCAGCATCCATTTATCCTATCCCCGTACAAAACATTCAAAGAGACATTCCTTGATTTCATTTCAACTGTCATGGCGAAATCCGTTCCGTACATCCATTATAGAGTTTCTGCTCTGAAACAAAGCGTGCCTTCAGAACTACCTAACTATTGTCCACTTAGCCAGAGGCTACAATAACTTGACCAACCGAAATTGAGCCCTGTCATTCAATTTATTGCCCTCAGTAGCGTTGCGTTCAGTTCGTAAAGTACAGATCGGTTGATACCAGTTTAAGCTGGTTATATTCGCTTCATGCTAGATATAAGGGGACCGGATTATTATGGGAATAGGACTTGGATGTGGTTTCCGTGTGTGAGACATTTGATAGGTTGGACTATGAAGGTATTATTTGCTGGTTAAACTTATAGAGATATTTTTGGTTTACCTTTTTTTAAATAGATTTTAAGGAGTAGTTTTTTAATTGTTCTTACCATTTTTGATACATTCACTTTGAAGAGGATTATGACCTTTTATTAAATGTTGTGTGATATCAAAAACGTCAATACCGATGTGAAACAAAGGAGGTATCGAAAACTATTCATATTTTTTAATAAATAAGAAACCTACCTCACTTTGTCTATTATGTTTTCAGTGATAAATCAAATTTTGATGGGTACAGCTTTAGGCTACTTTCCATTACCGTAAGACACCTAAATTTTACACACAATACACCAATACAACAATCTACTTGACATTTTACAGGCGATACGAACCTCTACTGAGAGATTTTCATATGAACAATAATAATTCCCAGAAATCTTAAATATATGGATACTATACAGTACTAAGCTTATTTTTTATTTATCTATTACTTTATTGCACACAACATAAATACAGATATGAAATATATTTACAGGAATAAGAGATACAATAGGAATAGATCTTATGGCTAGAGTAGCAATCTCTTCCAGACTACCTTTGGGTGACAATTAATAACTTGACAAAAATACATAAAAAGGGGATGGGAGTATAACATAATATATCATTTTTATTTACTGACTTTACCAAGTATTATTCAGATATTTTAATATTAAAAGTTCCCGTAAACACTAAAAATATGGTCACCCTACAGCCTTCAGGCCTAAGCTTAGCCTTCATTAGATATTAGTTAGGTGGAACAAATCTAGACAGGACAATAGTGCATTAGGTACAGAGTGCAGAGACATTTAATTAACGTCACGCCCGAGGCGTAATTGACATCCGTTTGTTCTATCGATTTGTGATAATTGTAGGGTAAATATGGGAAATATAAAGGAAGAGGATGAGTGCTTATGTATTTATTTCCTCATCAAAGTGACTATAACTTTTGAAATTAGAAAATACTAATAATTAATTTATTTTGCAAGAAAATTTACCACATATACAAAAAAAAATGAAAACAATTGTTAGATAGCTGATTAGTAACTAAATGAGATGTGTGGTACTGGTCTTCCAAAACTATAGTCTACTCTGTTACAGTTGTGTTCATACTTTAATGAGCACAACACTGGTTTTCAATGACCCCATTGTGTTACGTTTGGAGCTGAACTGACATTTATGATTTAGGAGTAAAATTATAGAAATAATTGTGGCACTAAAATACATAATACATAAAATTAAGATGTAAAAGAAATATAACTATTAAACAAAAAATAATCGTAATAATAAATAAAATTGTTGAGGTGGATGTGTGGAGTAACAAGATTAGATAAGATAAGAAATGATTATATAAGAGGAAGTTTGAGAGTAGCGTCAGTGAATGAAAAATTGAAACGTAATCGTTTGGCTTTGTATGGGCATGTTATGAGGAGAGATGAAGGGCATGTATATAAAAAAGTTTTAAATATGAAAGTGGATGGGTATAGGGGAAGAGGGAGGGAAAGATTTTTCGTGGGTCGCGAAATAAAACAAATTTTACAAACAGCATCTTAGACATTTTCCATAATTACATGAAAATGTTTTTATTAGATTTAAAATTCCTACGAAAACAAAAGGAAAATCATGTCAGGCAAACTAGTCTTGTGATAAATACACTACTGGACCAAAAACTAAAACCTCACAGTGTATCCAATAATCCTACCTAAATCACTAGTATCCATATATCTTACACGATGACACTTTTATGACTCCGGCCCTACTAGACGGTGTGAACATATAAAATATTAATACACAATTTGTCCGAGTGGCCGTCTGTTAATCTACTTTTATTGAGGCGAGGATTAATTGTGGCTAAACAATTTTGCGAAATGTCCAGATCTTTCATGATCGGATTTTTCGTTTCGAGCTTCCTTTATACGTTATTTCTTCTCCTCTTTGTTACAAACTAACCGCGGAATACTGAAACGATAATCAAAACTTGAGGGCTTCTTAAAATGTTTCTATCTTTCATTTTAACTTCGTAATGAAAGGGTAAGATATACTTTTAAGTACACCTCAATGTTGATTAGCGATCGAGAATTCGGTCATAACACTCCCTAAATAGATCACGGATTTATTTCCTCTAAAATATATAAGAA
This sequence comes from Anthocharis cardamines, assembly GCA_905404175.1. Lineage (NCBI taxonomy): Eukaryota > Metazoa > Arthropoda > Insecta > Lepidoptera > Pieridae > Anthocharis > Anthocharis cardamines. Next base: position 8,637,490 of record FR989969.1, read on the forward strand.
AATCAGTTAGAACATAATCTAACTTTACAATGAGACTTTAGTTAGTGACAGCATATTTTTCGTATCATATTAGGTATATTTGATAAGATATCAGGATTCATATTCTATTCTGATCCTTTAAAAAAACAAATAAATTCCCGTGACCCTTTTTTATGTTAGATATCGACAGACGAGCATGAGGTTCACTTGATAGTAGGTACCTCAGCCACAGAACATCAGTCAATGATACGCGTCGACCTACTTCGAACATTCGGAAGTGAAACAGACCCAGAAATAGGGCATGGAGCAGACACATTTCTGTGTCTGTTTCACTGATCATTTTGCTTAACACTTCTGTGCACTGTTCGAACGAAACATTTTAATAATCTTGTAATAATTATTTATATATATTTTTAATTTCACCGAATAATGATTTTAGAAAAGTAAATAAGGAATAATATTTAAACTACATAAAAGTAGTTAAAGTATTTTACTTTTATTGCGAACTAGCAACGCGGGTGCAATGTAGATGTACATTCACAAAAAACAGCCTATGTTACTTGCTAATAATGTAGATTTCTATTGGTGAAAGAATTTTTAAAATCGGTCAAGTAGTTTATGAGTTTATTCATAACATACAAAAAATCAAAATTACAAATCTTTCCTCTTTATAATATTAGTATAGACTATAGAGTATAGATGAAGCAAATAAAAAAAGAAACAAAATAATCTAACAATTCTAAAAGATTCCTTCCATCATAATATGGTGTTTTTGTGTTATTTTGATGCAACATCCATAATTGGAGTAGGCTTTAGCGTAGCTATCATAGGGCAAAGTGGTGCAGTGCACCAGGGCCCCGAAGCTGAGGGTCCCCCCTGAACTTTGGAAAGAGGGGGGACAGTTCTTGAAGCTAGAAATTCGAGAAGATTTTAAATGAGCGACTTTGATTAGATATTTAGTCGGATTGGAGATTGCGATTTTTTTTCTCTCGTCCTGGGGCCCTTATACACCTAGCTACGCCACTGGGCTTTAGTATGCAATTACGTACTGATTACCCTAATAATAACCAAAACGTTCTATAGCCAAGTGCTACCGGCAACCTGATCTCATTAGTAATAGCGTGACGTGTCGATGGCTCATTACTATATAATATTATGTACATAAGTATATCATATTATATGTACACTGTGTTTACATAAGTGTGTGCTGTCACTATAGTTATATCACATGTTGAATTATTGAATACTATTGTTAGAGTGAAAGCGTATATCGATTTTGCCGACAGTACGTAAGTTATGATTCCGTCTATACATAGCATAGATGGACGCTGTTAAGCAATACAGTGTCAACCCACATGGTTGCAATTTTGAGAAAATTGAGTTTGAAGTTTTAATCAAGTTTTATAAAATTTCTTTTAAAAAATAACTGAAATAATAGATTTTTTTTGTAATTATTATTATTAGACTAAATATATGTCGCTTTACTTGGTAGCAATCAAAGTAATTGAATTTAATGCATTATTTTAAATATTTTAAACATTTTAGGTTTTCGTGATCGCTAGTTTTTCAATATTTTTGCTATTAAAACGATTTAAGTGATACATATCTCTTTTGAAATATGTACTACAGCTCATAAGGAAGCGATTGGTATAAAAATTAACATTTTTGTAATTTTTTATGTCAGATATCGACAGACGAGCATGAGGTTCACTTGATGGTAGGTGACACCCCAGCCACAGAACATCAGTCAATGATGCGCTGTCGACCCAATTTTTACTTCGAGCATTCGAAAATCCATAGACTGAAACCGAAACGCGCAATATGCACTTCACGGCTTTTCCATCCATGAACGGTGGTTCGTTACGGTGGTATACTGAAACAATAATCAAAACTTGAGGGCTTCTGAAAATGTTTCATTTTACCTTCGTAATGAAAGGGTAAGATATACTTTTAAGTACACCTCAATGTTGATTAGCGATCGAGAATACGGTCACAAGACTCCCTAAATATATCACGGATTTATTTCCTCTAAAATATATAAGATAATCAGTTAGGACATAATCTAACTTTACAATGAGACTCAGTGCCAGCATTTTTTTTTTCGTATCATATAAGGTATATTTGATAAGATATCAGGATTCATATTCTATTCTGATGTACCTTTAAAAAAACAAATAAATTCCCGAGATCCTTTTTTATGTCAGATATCGACAGACTGCATGAGGTTCACTTGATGGTAGGTACCTCAGCCACAGAACATCAGTCAATGATACGCGTCGACCTACTTCGAACATTCGGAAGTGAAACAGACCCAGAAATAGGGCATGGAGCAGACACATTTCTGTGTCTGTTTCACTGATCATTTTGCTTAACACTTCTGTGCACTGTTCGAACGAAACATTTTAATAATCTTGTAATAATTATTTATATATATTTTTAATTTCACCGAATAAATGATTTTAGAAAAGTAAATAAGGAATAATATTTAAACTACATAAAAGTAGTTAAAGTATTTTACTTTTATTGCGAACTAGCAACGCGGGTGCAATGTAGATGTACATTCACAAAAAACAGCCTATGTTACTTGCTAATAATGTAGATTTCTATTGGTGAAAGAATTTTTAAAATCGGTCAAGTAGTTTATGAGTTTATTCATAACATACAAAAAATCAAAATTACAAATCTTTCCTCTTTATAATATTAGTATAGACTATAGAGTATAGATGAAGCAAATAAAAAAAGAAACAAAATAATCTAACAATTCTAAAAGATTTCTTCCATCATAATATGGTGTTTTTGTGTTATTTTGATGCAACATCCATAATTGGAGTAGGCTTTAGCGTAGCTATCATAGGGCAAAGTGGTGCAGTGCACCAGGGCCCCGAAGCTGAGGGTCCCCCCTGAACTTTGGAAAGAGGGGGGACAGTTCTTGAAGCTAGAAATTCGAGAAGATTTTAAATGAGCGACTTTGATTAGATATTTAGTCGGATTGGAGATTGCGATTTTTTTTCTCTCGTCCTGGGGCCCTTATACACCTAGCTACGCCACTGGGCTTTAGTATGCAATTACGTACTGATTACCCTAATAATAACCAAAACGTTCTATAGCCAAGTGCTACCGGCAACCTGATCTCATTAGTAATAGCGTGACGTGTCGATGGCTCATTACTATATAATATTATGTACATAAGTATATCATATTATATGTACACTGTGTTTACATAAGTGTGTGCTGTCACTATAGTTATATCACATGTTGAATTATTGAATACTATTGTTAGAGTGAAAGCGTATATCGATTTTGCCGACAGTACGTAAGTTATGATTCCGTCTATACATAGCATAGATGGACGCTGTTAAGCAATACAGTGTCAACCCACATGGTTGCAATTTTGAGAAAATTGAGTTTGAAGTTTTAATCAAGTTTTATAAAATTTCTTTTAAAAAATAACTGAAATAATAGATTTTTTTTGTAATTATTATTATTAGACTAAATATATGTCGCTTTACTTGGTAGCAATCAAAGTAATTGAATTTAATGCATTATTTTAAATATTTTAAACATTTTAGGTTTTCGTGATCGCTAGTTTTTCAATATTTTTGCTATTAAAACGATTTAAGTGATACATATCTCTTTTGAAATATGTACTACAGCTCATAAGGAAGCGATTGGTATAAAAATTAACATTTTTGTAATTTTGTGGGTTGACACTGTATTGTTTAACAGCGTCCAGATACGGTATCTATAGCTGTTCAAAAAATCAATTCTCTCTTTTTGGCTGTTAGCCATCGAAATACTTTCATTCAAGTCATTGGTGGTGTATGTACACTATTTTATTTGCTTTTTTTATTTACTACACAGTCATAAGTGTATAACAGACCTTACTTTGCTAAGATAATTACGATAACGCTAGTTTTATTGAGAGCGATGGCAGAAGAGTTTTTAAAATGAAACTACGGAGCTACTGCTCCATCCAAGTGTTAATACATGACTGATTTAATTCAAGTTAAATATACAGAGCAATGAGTCTTATAACTATTGTTACAGTGGTGGGCTTATCTCTAGATGTAATATGAAACTATGGAATTTTAATGTGTCGGGGTTAGCTGGGTTACAGCTATGTAACTCCCTTAACTAATGTAATTGTAACTTGCTAAAGATAAATATATTTTAAATACTTTATAATAGTACCTAACATAAAAAATACTATTTGCTTTAGTTTTGTTTATTTTTTACAATTAAGTTAAAATATTTTTTTATTAACTTCTGTCACGTCTCAATGGTAAGCGCAACGCGTTTAGCATCGGAAGTCCTAGGTTTGAATCCCGGGGAAATAAGTATTAAAAAATGTTTCGATCGGGCAGGGCACAGAAAGCTTACTTACCTGTAAAGAAAAGTGAAACTGACATAGAATTGGGTCTGCCCCATGCCCCACTATGGGACATCGGAATTCACTAATAAGAAAGAAATAAAATTATTTATTTGCAATACTAATAATAAACTTATAACCTAAGCTATACTTGCGTGTGTGAGTTGGTTATATTCCTCACATTAATACGCATTTTCATACAAAACACCGCTATTCAATCGCCAGAACAACCTGTCCGATACATCAATAGATACCACCGTAATATGCCACTAATTAAATGGATTAGTTTCACCAAACGCAAAGCAATTTCGTCGGAATGCTACCATCGCTCGTGACATACGTAATTAGTGCTGACATCTGGCGACTGCACGCATCAACGGCTGACGATAGATTCTGCCTTTGAATGTCGCGTGGGCTCTGTTCTTTTAATTAATCTGTGGCTTGAGTAAACATTTCAGATACAGTACACAAGGTTCTCTTACAAAAACAAATAAAGAAATTAGATTTTGAAAGGATCTTGGTATTGATATTCTATCTCACGAAGTCTGATAACCAATCATGTTGTTAAACGTGCACATATACATTGTTTTAGTGTACGTAATGTTTAGCGTGTGCTCCCGAAGGATCGCTGGTTCGAATACCAGAGGGGTGAGCACGAACAAGTATCGAAAGAGTATTCGTATCGTCGAACTGTCATTTGTATGAGATTGTTCATACAACTGACAGTTTGACGATTCGAATACTTTGTCGATAGTCGTTCGTGCTCACACCTCAGAATTTAGACATGCTTATAATTTACTGTACCTGAAAATCTTTGCAGACCGCACTGATACCTCAAGCACAGAACATCAGTCAATGATGCTCGACCTACATTTTACTTCGTATTCGTAAATCCATAGACTGAAACCGAAACGCGCAATGAGCACTTCACGGTTTTTCCACATATGAACGGTGGTTCGTTACCCGGTCGGAAATTCGACATTCCTCCCACCTGTTCAATGTTCAAAGTTACCAAACGTGGGGAAAACATGTTTACAGAAAATTATAAACATTTCGTCCCGATGGGATTCAAACCTACAACTCATCAATGCGCACGGCAGGTGTTCTACCGAACACGCCAACGAGCCCGTCGAAATCAATCAACAATGCCGTTCTGTATCTGCATTTGATCCAAACCTATCATCATAATAATCAATTTCTGTTAAACATCATTTCATATCATAATCAGTGGTAGGACTGCGATTAAAATTTCCATTCTGTTGATTCTTAAATTTGCATGTTTATTTGCGAAAGCTTTGTATTTAGGCCCATTTTAATTCATATACATAAATACGAGTATATTAATAGAATTTTAAAATTCTTTCCTTTCTGTATGACAATATTATGGGAATTTTAACTACACAGTAATACATACAGTAGTTTTATTTCATGAAAAGTGGGTGACTCGAATGCAGTTATTTCTCAAAAATAGCATTATTTTCACTATATATTCACTTTCTTGAGAAACTGGAACAAATTAAATAAAATTTTTAATTACAAATTATAAATTTAAATCTTTACTAATCTGTACTTCTGTATACTGATATTATAAAGAGGAAAGATTTCTTTTAAATAAAATACTGTATACCGGATTAAAACGGATTAAACCGTCGGTCTCCCCGCGACCACGGTTGCTGAAAAGCATCCGAAACGTCGAGATAAATAATTTAAACAATATAAATAATAAATCGCGTTTTAATCCGGTATACAGTATTTTATTTAAATGTGTGATACTCGCGTTAATAAAAGACAATATTAAAGATTTCTTTGTTTGTAACGATTTAACTTAAAAACTACTGGACCGATTTTAAATATTCTTTAACCAATAGAAAGCTACATTATCAGTGAGTAACATAGGCTATAATTTTTTTTGTATCTACATTGCACCCGTGCAAAGCAGGGGCGGAACGCTAGTATATATATAAGTATAAGCCATTCTCAAAAATGCTTTATTTCTACATATATTCTTTTTGAAACATACATAACCCAAGGAATATTTCACAATTAGAAAAATACAAAATACTGGTAAAATTAAGTTCATAAAAAACAAAAAGTATATAAGTACCTTCATATATTTCTGGATACACATGAAATACCATTTGCCAAAAAGCTAAGTGTATTAAAACAATTTAAAACTCAAAAATGCTACATCAGGGAGCCATAGATCTACTAAGTATTTGGAAGCGGCGATGTTTGTATGAAATTTACAATGCTTTTAGAATCGCTCCAGTGAGTTGCTCACACGTTTGTTACTTGTAATGTAAGAACATTTGGATGTGGTATTATATTTTGTAGAAACCGAGTAAACCGTCTGCTTAGTTCTGTGGTTCTGAATGGTGGTACACACCACTGATGGTCATTGACACCCAAAGTTGTTTAAATAAAATACTGTATACCGGATTATTATTTTTATATATTGTTTATTATTATATATTGTTTAAATTATTTATCCCGACGTTAATAAATCGCGTTTTAATCCGGTATACAGTATTTTATTTAAATGTGTGATACTCGCGTTAATAAAAGACAATATTACCCTAAGTTGTTTCAAATTTATTTTAGATATCCAGACGAGCATGAGGTTCACTAGATGGTAGGTTATATCTCAGCCACAAAACATTAGTCAATGATGAGCTTTCGACTTTTTACTCCGAGCATTCGGAAATCCATAAAAAGTAAGTATTAGGTTTTGAATATTTCTTACAAGAGATTTAGTAATCCATATCTGGATAAAATTTAGTCAAATGTTATAAATAAAAGATTAAAAATAACTGGATTAACTATATGACTTTCCGTTGTTTTCAGCCAAAGACTTCAATGACGAACTAAAAAACTGCCTTCTCCAAAATTATCTCGCTTTTACACGCAAATAAACGACAGGAGAGGGGAAGTCTTAGATTTTCTTACGCTATTAACATGTATATTGCCTTTAATATATGGCAGAACTCCTTGAATAAACGTTTTATATGTAATTTGTTCACAAATAACTTTTCCGATGTTTTCTATTATCACTTAGCACTCAATATATATACCGAATGTATACCGGATGACAAAATAAAGTGTACCTAACTAAACGAAACTTAATCAAATGACTTTATCGTTAAAATATAATTTATGGGTTTCCTTTGATAATTTTTCTTATATCTTAAAATATATGCATTTTACAGTTTTCTATCTATTACTTCAAATCAAATCAGTCAGGTTAAGTCATCAAGTTATGACTTAACCTGACTTAAAAAACCCAATAAGTATGAAATTAAAAGACGTAAGTTAAATCAATATTAAAACGTTTAGGGACAAAATTGTCTAATTTTAATAGATATCACATCACTAATATTTCTACAACAATACTCTATCTATATCTAAGATACATACTTACTTATTGGGTTTTAGCAGTCAACCTTCGATATATTTTGTCCCAAAATGTATAATTCTGACAAACAGGAAAATCCTAGCTTTACATTAACGTTTCAAGCGAACCGTACCCCGCCCTCTCGAACGCATGTAAATGTTATCGCGAATTTATTGTTATAACTCTCAGCTAAGTGATATCCAAGATTTCCCTGAATATGCTCCGTGAATTTTCCCTATAAAACTTCACCAGTTCGTTTAGACACGCGATAAACTACCTATTTATGTCATATCGCTAGTATTGCCTGAATGTTGAGAGCTCAAATCAATCTGGTCACAGTTATTACTTCACAAAGACGTATTTTCTGATTGCTTTTCATTTGGAAATTGAAGCTAATATGCTTCTAAATGAAAACTGATGAATGAACTGTGCTGGAGTTATACCTGACGTTGGCTGGGATTGTTTAAAGTAAAATTTTCTATAATTTGTATATTTTATAAGGATTGAAAGATCTAAGAGCTAACTTAGATGACGTCGTTATTTTTGGATCTTAGAATAATATGGAAGCAATTTGGGATACGTTTTTAAGCAAGAAGTTATTAATTTACTTATAAATATTAGAAACATGATATAAAATATAAATTGAAAAGAATATATTAATTTAGTCGGTTTCGTTGGCACGTAAGTTAAATTAATTTTAAAGTTACTCTGGGCATTGAACGGGTGAGTGGCCATTGAAAGTGAAAATTCCGATCGGAAAACATACCACCTTCCAACGATGGAAAAGCCAATCAAAAAACAATCTGACATAAAAAGGAACCTTTATAACTTATAAATTCTAAGTGATTTTATTGATATGCTGATCCATTTAATTATATTCGTCTCACTTACATATCAGAAACTTTATTTACCTCGAGATGTATCAACAACTCTTACGCTACAAAGTAAATTGACAAAATGCAAGTCTGGTGCAAGAAACAAAAGCTAATGATGATTTATGAGAGGGCCTGGCTTCGTGCCATATTGTTTTCTTATGATGAAGTGGCTTGAAAACGTATTGTTCTTTATTAAAATGAAGTTTAATATTGAGAAAAATGGATGAAGCTATTATTTCAGGATCTAAGTATATAAAAATGAATACCCTTTTCCCTTGGTCACGCTATAACTTGAGAACGACATTATCGATTTCATTCATATTTTTTTAAAGTTTTCTAATACTTTGTAGAAGGTTCTTACGGAAAGAAAAGTTAAGAAAATTGTGCAAAAAGATTGATAATTTCAGAAAACTTTATAAAAAAGAATATTTAAACAAATTGACAGATTGTTTTTCAGCACTAATAAGTAAGTACCGAAAAAGGGAAAAGTCTCATTTTCTTCATTATAGCCGTGTGAAGCCGAGTCGGGCAGCTAGGTACCAATTTTTTTTCTCATACTTAGTCTAGTGGTAGAAATAAAAATTAGGAATCTAGGAAGTATTCATACCTATACTAAGTAGATGACTCAGGCACAGTAACGTACTTACTTCGAGAAATCGGTAATTCATATTATGTAGACTGAAACCGAAACGCGTTTGAGAGAGAGAGAGAGAGAAAACATTTATTCACTGTCACACATAACTATACATAATTATTCATATTTCATACACAACACAGTTTTTTTCTTTTTTGAGCAACTGACAGCGAAAAGGCAAAGGACTCAACATATTGTGGTAAACATTTTTAACAACATTTACCACGTTGGTTTTCAGCCTTTGCCTTAAGAGTCACGTCACGGAATGTCAGACTTAAAATCTGACTAAATATAAAAAAATTACTAACAACAAACAAAGAGAAAAAAATAATAATAAAAAAGTACAAAAATACAATACACAATTATGACACATTATAAAGCAAAAAAGTAACAACAAAAAGAAAATAACACCGCTATAAGTAACATGCTGCTGCTTTCATTTACTTATTTTTATTTGTTTAAATATTTAAAAAGTTAACTACATAAATATGAAATATATATATAAAGGGGGATGGGCATTCAAGAATTTACTTTGTTCTGCTAGCAAATGGGATTTTAACTTGTTTTTAAAACTTGATAGATTTTTATTTCACGAATTGGTGGTGGCAGATTGTTCCAGCATTTGGTAGCATGATTTATCTGTTCACGAATAGTGCTTCGATTTCCAGTCGGAATTTCAATATGACTCCTACTTCCTTAAAGTATGTATAATTAATAAAAATAAAGTTAATTTGGTAGAGAAAAAAAGCAGAACTTTTTTTTTGAACATACTATATTTTTTGTCATCTCTCCACCTCATAACGGGATGACCTCTGGCCGGCAACACCTGGACGAGGGATGCCCAGAATAGACACAGATGGCAATATATGGAGGAGGCCTTTACCCGTAATCGGGTACCCAACCAATAAAAACTATTTTTATTTTATTTACTTTTTTAATATAAATATTTCACTGTAACACTAACAATAGATTAAGGAAACTAATTACTAACATAACCACAAAAATGTTACTTAAGATTGGCAATAAAAAGCTTTTGAATTTGAATTTGAATATTTTTTGTCATTTAAACCTAGACAAACGTGGCTCATTGTCGTTATATTCTCGTATGGAAACAGAATATTCGGTAGCGGATAACAATGCGGTTCAAAATCCTTTCTTTTCAGTGCCTGTTGAGCAATGCAAGGCAGGTCTCGACGTCTACTTTTTACCTTGTCAATTTGACGTAAATGTACCGATATTGTTTTGATACTAACAACGAAAGTTGGCGCTAATTCAGCAAAAAAAAAAAATAGCTTTAGCCGTAATGAGCTTCGCCTGAATTCGTCAAGTTCAGGTTTCATAAAAAACTGCAATTTCATAGGTAAACCTTTATAAGGTAAAGACCTTATATTTTCTTCATTAATCCCGAAAAAATATTTTTTTAGATTAGATTTTTTAGCTTTTATGTTATATATCAGTTTTATGTTTTAGAACATGTATATATGAATGATATTTAATTTAGATAAAACTTGACGTCAGTACCAATTCTAAGTGATGACACACACACAATAGGGTGCCAACACAAAAAACTGTAATCAGTCAACAGTTGAACTTATTTAATTTACACCCCTAATATAAAACATCTTCTCGTTCAAAGCTCGAACTTGAATGAATATAAATGATATGAACATCCGAACCGCAGCCGGAAATGACCGAGAATTTGTCATTGTCAAATTTGAATGCGAGAACGGATGGGAGAAAAACGAACGTCATGTGTTTTGGCAACGTGGATTAGATTTGTTGCGACTATCTTATGTAGTTGTTACTGCTTTTTATGTACAGGGATTTTCAGCTATTCCAACTTTGTGAGATGATGTGCTTGAGTAACCATCACATATCCACTACTACTTATTTAGAGTTTACTATCTTACAGTGAAGAGGGTAGTGAATACTTTGGTTTTTTTTAGTGTGGCGTATTAAATACTCTCAGTTGTACGTACTGGAATTTATAAATTATTGAATATATCTCAAAAAGACTTCATCTTTTTTCATTCCTTGTTGTATTGAGCTATCCTTCACTTAGTCCTCCTGCTATTGTCTCAATTTGTAGTAAAAAAATATTCATTGTGTTGTCGCCAGCAATTTTTCCGAACCGGTACGACTTGGGGACCTTCAAGAAGAGAGCCTATTCCTACCTTAAAGGCCGGCAACGCAACTGCAAGTCCTCTGGTGTTGCAGATGTTCATGGGCGGCGGTGTTCACTTTCCATCAGGTGAGCCGCAGGCTCGTTTGCCCCCTATATTATAAAAAAAAAGTTATTCATTTCATCCCTTAATTATAAGTGCCGATCATGTTTTGTAAGCTTATAGCGTAAGGTTATACTTTACGTAATCTAAGTATGTATACTAAAAATATACAAAAATCAACTATATATTATAACCGCAGACAAAAACACAAAACATTTTCTGATAGGGAAAAAATCACTATTTCATATCGCCTTGAATTATTGCACGTCTGAATAATTCCCGAAATGTTTTAACTCATCCATTATTAAAGCACAGGAAGGCTTAAGGTTGGATTTACGGCTTACCTTCGCAGACGTGTCGAATTCGAGCATTTGCCAATTTTTTTGAATTCATGTGTTTGGTGTGTCAATATGTATGTATCCATGTGTGTTCTGTTTCATTTTCAATTACTCATAATAATAGTCCAAATGTCCAAAAAAGAAGGCTACTTAATAGTAATATGAGATTTAATATTTGTTGAAGAAAGTCATTTTCAGAATGTGTTTCTTTCTTTTATTTAATTACTAGTAAAGCGCCCCGGCTTCACACGGGTGCAATGTAAATGTACTATACGCAAATCATAGCCTATGTTACTCGCTGATAATGTAGCTTTCTATTCGTGAAATAATTTTTTAAATCGGTCCAGTAGTTTTTGAGTTTATTCATAACATACAAAAATTCTAAAATACAAATCTTTCCTCTTTATAATATTATATTATAGAGTATAGATATAGATTTAAATAAAATATCTTTCACCCAAACAATACACAATTTATTAATAATATTATTTATCGATGCTGCTTTTCAATAAGCATGATTACGAGGAAACTGAAAGGTGAGAGCTGTCTAGGTATTGCTATGACGTTGATACTTGCTGTAATTGCAATATTGGCAAACTACAATATGTTTTTTGTACCGGATTCAAGCTACCAATCCACCTTAATATAAAAAGCATCGAAAAAGAAATTCAAAAGCACGCCAAAGTTCACCAACAGCGACTTCTTCATCATGTGAAGGCTGTCCAGATCCTCAACACCACTGCAGTAGTGAGATATCGGAGATGTTGGAGAGTCTCTTTAAAAAAAGCAGTCACTGAAATCGACATGAATATGGTGCGTGCTGCGACAGACGACTGGCCGGGCCTGTATTAAAAATAAGGGAGGTCATTTCGAATAATTTTATGATATTTCTATTTGGTGGCGCAGCAGACACCACCAGGGAATGCGGAAATAGAAAATTAAGGGGTTTAAAATGCTAAAACAGAAGCGGCCATGTGTGTTCGAAAGTAACCTTCTAAAGGATAGCACTTACCTCCAAATCAGCTCGTCCTCGGCTCGGTTACACAAGTCACAAGCACACACGGTTATAAATTGATTTAAAGCGATTGTATTAATTAATTATGCGATAAATTAGAAAGATGCGGTGCGGAAGCGTTAGAAGTCAACGAACGAATGTGTCGCGAATCGAACATGAAGAACACTCGCAGAGGCGTTCGCGCATTGAACGATTCAGAGTGATTGTTGGTTCGTGCATCTCACAATAGGAGGCGCCACGAACACACAACGGCGTGAACATTCTCCCCGGCTTTGAAAGACCGAAGGAATTTCAAAAAAGAAAAGAAAATAAATTCGCAATTAAAGCGATAAAGCGGGAAGAAAAGGACAAAAGGATGCGGAAAAATGCGAAAAGGATATAAATATAAATGTGTGTTAACAGATTAAATATAATATTTATACGATATACGTAGCGTAAATTGTGTATAGTACATGCGGGTGAAATATATTATAATGCGTTTATGTATAGCGAATGATGCGGAATAATAAAAAATATAATAAATAAAAAACCTAACGATATTATTACATTATTATTTTTAAAAAATGAAATGTTTATTGAGACGGAATCGGACATAGTTTCACAACCGGGCGCTTCATCGTACCCGTTGAAGTTTTCACTAAAGCCACACGCACGATTCCATCTTTACCAGGATAAATTTCCTCAATTATCCCAGTAGGCCATCGAAGCGGAGGTACATCATCCTGATTGATGAGTACAACCGTACCAACTTGAATTGGTACATCAGGTGTATTCCATTTTTGTTTAGTTTGTAATGTATGCAAATAATCTGAATGCCATCTTTGCCAATAACTTTTTACTAAGGAATCCAAGAGTTTCTTTCGGTTACAAATATTTGTTTCCGTAATTTCACAAGCGGGTAAAGATTGTAAAGGAGTTGTGTTTAAAAAATGCGCAGGTGTTAAAATAGCGTGAGGTTGATCCGATAGTAAGCACAATGGTCGCGAATTTAGAATACATTCAATTTGAGTTATAATCGTTAGTAATTCTTCCTTAATTAAGGTACACTTTTGATTGATATATCACTAATTAAAAACTGATCAGTTTTTTGTTTTTATCATTATTTCCATTTATGACAGAACTTTGGGACCAACTGCGTATAATAAAGTGTGAAGTGCAAGTGAACACCGTGACAATTATTACTGTTAGTATAATAAGACAATGTTTTAAGGACATAAGTGTGTGAACTCAAACTAAGTAAAATACCCTAGAAGATTAAGTTAAAATAGTATGTTTATAAGCCTGTGTTCGCTAGATTACAGTAGTTTTAGGTAAAAAAACGGATCTAAGGTGTTAGAAAATCTCAAAACATTTCTATTGAAGTTAGGGTGTTTTTTTTAATTTTACTAAATCTACTTTCTCGCTTAAGCCTCACCTCACCTAAAGCTCTCAGCGATCTCTTCCAAGGCAATCCTGCCGTTCTCGTGTTTTAATCGATTATCGCTCTATTTCTTTCGGATCTCATGATAATTACACTTAACACTCTACTTTTAATGTCAAAAATAGATATATTTGTCGATCGAGATATCTTTTCTATCAAAATTGTCGATGTCGAGATATAATATATTAGCTTGTCATCTCTCGTCCGCGACATATCTCGTAGCGGTCATGCTAGGCCGGCTGAACAAAAAATTGCTAGCGAAAGGACGTGGACGATGGTATTCTGACAGAATGTCTGACTTGGTGACAGTAAAAATGACATTTTTTGACATTACCCGTATATCCCTTTACATAACAACATAGTTAATTAAGTTTCGCTATCTCATGTCCTATTTCGCGGTATAATTTATCAACTATACATTAAATAAACAGAATAATCCTCATTCATGCGCTACCGTATCACGTACGCGCATTAATCATGCGTCGGATTTTATGTAAATTCGGTTAAGTGCTACTGATAAATGGATGGTCAAGCATCGGTGCTGGTATAACGATGAGTGGGGACTTGGACAATTCTATAAATAAAAAATAAAAAAAATAATCTGTCTGACTCTTATTAAAATCGCTACTGGTGGTACAAGCGTTGTTTTAACTGGAGGTGTTGGATTCGAATCATAAGGGAAAGAGATTTTAAACACTGCAACAATAATGTGATTCCTTTATGCCCGGATTTTATCTACAGGTTAACTTAACACATACATTGTTATTATATGTGTTAAGTACGAAAAGGACCCTGCATCAACATTTGTTACAGTTATAAACTGCAATACTGATTTTCAGAAAGGGCTCCTCTCTGTCATAGGCATATTTAAACAGTAAACTTTATCTCAATTTTCATATCTCTTAACACTATCTATGGGAATAAATTGAACATTAAAAATTTTTTTTCACTATATTTAAACTTAATTTATACATTGAAATGCTAATTTAAATTAGTAAAACTACATTATATTCCAAAAGGGCCTGACAAAATTTACAGCGTCCCAGTATTATTACGTATTTTTTTTAAATGCGTAAAACAAAACATAAAAATGTTAAATAGATAAGGTTGCTATACAGTTCTTCAATATAACTAGAGATGATTATTATGTATACAGCAGATAACAACATTTTTGTTGTAAAAATAAACCATATTGTTTCAATTAAACTATTTTTGTTGCCATTTAGTTCGACCCAAGCAATTTTTTTATGCACTACAGTTAGTCTAAATTATCCAAGTTCTCAGTTAACGTGGTTCATCACATACGCACTGTCCACTTGATTTCATTTTTCATTCTTAAAGTGTTTTGTTTCGCTGACAGGGGTCCGCAGTGTATTTGTATTGAAAGAGTTTGTTTTTGTGCGGAACCCTCTTCAATCTGCGATGCGATGACCAGTTTGTTACATCATTAACTTGAATTATAAAGGTCTTACATGGGTATTAATGTATGAGGTCCAAATATATTCCATAGTAGCGGATATTTTGAGAAATTCGGGTTGAGATTATGATAATTCCTATCTTCCTAAGATATTCATTTAAATTATATGGTGTAACAGATTATAATAATGTGCATGAAATGCTTAAGCTAACTAACGTTCGGTAGAATACCTGCCGTGCGCACCGAGGGGTCGTGGGTTCGAATCCCACCGGGACTAC
Source organism: Anthocharis cardamines (assembly GCA_905404175.1). NCBI lineage: Eukaryota > Metazoa > Arthropoda > Insecta > Lepidoptera > Pieridae > Anthocharis > Anthocharis cardamines. Next base: position 8,653,431 of record FR989969.1, read on the forward strand.
ATGTTTAGAATATTCTGTAAGCATGTTTTACCCACGTCTGGTAACTTCGGGCATTGATCGGGTGGGAGGAATAATGAAATTCCAACTGGGTAACGAACCACCGTTCATAGATGGAAAAACCGTAAAGTGCATATATGCTCGTTTTGGTTTCAGTCTATGGATACCCGAATGCTCGAAGTAAAATGGATACAGCTAGGATGGATATCGTTCTATAATTTTATATTTATTTAAGTTTTGATTCATATAAATGGAATTTTCGTAATGTATATGAAGATAGGGTAACAACTTCTGTTTTTTTGAAAAGGCGCACAAAACCACATTGTCTTAGGAAATCCAAATATTTCTCTAAATTAATGAAGGCATAACCATCATAGTAACTAATGTGCCCCTCTGTTTCACTGACCGGTACAAATGTAGCTCCAGCTATTCTAAATGGGTATATTTGTCTTGAGAGTAGGGCTCGATCATAACTACTATCATAAATATACGAAAGCGCCGAAACAATTGCTATTTTAGCTGAGATTCTCATTTGTTTATGACGGAGTCGTTAGTACTATGATTAAACATTCGCCTTTAACCGATGAGTTATGAGATCGATCCCCACCTTTTTATAGATCAACTTGCAATATTTTTCTATTACATTTTTTATGTTTTAAGCTCAGTATCACAGTATTTTCTGTGAAATCTTTTTCTTTTTCAATAAATTTTCGATGTATATTTGTCGGAAAAAAAGGATTCCTAGTATGCATACCTACCATGTATTTTGTTACACCAAATGTATCGAATCTAATTGGTTTCGAATCTGGCACCGATTTCAAAAATAACTGTTAATAAGTATTAAATAGATATATAAGTAATATTGTCGATTGTCCTTTAAGGCTCTTGCTTTGAAGTAATTAAAATATATATTTTTTTTCTTTTTTGGTTTAAGTCTGCATATAAATATACTATATGTATAGTTATGAAGTCCGTTTTTGTTTTATTAAATAATTTTCTGATTTCTATGTTTACCTGTAACGAGTAATAAGCGGATCCTTACACCAAAAACGGTGACGAAAAGATTGCACGATTCGTTTTCAGTCTATGGATTTCCGAATTAAAAATAATAGGTCAACATCGAGCTCATCTATCTTTTACCTACCTTACCTTTGAAATAAAAAAATCACATACCTTTGTTTCTTACCAATAATAATAGAAGAGTAGCCATTGTTTAGATACAAATGTCATTCCGTCGACTTTAATAGCGGTTTTAAATTCTAAAGTTAATTTTCGTTATTGATTAAAGTCATAAACTATGGGACCTTTCTAATTTACTATTACACCCTTCCCCTTAATATTATGACATATTTTAATTACGCGATAGCCATTTTAATTTTAAAAGTAATCCGCTTATAACACCGCGAAATACCGCAGTTGAATTAGAGAATAGTGATGTGTCCAAACTATTTGAGTTATCGATTATTTTGTGCGATAAAAAATTATGATTCGATATTATTTGGTTACTGTGTATTATAAGATCGAACAGCGTATCATTGACTTATGTTCTGTGGCTGAGGTATCACCTACCATCAAGTGAGCCTATGCTCGTCTGTCGATATCTAACTTAAAAATGATACATTTGAATATCTTAAATCTATCTTTTATATTATAAAACTGTCCTTCAGCATTTCGTAAATAATTTTTTTTAAATATATATTTTATTTATTTAAATTACTCTGTACTGTACTATTCATAATTTCGATGAAACTATACTTACCAAATAAAAAATATAATGAAATTTCTCGAAATAGAAAAGAAAAACTCATTTTACCTAAAAACATATACCTATTTTTTTCAAAAAGTACTTTCTTGCCCTGATAGATTACAACGCGATTTATTCATTACTAGCGATCCGCCTCGGCTTTGCACGGGATCAATGTATATGTATACAAAAATTTTTGTGTATGTTACTCGCTGGTAATGTCGCTTTCTATTGGTGAAATAATTAAAATCGGTGGAGTAGTTTTTGAGTTTATTCATAATATACAAAATACAAATCCATCCTCTTTATAATATAAAATGTTCTGCTACTCGCTTTAAGAAAAGATAATATTTATGATTTTAACAATTTACAGTTTTTATCGATAAGTATCACATCACTAGTGTCACCGCGTTGACAACCACAATTAACGCAACCTAATCCCGCGACAGGTTTCTTATTAACACCATTTGTTACCGCGGGATTACTGAGTTATCAGCGCATCTCTGAGTCTTGGGGTGATTTTATAATCTGTGCCGATTTTGAACTGTTAAGCTCGGTAATAAGAGGATTAAGAGTAATTTTGTAAGAGAAAAATGGAATACTTACTTACGAGAGAACTGTTGATTACTTATTACACTCTACGCGAGAAATAGATATAAAAGTAAATAGATTTTTTTTATTTAAATATAAAAATTGAAATAGCGAAACGATTTAGTGCTTACTGCTTTAACAAATCAGAAATAAAATCTTGGCAATATTATAAATTTTATAGTTTGAATTACAGTTGATTATTATTCGATTATCGATTTAATTAATCGATGTTATTAAAATTTAGTAAGGAGTTAGCTTATGAACCCTGTCAGCTCATTTTTAAATTTGACCCGGAGTTTCATTTCTAAACTTTATAAGTATACAGATTTCATCAAAATTTCGCATCAACCATGAGACAAAGCTTCTTTATAATAATATGCCAAAACCTACCTTAGAAGGAAAATATAATATGCTTAAAACAAGTTGAACTTATACTCATCCCTTACTTACACAGAAAAAAGTGTCAGCCCTATTAACTATGTATGTATAATGGAATTCATACTCATCCAAAACTGAGACACACATAAAATATGCTCACAATTAATCAAATAAATCTCTCAAAAGAAACTAGTTATTTTGATTATTAACTTCTGGACAGTATCTTACAAGCATTAATAATAAGAGAGTGATATTTTGTACCCTAAAGTACGCAAGAATAATGTTGAATAGATTATTATGCTGATGACATGAATATACTAACAATGCGTTATAAATTGCAGTCATTAATATCTGTTTTGCGTGGCTTTTGTGTAGAAATCCTATGTTTGCTTGTTAATTGCGATGGCACAGATATAATTCTGATTGTAATGATTTTTGAACAATGATTTTTTTGTAAAAGCTAAAAGTTTTAAACGCCTGTGAAAATAAATTAGCAATAAAAAAATTAAATGATTTAAATAAAATACTTTATAACATATACTTCTTCTTAGTCGGACACTCTTGACAGAGTGGTCGTGGTCAAGGTGATGGCACACTGGGGAGCCACTCCTACATCGTCATTTCTTCCAAGGGCTGCTGCTTGACGTATGATGCTTCTCCATTTTGCGCGGTCACCCGTATTGCGAGCACACTGCACCAAAGTAGACTGTGTGGCCCTACTAATGAGGTCGGTCCAGCGTGTTGGTGAACGACCACGTGAGCGCTTCCCTTCAACATGACCCTGTACGACAAGTCTCTCCAAAGAGTCCTCATTTATATAACATATACATAACATAACATATACACGATTTATTATTTACCCCGACGATACGTATGCTTTTCAGCAACCGTGACCACATTAATAATAAATCGCGTTTTAATTCGATATTAAGTATTTTATTTAAATTTGTGATACTCGCGTTAATAAAAACAATATTATTAAATGATTTGTATAAATATTATATTATAAGGAAAAAATATTATATTATAAGGAGAAATGTTAAATTGATAATAATATATTTTAATATTATAATAACTAGCGGACCCAACAGACGTCGATCCGTCCCAGAATGTTGCCTTCCAAAATAAAAAAAATATTTCTAGATTTGAATATGCTATTTTCCCCACTATTTTATTATGTTTAGTATGTAACTGATTTGCAGTGGACATCAATTTTTACCAAAAAAAACTATAAGTGTAATGTGTGACGTGAACTGTCAATTTTGGAAAATGGCGGAGTTACGAACCTAATTTTTAACTATTTCCGATATTTTAAGAGTTATTCTATGATATCATTAAAATCAGTGCAGCCGTTCTTGAGTTATAAATGGTACCACTAACACGACTTTGTTATAAATACATAGATAAGATAATGCAAGTTGATCAAAATTCCACGATGATTTTTTAATTTGAACATGTATTTAAAAAAATATATTTTAAAAAATTATAGGTATATACCATTTTAACGTATGAAAAATACCCCAGCATTTTTAATAAGTCAACTTGCGAGAAAACTGCAACTGTTATAATAATAATATGCATAATATTGAAAGGCTAGTGAAAAAAAGGTGCTTGGAATTTTCGCTTTTTATATTGTTGAATAATTTAAAAAATCCAATGAAAATGGCGACGGCCGATGACATAAATCCAGAATTTAATCTCGCTCAACTGATCCTCCGGGCAATATGCATTTCCATACATTGCGAGATGGTTTCATTAACTCAATCACACCCGTATCTCGAAGTTGACCCTTGTTAATGTACACGATATTAAGATAGAGCTAATCCTAACATAACTTAGGATCAAGGCAGTTACAGCTACCACTGACCATTGTCCTGTTTAAATTAAAGGGAGCGTTTTCGGTGAATTGATTATAGAATCCTGCGTGAATTTCGCTATACGGCTACAAAGTCTTGTGACGTAAACATTGCTCGATTTGTTTGCACAGGCGTAGAAATTTCTAAACTTTAACGTTAATGTATTTGTTACTTTTTAAAAGATTGTATTGTTTTGTTTTTGTTGAGTATCATATTGCAATGGTGTAATAATTTTGCATAAAGTTAACAAAATTTACTGTGCGTTCCAGTTGTTGTTTTTAATACCGTATTACAAAGTATTAAGGGTGGAATTGAAGAATGTAGACGAATTTTGAGTCAGTATTTTAATTGTTTAGTATCATCGTAAGATTTTATGTGCGTCGGTCTTTATTTGAAGCGTTCCTTTGGGTGATGTTTTTGGTTTTTGGGCACTATTGAAACTTGGACGTTAATTCACAATTTGCGTAATACAATAAGGATAACGCGTTATTATTTATGTTAATTTTAATAGCGTTGGTTTGGAATTTAGATATTATTGTTTAGTGTCTGTGTGTAAACTTTGAATTTAATAGCGTAAGCAATAATTATTTTTGATAAAAAATATTAGGTATTGAAAGATACCTTTTTGTAAAATAACTCGATAGAACTACTAAATTTTATAATATATTTTTTTAAGTAGGTTATTGTTTGTGAAAATATTATATATAAACTATTTTTTATCTTAAAAAAAAATAAAAAAAATAAGCTCCACCGTAACAGTGTATATACACTGCCGTGACCAGGATTCGAACCTGGGTTACTACGGCCACAACGTAGGGTCCTAACCACTAGACGATCACGGCTATCGGAGCGGTGAGCATTGCGACGAATTTTTGTTATGTGTACTTTTATATTATTGTTTACATATTTTTTTATAAATTATCTTTATAATATTAGTATAGATTACATGATATTAATATAATGAATGGGAAAAAATTGAACTAATTATTTTTCTTTTTCGTCCAACAATGTCTAAATAGTTTAAAATTAGTCATTCAAAAATTCTCTAAAATTGCCAGGTTTATCATTTATATTTTCATAAAAAAATATATAGTAATATATTCACTATCACGAAAATCTTTGAAAGAATACATTATTAACTAAGTGCCGGAATCGAATTATTTTATTATTCTAAAATTATGATACTAACAAGCATTTAACCGATCGCGTGCGCAAGGGATCATTTTGTACCCCAACATTTTGTACAAAACTCATTCATTAACAAATAACCTTCCCTTGTTATATTCGACGACTGTTTCAGTAATTGACGATTTGATTGCTGGTTAAAAATTAATGAGTATTGGTTGACATCGGCATTTGGGTGAACTAGAATTGTTATGTAATTTTCTTAATCATAGAAACCAAATTGTAGTCCTTAAGTAATTTAAGTATATTTAATGGGTAAGCAGGTTGAATGGATTATTTTTTGTGTATTATTTTAGAAAAAGACATCTTCAAATACAAAGTGCTTTTAAATAAAATAATATACTGTCGATAACAGTATATTATTGTATTGAATATTTAGGTTGAAATCCAAAAAGCCAACATCACGCGGTGTTCCCAGGCGGTCACCCATCCAAGTACTGACCGCGCCCGACGTTGCTTAACTTCGGTGATCGGACGAGAACCGGTGTATTCAACGTGGTATGGACGTTGGCGATATATATGTCAAAAGTATAGGTTAGATATTAATAATATTAGGCTTAAATACTAAAGAGTTTAGATTAGTGGACAACTTCCAGGATTCTTTATTTTTTAAACAGATTATAGTGATAAGAGATGCCGGTCACAAAGTATATATCAAATTTTATTTTTTCTCAGAAAATATTATATTCAGTTAAAAAATCTTAAAACGGCATAATATATTATATCATAATTATTTTAATTTTTTTAACTACAAAATTTAAAAAGAGATCACTTTCCATATTAAATACTATAGCAGCGTCAAAGTGCTCACTGCACGGCTGACCCCACGAAAAGATACCGGCATAAATAATAAAGCAAAATTTATCGAAAACCATTGCTTCTCTTTACCTATCACAGCAGGACGGTTATGGGCCAAAGTTGAGAAGCCAGACCATATAATTTACAAAAATATCAACACATCTTGCTTTAAAACATTGATCCTTACCACCAACACAAAAGATGTCATAATAGAACAGCAGTTACAATTAGTAGAGGCATAGATATACTGGTTCTCATATAATGTGAGCCATTTATAACGTATTGTGTTTTGATTGTGCACGTCAGTTCGCAGACTAGTTGTATTCGATGGATGATACTCATACGAGAATAGGAAATGGTTATGTCTTGGGATCCGAGCTAAGTTTGAAATCTCCAAATGGTTGGTTGTTATCGTTCGCTACGTTTGCCGAGTTTATTGTCTTCAAGATGCATTGGAGCGTAAAATCATCCAGTTATAGGGACACAAAATATTTTTCACTCGGATTTATTTGGTGGAAATCGAGGGAGTTTTGGAAAGTGTCGCGTATGAGATGGTTTTATTGCATTTTATTGTAGTGAAACTTACGTAACACTAATTTCTCAAACTACTTCCTACATCATGCGTAATATAATATCTAATTCATTAATTACATATATTTCATTAACATTTACATACAAAAATATATTTTTTTTTTGCTATGGAATTAGACAATTGCTATTTGAAGCGGCTCCCACTTGATCCTCTGGCATTATTCTTCTGTATTTGACAATTTCATTTACCACATTTCTGCAATCATCAAAACCTGTCACTAAAAGATCGAACGATAGGCCAGCTTAAGGAATCCCCTAAGATATTTTTTAGAATCGCATCAAATACATCATTTTGACGTCCACGGCATTATAAAACCGCGCACAAAGAATACAATTCAAGCTTGAAGCTACCATATTTATTTGGGAGATTTTATATTTGATATCGGTTGATTTTTAGCACCATAGTCTATAGAAAATACACCCCTTGAAGTGAGCGAGGCAAGTATCATTTTAGATCAAACACGCGATAACTGCTATAAGAACACCCCTATTATTTGATACAATAAAAGTGAAGTGTCGACATATTCGGCATTCTACTGCGAAATTACTGCAAGAGTGATTGTCCAAATCGAGGTTACATGTACAATCGAACATAGTCTTTAAATTATAGGCATCAAGGTATAAAATACAGGAAGAGTGATCGAGATTGATGAGAGATTTTTGGTTGACAGGCCAGAAGTATTTGGCTATCGTACACTGTGTAAAGGTTGGTAGCCAGGCAGATACGTACTAATGGTGATTGGAAAAAATATTGCTCTCGTACCCGTTCCAATGATTCGTGGTTATGTCTTCATGAATATTGAAGATCTGTCTGCGATATTTTTATTTGATTACACATTTACCGATCCACAATGCTCTGTGTTAATGGAGGTAGTAAAATTTATAGCTGCTGTAGAAGTTCTTATTGTTTATTATAAGTCTCATGTGGACTTTTGTCTTGTTTGTGACTTATTATTATTTTATTAGGTGAGCTTCATTAAGAGCTGATGCAGAATTGTTAAGTATTTTACATAAAACTTTTCTCATATGTCTGAATATAAATCGCAGAAAACAGTGAAATATTTTTGCAATTTGTTTTAATGAATTCATCATGCTATTGCGCGTTTCGGTTTCACTAGGTCAAAAGCATATCATTGATATCCTGTGGCTATATAAAGTACCACACTCTTCGTCTGTTTTAGAATTTATCTCGAATTGTAATCGTAACCTTATATTTTTTTATTACTATAAATAAAAAAGAATGCATTCACTGACCACTCTTGGAAATTATTTCAAACTCTCAAATTTTATAATATAATTATAGGCCAAGCCGTGCAAAGTCATTGGCGCAGTAAATATTATATATATATTTTTACTAAAACTTATTATAATGAGGCATAAATACATTTTCCTGAGCAGAATTTAGCACACAAAACATAATCCGCCGTCATAAGCCGAAATATTAATTGTCAAAGATTACCCTTGTAGTGAAAATTATTAATATTCAGTCGAGTAGCAGATAAAGGGGTGAATACATTGAAAGAGTGTCGCGTCGAAGCCAGCAACGCGTGAACGATTCGGTAATTAATACCCCGAACGGCTTTAGAGACCCCACGATGCATGGAAGGGTTAATTTCAAAGATTTCAGCTAAAGACATGAGCTTATTATTAATACTTTAATTATTGTAACATCTTTTTTGCATTATTATATTGTGACCAGCACGTTTAATGTGCCATATTCTAATGGGTCGCGAGTTCAAAAAGAATATTAAATACTAGCCATCCGCCCCGGCTTCGCACGGGTGCAATGTATCAGATCATGATAATAAAATCGGTCGAGTAGTTTTATATGGATAATTTTCTCCGTTTTTGCAACATTTTTCACTGATGCTTCGCTCCTATTGGTCGCAGCGTGATGTTATACAGCCTAAAGCCTTCCTCGATAATTGGACTATCCAACACAAAATAATTAGAAAAGATAGAATAGAAAGAGAAATAAGATTTTTTTAATTCAAACCAATAGTTCCTGAGATTAGCGCGTTCAAACAAACAAACACTTCAGCTTTATAATATTATAGTATAGATTTCAAAAACATTGAAGATGGCGTGTTTTGCCAGTAAACTTTATATTTTACAATCATTGTTCACTTCAGTATTGGAATGTGCCAAAAAATATAATAAATACTAAATATAAATCATTTTTATTTGGGCCTCTAAAACATTGAGTAGCTTATCTCCTAGAGATAGGTAAGTGGTTGAAAATCTTGATCATTATGATGATTCCCGTCTGGTTTGCCATGTTTATGTTTTTCCACAAGACTGGCCACTTCGGCCACAACATACATTTACACACCTATGGGTTTCAACGCTTTGTAATTACATCTTTTAATGTATTATACGATTGTAATTTATTTTGTCTTCCATATTTTGTTTAAAATTATAATAACTATTTTTACTCTTGTTCAATCATTTATATATGAATGTTGCCAACGTCCATACCACGTTGAATGCACCGGTTCTCGTCCGATCACCGAAGTTAAGCAACGTCGGGCGCGGTCAGTACTTGGATGGGTGACCGCCTGGGAACACCGCGTGATGTTGGCTTTTTGCTTTTTAAATCTTATAACAAATTTCTAGTTTCTTATTTTTTTTAATAGAATACAACACATTACTTTCTTATGTAAGGTAACCAGAACCAAAAATAAGTAAAAAGTCAAAATTAAACAAATATTAAAAAATATGTATACTTTACTCGATGATTCTTCTGTCTCAATCTATAGAGATTTTAGAATGATTGGAGTAAAACTTAGGTTGACAGCGCATCATTGATGGCGGAAGTGGTAACGCAAACGTAGAGAGAAAATATTAAATATTTCGTTTCTCGTGAAAAATACATCTTCAATCTACCTATAAAACCTGCAATGAAAATAAATAATTTTGAAAACTAACTACTTCTATGATTCTAATCGATTTTGACACTACGCTATTGGGGTGAATATATTAAGATTCCAATTCGGAAATTGTCAGCACCAATAAGCGTGTGCTTATTGTATAATGGTTTCCAGTTAAATTTGTTAGTAGACAATTATATTAATGTTTTTAAAACCAGCAGGGAATTCTTAAAAAAAAATTGTTGTGTGATAAGGATAATTAAAAGATATGTGAGATAATGTGAAAATATGACAACATATAAGATAGCCTATTACATATATTCTAGTAGATGTAAGAATTATTATCTAATTGGTATTTCATTATCAATTTAATTTACTTTTACTATTTTTTTCATTATTTCGATATATTTTTATTTCAACACGTTTGTACCAAATGGCGGGACCACGGTACAATCCCAAAAGATGCTTAATTATGCTATTAAAATACCACTTACTCATTCCGCCCGGCTTCGTACGGGTGCACTGTGCAATATAGATATTAGATATACTTTACACATCAATACCATAGCCTATGTTACTCGCTGATAATATATTTAGCTTTCTTGAAATAATTTTTAAAATCGGTCCACTAGTTTTTGAGTTATATCTTAACAAACAAACAAATCTTTGTTTTTTATAATATTAGTATAGATATAAAAAAAACTCGTGTCACGATGTTTGTGGTAGCAATCTTCCGAAACGGCTCAACCGATTTTATTTTATTTTTATATTTGGTAGTTATGAGAATGATATTTGGTTTCTTTTTCTATTTTTTTGACTAAAATTTGATTATGTCTCATTTTCTTCATTAGTATAGCCGTGCAAAGCCAGTCAGCTATTGTATAATATTTGATAGGCTTAGAATGAGTAGCATAACTCAATCGATCGATAATAATTAACTGCCAGTGAGTTTCGCGTACATTATTACGTGTAATTACGTTATTGTTAATCAACATTGTTATCTTCCGCTAATTAGTTCCGCGATAATGCTTAATTGCTTCCAATTACATAGTCTTATCAAATTTGCAGCGATAAGATGACTAAAAAACTAAAAACAAGCTATGAGGCTTTTGTAGTCTATGTATGGTCTGTAAATAACTGAAAACATTGTAGGCTCCTCCGTTAGATAATAAAATATTAATACATAATCTATAATTAGTTTAAAATTATTGTACTATTCAAGAATTAGGTTACATCTATCGCCAACGTCCATACCACGTTGAATACACCGGTTCTCGTCCGATCACCGAAGTTAAGCAACGTCGGGCGCGGTCAGTACTTGGATGGGTGACCGCCTGGGAACACCGCGTGATGTTGGCTTTTTGCTTTTTTGTCTTATATTTTTTTATTATAATACATAATATTATTTCCTTATCTAGGATTCATGTAGGGTAACCAAAGCCTAAATTAAATAAATATTAAAAGACGCATTTCTTAAGAATTACACGTACACATTTACATTAAATGATGATTAGAAACTACTACTATTAAAACAAAATTTGACTAAAATAAATAATAGTTTTACCATAAATATTATACTTGAACAATGCGCAAAGTTTAATACTTATTATGAATGTAATTGTGGTATAATAAAAAAAAAACTACGCACAATTTTCTAGCAACATCAAGTGGACACCTAACACTCAACCCGTGAATGCGATGCGGGCATATTGTGCCGTCTAGCGTCTAATCGATCAACTTCACATAATTCAGCTCATCTGCATACTAATTCTTTATACGCATGGCCTTAATAAGCAAGGGTTTTAAATTTAGAGGTACAATCGTGTTCACAATAATTGCAGTATAAATATGTTAACGTTTGTTCTATTTTGCCTCTTTTTCTGATTTCTGAAGAAATATATGAATATAGTTTTATTTGATATTTAATATTATCCAATAATAAGGATGGTTTGATTAAGTAGCTATAAGGCTACCAATTTATACTTCTTTAGTTTTCTGATTGTTAAGGTTTTTTATTAATTTATTATCGTGTATTTTTATTTTAAATATCCTGTTTAAGATTTTGTATTGAATTTTCACTATTTTTCAATTACATAATTAAGATTTTTTGTTAATATAAAAAACCAACTTTATTTACCTTACCAGAAACAGTGCAGATATAATCTCCTGAAATACAGAATACATTGTGTAATCAAATAATTTTTAATTTCCAATGTATCTATAACTAGCATTTTTTATTCAGTTCATATCAGTCACACAATCATCACAGTCAGTCAAATTAAATGACTTTTGTAGTCGCCTGTACATTGTACAATATCGCAATACGAAGAGGTAACTGATCTCGAAATTAGGAGCTATGCGGGCAATTATTAATCATAAAGACATGGTCACTATCGCGTGCGAATGTTTTAAATTCATATCAAACATTTATAAATTATCCAAGATGCTTACTAATGATTCTCAAACTATTTGAGCCTAATGATTGCACTATTTTAATATAAACTGAAGCTAAAATTATTTACATATTAATCTTTGAAAAATTAATGATAAATTGAGTAAACAGCGTGTATATGTAAAAAAAAGCTGACTGTCTGACAGATAGACCTGAAAGTGCTAAATACTTGTTTATTTATGTTTTTAATATCTACTCCTATCTAAAAATATAGATAATTGAAATCTGTTGACACTGCACCCATACTGACATTTCAAAGACTGTACCAAATAGTTTTTTGAAGGATAATGCACTTGATCTTAACTTAAACACGCAGTGTGGTCACCAGAACAAAAATATGTAGATGTTTTACGGGAAAAAAGTCATTTATCTGTCCCAAAGTTATTACTTTAAAAAAAAAAAGCAAGTTATCAGTTGCCAAATTTTTTGTGGGCAGCCTAACAAATACACTTTCAATTTTACATTAGTAAATATTGCTTATAACATAATATCAGGCGCTTTAAGTTACAAACTTCATGCCATATGAACAATAAGCACATTTTATATACATTACAATTTGATATTATAAAGAGTAACCCAATAATAGAGAGCTTATATTTTGTTTCCATTTTTAATTGAGAGGCACTTTTTGTTACCAGTTTCACGGAATAATACTCAAAAGATATTTCTAAAACCATTAATATTCACGTTTAAAGAAAATCACAACAAAAAGGCTGAATAGTCGCAGAATAATTAAGTATGCATAGAAAGGGTTAGTGGGCAGATTCGGCACGCTCTCGGTATTAATAACTTGATCCATCACCAGTTGACGGGTTAAGATGAATCAATGTCATAGGGTTGGGGTATTCAAAGTTAAGTCGTATGTTAAATTGCGGTATTAGTTACTGTGATTGTTGATAGATGCGTATGGCTTTGGTTATATCGATGATTATCATACCGAATATATAAATATATTTAATAACTTAGTATCAGTATTTTCTGTTTGTAGGTTTTGAGGTGACCAAATTGACTTCAAGGATGCTGCGTTAAATATAACACATATGGAGTAAAGTAATAGCTGCATAGCAATTTAAAAAATAATTATTAATATCATATTATATTTTAATGCAAAAGATATACTCATACATTTGAAAAATAATGAAAGCAAATGTAAAAAAGTTTGGGAATCATTCCATTGGGGTTCGTGATTTATTTGATACGGCAGACAAAGGGTTAAGTCATTAATTAACGGTATTCGCATCAATTGATCAAAAGTAGGGATTATTGTATGTTGTAACTTGATACCGTATGATAGTGATGATTTGGCGTAATCTATGAATGAATAATAATTATTAATTATTATTTATTATGTAGAAAAAAGAGGAATGCTAATAATTTACAAAACATTATGTAATTTCAGGTTATTTATCGCCAACGTCCATACCACGTTGAATACACCGGTTCTCGTCCGATCACCGAAGTTAAGCAACGTCGGGCGCGGTCAGTACTTGGATGGGTGACCGCCTGGGAACACCGCGTGATGTTGGCTTTTTGTCAGTTCTTATATTATCAAAATCTAAATTATAATAATAATGTTCTTTTTTTCCTAGGAATGAAAAAACCAATATTAAAATGAATATTATTGGATAATTATTGTCATAAGGAAGTTTTCATAGTGATATCACAGAAGTTATCAACTACATTTATTATGTACATTAATAATATTCCCATATTTATAAATAACCTTAGCAGGTCACTAGTATTATGTACTGTATGTGTTTTGTTAACTACCTATGTTGTTAAACATTGAACACTTAATTCAAAATGATCTAAGAAGCAATCTGACTTATAAAGGAATATTGTACAATTATAACTTTGCAAAAATAAAAAAGATTCCACCACCCAAGTAGATTAATGACATTTCCAGCAACAATGAGCTAAGTCGTTTTTGTGATCCCTTTTCGATTTAGCGTCAATTAAAAAGTTCCACAGCCTGAAGGGTTAACTTTATTTGCGTATAATTGGTCTTGTTCACTCGGTGTTAAACTATTTTGGACGTACGATTTCGACACGATATTGGAAGATGTGAAAAGATTTTAAGCAGTGCACATACTACACTGAGTAAATAAGATTTTCAGTTGGAATTTTCGCGACTATAACTATGCGTACAGTAAAAGGTTTAATCATTTTCTCTACGAAAATAACTTTTTTAGAAACAATCATTTATTTCTATAATAAATATTATTTTATATACATATATTATTGTCACTGTTTTCATAATATTATCGGACAGAAACACCGCGCTTATCGCCAATCAAAAATAGAGTCTTACTTGAAAATTAAAGAAATCAATGATAATAATTGTAATCACGTCATACTTCGTATATTTACAAAATTAGTAGCGATCAGCGATATATGTATTAAAAGCTGTATGTATGGTATAAATGACCATGACCGCCAGGGCCGGGTTTAGAGGTCTTGAAGCCCTAGGCCAACGAAGGAGTGGAGGCCCCCTGGCCCTAAATTATTTTCCAAATAATATTTAAGAACAATATAATCATGCTTGTACAAACTACAATAGGTATAGGTAAAGTTTATTCGTCGAATTTTTTTTTCCGAAGCCTATTAATGGAGTCCCTGAGGGCCCGAGTCACATAAATCCGGCCCTGATAACAATATTGATTTAATAACAAAGTTGTGACAAATTGAAAATAATAATCGCTAGTTGAATGACTTCTTTTAAAATGGTATTCTAAAAAATAAGCTGCATTAACCATATATAAAAACCTGAAGTTGAATAATATCGTACATTGTAAAAGTCTCTTAAACTGAAGATTTTATTTTTTACCTGATGTCTACCACAAAAGATATCTTGTAATTGATTCAGCATGCTCAAGGGTCTTCAATTGTATCCGGATACAAATTGAATTTTGTATTATTTAATTTTCTCAGCTAAAGAATTTTCAGGGATTGGATGTAATTAATTTGAGGTTTTATTGAATTGAATGAGTTTTTGCTTCAGTTCCTAAATTACTTATAGTGGAATACTAATTACCAAGATATTCAGTAAATAAAAAAGAAAAAATAATATGTATTAATTCAATAACTATATTAAAAACTATAAAAAAAATCATTTAAAAATTATAATACATATTTATTATTAATATAATAAAAAAAGTTTCCTTCGAGCCGGATTTGAACCAGCGACCTATGGATATCAATTCAATTTCATCTACAGTCCACCGCTCTACCAACTGAGCTATCGAAGGTATATGTGACCTGTTGAAATTATTGAACAGACACTTCAAATTTGTTATATAACAATATTGATGTAACTCAACATTATTTCATTACGAATAATCACATAATATTATAATAAAGCGCATATAAATAAATTACTAAAGACTGACACACCACTAAGATAATATTAAAGGTATATATGTTTTTTTAATAGGAGGCAAAGGCGTAGGTGAACTAAGCTGATGATAAGTGATCAACGTCATCAATAGACATCATCAACACCTGAGGCGACTTATAATTAAACATATTTTCTTATTATTCCCTAAATCGTATCGGTTCGAAAATACTGTTTGTGATATGATGTATAGTATGAAATAGAAAGTTCGTAAGGAACGCGCTGTTGAGAAGTTTCAGAGACATAAGGACTAAGTAAATACATATTTGTAACTCAAAAACTTTGTTTTTGAATGAATTATGGAAACATTCAGGTCTAAAACGATCAAAGGTATTAGGTAAATAAAATGGCGTCTATCAAGATAATGAGAACAGACGAGATGCCCTGAAATATTTCATTTCGAGTGAACCACTAAATTATCTAAATAGAGATCGTCCCCCAATCACGGGAACAACTCTTACAAGGATATATCAAACTAGATCATCCTTATATTAGGCCTTTCCATAAATTACTCGAACAAATTGCTTTTAATATTATCTGAACTTAATGCGAGTATCAAGCATGTTAATAAAAAAAAACAGGTGAAAACATGACCCTGTGATGGGTACATTATTTCCTGAAAAGTTACGAACTTAAAATCTATATCCGTATATTTTTTATATATAAAACAAGGTCTGGTTAGTTACACCATTTATAATTCAAGAATGGCTGCACCGACTTTAATGATATATTATTTGTTGGATTTTTCTATATCTCGAATAACAGAATAACTATTAAAATATCGGAAACATTCCGGAAAAAATATATGCAGAAAATTAATTTTAAAATAAATTGCGTACGAAACTCCGCCATCTTCCGCAATTGACAGCTCATGTCACACACGTTTATAGATTATTATTTGTAATAATTGATGTCCACTGTAAATGAGTGACATACTAGAATATACGTGGGAAACTAGCATATTCAGATCGAAGCTGTACGAAGTTCGCCAAGTCCGCTATAATCAAGTCTTATAAAATACTGTGACATTACTCATATATCAATATTTTAAAAAGTTTAACATTAAGCCAACTTTGTACAAATTTATTCAAAGCGTGTCAGCGGATACGTCATGAAATCAGACAGACAGAGAAATTAGGTAAAGAGTTTGAACTTTGAATAACCTTATAAATAAATAGTAGTCTGTAAGCTCCAAATGTTTTTTTATTTTTTGTTTTTTTTTTGTTTCTTTTTTATATGGTGTCACTGAAAACCAGTGTTGTGTTATCGATAGATAGCACAACAAAAACTGAGCTTACTCCTTTTTCAAGGTACTCAGTTGTAATATTTTATAATTTGTTTAGTACGTAGGTTTTTGTATGTACCTTGAAATAAAAAAATCCTTTCATTTCATTTCAAATATAAATAATAATTAACGTTCAGTTAATTTAGCCCTAGATGTGCCCTTAACATTATCCAAATCCAATCCAGTACCTTGCCAAAGATATTACCCGGAAATGCGTCGCGCCTCCTGTCATGGCGGCCGGAAGTCCTCTCGCAGTTTGATAAATAGTTGTTCTTCAACAGTTTTTCTCATGCAAATGAGGGGTACGGATGACAGATAGCGTTTGTCACAATTCCGTTGGATTTAATTTAGGATTGCAGCGGAGCGGATAATCTGTGGGTCTGTTGATTGCGATGTCTGTGAATGTTAATCTTGATGTTTGGGAGTTTGATGATATTA
This sequence comes from Anthocharis cardamines, assembly GCA_905404175.1. Classification (NCBI taxonomy): domain Eukaryota; kingdom Metazoa; phylum Arthropoda; class Insecta; order Lepidoptera; family Pieridae; genus Anthocharis; species Anthocharis cardamines. The sequence goes on from FR989969.1 coordinate 8,671,010, forward strand.
CTTTCAAGCGTTGGACTTTTTGCAACCTTTGCTATTTGCTACTGTGGCGAATAAATAATTCGCCGTATCAACCTCTTTGGTTAAGTCGTGATTAGAGGAATAAGAATTGACAACGAACATCACTTTAGAATATAGAATTAATATTACGAGAGGAATTATTAAACATGGACAAGCTATACAACAGTTTCATTAAATATAATATTTAAATGGAATCCAGTAATAAGCAATACACTCGCTGACTTTCATACTACCATAAGTAGATAGATAGATAGACATGTATTCATAGCAAACACACGCAAATACAAAAATAACAACTATGGACAAACATCAAGGACAAAAGGGAAATTTAAAAATAAATTTAATAATATAAAGGTTAATCTAACTAAATCCTATTTTCTACAATCAAACCGTGCAAAAGTAAGTGAAAAGGAAGGTTTCTCAGTTAGGGAGTTTTCCTCTAACAAGTGACTTCCTGGCTAAACGGTGTGTCCTGTCTATTAAATTATAAGATGTGAAAAGAAAAGCAGTGATATTTATTTAATTTCATAGAGTATATATATAAACTCTATGCTACATAAATAATGTAAATTTAATGAGTTAGTGTGAGCAGTGAGTACAGAAAATAAATAAATAAATATGAGGGATATATTTATATTATTTGTATTGTATTGTATTTACAATATGGTGGGTGAAGTGAATATGTAAGGGGTCATCCATTAATCACGTATGGTTATTTGCGGCTTTTTAAAATAAAGGTTTGGGACCTTGACTATTTATTGTATGGATATTATGGAGGAGGCCAAGAACCACAAGGCGTTTTTTATGTTAGAAATCGACGGACGAGCATGAGGTTCACTTGATGGTAGGTGATACCTCAGCCACAGAACATCAGTCATTGATGCGCCGTACACCTACTTTTTAATACGAGCACTCGGAAATTCATAGACTGAAACCGAAACGCGCATGCACTTCACGGTTTTTCCATCTATGAACGGTCGTTCGTTCCCGGTCGGAATTTCGATATTCCTCCTATCCGATCAATGCCCGAAGTTAAGAAGTATCTATATTAGTACCTTATAGTATAGTAGTAAAAAGAAGTTCGACAGCGTATCATAGTTTGATGTTCTGTGACTGAGGTACCACCATCAAGTGAACCTCATGTTCGTCTGTCGATATCTGACATAAAAAAAATACCATAGTAATAATGGTATTTAATCTTGCAAGTGCATTTCAAAATAACGTCAACACTCAATTAAAATTAATGATACTACTCCGTAGTATACTAATAAATTCCGCTAGATAATTGGCAATGCTTCATAATAGTAAAACTATGCAACCCGCATAAATCGCGAGTCACGGAGTTATTAACTATGCGCATCTGCTGTTTTGCATGTACTACTAACTGTTTTGTAGTATATGGAAAAGTATCAGATACTACCGCCTACCTGTAATTTTACCTTTCACAATACATACATACATATATATATATATCACGCCTCTTTCCCATTGGGGTAGGCCGAGATCACGGAATTCCATATGCTCCGATCTTTACATACCACTTTCGCTTCTTCTACTTTCATCAATGCTTTCATACACACTCGACGGTTACGAGTACTTTTGATCTTACATCTGATCTTTCACAATTGTATTGAAAATATAAATATTAAGAAAAAAAACAATATCTAATAAAGAAATCAACTATGGAGATAAATTGTTTTCACTTCACATTTTCATCTATAAATGATTGTTCGTTACCCGGTCACAAAATTGATTTTCACACGTTTCGTGTGCAGTTACTAGACGTAGGGAAAATAGGTTAACAGAAAATATATTTATTTATTTTATAAAAAAACTCCCTATATAATTATACCTAGCTATTTTACTAATAAGTCGATCGCTATCGACTATATAATTTACTAGAAATAAAAAAGTGAAAATAACTTTCGATTTACTTTGGATCTTCCTCACACTGTATGAAAGTTTGAAATTTGGATCGGCTTACCTTTTGAAAATTTTCACCCTTCACCACATCTAGCTACTAAGAAATTTATTTATAACACAAAACATGTAATCTTATTTCTATGAATTCTTAGTACAATAGAATAGGCCTATAACAGTAACCTTTTTAACGTTACTCTACTAGTCCTTTTTTTTATTTTTTTATCGAGGGGAAATGCAGTTTAGGCACCGGGGTAGTGCAAAGACGCAGGGATTGTGGGACTCACCCTACAAGTCTGCCTGATATGAGCCCTCTGCTCCAGGCATCTGGGTCATTGGGAGCTACCTCACCCCTCAAGCTGCCATAATGGGGCCCACAGGATCGCGATAGAATACTACCGCGAGCCCCGGCGGTCCCTTGTTCAACATGGGAGGAGTCCGCGAGACCCACCACTCGCCGGTCTTGAACCGGGTCTAAACGTAAGACCTAGCGACACATAATTTCAAGTAGTCCTAACCTAAATTCAAATAATATTTATTAGTTCAGGAAAAACATTTATAAGCATCTTAAAATTTATCATACTCTATATAGTAGGTACAGTTAGCGTATTACTCTGATTATTTTTTGCCCACATGTACGGGCCAACACCCTCAAGGTGTGGTCACTTAAAGTTCAAACGACAGATGTTAGGAGACCAGTAATGTTACACTTCTAGCACGTACTCATTACCGACAGTTATAATTATTATCAGTAGTAGTTTTTATGTACTCATCCGTTAGATCACTACTTGTGAACATTCAATTAATTAAAAAAAAAATCAAAATTCAACGATAATTAGTTTGTTCGAAAGATACTGTGATCTCAATGATTATTCATCAGTTTAAACTCTGTAGGATCTTGTCAAAATTAAATTTTTCAATTTTATTATTTAAAAAAACAACCACTAATGAGTTCGTTTGAAATACATGTGTGTGAGTGACCTGTTACAACTTAAAAAGTATCATATACTTCGTAAAAGTTAACTCGAGGATTATTTTTAGTGTCAATTTTCATTAATTTCATTTGCACAGTTACAATGGAGCAGTTCGTCTTACAAAGTATCGTAGGACAATATAACTGGTTATATAATTATATAACCTTATAATTACCTACAAATTCAGATACCACATCGCCAACGTCCATACCACGTTGAATACACCGGTTCTCGTCCGATCACCGAAGTTAAGCAACGTCGGGCGCGGTCAGTACTTGGATGGGTGACCGCCTGGGAACACCGCGTGATGTTGGCATTTTGCTTTTTGCACTCAAGGTGTGTTCAATTAAATGTCATAAGCTCCATATTGCTATATGTTACGGTTGACCTGTGTAGTATTTCTTTCACTGTTTACGCACGAGCAGGTAGCGGTTAGTGATTTTTTTACTTTGCACCTGGATAATGACTATTAAACCGTATCCTGGTATTTATTTCCTGTAATTTAATTTAAATCTTGTAGCTAGTGAAAGTACCGTCAATATTTTTTCTATAAGCCGTATGTATGTAGTGTCCCATGACAGTTCTAAATTAAATATATATACATAATTATAATTACGATACATACTTAAAGTGATTAAACTTAATATTTATAATATTAAAACGTTAAATATTATTATTAAAGTTAAATATTATTAATAAAAAATATTGCTATATTAAAAATATTTAAATGATTCTTTTTTATATACCTAATGCGATTTATCATTTTATTATTTATCCCGACGTTTCGAGAGCTTTTAAGCGAGCGTATTCACGAAATACAAGTTATTTAATTGGAATGTGTAATAGTCGCATTAGTAAAAAACAATATTAGAAATTGGGTCAAATTTAATTAATTTATATTTTATTCTTTTCCGTTATTTACAGAGCCTACCTTTATCTCTATGTCTATATGTCTACCTTTCTCCGGGTTTGCCTTGTCCGGGTTTGTTTTAAACCGCTACTAAGCGAAAAGGCTGCCTTTTGTACGGTATATTATCATAAAATGTATTTTATTTGATTTTAGTGTTTAATAATAATTAATTACATTATATGTATTATAATGGAAACAAGCGAATATGATGTTCTGTGCTTACATAATTTATTCCCGTGCCACGCGTTTAAGAAAAAACAAGAATTTGTAATTGGAGTGTTGACCAGGTGCCAGGTGCGTTCATGGTCTGAGGAGTTCGTAGACGGGAGGGTGCACGGTAGTGACTCATCAGACAGTTATGAGGTGGATGCACGTGCTGGAATTTATAGTGATGCAATTTATGGTGGTATTGTACTGGTAAATGTTTCCAGATTCATTTAGTATTTTGTAGGTCTGAATTAATGTCGATAAGTAATTTAAATCTAATATTTGCCGTTGCCGGCCTTTCTATACAAATATGGGGGCCGAGTCAATCTATTTATTTAAAACAGCAAAGATTTTTTATAATGTTATTGATATGGTCACTGTACGATGTTGTTAGGTCTAACCTAATTACGTAATAACTTAAGACAGAAGGATCCTTCAGTAGAGACTGAATAAATTGACCGACTTGGTATTATATGGATCTCACAAGTTTTTACGATAGAAGAACTGAGTTGCCAAACTTGTTTTTTTTTTACAATTTATGATTTTGATGGCATCTTATAAAGAGCAAAGATTTGTTTGTTTGTTATGATTTAACTCAAAAACTTCTCGACCGATTTTAAAAATTATTTCACCAAGCGAAAGCTACATTATAAGTGAGTAACAGGTTATTTTAACAGGAACAGGAACTATTTTTTGGATTTAGTACATCTACATTACACCCGTGTGAAGCTGGGGCGCGATGATAGTAATATTATAAAGAGGAAAGATTCGTTTGTTTGTTACGATTTAACTCAAAAACTACTCGACCTATTTTAATTTTGTGTTAAATAAAATAGTATTGTCCAATTCGTACAAATGGGAGGAAACCAATAAACCGCCAAAGAGTAATTATTTAATAGTGGGATTAATTAATATGATATGTATTGAAGTAATATAGGGTTCTATGTGTTTTGAATCTAAGATATGACAAATACCCCTAATTTCTATCCTAAAATTATAACCGTATAATAGAAAATACCATCCTAACAGCGTCCGGCAATTCCTTGCTTAATTAAGTGTAATTCAGACTATGATCGCATTCAAATCCGGTCGCAAATCAAAATGCCCGTATCTTCTATGGGAAACTGGAGCGTCCAGTGAATAGCTGATGATTATTTGGGGTCATTTGTGTAGGACAAAAGCGAATTGGACCACGCACCCTTTTATTGACGAATTAGAAAGGAGTGGAGCTGACTTTAAAGTGAGGTTTGAAATTTTAAAATTGTTGACAAATCATTAAAATTATAGTACATCTATACTAATATTATAAAAAGGAAAGATTTGATTGTTTCTTACGATTTAACTTTAAAAATTCTTTCACCAGTAGAACATTATATTTTTTTGTGTCTACGTTGTACCCGTGCGAAGCCGAAGTTTATTTTCTGTTTAGTTTATAATTTGGATATATATTCTTATTAATTACGTATCTATTAGTGAAGTTGTAACTGGAATTGGTAGTAATAAGTGCATGAGGTACTAGACGTTATAGGCAAGACACTTGGAGCTGGATAAATATTATACAGTTGAAATTATGTATAGTAGAGTGTGGCATTGAGTATCGACTATAGACAGTTATTATAACAAACTTAAAATATTAAGAGCAACAACAGTAGTATCACAAGTTGACGTAAGTGGTGAAAATGATGGTAACGTTAGCGTTCAATATTACTAGACAGCAAAAGGAAGAGTTTTGAAAGAAAATATTTTTTTACATATATACATGTAATACTATTTGTATGTGTTGAAATTAATGCTGTCGTTAATTAAAATAT